>ML133402.1:1165866-1907409 GCA_003864495.1 Nemopilema nomurai
TGTGCTCTCTGATGTCAAAAGAAAAACAAGTTTGGTAACAAGCGTCATAGACTACAATGCACTGTTAAGTTGACTAAAGCTGTGTGCGACGTAAGTAATAGCTGGTCTAGCTAAAGTCAAAAGTTAAAGCAGAACAACCAATTCTAGAGAACTTTCGTATTACATTCGTGTCAGTGCAGCCGACATACAATATATAACTTAGGAAATTGTAAAAAAGGCCGAAGCTAACTTGTTCTCGTAATTCTTTGGTCTTTTCAGCTTTCTTCAATTTGACTGCAAACTCTTGAACCTCCTTGTCTAAGCCTTGGTCTGTGCACAGACGCACCAAGAACTTCAAGCCTGCAGGAACAAGCGAATCGAATGAACTAAACTACGAGATTAAGCAGTGAAAGATTTAAGACTAAAAGATGTAACAGTGAAAGTACATCACAGAAAAAGAGAAAGCAAGCAATATATATGAGACATCAGGCTGCCGCAAAAAACAAGTAAAATGCAAATTGTACAATATTTCATATAATTACCATAGTACATATCATAATACATCTAATAGATAATTAAAAACTCTAAAGAAAAGATCAATTGCAACCAATAGCATTAAATATTACACTTAAATTAGTGCTAGAAAAGAAGTGGAAATCCTACATTCAATGTTTTCCGGAAACTTTCGATGAATTGTTTTGTATGCATCAAGAGCCAGCTGGTAATTCCCAGTTCTCCGGTGACAACTGGCTACCATAAGCTGCCACTTCACTTCATTTGGCCTAAGAAAGCGACCACGTATTTATTGAGAAAGAAGTTATTTAGTCATGAAAAACTGAAGTTAAAAAAAATCATAATAGCAAGAAAAAGCGGAAACCTTATTTGTTATACCTTTTGTTATACACTTCTCAGAATATGGAGACATTGGAAAATAACCAAAAGCTGACGAAGTAGCCAGTTGCAGATCGAAAAAAATTTGAGGATTTAGTGAAGAGCGTACGATTGCCCTTCTAATGACCAACCAGCGTTCACCTCATACCCTTTTTTAGAAGGGTTCAAATGAAACTCTTTCTTTCTATAAAGATTAAGGCTTGGCATAGAAATGTAGACAGGCTCTGAAACCTCTGGATAAAAGGACGACCTGGCTTGACAAGTTATACGAAAATTTCATCAGTATAGGTTTTGGCGCAATATGGATTCTCTAAAACACGCTGCCCTAAAGAGTCTTAGTCCTTATGCACGTTGGAATATACTGTTTGTGTACCATGAAGTTTTTTACCAATGTAATTTAGGGGACCAGGTAAGAAAATAAAATACTTGAAGTACAAAAAAGGAAAATTTCAGGAAAATAGTAAAGGAACATATAATTTGGCAGAAAATTAATAATGATAGATATAAAAGAGAACCTTAAAGGCAAACTTACTGAACTAAAGCAGCTCTTTCAAAGTAATGCATGGCTTTCTCGACAAATTGTGCATCTACATAATAGGCTCCAAGCCAAGAAATGGTCTCGATATTTGATGGGTGGTACTTGAATGACTAGAAGGAAAGATGATGCATTGATAGTTTTGAATATTGACCTAACACTTCTGGCTAAAGCATACCTAAAATAGACAAAAAAGAAAACGAGTTTTGAGTCTAACTGACCTCAAAGTAGTAATGAAAAGCCTGCGACTTCTCGTTTTCGTTGTCGTAAATTTCTCCAAGTTTTGAAAGAACTGCAGGGTCGCTTGGAACAAGGGAAAGCAGCTGGTGATACCTTCAAGGGAAACAGTGGATGTGATTTAGCGAAAACATTCATGCAGTACTATCAATGCTTACCCACCACAAGAGGGTTTAATGCAAGAATGATGCGTGTCAAACACTCCAAGTGCCCTCAAATCGCACATGCCAATTAGCCTTCGTCTAGAAAAGCAACCAACAAAAAAAAGCAACCTACAAAATGTGCAGCTAAACGACTATTGCAAGTGGAAGTGCAAGATGTCATTTTTTCTTACAAAATGATTCCTTCCGTCCGATTACTACCTTTTGTGTCCTTTGATGCCATATTTAGCATTTAGGGTTAAGCATTGAAAATAAATTTGAATTACATAGCTTGGATACAAAAGTGAAAATATGGCACTAAAACCGAAATTGAAGTATGGTTAGAAAAATGGTGAATTCTGCCACAATGATGGAAAATCGTCAACGTGTAGCCTGAATTATTTTAGAGAACGGGTGCACTTTTGTCTGAGCCACCAAATGATACTCGGTTTTAGCAACATTGCAGCAATACTTTTTGCGCTAATGCCAACAGATTCATTGCCAAACAGGAAATTTTGATTATGACGTCACTTTTTTTGTTCTAAAAAGACTGCCATTCTGCCTGTCGATCTTCTGGAAATGCACCAAGCACTAAGGCCCCGTTTACACGATAAGCTGCGTTTATCTGGTATCGTATGAATAAGGCATAAATTTACAGCGAAAGGCAATTCAACAAAAGAAATGACGCATTCTCACCATTCCATTGCTTCAGGGAGGTTTTCCGCTTTTTCGTATCTGAACAAGTTAAGGAAAAAAACTCGACAGTAATAAAACGCTACCTAAATTAAATTCAAGCTGTTTTGGAATCAAATATAAGTTGAAGGCTAGTTCCAAATAATCATATTATGCAGGAACCCACTTCCAACTAGCCTGCTCTGAAATTAATCATTGCTCTAGAAAGTTTTATTACAGTGGTCATTTATGCTTTTTTGCTTGTGAAATAAAACGTTAATTGAAGATGAAACTAAAAAAGGTTGGCAGTAGATACATTGGTAATTACAGAAAATCATAACAGAATTCGTAGCATTGGAAAGGAGAATTCAGCATCTTGGGAAAAGGATACAGATCTGCAAGCTGATATAAAACTTCTGGATTGTTGGGAATAATCGCTTGCAATTTATGGAAGCAATCCAAAGCATCGTCCACTTTTCCAAGTTTTTTGTGTACAAGACCTAGAGGTGATTGGGAAAGGTTATTCACGGATCGAGAAAAAGGTCTACAAGGCCAATGAAGGCCTATCTCTGATTTTAAATATCAGGCTTGATTTGCTACAAGGAGGTTGGATTTTCACATAATCCAGCTGTAGTTTAGTAAAACCACAACGTAAAAGATCATAAATGTCTTAAAGGTATCTAATTATTGCAACCCACAACTGTAAGGACTTGCTGCTAACTGCAAAAATTTCATGATTCCAATAAATAATCGAGTGGTTGCGAATAAAGATTAGTTGCTGTCATGACCTGCATAGCAGTACACAGCTTTGAATTGTATGCTATTCTTACCAATGAGTAGCCTCACCTAAATTAAAAATGGCCTCTGTGCAAGATGCTTCGATGCTCAGTGCCTCTTGATACGAAGCTTTGGCTTTGTCGAAATCCCCATTTTTGAAGATGCAATTCCCTTTATTCACAAGAGCTAAAATATAGAGTAGACACCCTTTCATTAAACAAGTATTTGCGCTGAACTACTCAACAAGGAGGTAATTTACAATCATCAGAAAGAAACGAAGGGTATTACTTTAATCACCCACAAGCTATTTGAATATCTAGCAGGCACTTTAGAAAGCCAAATCCAAGCACAAAGTGAAGATTTCAGTGTTAGGCTTTAACTTGTGCTTTAAATTGTTTGCTCAAAGAATCTGAAAGGCAGGGATTAAATAAACAGCCATACTCCATCACACTGTTATAGGCATGCTAGTCGGCACATGAAAAAATGGTTGCATCAGTTTGGTGTTGACACCAGAGAAATAAACGTCAACTGCGGAGGAGCACATAATAGGAAAGCCATAGATTTGCAAACCTGCTGGATTATAATGATCGGCTTCAATTGCAATCTCTGCATGCTTATCCGCCTGCGCAGTGTCCCCTTCCTGCAAAAGCGAATTCAGTGCTAAATGGAAAGACATGAAACGACGAGGTTTCCTTGTACTCGAAGTAATGGATTAATATCGGAATAAAAGTTATCTTGATTGTATGTATATTGAGGTTAAAGGTAGGCTCAGCACATGGGACAAGCAAAAAGATTCTTACCAAAAAGTAGAGGAATGACAAATTAACGGCAGCCTGAGACGCCATCTTTGAGTCCTTCTTTTCAAATGTCTTTAAAGTCTCAACAGCCTGAGGAAAGCACAATATCCTTTAGAGATGTCCCCTCAAACACATCAATATCATAACCCATATCAAAATTAGTAATTAAATTACAATATTCAAACAGTAAAATACACTTTTTAAGATGAGGATCTAGTTAGACGACAATGAGAAAAATAGTTGATTTAGCTAGAACAGGACCTTTCATAGGCTAGATCTTCAAAAGTGAATTAATATATGAAGCTATCAGAATAGCCTGCTAGTAGCAGTTTTATATTCAGTCTATAAATAGTTCGCGCATAAAACAAACCTTGGTGAAATCTTTCATTTTTAGATATGTAATGGCCTTGGTGATTTCAAGCTCGTTGGATAGTTCTATATAGGGCGAGCTTTTAACATTTTCAATGCACCTACAAGAAGACAATCATCAAGATTCTATTTGTTTCGGCAAACAAAAAAGGTGCTTGGTAAAGCCTTGGCGAAGGGCTGAGGCATTAGAATAAATCAATATACGAGTCGGGGAAAAAGATGAAAAAGAATAACTCCAGCATGCTGGAGGTAAAACGTGCGTTTTGGGGACCTTTCTTGCATTGGAAGCCTTTTAAAAGCATTTAAATGATCTTGATTTGAAAGACTTGAAAATGAAGGCGAAAAAATTTCGAATACAGAAAGTTTCTACTTCATTTTAATAATGAAACGGCAAACCAAACATAGAGCTGCTCATAAAAATGTTACCAATCAAATCCGAGGTCAAATGATGTTTCGATTACAGGCGCTACCAACTTGGAGGCCGCAATGATACACCGGTCAGCTATCGACTTCCTATGGAAAAGTAGAACATGGACAGGTCAAAGCATGATGAATACAATAGAGAGAGAGAGAGAGAGAGAGAGAGAGAGAGAGAGAGAGAGAGAGAGAGAGAGAGAGAGAGAGAGAGAGAGAGAGAGAGAGAGAGAGAGAGAGAGGGGGGGGGAGAAAGTTTGTGTTGGTCAGCATACACAGTGAGCACTTACTTTCGTTTTTCCCATTGACGCAGTGGGTCGTTTCGTATTATTTCGACTATGAGTGACTGGTGCTGGTCATCCTGCCAAAAACAAATACTTCGCTTTTCAAAAAGAGCAATTGTGATAAAAAACAGCCCTTAATGTTCATAATGAACTGGATGCTATAGCAGAAATTTCTGAAACATGGGCACACAAGGGTATGCCGTTTAAAATTTCACTTTGAGTCGATTGATGTATAAAATAACGAGATAAAAACTACTGCGCAAAATATAGGTGTCCAAATTCTAGAAAATTGTTATAAAAAAGAAAAGAGACAAGAGATGTCATTGCTCTATTGCATGGTCACTTCATACAAAGCTCACTTCTATAATACAGAAGTTTCAAGAACTTACTAGATCATGCCATAGTCATAGTTCTCAAAAAGAGAACTACTCTAAAACGTAAGATTTCTAAAACAAGGAGCTCAGATCAGTGCAGATTGCTTAAAAACTCTGGCAAAAACAAGAAAAAGAGACAAAACAAGATGTTGCTTAGCGTACCAAAACAGGGTTGTACTTTTCTTCATCATCAGGGCCAACCGTGATTTGAACAAGCCTTTGAAAGGTCTTCTTCATCTTTTCCCTGTCAGCCATGGCATAATAACAGAGCAGTAGATTGAAGCAACTCTCCACTTCAGGTTTCTCTCCCATAATGTGTTCGTATGACGTAACTGCGTCAGAGTACTGCCCAAGCTTAATGAACACCAGGGCAATATTCTGCATGATCTTGATCCTGAGTCAGATTCAAAGCCATTAGTACATAAAAGAGCACAAAATAATGTATTTACGAAGCATTGGTTCGAAAGGAGGAGTAACCCCATTGATCTGCACTGCAACATGCCGTATTTGCAGAGCCGAGAAAAACGGTTTTAGAGGAAATCGATAAGCAGATTTGCACAGCACAGGAGTAGACAGATTTTGACAGAAATCACCAAATCTACTTGGTAGCAGCCAGCATAAAATAGCCTATCAGTCACAGGCTTAATCAATATAGTTCTTATAGTGTGCGTATGTTTTGGCTTTGAATGGAAGAAATAAAATGTGCAGAGGCAAACACATGACTTTTTGCAAATGTATATCGACATCTCAAGTTCAGTTAGTGCAAATTTTCAAAAGACGTAGTGGAATAGAAATAGCAAACAAATTATTTTCTTTCAAATATCATAGGGCCGTATTTACCTCATTTCCTTGTGGGTATTGGGTATTTGGTCCAGGGCCATCCTGTACTGCTTAATAGCTTGAGAATACTTTCGTTGCTCGTAGTAAATGTTACCCATGTTAACCCTGAGCCGGCCTGCATTGCTGAACATCTTGTTTCTGACTATAACCTGGTACGAGTTGATCGCCTCCTGGTGCATCTGATTGGCATGGTACTGATTCGCCAAATTGAACAGAACCTACAAGGAAGAATCACTGCTTTTATATAATGACAGGGTGATGTTAATAAACCATACGGGAGTACATTTTTCGCCAGGATTAGTGCCATGATGAGACCATTGCTTTGGAGCTGCAACCTGGGACCTTCCTGGTCATACACTGAAAGCGTTGTGCTTGGTTCTAATTAATCCCTACCAATCTACAGTAGGATCAAAATAAAAAGCATCATCATTTATCATTTAAATCTTTATGAAGGTGATCGAAAGTTACACAAAGAAGCAAGAAGACGTATACAATGCCATTCAAAGTTGCACCATTAGATGTGTGTGTGTTTTTGATTAAGAAGACTTCCATGGGATGTGTGTTTTTGATTCAGCCCCGGTACTCTTTTTAGAAGTTAAAAAATTAAAACCAAACGAAACGGCTATTTCCACGAAGCTCAAAGATCATCAGTTAACTGAGATAGCATCGGGATAGCCTCAGGACTTGCAGAAAAGTTAGCTTTGTATAAAGATCCGGATTCGCAAATTTTACGTTAATATCATTTAACTGAGCTTGCGAAGACCCTCAGAAAAGGCCTGTTCGGTTTGACCTACTAAGAAAGGCTGAAATAAGTTGTAGTGCCAGAAACGGATGCTTTTCTTACCGAATACGTTATATCAAGGTTAACCTGATCACTCAACCCAGTTTGCTCTCGTTGCTTGACTAGCAACCGCTCTTTCTTGCCAGCTTCTTTCGCCTTTTCCAGTGCCTAACATGGAAAAACTTCATTATTCCCGAAATGAGGGATGGCAATGTTTGAAGGGAAAAGCCCCTACGCTCTAAACAAAATTAATGCAGAATTTTTTATCCCCTGAGCTTAATAAACTACAGGGTACAAGAAGACAACAGTGCATGCTTTAAAGACGATTTAGAATGCCATACCAGCTTGAAATCGCCAGCCTCATTTGCTTGGCAACTCTCTTCAATGAGCTCATTTACTTTCTTTTCTAACTGCCTGATCTTTTCTTCTGGCCTGAAGAAGATTGAAATTTGTTGTTTAATTTGTAGGGAGACAAAGGTAAAAGCATTTATAAAGAATCGCACAAAGAAACTTGTAGAGTCAAGTTATCTTTAACTGAATGGACATCAAGCTACAAACTGTGAAACGAGATCCTTGAATGAATTTTAAAATAGAAGAAGCACTGTATATCAAAATAATTACCAAACAATTTAAATTCATTGAATGAATAACAAGAAATAAAAATTTGTATTTAATGAACTTTAAATTTTTATTTTTGAGCAACAAAAATAATGCTTAAATTTCAATTTAATGGCAGAGTAAAAAAGACAGGGTAATATTTTTAAAACATTCATATCAACTTACGCATCTTCAGATTTTGATTCAAGAGGAGGTGCTGGTGGTCTTGACTGATTCAAGGGGTCAAAGTTAGCACCCTGCACAGCTAGAATAGATACCATCAATGTCTATCATGTATTATAAAAATAAAAACTGTAATAACATAATATATTAAACACATTGAAACATACTATATCATGATAATGAGCACTTAGTTAATACTAGAATTAATGTTCCTGTCCCAATTCTATTATGATTTATTTTGATTCTAGAAAGGTAAGAAACAAGGAAGGTAAGATACAAAATTTCCTTTCCGGTTTCTTTGATACAGTAATGGCTTGGGATCAAAAGGTCTTGATTGTGTTGCCGTGAAAAATTCAACAATCTCCTCATAAATATCTCACTGTTTTGCATCAAAATTCTTACATCTACTTCCTGCAGATGAGTAGCCTGCAGCTCTAACTGCTGTCATTGGTCTAGCTTGGTTGCCATCCTAATAGATAAAAAAAAATTAATGGTTGATTTTTATGTACCAAAAATCAATAGGTTGTTAATGCACATTTACAAGTAAATTAATATAAAGGCATGCTTCATGCACAACGATTTACTCCCTTATGACACTTCAATGACAATTGGTACAGTGACAATATCAACTGAGCCTACTCAGACAAAATATCCTAAGCCCACCATTGCTTCAGGCCTCAAATCTCAGGCTACATGTATTACATTACATAAAACATTACCATTGTCAGTCACATAAATAAGCTGTAAGAGAAGTATTTGTTTTTAAATCAGTCAGCTGCTAGCTATACAACATCCCACATCATTCTTCACCATCAAGTGCTAAAGTTTGATTACCATTCATTATAATTTTTAAACTTACTGCAGCTAGACCAGTGACTGGACGTCCTCCCATTGAAGATCCTGGCACTCCTCCCCTACCTCTTCCCTGGGGTAAATAAGTATAAACCTGCTTAGCTGTTTTTAATTAAATTTATATTCAAATTATCAAATATTAATCATATAAAACAATGATGTAATGACTAATTCATTTTAAAATATATATTGTGATAAATGTTTTGGAATGCTTTCTTTGGATTAGGCTCAATGCAGCTTATTGAGCATAAAAGCTGCTGAAAGATGTTCCTAAATATTTCAAAAGTGTGTCAGAAGGCGGAGTACAACATGTCCAAAATTAAATAAAAAAAATTTGTGTTGAGGGGTAGAAATATGGTTGAGAGGGGAAAGAGGTTGCAGGCTGATAAACACTCTATGCCATTAAAACTGTTCTCTATTCTCAACAAATATTGTTAGCTTTTAATCCTAATTTACACCATGCATCTTAAGACAGTTTAAAGAAAAGAAATTATACCATTGCAGTTCCAAGTGTTCCACCTCCTCTTGCAGCTGTACCCTGAAGTAGAGCAAAAGAAGATTAACAAATAAGGAAAACACATCCAGAAAAAAACTTGATATAAAAGACAACCAAACAGCTAGATGTGACAAAAATGAATCCATGTTTCCTTGTTGGCATTTTTAAAAACTACAAAGAGCAGCTTGTAATTGCTCTGGCAATTCGAAAATATTTTGAATGGTTCTGAGAAAAAAGTGTAAGGAGATGTCTGCAAAACGATGAGTGGATTCTCAGAATACAACTGTCATCCCCGTTTGATTGGTATACCAGCATGAGAAAAAACATTGCAAATGAAATGTTTGCAGCATATGTGAATAGCATGTGTATTTTGCAGAAATAAAATCGCAAAACAGATCAAATCGAAAAAATTTAGAGATGAGGGCTACTATGTTTTGACACACATTAGGCATTACAGACATTGCAAAGACTACTCACTGGGACCGGTCTATTTCCATAGCTCGTTTTCAAAGCTTGTTGAAAGCCTTCATCTGCATAAAGCTCCTGTGAAGCAATTTTAACATTTGTCGTAAGTTATAAGATATATAATAAAAGCTACAATAAAAACGTTGGGACTAAACATGATCCAATAAACTCAAAAAATTGGTAGAGTTCACGACGAGTAAAACTTAAATGGCCCGTGTCATTTTGGCAAACATGAACTCAGTTACCTCGGTGTCGAGCTCTTTGTATTCACTGTAAAGATCGTCGTCTTCATTTTCACCGACTAGATGAAGATTCTTCAGCATTTTGAAATTATCTAAAATATACAGTTGTCTGTTTTGACTAGGCCTATTGCAAATGGAAAGCAACCCACAATGCACCTGTCATGACGACTACAGCAACAACACATAAACAAAGACCTGGCAACAGAAGAAGTCACCACAGTAAAGGCGCTTCGGGGTTTACCCCGTGAAAAGTTAGAATTAAGGGTAGGGTTGAAATTTTACCAATTGAATAGTAGGAATGATACGTCCCCCAATTCAATACAAGCTGGCTCCTCATTTATATAAAACAATGACAATCGTACTGTAAACAGTTCCTAAAAATCTCCTTTCAATCAACTGAAGGTCTGAAAATGTAAACAAGGACGTAATTTTGTGCTATGCATTAAGAAGGCCTAAAAATTTGATGGGGAAAACTAAAACATTGAAAAACTCAAAACCTTTTTGATTAAATTAACTATTTTTCATTAATAGCACGTAAATTTCCCGAGAGTTGTATTTTTGCCGTGCGAGAAACGAACAGCTCCAGGGATTATCAAGCTTTGGCCTTCAATGCAAATTTCACATGATACATGCTGACAATTAATCCAAAAAGTTCAATTTTTGGTGACCTAACCAACTTTCCTTTATAGAACAATGTCTGGTGTATGAATTAGATGGAATTGTATAGCCCTTATCTAATTTTACAATGTTAAATAGATCTTTATTTACAATAAGAAATGCTGTATCCTGGCCATCAAAGCCAATAAACAAAAGAAATTCGTTTACACATAGCCTCCAGCCATGTGTTTGTTCCCAGAAGGCGGTTGGCCGCGTCTTGCTTTATTAAGCTTTAAGAAAATATAGGATAATTGAATGTTTGTAGTTGAAAATTTCACAAAACAGCGGAAACTTTAATGCAACTTGCAAAAGTTCTTCAAACACTGCGCAAAGCTTTCAAGTCTTAGATAGTATCCGAAAGAACTAGTAAGAGCTAATAACCAGATGCTACACACGACTGGCCATTTGATTACTTGTTTGTTTGTTCTCAAAGCTTCGTGTTGCGAATAAGTTGCCTCTTTGCAGTTAAGATTAAATTACTTAGTTTCATTATCCACTGTCATCCCTACAAATTTTTCCCTCCTTATGCCCCCCTCCAATATTGTGATAAAATACACTGAGCTAAATGTTTTCAAAACAGCATGGATCAGTGAAATCGTATTTTTCTGCAGAAATTGAAGAAATTGTTTTCTAACAATCCTCAGAGTAGGTTGTATGTTATGAAGATAGCTCTCACTAGTTTCATGCCACTCCCGTTTGTCAGTGTACCCCAATCACTAGTGCTTCGTTACAGCATTTATTTACCCTCAATATAGAATGGAGAATAACGCTCTTGAAGTACTTTTTGTGGCTTTGATCCATCATTGACTCAAATTCTGACATCATCGCGCACTCTGCAGCTCTAACCTAAAATGTGCCTGATGGAAACGCTAGAACACTTGAATCCAGATAGATTGTAGGCGATGTTGCTCAGATCAAAAGAATTTCAACCGAGTTGAAGAAGACCAAGAAGAAATCTAGAAACACCGACGTATTTTAAGACAGAGAAAATAGCCGAAGCGCCAGAGTTATCCAGAATTAGCCATAGATTTGTGCTCCAAAAGAAGACAACCCTTCTACAAGACTGATCACCATACTACTGCTGTAAACACAGATCACAAAAGCGAGCAGGCCAGTGGTTTACCCAAGGGAAAAATGGGGGTTCGAGCTCCCCTCCCCTTTACTAAAGGTGGTCCTTGTGATTTTCTCAAAAATGCAATAAAATGGGTACCTCATGGAAAAAGAGTTAAATATAGAAGTGAAGGTGAGATTAGCGTGATAATTACATAACTACATAACGGCAGATAGTCCTACTACATGCGTACGCCCCTGGCGCAGGCAACCGTGCACGTGGAAAGAATCCAAGTCAAACAACCTGCGTTCCGAGATAAAGCTAGATAAATCAGGCCGAGATTCGCAGCCAACATTCAACTGTTGCATTTGTGGATGAAAGACATGCATGCAGTCATAACAGTTGCCATCGTGTTTTTTATTGGCGTTGAGAGTATCACGGGTAAGTGGAATATGCAGAAGATTATGCTTCCATTGTACGGTGCTATTTAACAGAAGCTTAGAACTGACTAAAAGCCGTTAGAACATAGCTAAAATCTGATGCTATATGGGATCTCGTGACTATTTATCTCTGCGGTGTTTTGCTTATCCTCTCTAGAAATCTGCACTCTATTTTGCTATGCATACACCCGTTTCTATAGTAAAAAGCTTTCAACTATTGAAATACGTCTCTACTAACATTGCTTGTTTCTTGTATCTAATACTGCAATGTACTCTGTTGATAGCTGAATATAGGAAGGGCGATAGATGCAGAAGTCCCGGGCTCTCTGGTTATCTCTCGAGTCGTGCCGTTTTCGTGGAAGCATTGAGTGAATTTTTTTGAATAAAGTAGTTGTGCAGATGAAATTATATGTTCATACGCAAAATGGAAAGTTTTCTTTAAGAAATCTTCCTAACAAATTTGTTATGATGATATACTGCAAATTACATTGCTATTCCTGGTAAACAAGTGATTTTTCGTCCTACCTCCAAAATCAAGCATAGAAATATCTTATAAATTCTGTAGATATATTTTGGGTGTATTATCGATAAAAACTGCATTATTGATAGGACGGGTATTTATCACAGCAACTTATTTAGTTAGATTTAATTAGAATCATGCTATGCTCATGAGTTCAACCTTTCGATGAATTATGGTTAACTAAATGCATAGGTTTAGTTTTAGGCGCTAGAAATTGAATAGGAAATATGTTTATTATTTTATTTTGCAAATTCATTGAAGATTTTGCACTATAATGCCTAATCCGATTGGACTGCAGGTACTTTTCTTTAGAATTAATAGAATAATATACTTTCCTAAAGATTACATAGATTAATATAGGATACTTTCCATGTGTTGACATAACTCGGTTGCAGGGTTATTTTGCACAAAATGTTAAATTGATCCATCTTTTTTCCATCTGATAAGGTCTCGCACTACCTTTGAACAAGTACTCTTCTATTTGAGAAGCAGTCAAAGTACTTTTACCAGAAAAGCCTCATTGAGCTTGCTTTATACAACACATGTATTATCAAGGGTATTTCTACCAAACACAGGTTTGAAAAGCCCCGATTCACATTGGAAGCTAGACCGAGCGAATGCAGATCGATGGACAAGCGAAAGGAATGATTCAGCACAGGGCGTGAACAAGGGGCAACTCTTGCAAAATACAAAAATTCTTGACGTTGACGAGTGGAGAGCGGCCAAGTTTGATGGAAATTACTCTGGAATTGTAATTTCAAATGTGACCAACAATTGCATTCTCACTCCTGAAACCTGCAGAGCTGGCTTTTCCGTGAGCTTTCATATAAAATGGCCTCGACGCCTTAATGAAACAAGACACGGCTATGTCATTGCTTCAGAGAACTTCAGCGTATACAGTGCAATTGATGGACAACTATACACAAGTCTTTGGAATGGGACACATGAATGGCTGGCTGTGTACAGGAGGAATATGACAATTTACGGATGGACATGCTTTGTCATCTCCTGGGACCACTTTTCCTTGACGTTGTTTTCCAATTTAAGTCAAGCTGCCTCTGTGTTATCAAATATGACCAGATTTCATCTCTCGAGATTCAGTGAAACGAGGTCAAATTATTCTTTGGCACATGGAGCAAAACGAAGGAAAATTTTGATTGGAAATAGTGCTGGAGAAAAAGGCTTGAGAATGTATTTTGATGATTTGAAAATTTGGAACAGTGCTCTCCGAGAAAACGAAACAAGAATGGCTTGTAGAAGAGGTAAGAGACATACATTTGTCCATCTTTCAAAGTTTCTTGATACAATTTGCATATTTTATGGCAATTATTTGCAAGATGATTGCCCCACCGTTCTGGCTTTATAACGAATTCAACTTGAAGGACGTTTCTATAAGTTAAAGAAGCTTCTCGCAAAACTCTGCTTTAACAGTTAAGCCCAATTTGTCGAGGGCGCTGGATGACTCACTGTTACATTACAAAATGTTTCTACAAATAATGCTAGCTGAGACATAAGAACCTAAAATTGATAAATGTTTCACTGTCACTTGGAACCAGTGTCCCAGATGCAGATAATTTTTTAAGAGAGAGAGACCGCAATATTAAATTTTGTTAGCTTCGACACCTGCCAACTTTTATTTTCAGTACAAATATTCAATCAGTATGCTTTCTGGCTAAAAGCAATCGGATTTCAATCTCCTAGAAAAACTGGAATTCTTGGCATTTTAGGCAATTGTTTTACAAGATTCTGTCCTTGAGCAAATCGATCTTGAGCTCTGGATGGTTTATTTCAATGGCACCGAGATCTTTTTTTCGAAGAATCTTGTTGATTGATAATTTTAAGAAAAGGAAACTCGCAACTGACAGTTGAATTGAAGTAACGTTATTCAAGGAACTGTTAAACAATTGCTAAAAACAGGGTAGTATAAGGGTATGATACTTAAACATACGCGTTCACTAGGGTCAAATGGTCTGAGCTCACGAGGTCCAGGCGACGGGATCTGAATCAAACTTATTTCAGAAAACTTCTGGTAAAATCAATCTATCAACTTGCCCACGGTCAAAAGTTTCACCTAATCGTTATCTCTGGCATAGAGTGAATTCTAATGACTACACCTTGACATCATCATAATTTGCAAAACAGATTGCCACAAGACGTGCTCACTTTCAGCAATGAGACATTTACTTTTTGGAATTATAATTTTCGTCCCTATAAACTCTAGAAGACGCATCCACACGTCTTTTCACTAACCATATCAAATCACTTCATGTAAGCTTTAGATCTAACATTTGTGAGCCAAGCCAAAAAACAGAGATAAGTTGGCAATTTGCGTACTGGCAGCATTTCAATCATCATGACGCCTTTATTTCATCATAAGTTATCATCATCATAAGTTGCTATCAATTTCTACGTGTTAGTAATATAAGTTCTTGAAATTGCGGGCAAGATCTAACTACAACTGTGATGTGATTGATGATTGAGAAAGGAATTGAGTTTCTAGTTCTGTTATTGGTTTGATGACTAATTATGCTCACGCCGTAATGATACAATCAGGATACTTTAATTGCTTGCATACACTATCAAGAAGCATTTGCATTTGCTTGTAGGTGCGTTTGGGGGCCGTGATAAGATGCAACAATACGAGTACCCTAGTCAGATATATTCTTCAATAAAGTTCGCCAACAAAGCATTACATGGTCACGTGTTCAAAAGGAAAAATGTCACGAGTCTTTCTGTCTGCATTGAGGAATGTAAGAAGGTGCAGAAGAATTGCCAGTCCTTTAACATTGGTCGATTGGAATCAGATTTTGTTTGCGAGCTGAGCAATGACAGAGAGAAAAGTCATCACCTTAATCTAATTGACAAGGAAGGCTACTTTTACTACGATGTGTATTGGGGAAAGGATTGATCTTAACAGAATGTTGAAAACAAGAGGGACTCAGTGTCAAATTATATAATTGTGATTGTTTCTATTGTCATTACTTGCCAAGGTATTCTGTCACTTTATTTAATACTTTTCATTTTATCTTTCTCATTGAGTTTTGGAGAAGGTAACAGGTGGGAATCCATTTTGCTGGTGCAATATATTATGTTGCCTTCTGCTTTGACTGCACGGTTTTGACTTTTACTACATTGCCAATTAGCATGGTCTTAGGCCTGAGGTTAATGGTTACAAATTAAGGGAAGCAAGTGTAAGATTGAGTGGAACTGATTGAATCTAAGGTTGGTGTCGGCAAAGTGAGGCATGATCAACTTTATTGTGAAAACTATCCATATGAAGCTGACCGTTCTGATTGCAAAGAATTCTAGAAGCGGTATAATTGGTCTACTTTCAATTTTCACTTATCTTTAGAGCTTCACATGATGTTCCTCTCCATAATTGACTCTGGGCGCTATTTTGTGCTACATTTCAATCTCGATAGTAGCTTGAGGGTGCTACTAAAGAGTTTCTAGTGCGGTAAAAACAGAATTTCAAAGCCTGCAACTGTTTGATCTTCTCGTTATCTATATAACAATTCCAAGTTTTGGCATGCTCTACACTCGATGAAACAAAAGTCTATCAAAGCCACCGCACAGCGAAGCATGTATAATTTCTGCTTAGTAAACATGTTTGCAAATTTGAGAAATAATCTCCTTATAATAAAACCATGTCACATTTCAGCATTTATTTTGAATCATCATTGATTTCTTATAAGCTGTTCAGAGACACTCATTGAAAAGTAATTTAGGAAATGGAAGCTTTGCATAGATGGATACAACTCGAATAACAACATTTTACATCCTGTAAAAATACAACATCATAGCTTGAGTATAGTGACCATTTGAAAAAAATGTGAAAACAATTTGACTGGGACACTGCCGATATGCTAAGAGAAAGATCGATAACTGCAATTCTTCATAGAGAGAATGCTGCTCATTCCTCCACAGCTTGAACGCTGATTTGAAGCTCTAATGCTCTATGGCAATCACGACCTTGTGAAGCATTGACACGCGAAAAACAGCCATGTTTTAAAATGGTGTTTAGAACTGATGAAAATGATGGTGAATTCCCATTCAGACCTTCAGGTCTTTCAGATTAAATCTTGCACTTGTCACGAAAATTATAACCGAAGGCTGTTTGCAGAAAAATATTATATAAGATGGAGGACTGTTTTATGAAAAAATTGACTCTTGGTGATTGATGGGGGTTAGTGAACTTCAAAACTAACCCCACGTCGGCAATGACTGTTTTTT
The DNA here is from genome assembly GCA_003864495.1 of Nemopilema nomurai. Classification (NCBI taxonomy): domain Eukaryota; kingdom Metazoa; phylum Cnidaria; class Scyphozoa; order Rhizostomeae; family Rhizostomatidae; genus Nemopilema; species Nemopilema nomurai. The sequence goes on from ML133402.1 coordinate 1,182,693, forward strand.
AATAAGCTTTCAAATGGCGAGTTAACTTCAAAATGAGTTGACTATTTACTTCAAAAACTATTAAACTGTATCCCAAGAAGCGTCAAAATTTTTCAATTTAAACTGATCGATCTTCTCTAGCAACCGTTAAACTCCCAAAAAGTTTTAAATTACAGTATTTACAACGCTTTTAAAGAACATGCTTCGTCTATGCCAAAACGGTTAATGGGGACGCTATTTCTACAACAGAAGTCATCAAAATGGACGCAATGTACAACATATTCCTCTCAGAGGCCATCTGGTCGCTGGAAAGTCTTTATGGTCAATATCAACGGATAGCACTGGCTCGCGGGAAGAAACGCGGGATGCGTAGCAAGGACATTCGTATAAAAACTGCGATTTCTGCGGGTCGGCGAGTGAAGTCTTCTCTGAGAAAGGTACTGCGGTCACGTGGATTACAGGAAGTAGACTAGGCGCCGCTTTCGGTGGGGCGTCTTGCAGCTCCCCGGTTGTCTTTTCCCAACTGCACCCCCACACATAGATGCCGTGGATGAAAACCCCATCGGCTGCAGGCTCACGGAGCTGAAATATGTAATGAACAGAAGCACATTAAATTGCAAATTACTATTTGTCTTTCATACACGCTCATCAGGAGACATTAAATTGCATGCGCCTATATAAATACTTGCGCGAGACAAAATTGATGAATCACACAATTGATATGTATGACGAGGGGAATCACACATAAAATATTTTAATCTCAATGGCTTAACGTTAGGCAGAACAGTGTTAATGGAATAAGAGGACTGGTAAGACGAATTCTGGTGAAAACAATTTTCCATCAAGAGTTTGCACGCTAAATAGCATTGCCTAGCAGCAGAGATACGATCTATTTGCACAGAAGGCTGTTTGATAGTGCATTGAACTTGCTTCTAAAAACATCCAACAGTGATCCAGTTAGACAAAGTGTTCTGCTTTGTTCAACTTGTTTAGAAAGGCTAGGTTAATAGCAAGACAAACTTATTCATATTCATAAGACCATACATTCAAATTGTCATGAAGCAATACTTAACGAAACAAGGACATAAGAATTGCGAAAAATTCTGCTCTCAATCTTTGGCAAATCCTAATCTTTGGTTAAGTAGAGGTAATACTGCTGTCAAAAGATAGTTCGATATCGTGACATTGGTAGCGCAGGAAAAGATTTAACTCAACAGAAGGTTGTGATTTTCGAGGATTAAATTCTAATTATCCACAAGAAAAAAAGATTCATTAGAATTGAAAATCTAGTGCGTAGAGCAAACATTTGCAAATTCAGACCTAATCAACTATGGAAAAAGTGCACCTTTAAATTAGGAAAGGAAGGACACGCGGTTAGTATTTGCACAAATCTCTGCGTAAATTTACAAACAACAGATAACTTCTTCAAGAACCATGGCCGTTGTTTGCCGAACCAGTAAAGGGCAACTCCATTAGAAGACCTTTTGCGCAATAACTACATTTCTAACAATTAGGAGCTAAAGCATACACTGAATCGGTTGCACGAAAACGGTGTATCGAAACAGTTGGCTCCTTGAGAGCATTGTATGCATTGGAGAAATAAAACAGTTTGGATGCAGGTTTTAACACTTTCTAATTATACCCCAAAAGGGTATTCACCATCATAAATACATTTAACTTTGCTGCTAGTTCGAAATGGGCATAGAACTTCTAAAGTGATAAACAGTATTTAGAAATTCCAAAGTAAACTATCGATTAAAGTTTGGCCTTTATTTTAACTCCTCTATTGATCTTCTTCTATACAAAGCTTTTTAGTTAAAAGCATTGGGGAGAAAGAAAGAAGACAAATTGCTGGCGCTAGTCAAAAACTGTTGACAGATGACAAGATAGCGAGTCTTCTCAATTTTATTTTCCTCATATGTCAACGAATGATCGACTCACGTGGTCTTTGTCTCTGCCTGTGATCTCAGTTTTGTAAACGAACTGCTCAGACACAACGCTGCTCATCTGATATTGGCGTATTGATTCCTGGTTAGCAGAAAGCAACGAATTCACAGCAAATTAAAGCAAGTGAACTGCCTTGCAATACGTGCATTTTCGCAAACATTATGCAAACTTCGACGTCTTACTATTGCATGGCTTTTAAACCATTAGATAGCATGAAATAGCACACTTTAGTTTAGTTCGGCTTAATTAAGCATACAATTTTTATTCATCAAAACGTGAAATACATCATTTATCTTTCTAACTAACAGAGGAAAGCAAGGTTGGTCCAATAAAAGCTGCGTCACGTATAGACTTTAAAAACTTCAATGTTCCCATTATTGTTGCTTGCTGGCAAAATTTAATCTAATTGTCTCCTTGCTCATTAAAAAGTTTCCTAATGTGTCCCTTGTTCCTTTCAAGAGAGTTCCTCAAGTTCCAATGATAATGTCATACATTGTAATACTTTCGAGACCATAAGAGGTTTTTTTCAAAAGCAAGTCCTAGGTATTTGAATATAGTGCAATATAGAAAAGTATAATATAGCATAGAATAGCATAGCATAGTATATTTGTGTGTTGGAGTGCACCTGCATCATTGTATCACATACCTGCATTACAACTGCAAGCATTCTTTTTGGGTTGAAGAAAGCTGCCAACCAGTAGGCTGGGATTTTCTCTTTGCCCTGTCAATCAAAAGCATTTAGAGTGAGTGCCAGCTTGATGACAAGCCTTAGAAAACTCTAGACAAGCAAAGGGAGTTGCAGGCCAAGGCTAGACGTAAGCAACTGCAACAACCATCACAAAGTCAATTGGCAAAATTCAATCATTGCTGATCCTCGGACATACAGAAGCAATCTCTGCCTTAGCAAAGTGCAGGACAAATTTGACCTCATGATTGAGACATTGCAAGTAGAGAAGAGCAAAGCTAACAAAAGTGATTCAAACTTGATACAAACTTGATATAAGATTTTCTCCATGTGGTTGAAGCGCGCTTGCAGATCAGAGAGCCATGCAGCGACGCTCCAGGAGTTTGGAGGTGAGCTCGTCCCGGCTAGCTGTCGATAGCGTTCCGGGATTTTCAGATGGTACAACTCTTCAGCGTCTTTTAGGTACTGGTCGGACAACTTGTCCCCGAATGAATCCTCACTTGTAGCCAGCTTGATAGCCTGGAACGTCGAGATCAAAGGTTAACTAAACAACTAAGTAGCGAAGTCTTTGTGTAAGGCAGCAATTTGCAATGACTGATTTCCCACTTTACCCAAACAGGTGAAGAGGCTCACTATACTGGTCTATGACTGGTAAATTAATGTAGCCGTCGTCTATTTACTTCAAAAACGGATAATGTCGGAGCAAAAACAAATGCAACTCGGAATAACTCGCTTCAGTGCTTCTTACTGGTCAACGGAGAGCCGATTTCTACTTTTACCTAACTGAGTTCACCACTCCGCTGCGTACCCTTAAAAATTGTCTTACAGTTGAAAAAAATTACTACAGAAACAGTTGACTACTTAATAAAGACCGTCTTCTCACTCGTCCGTTATTTGATTTGAAAGAGAAAGAACTATAGCAGACGATTGAGAGCCGATTGTATAAAATGACCTCCGTTCTTGAGACCACATTATGATTTTAGACATTATTAGTGGTGGTAACATGATCTATGCTTATAGAAACGAACAGGGTTGTTCTGCGATTATAAACAGCACTAGGGATTATACTGATCAAATGTTTAAGGGTCCATTCACGTAACTGTATATAGAACACCAGTCATAGGCCCAGGTCATTCCAAAAACAGTTAATAATTTCACAAACCTGTAAACTTGATTTCAATTCCTGGTGCAACTGGTGGAAGCAGTCAATCTCTGACAGCAAAAACAAGTTGAAGGCAGTTGCTCCGCCAAGCTTGCGAATTCGTTCATTTATAAACTCCTAAAGAGAAACAGAATAGGTCGAACCCCGATTTATGATGTATTAAGTATTCTAATTCGTTGTTCATTGAAAATAGCAAAATGACGTCATACTGAAATTTTCCTCTAAAGACGCTAGTAGTTTTATATATGGAAATGAGAATAAAGACATGACTGCAGCCAAATCACAACATAAGACTACAGAAATATTTTATTACAGATTGGAAGTGGCTATGCGAATGAAATGAAACCATACTGATTGTGGTTTAAGAGACTAATTACGATAAATTGGAGAATCGCGAAAGAGATTGTTAGAAAGCTTAAAAGTTGTGATAATGAAAATTTGTCATGAGAAAATGACTGGATCAAACAGCTTGTGATATATTATGCACAAGAGTTTCTTGAAATCTGGAAAACATGGTCTGCTTGAACTGACCCAAAGCCCTTTTAAAACTATAACTAATGCAAATCAGTGTCACGTGCATGCACTGTCAACCTATCAATACAGAGTTATCTGCCAACACCTCAGTGAAGAAGGCCGCTTTTAGCTTTAAAGACGCTTTCACAATTGTCTAATGAACAATTGAACCTTAATCAATATGACATATCTACTGGTGATTTGATGTAAGTGAGATAAAAAGGGCGATAATGCTCAAATCACTAAGAAGTAAAATCATCACACCCAAAAACATGCACGAAAATTAAAGACACCTGTTATACGATTCAAAGAGGGCCTTCAAACACTCTCAAAAGTTTATCAAGATCAAATAATAATAATAAATTGTGCATTGATCAAGAGTTAAATCGGAATTATGCTGCCGCGCAACAATGATACGCTCACGCCGTGAAGCCTTGACGCACGTTTATAGTCTTACCAAATATTAAAAATCGAATCATTTCTGCAGAAGTCATGTAGCACGACTAGGTAAATAACGTAACATTTGAATAGCGTAAGAGAAGGCATCTGAAGCCGACCGACTCATAAAATTCCCTAAAGCCTACAAATTACATCGATGATTCTTTGAACGGTAGCTAGGTGACCTCAAGACAAACCATACCCGACTCCAAAGGCGAGGCAGCTTTGCAAGAGCATTGCTGCATATTTCGAATAGGTCGACCTCTGCGGAGGTTCTCAGCGCAGTCAACGAGGCGCTGCCGAAGACGCTGGCCTTTGATAGCGCAAGCAGGCCGGCCCCAGAGGCGTGGAATGTCCCACTAGAGACGACCAGTGGAACAGAAGATCCCGAGAGGACGGTTGCTGATGGCGGGACGTGGATCAATGTTGGGTTCGATGGCATGCTGTCCAGAATTATATTCAGCCTTGTGAATACATACTGACTATCCGGCAGTGGGGTCTGCAAAAGATTAATGCAATAGTGATAATTTTGCAAGAGGGGTATGAGTACAATGTAGGTTGCCAATTCTCTACTTGCAATCAATGGTAAAAATACACCGGCATCATTGGTTTTTATATTGATGTGCTACGACAGAAATACAAATTTACAAGCGGGTTAGTGTTACCAAATGCTTTCTCACCAGTGCTATATGAAATGTGAAAAAAGATTAGAAACAAAATTTTGCACAATAGTTTCTGGTATGAAAATTGGTTAATCCTTTAGCAGAGCATTGAAGAGCAGAGGGGCTCTTTTATAAAAGTGACTCGGGAATAATGCTAGCATTCTATTCGGAGAAAGAATGATCCTAGAATCAAATAGCAAACTAGCAAACTGACGAACTACAATCAAGGACACACGAATAGGGGTAGTGAATTTACAGTACCTCTTCGGTTGTGTAAAGGCCACACATCTCAGGAGAGTCGAACAGATTGTCTGAAATGCTCTCAAGTGCTTGAACAACGGAGGACTGCTTGGCACCAGTGACAAAACATGCTGATGGCAGCTTGTATTTAACTGTGAAAGGAAAACGAGAGAGCTTATTAAGGAAACATCTTATACTCAACAAAATCAGTAAATAGTTCACGGCAATTTACTTAAGTAAGATGGTCAATAATGCTGTAGGACATAAACTGCTGAAGGCTTCTGGAGTTGGGAAAGTCATTGACTAGGCATGACTTGCCAGGTTCTAGACTGGCTTGCAGTCGTCTTCGTGCCTAAATCAATAACTGAAGCCTTGGAAGTCGAGAGATACTTCTCGGTACACATTGTCTAAGAGTCGCTTTCGAGACAGTCCCTGGTGGAAACGCAATTTCATCAACAAGTACCAGTAAACAGCAAGAGATCTCAGCGTTGATTTCCCAGCATCAGTCTTCACTTTTGACTATTAGTTTAGGCAGGAGCGTGCCGAGAAGCAATGCAATGGTTAATCAACGCCATGAACAAAACAAATCCACTGTAAGTGGCCCAATTGGAAGTGGCCCCTTTGGAAGTGGCCCCATTGGAAGTGGCCTCATTGGAAGTGGCCCCATTGGAAGTGGCCCCTTTGGAAGTGGCCCGATTGGAAGTGGCCCCTTTGGAAGTGGCCCGATTGGAAGTGGCCTCATTGGAAGTGGCCCCATTGGAAGTGGCCCCTTTGGAAGTGGCCCCATTGGAAGTGGCCCCATTGGAAGTGGCCCCTTTGGAAGTGACCCCTTTGGAAGTGACCCCATTGGAAGTGGCCCCATTGGAAGTGACCCCATTGGAAGTGGCCCCATTGGAAGTGGCCCCATTGGAAGTGGCCCCATTGGAAGTGGCCAAGAGGCAACCGTAAATAGATGGTTCGCGGCTGGGCAAATGTATTCCCATTAAAATCCGAAAGAGTAATTTTATAAATATTTATAAAGAAGATATTTCCAGAGAATTAGAATTGTCAGCTGAATTTTCAACACGTGAGCAGCAGCCATATTTGAATTGCATTGTCTACAGCCTGTCTAGCAGCTGAAAAAGGTGTTTAAAAATGATGTAGGCTAAAATTCACCTCTTGATATCTCGAAGTCTTTCCTAGTGGCGGAAGAATTGATCCACAAATCAACCATCGAGCCAAGCACCAGATGGTCTGTGTCATTGGTTATGCTGTTTCCATAGACGATCTGCAACAAAAAGGGCGAATAGGCGTCAAAAGCTGGCACTTTTAAAGTTACCCAACGAAAAGAGGAGGGAGGGGCAGTCGCTAGAGGATTTCTTTGCTTGTTGAAATTTATGCAATAGCATCGGAAACTACATTTGATTCACTTGAAATCTGGAAACATAATTATATACTACTTGCAAAATTTTCACCAAAATTACAATAAACAGCGGACCAGGTCATAGAAGTTACAAACGAGAAGGCAATGGCACTTCTAAGTGTAAGACATGCTGAGTTGCAATGGCTAAAAGTCGGCACATACCAAAAACTCTCAAGTAAATTGCAGCTTATGTTATACTCCATCCACTGTAGTCTCCTAAGCTTCACTACTTATATGGAACCACAAATAAACGATGGGGGTAGCACTACTCAAGGGAGTGAGTTAAGGCATTAGGCATAAATAATTGTTGCAAAACATTGAACAGCCTTAATGCCATAAACGTTAATCATTGCGCTGCTGCCTCACCTCAGTCAAAAGATGACGTAGGCCGTGCCACTGGATGCTTCGCTGGTTCAAACCAGAGACTGGAGTGGAGGCAGCACTGCCTTCTGAGAAGTGGAGCTGGGCGTCCAAGAACTCATTGACCAGGAAAGTCAAAGATTTCTGCAAAAAATAACGTGAATGTTATTTAAACCTGCAAACGAAAAAGTCAGCCTTCAAGAAGGTATTTTCTAGCATCAAAGTTGATTAACTAAAATTTCATCATCATCATCATCGTCATCATCATCATCATCATCATCATCATCATCATCATCATCATCATCGTGATCACCATCATCATCATCATCATCATCATCATCATCATCATCATCGTCATCATCATCGTGATCATCATCATCATCGTCATTATCATCATCATCATCATCATCATCATCATCATCATCATCGTCATCATCATCATCATCATCGTCATCATCATCATCATCATCATCATCATCATCATCATCATCATCATCATCATCATCATCATCATCATCATCATCATCATCATCATCATCATCATCATAATCATCATTATAATTATAATCATCATCATCATCATCTTGGTTTTGTCTGGATTTGCGAATGCTTAAAATCTTACCCAAAGATGCTTGATGCCAAAATCAAATTGGTAAGGGAGGTTGAGTCCGACGAACGAGTATCTCCTTCGCATTTGCAATGTGCTGTGCAGCATGCAGACGTTATGGAGCAACGGCAACCACTCATTCCGGTTGAACTGCCTCCACAATTCGCTGTCAATAAGCTGCAAGTTGTGGCTCAACGCGGCTTTCAGGTTCTGCCGGAACAGAAAGGGTTACGTCAGAAAGTAAACAAAATGCGACGTAAACAAACAAATGCGACAAGTCTTATCAAGAATAATGAATACAATTTTATGATTCTAGGGAGAATGATTCAATTAGAAACGAATCTCTATATGCATTATTGAGTCTTACCATCCTCGGGCTTTCTATGATCGCAGTAACAGAGCTCTGAAGGAGCGAGGAAGGCAGGGAGGGTTCCTCAATGGAGGAGATCCAGAGTCGGAAATTAGAATCGACATTAGCGGACTCGTTTAATAAAGACTCCAGGCCCTCTAACAGTTGAATGCAATTGTGTCCATTAAGAATGAGAACCCAGTCGCCCTAGAATAAAAAGAATGAGATAAGTGATAGAAAGGCATTTGGCTCTCTCAAGTATACACATAATAGAGAGATCAGAGACTCACATGGAATGGAAAGCGAGCTTGCATCGTCGTTTGGAGCCATATGGCTGAAGGCTCTATCCCTCCAAGACAACCTAGGACTGCCTTTTTCTTGAGACATTGAAGATGATTAGGGCCTATATGACATATATATTGTCGAATGACCATCGTTGGAATGTCGTTCGAATGATTAAAAGTAAATGAAAAAATAAACTAAACTACCGATTCCATCTTTTTGCGGATGATCTTCTTTGCGCGCTTTTCCTCACCATGCATTCCACATATATGTATAATTTCCAGTCTGACCTGGATGACGACGAATTAAGCAGGTTAGCCTTTGTATCATGCCGAAAACTGTCCCATTGAAATACACTTGCGGTATAAAGCAATGTAAATGATAGTCACTGCTTAATAATAGTGCTTAATAGAAGACAGAATATGACCTTTGAAAAATTAGAGTGAACATTGGATGAACAACGATCACAATGGTGGTCCGGCAAGTTACAAAATACTGACAGGTAGATCTATATGGAGACTAAAAACGCTCTGTCCAAAAACGATGTCTTTCAAAAAGGCTACACAATCAACGCGCTTCCCAAAAGTTAACAAAAAACTAGATGAATTAAAGTTCTTCCTATAGCTGTTGAATTATGGCAGTTGCTCTGTTTAGGGGTCTAAGAACAGCCCTTGCGGAAAAGTGACATCAAAGCAAAACCCTTCATTTATACATCGTTCCACTCGATTAAGGGCACGCAAGTTACCTGTTTCACTTCAGCAAAATCCACCAACAGTTTTTCGGTGATCTCGGCTTCCTTTCGGTAGAACAGTAGAATAGGTGTCTTTGGGGTGCTTTGCTTGATAAGGCTGGCAGGGTCCACCGGAATGTAATCAGCATACCTGTGAGGAAAGACAACAGGTGTATTCACGGCAAGCAGAATTAAAAACATATGCAGTGAATAAAGAAATGAAATAAATGTAATGTTTTGAAGAAATGAAAGTTGTCCTGTTGTTTTAAGATAGGAACTGAATAAGTTGCTGCAGATAATGAAGCTGGTATAAATATGGAAAACAGAGTTACACCACCCGTTGTCGCGTGATTATGCATAAGCGATAAATAAAGATCATTTTCCATGACAATAATAATTACTATGGCCATAAAGAATTAAATTGTAATTTACCCAAACGGTAAGTTTAGGGGTCCAAAGTAGGCCACTTCTAGCTTAAACTTCAGCGGTAACAGATGACTATTGCTGAACCTAAACATATTGGAGATCATGTCTACTAAAGACAAGGGAATTCTTTGCGTTAATAAAATTCCAGTTGTCAAACACAAAGATGCATTCCAAAATAATTCCTTCCTCCGTACTGAAACAGTTGCCCACTAGACAATTAAGAAGAACTGAATGCCGCAACTATGATACAACAAATGCGTGGAAAATGTCGAAAAGGCATACCTTCTACCCAAAGACATTGTTACGAATACAGAGGCCGCTTGCATGAGGCGATCTCCCCTTAGAGATCGAATTATGAGAAGTCGGTGGATTGGTAAATACCTAGAATTAAATCATTATTCGCATGATATGGTTCACAAATCATTTAAGTGTGTTGTGCTGTGTGCTGTAAGGACCTCCAACATTTGTAGATAAACAATGCGAGGTCTCGTTGAAAGTTAACTATTTGTTTGCAAAGAAAGACTTGAATAGCACTTTGGTAATTTCTGGAGACTCCTGTAACGGGAACTATATCGATAGCTTGAAAATGTGATACAAGTCAGGTTGTGAAAAAGATCCGTCAAAGAATCTAGATGCAAGGCAACAAGGGATAAGATTTGAACTGGAGAAACCTGTCGTCTAGATTGTCAGGCAGCGTGACCAACTCAGGCCGTTCATGCTCTGCAATTTGTCGCCATTGTGTTTCTCTGCCATCTTTGGGCATCTTCTCAAAAGTTTCCAAAAACCAGTCAAAGTATTGTGCAAGGAGCTACGATGGTAAGATAGGCTTGCTAGATAAATAATTTCAGATAAAAATTCAGAAACAAACGCATTATTCCGTCCACTTCCAGCAAAATGGATTCTTCGCTTTAAAAAGGCGTGCGTACCTGGACACGTGATACAGCTTCAAAGGGAGGCAAGGAACTTTAGAAACATTCTCATATGAAATGGCTATAAAAATATCATGCACATGACATATGCTAATATTGGCAGATATATAAATATTTTCTAACAATTTTTCCTGTAATAAGCGTTTATTATTTGTTGTGGCTTTAAACAAAACAGCTACCTTGAGCTGGCTACTTTATTTGATGATATTCGCAGAGAGGCCCACACCAAACCCACCTGCATATTGTGATACTGCTCATCAAGGAGCCAATCAAAAGGCTTCTTGCTGGCTGTCCTTGGTGGTACTTCCCAGTTGGGGTACGCATGCTGCCGTACAGCTGCTCCAAATGGCGGACTGATCAGAAACTCTCTCTCACCAACTGCAATCTTTCCATTTGAGTCCTCGATCTCTAATGCCACCAAGAGGGCAAAGAGCGGCCTATCTTCCTCGAAGAGACCTCTTGCTCTGGACACGAATGTGTTGTACTGGACTTTCTCAACCACGGCACTGACCGCATTTCTGTAAGACAAAGTCGTATTGCAATAAAGACATGTCTTTCATTACATAGCAATATCGACATTGGCATACGAGATCTAAAAAGCTTTTCTGTGGTACAAAGAATGGAAAGCTATGTAAACCACCAGATATTTGGACAAATGCACGATAAAAAGATACCGTTGTAATTTCTTCGAAAGACCATCCAGCATAGCCACATCAAATCATTATCAACAAAGGAACATCCATAAACTGGGACAGTGCAGCTTTTTACTCTCTCGAAGAAGTAGAGACACGTGGGCTCACCTGTCAGAGTGCTTGATGGATGCATCGAAAACTGTCACAAACTGGCCAAAGGACATCTGATAAAGCGGGTTCACAATCGACATGGAACGCGACGTGTCGAAAAGGACTGCAGCACAGACTGCGATCGAGCGATACGTTTCTCTTGAGTTCATAATCGACCTTTCAGCACTTCTTGCCTTTGACAGACTGTAGATAAAAAAATTTAAAACAGTAAACATATTTTTCCAAATTCAGCAAAAATGTCTGTGCTATAATATTCGGCTTGCAAAACAGTTTTTTTGGTTGGTTGGATTATTGATTGATTATTTTAGATACATATAATCTATAAGATATTGAACATTATATCAAATAATATTAACATATCTATTCTATAGTTTACGTAATAATTTTTTCAAAATAGATCTTCTATAGAAAACTAGTCATTTATTCCCTGTGTTAATTAGTCACATCTTTGTATCTGATGGAACTGTTCGTGCATAGAAGCAACAATGCACTACAAATGAGTACAGCATTGTCAGTTTGAATATAATTAAGGTATGGGCCAAAACGAAAAGAATGCATCGATGTATCGGGTCAAACCTTTCTTGGGATTCGTCGTAGAATCGTTTGACAGAATAGGCTCGTTTTATTGAAGAGAAATCCGAAAGCGGGTTCTCGACGCTGCTTAAATTCTGGAGCAACTGCTCTTCAGCCCTGTCCTTTGTTGTCAGGTGGGTGACAATTTCCTGTTGCAAACAGAAGCATCGTGCAATAATATGAAAGCTTAAGCCAATACATGGCAACATTGAAACGTAATAAGGCTTGTGTAGCAGTTAAGTTGCAGGTCTCACTTCAACCAAAGAACTGCTGTAAAGCAACAATCGCAAGGGCGGATCATAAATTGCCAACATTTCTAATTACTAGATAAAAATATTTGCGAAGAACCTATCAAAGAGTTGACAAAACAGACGAATATTTGATTTTGATATGGAGACAATCTTGAGAGAAAATAAGAAGAGTTTTGCCGCATTCTTTAAATCAATCATGTTCGGCAAATTCATGGAGAAACTTCATAGTAAATTTCTACATCTAGCGAAATGAGGAAAATGGGTTATGGAAGGAGACTTGAAATGACGTGCTACCTGTGCAACCTGGTAGAGAGTATCGTGAATCCTCGGTTTCTCAAGTTTGATAAATCGATACAGAAACTGATCTGCCAGTCCGTCACGTGACTGGCTAAATTCAACAACATTGGCGTAGGCAGCGATGCTTGCAGGAATCAAATTAGCAGGGTTCGTTGTAATCAAAAAGAGCCTAAAAACAAATGAATCCTAATTAGGCCTTGAAGCAAAAAATTCGAACTAGCAAATGAAAGCGATTGGTAGGATTTTCGATACATGCTACAGCATAACAATGTGAATAAGACAAAATCGGAGGTCCATTAAACGAACTTAAAATCAAAAGAATCCAACAACGAGGTGTTTGTGTAAATGATATATTGATGAATGAGAAAAGAAGCTTCTAAGTTGATTCAACTGCTTACATTTGCTACAGAAAGAAAAACGTAAATAAGAAACCTGAAATTTGGTGAACATTCTATTTCTTCATCTCCAATCTGAAAAACAAAATTCAAGTAACAAGAAATTGAATTGAAGTGCCTAAAAGAGCCAAGTTGACCAATGAAATAATTATAATTATGAAGATGCGTGCAACTAACAGTGTAAGTGAAATGAGTTAATGATTGCAAGAAATTTATCAAATAAAACTAATACGTTCATTGTGCAGTTTAAATAAAAATAAAAGTTGACACAAAATGAAAACAATTTGGGGCATACGACTAACCAAGATGGCCTACATCAGTTAGTCAAAGTAGGCTTTGAAGGATGTAAGTACAACATTTCTAAAAGGTAAGACAGGTCATTGCAAACTTGAATGGGTATCTTTACGTATGAGGCATTGAAGCTCGTTAGCTGCACTTCACATTCATTGCTCATGTGCACCAATGCATAGACATATGCTGACAATGCTTTCTAACAGCGCAATGCATACCATGAGCTTGAAAGGTGCGTTTGCTCGTATGAATGCAGGCCTGTTCCGGAGCAAGGCATTGAACTTGTCATCAGTGGCCAAGGCATCAAGGTCGACGTCAGAAACCAACAAGGTCCGTCCCTCTGTGAGGCACAACTCAAGTTCTCCTCTCAGCTCCTAAAGCAACGGAACCAACAACAGCTAAGAATAAGCACATGAGTATTTTATTTTCCAAGTCCTTTTCGTAACAAAACTGAATTAGGCTAAGGTTATAAGCAAATCAAAAATCCTCTTTCACAGTCTTACATATGCAGATGAATAATATTTAAAGCCAAATAAATAAATGAATAAATAAACAAATAAATAAATAAGTTATACTAGACATAAAAATAAATAATGTCTAAATAGATAATAGAAAAATAAATTATTCTTCATAACTTTATGGTGGTAAATGGTGATAAAATGATACAATTTTGTAACAATATGATAGAGGGGGATGCAAAATTCAAATCATAAGAATTTCTCTGACATATATTTCTTTGAATTACAAGAACGTGATATTTTCTAAAAACTGCTTCAATTACCTTGTGTTTTACCACAGTGGTATCTTGCAGCAATTTTTCTACCCAATGAACAGCAACCCTCTGCGGATCACAGAGCAAAGCCCATGCACAGGAGCAGTCACGTTGCGTTGTGATGCAAATGTTGTCCAATGAAATGTTGTCCATGGGGAAACTCATTGCTTTCCAAATTCTCAGCATTTGCTTTTTGACAAAAATTCAGCAAAAAATTAAAAACAGGTTTACTACAACGAGTCAACTGATTCTAAGATGAAGCAAGAATTAAAATTCACAACCTTTGGATTCATAATCGCAATCTTAATTTCAAAATATGAAAAAGTAACCAGGGACAATGGCAACCGCAATACTATTGGAGCATACACCATATGTATCGACCAAATCTTAAGGCTCACTTCTTTGTAATGGCACAGTATGATAAAAAAGTACCTTTCCAACAAGGAACTTAGCAAGTGATATGTCTTTGAAAATCTTCTTCTTCTCCATGGGGACACCGTGTTCTCTGCAGTTGCTCAAGAAAAAGCCAGACAACCGTTTCCTAAAAATTAAAGCCAAAACACCGAGCTCATAAACTGAACTTTTTAAATATTTTTGCAACTGGCGTCAATACCAACTCTTTCCATAGACTCCAGCGACATTGTGCATCACTGAAGGTATACAGAAGGATTCTCCAAGGCCAACCAAACCCACCTTCGTGATGCGGTAAAGTTTAAAGCAAATACAAACATTGAATTAAAGCTATAAGATTTGTATACACAGAAGTACGGTCATGCCAAGTCAGCGTCATAAAAAAATTAACACCCCCCTCGGCTGGAAGACGGAGGAAGGCTTGCTTGTTAATGTCATATTTGAAGATTCCATGTTAATGTTAAATTAGTAGCTTCTACTTTAAACAATGAAAGTGATTTTAAAAAATAATTATTTTGAATTGGTAATTAAAAGGGTTTGAATTATAACAATTGTAGCCCGAGGAAGGTTAAAACATTTTCTGGACCAAAGCAAAGTAGGCGTCCCAGCAGAAATCACAACTAGCATAACAAACTGCCATTACCATTACGAATCCTACCTTTGATCGATTCCCATTGGGCCACAGTAAGTGAGAAAAGCAGCGGCACAGATGGAGTTGGTCAAGAGCACGTCCATTGCAGTGTGGTCCTCCATGAAGAAACTCCAGTTCGCCTCTACTGGCTTCAAGCTAAAATAAAACATGGTACAAATGTGCTCACTAAACCGTCGATTAAAAATCAATAAGAAAATAAAAATCAGAAACGTAGAGGGAAAGAAAACATTGTCTTTTCTGGGTAGGGCCCTATGTTCCAACAACAACAAGTGTATAGACCAATCAACGGGTATTCAGTTTATTAGTTGCTACAGCTAAATGGGACGAGTCAGCATAGTAGTGTCTATAAAAATGACAGCTTTCTGGGTTCATACGAAGTCTGCCAGATTGTGATGGAATCAAACATCTGCCACCTTTTGATAGAGGCATATGATCGTCGCTGTTACTCTTGCTATCTTAATCGCTAGTAGAAGCCTCATTACGGTACAAGGCCCGAGGACCTCAAACACACAAATACAGGAGTTCCCAGTTCCCCTTGACATTTCAATGCAGTTACCTGTCCAGCAGCTCGGTTAGACTCTTCAGTTTCTCCGAGTACTCGTTGATCTTCTGGTTCAAGTTGTACTTCTGAATAGCAATATCATCAAATTCTTTCTGCAGCTCCTCAATCTCTGCATCAAGACGAGGCAGATCTTCCTCTGAAAGACCCTCGGTCGGATCTACATGTACAGGCTCCTGAAAAAGAAATTTGCATTGTCAACATGTAGCCTACTTAGACCTTTTAAAATGAAACGATAAAAGCCATTAGAAACAGGTAGCATTATGATGTTGCTGTTTTTGCACCTCTTCTTCCACTTCATCTGCTTTAGCGGTCTTTTTCTCCGCCTCCCTGTTCTTGATGATCTCCATCTCAGTTTTCAGCTCCTTTAGTGTCTGCACTGCCTTCCTGTATGGCTTGCTTTTCACAGTGTAGTCTATGACCGCCTGGATGTATTCAACAACCTGCGCAGCGTCCTCAGAAGAGTACCGAGCAGCGGCCAAAGTCACTCCAACCGGCTTCTTTTCTGCGGGTGAAGAAGGAGGCGGAAGTTTGAGGTTAAGCGAGAAAGCATTTGGCGTTTACTTGAACTTCTCTTCATTATATTCACAGGCAATTCTATTAGACTATCATGAAAAATATATTCGCAAAACAGATAATGGCTAAACAGATAATCGCCAAACAGCAAGACAGAAAATGATTGCTTAGAATACGTTTGCGACGGGTTATGACATGGTAGGTTATCACATACTAGATAATCGAAGGATCACTCATTTACTATGTACATGACATATAATCAATTGTTGGAACATGACAAGGTAGATTTTCTTGAATAGTTTCAACAATTTGAAAGGCCTCTCTACTTTATGCTGGCCGCTGCCTTGATTTCACAGCCTCACGGCATGTATAAAGGGGTGTGGTGGTACTCACCTGGGCTTGCAGTCCGAGGTGCCGCCGATGTCTTCAGGCTTGGCGTTGATGAGTGTGACACCCTGGGTACCAGACCTCTAACAGCCTCTTCGCTGGGCGCGAAATATGACAAGACCGTTTTCAGTACATCATCGGCGATCCCATCATTCCATTCAAGATTGTTTATGCTTTCTGAAAATTTCTGCGTATCATTCATTATGACTTGAATAGTCTTCCAAGTGTTTTTGTCAACACTGCGACCATCTGCAGTCAAGCCTAGAAAGAAACGACGACCTTTGCAAACTGGGATTAAAATCAACTGGGCGAGAAGGATTATTCAAGAAGAACGCTTTACTTCTGCGCTACGAAATGACGTCTTCGTAATCAAAATAATTTGCATTGAAATGACCTAGAAAAAGGTTTTATAGAGCAAATTCAAAAACAACTTGCACTTTAGTTTACAATGCAATCGTCTATTGAAGGAGCCGATGCTCACCCATGCTCTGGAAGGAAGGCTTGTGTGTTTGGTCACGCCTTCGTCTCGAAGTGGCAGAGCTAATTCTGGATGCTTCGTCGGAATGTGAAACCCCTTCGTGCTTTCTTTCTACTTTCGAAGGTGAGGAGACAACGTAGGAGGCGAACTCCGGCCTTCCTATAAGAATCATAAGCATGACCATTGTCATCCCAACCATTGGTGGTGGATTCTGGAAGGCTCGAAGTCGCTCGATGGTACCACGATCTATTTTCTTTTGCAAAAAGCCAACCTTGGGGATGAAATTACAATTCTTGCACACTGAAGGCAGAGATGAGAATAAATTAAAAAAAATACAGAAAGAAATGACGCTGCATGAAGACCTTGTTATCTGGATATTTTTCTGAAAAAAGCTTGCTGCTATCTTACTGACTAGCCTCGCTCATCCAACCTTTCGAGAGTACCCTCCAGAGTGTCAGTGTTGAAACTTCTAAATGTGTTACCTACCTGCATCTTGGTCAGAAACAAAGATAAATAAAAAATTCTGCCATAAAATGCATACAGCTGGTTTCAATAAATAACTGTAAATGTTGTTCTTTTTGCAAAGCTTCTGTTTAAATAACTTCATACAGCGACGTCTGATTTCCACGCATAAACCAGTCATACCTTCTCGGACGACCTCTCCAGCTCAGCTTTCGTTTCCTCGACGTCCTTTTCGGCGTCCTTCAGCAGCTCATCCAACGTCCTCGACTTCCTCATCAGCTGCTGAGATATCTTCAGGCGTTCGTACTCCTCGTCGAGTTCGTCGTAGTCGTCGAGAAGCATCGACTCCGTCAAGCCGTCCTCCATCTCGCTGTCGATCAGTGCCATGAAGGCCTTGAGGCTGCTGCTGCCTTTGCTAAGCTTCGCCTTCAGCCGTTCTCGCAGCGTGGCCTTGGCGATTAGGGCGGCTAGCAGTTGCTCCGTCTTCTTAACAGAGCCACCGAGCTCCGTCTTCAGCTTCGCAATCATCTCCTTCAGTCTGGTGACGTTAGCCCTTGCTTGAAGCAGCGCTGAGAGAGCTTTTCTACGAGGGGACGTATCAACAATATCAGATCACTTGGCAAATTGCCATGATTACTCGGGGAAAATAGGTGAATTTTATTGACATTGAAGTGACTTTGAAACCACGAAAAACCTTCACGGGAGAGCTTCTTTTAAAAATGAAACTATGTAACCGAAAAGCATATTTGATTAGTAATTTACCTACGAAACGGCTTGCTGAATTTGGTATATTCTATATCCATTATAGATTTTATTATATATCCAGGTTTATGCGTAAATGTATAAAGCATTTTACAACTAAAGCATTCAAGCATAGACTAATGCTAAAAACATTGATATATTTGTTGATAATAACTGAAAATACAGCTAATACTAATCGTAAATTGGATCATTCAATTGTTCATCCAAAGCAGCCCTTGTAGCATTTTAACCCATGTATTATCGCAACAAGATGGTGATAAATCAAAGTTACTGTAAGATAGGGACATCACAGTGCAGTGGAGCTCAGCTTTCCTCGACATAAACACCCCACTCAAATCACCTTACCTTCTTTTGCTGACCTTCTCGCTCGTTTCCGTCGCCTTGGTATTGAAAACATATCTGAAGCAGTGCATAAATCTGTGGAAGGTTGTCGGTCCCACAAATACGCCCATCCCAGGCTCATGGGACCAGGAAACCTCCTTGTGCAAGATTCTGTGCAATAGGATTTGCTTTGAATGGGGCAGACAATCAGCGTTTGCGTCTCCAGTTGCGTCGGCGTTAGTGTCAGCGTTAGTCACTGCGCCCTTCAGATTACCACTACACGTGTCTTCAGCAAATGGAATCTGGCTACTCTCTTTCAGGATCCGAGAGTGTATGCTTGACATGGCATGGATTACTTTTTCTCTGCAAACAAGAAATAACAGGAAAAAAAATGAAATTCTTTTAACTTCACGGGAAAATGATGGGCATGAGGGATCATGATGTGAAAAGATGAGAGCATCGTTTCAAAGCAATACTGGCAGTTGGCAACTTCACATGCAGATTTGCGGACAGAAATAGCAATGAATCGCCAACAAACAACATACCATAATAACTAGAAAAATACGATCTTATCAGTTTTTGCAGCCTCAGGCAAATAGTGTTTCGACTTTGGATTATAGTACGATACATGATTATTGCTGTTGTTGGTGCAAATGTGGAGCTACCAGTGGTCATTACCGTTTTCTTGGCATCACAATTTGCAGTAAGGCGCCTGTGCAGTAAGGAGATTGCAAATATGTAGTATGGCATTGTCCAACAGAAGCAATTAATTGCATTCCTTCCAAACCAAATCAATATAAACCAAATCAAATGCATATTTAATGCTCTTATGGCAACAACGATGCACTGCTGAAATCTCTATGTATTCAAATCGAAATTTATTGGAAAAAATTACTGTTAATAACAAGGAAACAACTACAAACCTTATGTTAGGATTGATATCACCAAGGAGGTTATGCTTTTCAAAATACTGTGACAACTCTCCATTAAGTGCATCTAGCGGCCAGTCCATAACCCAATTGATCTGACACCCGGAAATTATCCCCGGATAGTCTCTGGAGAACAGAGATAAAATGCATTAACAGTTTGACATATCACAAACACATATTCAGTGCCAGGAAAAAATATAGTCCAATACGTTTTCTGCAAGAAACCCCTGGAAAGCTTTGCTATAATTTGCACCAATTAATAGTTATAGGGGTACCTTGAAATGAAAATATGAGAGGAGACATACCACTGATGATTCCTTTTAAAAGGGGGATTTACCTCGACATGTTTCGAAAGCTGATACTGCCGGGTTGGAGGCAAATGATGACGTGTAGATTGAGCTTGACACGAATTTCAAAAAACCTGACAGGATCTGAGAGAAAACCTGAATACTCTTTCTTGATTGACGGAAGAAGGGCCTAAAAGGAAGACATTTGCACACACTGTTAATAGAAAAACTGAATACCATGTGTGCATTACATAGACCTTTCAGAGTAGTATTTACACTGAAGAGACACCAGGAAAGGTGGCGCTGGAGTACATACAATATTAAACTTCCTCCAGTTAATGTTCTCGTAAACGTCTTTCCCGTATTTTGAAGCTCAAGTGTTATGGAAAAGTTGAAAACTTTGAGTGCTTTTATCTTCGTAAAAAAATGGCAATTATTGAAACTTCAAGTGCTTCATCTGATTAATTTTAAAAATGTCAATTGCAAAGAACGTAGGAAGGGATGGGAAGCATAAATTGATCAGAGAAAGAAAGGGAGAAGCATTTTTCGGAAGACGGTCTCTGTTTTAGATCTCCATGTAGAATATAGAACCCAAGGCGTTGTTAGGAAACTTATGAAATGATTTTTAACCATTCTAACAATCGACAACAACAACAACATATTGATGGAAGGATTAATGCACTTACAGCTATGAGGCTCCGCAGCTCCTCCTCTGTGAAGAGAAGTGGGCAGCTACCATTCCTCAGGATATTGTTAACTGCATCCAGATATGATTTATGGCGAAGATCAGTTTCCTGCAAAGCACACCAAGAGCATTTCAAATATGTGCGCATCTAGTCATAAATAAATTGTTCACTGTAAAAACACATCAGTGGGAATCTTCGTGGGAATCTATAGTCCATTGCAATAGCACCAATGTAAATGTGCTAAATTCCATTCAGATAAAAATATCTACAGTAACTAAAAAACAAAGGTCTCTTGGAACCTGTTTTGATCTGTTGTCCGGATCCCAAAAGTAATTTACCCGAGTGCATAAACATTATTTTCAATAGGACCAAAAACTCTACAATAATTTTTCTGACATTTTGATTTTGCTCTTATGCTTTTGCTTTCAAGAAAACTTTGCAAATGTAAACGAAGAAATGGCTACCTCCAGGAGGACCGCCGTCTGCTTTCCCTCGCAGCCAGCTGTTCGCACCGCGGACCTCAGACCGTCGAAGAAAGAACTTCTGTTCGAGAAGTCGATGGGGTGGATGGGGATATTGAGCATGTAAAGGACCAGTTTGACCAGGGACGAGAGGTGAGTGCCAATGGAGCCAATCAGCAGGGCATTGCCGCTGAGAATAAAGAAGTATAGTTCTAAAAAGTACTGCGCAAATGGTCATATAACAAAAAAAGACGCATGCACATGCTTGCAAAGTTACACGATAACATTGATCGTGTGTAGATTGGTCGCAGGATGAGTCGCAAATGGGCGAAAATAAAACGTGTGATTGTCAAACAGACCGGTTGAGAAATTATGGTTCTGTGTGGAGTGGGCGGGCTCACGTGTTAGAAGGTTCCTCTTGTTTTGATGGTTCAACTTGTTCTCAGAGATTTCATATCTTTGAAGAATATGTTGCTTAAGCGCGAACTGTAAGGAATGCATTGCTAGCGAAACACTACACACCTGGCTTTGAAGCTGAGAATTCTGTGAACCCTCATCAAGTGTTTCATGGCATGGTCAGATAGGACAATGGGCAATGCCTTGTTGTATTGTTCGTTGTATCGTGTCAAGAAGGCCTTGAGACAGCTAGAGACCTCGGTTATGTCCGACAGTGACTGTAACGCCACTTTGCGTCCGGCGCTTTTGCTGATGATTTGCGTTGATGACCTCTGGGCCTGAAGGTGATAGTCACTGGCGAACGTGGAGAACAGTGGATTCTGGGAGTTTGCTGGTATGGATGGGAAGTGCTGCAAAGGCGAAGGAGGAGTCAATTCCAATAACGAGCTAGATGTATGCTCAGATGGCAAATTTGAGACTCTATCTGTAAGAGTAAACCTCCATGTAAGGCATAAGAAACTTGGAAAATACAAAATGACGAACGCTGAAGTATCTGTAATGATTTAAGGAATATTCTAAGGGCAACAGGTTTTCAACTAAGTCATGTTTAGGTCAGAGAAAGGGCACAGCAGTTACTCAACTTGTTCTGGCTAAACCAATCCAATGCATCACGCAATTGGGAGAAGTCAGAATCCCCCCCTCCCCTCTAAAAAATATCCATTGGGTTTCTGCTACTTGCCGTTCAGCCAACGTTTAGTATCTACTAAAAGTATATGTATCACTCGCAGTTAATTCCACAAAAAAATTTGAGAAGCTGACTCTTGTCACCAGATTTAATCACAAGAGCAAGAAGAATCTACCAAGGAAATGTATCTCTCAAAATTCAATTAACATAAGAAGTTGCTGACGAAATTTTTTCTCTCACTACCACACACAGCTCAATCGAAAGAATGAAAGAACATTCAGAGCATACGAACCTGTTTGGTTACTGTCTTTATAGTTTCTTCAAACCAATTCAAATCTGCAGCCTGGGCGATGCGATCTTTGAAGACCCTCCTCGCCTCGTACTGCCAGAAGGATATCAAGAAGTTCTCATCATCAGCTCGTATTTCTTCGGGACAGTTTTTAAGCGACTGAAAGATTCTTTGAAGGTCCTTCAGACAAAACTGGTAATTTCTTCTTCCGGGGATCGGACTAGGCCTGAGCACATCACACACCGATTCCAGTAAGCTGCAGGAGGCCGCAACTATCTGCTCCTGGACTTCCTGCGAGAGTCCATTTGACTGGTTTGCACACATGTTTGCTTCCAGCATTGCTGAGATGATCGTCTGCTTGACATTCTTCGAGGGCTCGGGCAACTGTATGATGTTGAAGTGGCGCTAAAATGCAACAAGCTGGTCCTCAGTTTGGGAGGCAGCTTTGCAGAATATATGAGTAGCAAAACTGCCAGTATAAATATTCTGAAATTTTTTTATTTAAACTCTTGTTAATCTTGCATGAGATAGAACGATGTATGTGACATAAAGGCGGCTATAAATTAAGGTGGTTCTCTACACGAAATAGATTCATTACATGAAGGAGATTCACTGCATTAAGAAAACCTATCGCCATTCAGCCATAGCTTCAAAGAAAAATATTCCTCGCATTTCGTTTAAGGCTCTGGCAGCCAGAACTTACCAAAAGTCGATCCGATATCCTGGGGGGTTCTGATGAATCGTGGCTTAAAGGCAGTGACAGAGAAGCCGTTATGGCTAGGCCTTCGATGAATCTGCGATCAAACGGCTTCTTCAAATTGAAAATCATTTTGTTGTCCAAGAGCTGTCTGAGGAACTCGTTCGCAGACACAAAGTCGTGGTCATCTGGCTTGGTTGTAGCCACGTGCAAATCATCGCAAAAAAGAATCATCTTCTTGTTTTCCTCTGCGCCATAAACAAACCCTAACAAAGAGAGTACGCGGCTTGAGAGAAAAACAAATGGCAAAAATATTTCCCTGTTGCAAAGACGAAGAGAGTCTTAATGGACAAGACATAGCGGAAAATTTCACACACGGACATTTCTGAAGGACAGGGCATTCAAAGACAAATGCTGTCTACACCGGCAAAAATATTATAAGAAAGGAATACAAAACAGACATACCTTGCCTGTGATACAACACAGTTTCCATGAACTTCTGCAGCATCGATGCAGATGTACCCGCCGAATACACAACACGCTTCACGATGGTATTCCTGTCATCCCTGCTGCTGTAAAAATCATTGATGACGCAGGTTTTCCCGCACCCCTTTGGTCCAATGAGTAGAATGTTCCTGTCTACAGAGGAGACTAGCTCCATCAGAAAGCGCGCCCGCATTGTGTCAACCGTCTCGACAAAGTTCTCCTCTAAAAGGTCCAGCGAGCTGTTGTACGTCACTTCCGGAAGACGTGCTTCCCAGTTGTCCCATTCGCCCGACTCGTCAACGTAGTAGTCAAAAACAGACACATAATGGTCGTAATCGGGCAGTCTAAGACAAAACAATAATTGGTCTGGTTAGATACATATCCACTACTGCAAGGATCAAATTTGGTTAACAGAGAAGACATAGAACTCGTCATAACGGCAAGACAGAGCAATTCGGCAAGCAGCATAACAAAAAAGGCTTCACGGCTGGGAGCCGGGGGATTTTTTGTCTATTAATGTCATATCCGATTAAGGTTTATTAGCAATTAACAACGAAAATGATGGTAAAAAATGTTTGTTTTGAGTTGGTAACGAGGAAGGAATTTTGAAAATTGCAGCTAGAGGAAGGTTGTAACCATTTCTGGACTCTGTATAGGAGAAGCAAAACAACACGACTATAAGGAAATGAGAAGATATACATCTCTTTTTAACTCTTCATAGTAGTTCTGAAGCATGACAATTGCTCTCTACGTGTCATGGAAGAGATCTGATACTTACGCTGTGCTCACTGCAAGAAGTATCTGGCTGAAGTTCTTTTGGTCCTGTTCTCGCGTCAACAATCCCCCAAACGTCCAGATCAGCGAGAAGACGAATAGCCGCTCTACATGCAAGTCGCCGCCTAAATCCGTGTGCTCCTGCAGAAGGGCTGTAAGCAGGCTCAGGCAAGAGGAAAACATTACATTCTCCGACAACTTCAAACATGGTTTGGACTCTTGTTCCATAAACGTAAGAACGGGATCCAGCACTTTACTAAACGCTCGCTGCAAGATGTGGACATGTTGTGTTGGCCTCCCTGCCAGCCAAGCATCAGCGAGAGGCCGCCATCCGAGTACTTTGTCATCCATGAAGACGAGACCCATTCGTGAAATGATAGACGGATCAGCATCTCCGAGTGAGCAGCTCTCAAATAAAACTTTCAAGTTCCCAGTTACTGGGAGTCTTTCCATGTTTGGTAAAGTGAGGTACTACAAAAAGAGTGAAACGATAAATCTTTGTAATATAGATTTGTTTCATTTAAAGCTAAATAGCAGGTAGCACATGTTGTCAGAAACTGAATGTGGACTGCCATTCCCCACAAGGTGTGGATACAATATGACTGCACGGGTCTTTATAACGTCATCGAGGGGCCTTACTCTGTTGGCGTATCGTATTCTCAACTGGAATGCATTGTAATTATGAGAGCACGACTGCCAAGAATTCTTACCTTTCCACGATCTAAAACACTCTTTAAATTCCTACACCAAAGCTCCTGCACAGGGGCATCGAAACAGAGCCATGTTGTTGTTGCAGTGCCAGTATGCTTATTGGACCGCTTCCAGATTGACGTAAAAACACCGTCGGCCCAGTCTCCCGATGGCTTTATGAAGCCAAACATCAGATTGATATCCGAGGTGGCCAGCACGTTTATGCGTTCTATCTTATGCAGCCTCGTTTTGCTGCTTCCAACCAAAACCTTGCTTGAGGCGTGCTCATTCAGAGCCTCGATTAGGTTCTCGATGCACGATGTTTTCCCACTACCGCCATTACCACAGACAATTATACCTTGAAAATGAAAGCAAACCAGATAAGGTCATGGGTCTCAAAGAAATCTATTAGAGCCTCAGAATTTGTTTTGCAAAATCCTTTCTTCTAATTGAAGAGCTACATTACGCATTTGACCTACATTTGCAAGAGGGAGTATTTGAAGTCCAAAAACTTAATTGCTATCTTTAAGAAGCCTTCACAGTTTAACGCTTCTTAGACATCATTAAATTGCGAATCGATAGGCAAGAGGATATCAAAAGTTCCATCGAATTGGATGTATCATTAAAAGCAGAACCAAACTCTTTCGCACAAAGTCAGAGAGCAAACGGTTGAAATTTCACATGCCGCCATGCATTTGCAACGCTCTAAAAGTCCCATCTCAAGCTGCAACTACTCGCATTTTTCTTTACTTCCTCGTCCGCTGTAGGTCTGTTTATATACATTAAAAACAGCCAATGAAAGACCAAATACGACATAGGCTGGCTAGATCAAAATGGCTGCAACGTAGTGGCCTAGCACTACCAAAACACAACATACCATGGTACACAGTGGACAGCTGGTAGAGCTCTATGGCCTTCTGCATCCATGGGGGATGCGCAACAAGCGCCTTCTCAGTGACCAGCTTTGTGAGGACGTCTTCAATCTCCTTCTCTTCTTTGCTTCTGGTGGCATTGATGCCCTCCAGAGCATGCGCAAAGACATCTTTGATAATCGACATAAAAATCACTTGCTCCTAGAATATGAGCTTAAACGATCAGCAGGCCACAACCATTTAAACGTACTGAACACGACAAGCAAAAGGGTCGGCCAAAACACACAACGATTGATGCAGCGCAGAAAGAAAATTTTCGCAACTTTTAGGAGCACGAGTAAAAACATTTCTAGGCTATCGGAAACTGATGGCAATAAATTTTGTATGTCTGCAGTATCTGAGCGGTGTTAACGAGGGAAACGACACGGTCCACGAAAAACTTTATATCGTGTAGAGTAAAAAGTGTGAAGGTCATAGATTAAAAGCATAAATTTCTGCTTTGAGCATCTTTTAACTAATTTCTGTGGCTAATTTCTGCTCGAGGGAGGGGTTGTGCTTCTTTCCCGGGAGCAGTACCAACTTTTTAAAAATATTGGATAGAGATCAGTCAGTAAATGGATTTCAAACATGGTCAGAAAGCGTAAATTTAGGTAATGAGATGCCTCGCAGGTGGAACAAGCTTTTTTAATTTTGGGTGCAATAATGACAATGAAGGAGCGCTGTGTCGTTCTTTATCTAAACTGAAATAACAGCGACAAAAGGCTCCAGAATTGGGCAAAACCACAGCAACTGCGTCACAAGTTCATAATTGAGCCGTGCCATGTGCGTTGATTGCACGTGTTCGAACATTTGTTTGAAACATTTCGCTCTTCATATGCGTTGGCTTCAAAACAGCGATACAGCAAAATTAAAATTGATTCCCTGTACACGCGACGTATTTTCGTTTGTGAAGCACAATGGGTAGCAGATGCAGTAATGGATTAAATTCGATTTGGCTTAAGACGGATTAATGTTTGGCAATGCTCTAACCAAAACAAGGATTTCCTTAGCAGAAATTGGCTTCACGTTGCTTCATATATTTTATCTTATTTTGAAAAACATTATTTCATTCAATGTTGCTGCTACAAATTGCGAAAGAAAAATATATATTCAACGAAAAGTAGTTCTAGTGGCCATCAAAGACAGATCATTGAAGTAGCAAAAAGAATCTTGTTACTTTAGTCATACTTGAAAAATTTCCTTTTTGCTGGTTTGGTCCAGACATAAGATTCGGTATGACGGTTTGCTATTTTATTCCATGGCAGTTGTTATCCAAGTAACCAAAATGAACTTTTTCTCCTTATTTGATCTTGGTTTGCATAAAAGCCCTTTTTCGAAACAAAACAGACAGTCTAAGACCCTACCCTGGATATAAATTTGATACCTCATTGTGAAAGACATGAATAATAACGAGTAACCATAATTTCGTAAAATGCGATCTGACATGGAATTAATAGTAAAGCAAAAAACGACTTTTGCTATATAGGCATTGCACAGAGTTGCATTGGCCTATCTTTTTCAACAGTATAGTGATTAAGAATGTTGGTATAAGAGCAGTCATTGCCCAAATCATTTGCAATGTTTTATAAAAATTTCACGAAAACTTAAAAATCTTAACACATAAGCTGCCGGGATGGGACATAATTTCAGTACCAATACTAGAGTGTATGCACGGGGGTGTTCTATTCAAGGAGTTCTGTTCCATGTTAATTGATGTATAAATTCATACATGGCATACCTCTTGCGACATTCGAGCTCCGATGCACTCAACCAAAGACTTCAACACAAAAGAGTGTTCCGTCTTCACTGGCCCAGACATGGTCACTGGGGTCGCCAGCTTACGATCTTTGCCCCTTGGACCAGACGTAGAAAAAGTGTTCACGGATGAAACAGCGCTTCCAGCACGCGTCGTTTCAACATCAGTCTCATTGACTTTGGTCTGGGACAGCTTCCTTTTCTGCCCGGCCCTCTTGGTGATCGAAATCAAGCTTGCCATATTGAAAAGCGTATGACTCTTAGCTTTCCTAAAATGTATGTGCGCGTTGGTTACATCGATAAAAGCAAATATTGTCATCCTGCATTCAGGATTTAGAAAGGGGGGGGGGGGGTGAGGGGTTCAGACCCTTTATATATTTTGTTCTATACTTTTTCTTTTTTTTATAATCCCCTCTACTTATAATTTATTCTATTTTCTTCAAATTTTTCTCTTACTGTTTTATAACTTAAAATAAATTGGAAATCTTGTGTTTAAATACGTCATTAGGGCACATGCCTCGATAGCTCTTCACGATATTTTTTTTTTCATGTGTAACAAAACTTCAGCATAACAAAACTAATGTATCTGGTGTACTTAATTAACTAATTTCTAATTTTTGTATTTCAACTTTGAATGTTTGGTATATTGTAATTAATATTTGTTTTCGCTGATAAAAAGTTTTGAGTTTGAGTTTGTTAATGCCGAAAATTGGCAAATGTTTTGCAATATTTTGTGCAAGAACCCCTAATTGTTATTTTCATAACACTACCCACTGCCTGCAGTATATGATATTCTTAAAGCAAAAATGAACATTTAATTCTCATGTAAGTGTTTATTTTAGAAAAAGAAATAGTGGCAAAAAAGTGTACACAGTGAGAAAAAAAGAGGCCCAACGTGGGGCTCGAACCCACGACCCTGAGATTAAGAGTCTCATGCTCTACCGACTGAGCTAGCCGGGCACATGTTCAAGACGGACAAAACAGGTGACGGCCCATTGGCAAAGGCAGCTTGTCGAGACTGGCATCATTATACGGTGGAATAATACAAGATTAATGCAATGAAAAGGTCTACTCTGCATGAATCAGTATTATCATTACTCAATTTCATTATGATTTGATCAACCAGTAATTTTGAAGAATGACTGATCTAAAGAAAGATGAGGTAAAGGGTAGTTTTTAGTAAGGAACCTACATGTAGAAGGCCGAAGTATATAAAGAACTTGTACTACTAAAAACGAAATCCCTAAGGACCTTTTCGATTTGAAAATTGTTTATAACTGCAAGCATCAAGTGCTAAAAAGCCCGTTCCATTAATTTGCAGCCAATACTCGCATAGATCGTTTGCTATTCGTGTGTCAAGTGCTTTATTGAGTAGTTTCCGCATATTCTATCTCGTCCCTCTCTCTATTAAGTGTTAAGGCTTATTGATGTGCAGTGAAAATCAAGGAACTCTCAAGGAACCTTTGGTACTAAAATCTAATGACTTGAGGTCTACGAATAAGGAACTTTTGGAACTAGGCCTTGTGGTAGGTTCCTTATAAAAAAGCGTGTATAAGTTCTTTATATATTTCGGAATTCTACATGTAGGTTCCTTATAAAGTGGTTCCTTATAAAAAAAAGTGTATTTGCGTGTCAGTGCAATTGGCAAATGGGAAAGAAGAAACTTATATCTGAAAGCACACATCCTTATGAATCTCTACTGCACAACAAAGTTCCTTACTGAGAAAATAGAGAATCAACACAAAAAGAGTGCCAAGAATAAGAGAGATACTCACAACTGGCTCAAGCACATCTCCTCGACCATTCGCAACTTATCGGCAAGCATTTTGTAGGACTTGAAGCCCTGAGCAGCCAAATGCGTTCTCAGAATTACCGAGGAATCAGGCCTCACCAAGCAGATCTCGCGAAACAGGTTGAGCGTTGACTGAGGAATGGAGAAGTCTCCTTTCATATTGCTTGTAGCAGTTGTGAATATTGCTAGGGAAGGCAGCACAGTGATCTGTGGAAGAAAGAAATCGGTTCTAGACATTTGATTTATTCTCATTCATAGGCCATGTGAATTCCGAAAGGAAGAAGCCTGCGTTTTTTGACTTTTTATCTTGGATCATACCATATAAAAAATGCTATATATCTTGATTGTGCAAAAATATTTATTTCTGTTGAAGTTTGGCCGAGCTATAGTAAGAGAGAATGTAGATAAGCATATTAAAGAAACTGACAATAATATTTGTGAAAAAACCAAGAAATTGATAATATGTATAGAAAAACTCGGCGGGTACAATATTTTTTTGAAATTGTTCGCATTTTGCGATGGTCTAGGCGCAAGGCTTATAGGTAAGCACCCGCTGTCTTTATTTGGAGGGGGCTGGTGGGGGAAGGGGTTGATTAACGGTTAATTGGAGTCCTTTTGAGTGGGCGAATAACGTACCTGCTGAGAATCGAGCAAGTAGCAAGTGTTCTGCTTGCTCCGAATGGCGGTCAGGATGTGCTGCACAAAGTACGTAATCACCGAGAGGGTGGAGGTCGTCGTTTGCTGAAGCTCATCCAGGAGACACCACGTGGCCTCCTGCGCAACCCCAGTGAAGGATCCGGCCAATCGAATTCACTTCAAAGTCTTTCAAGCAGCTTATGGAGATGAGAAACCTCCCGAGAAGGTGGGCGAACCCTTTGACTGTTTGCGTCTTGCCGGTAGAGGCTGGGCCTTGCAGACAGCCCCCGAAGTTGCTACTGACGCCTGAGTGAGCGATACGAAGCATCTTTCCGTCAGGGGGTCAGAATGACAGGGAACTTGCAGCTGGCGAATTCGTAGCCATACTGGAACTTGGTATCAAGAACGTGAAGGCGAGCAGAACTAGGGGCAAACAAGGGCAATGTATTGGTCAAATGTGAATGGCATGAATAAGAAAGGATTCAACGTGCGCCAGTTTCAACGGTCGGATGACTCCCAATGCCCCCTTCCTGATCTCTATGCTTCAACAGAGTTTCAAAAACTGCATGGTGCAATCGTGAATATTGAACGGAAAAATGATTGATAGCTGGGCATTCTTGCTCATCAATTATGGTGTCTTTGTTGAGGAGAAATTAGGATTAATTGCATATAAATAATCTTCATAAATACAGTATGCATTCTGCTTCTCAAATTAAACAGAAAAAAATAATCCAAAGAACAGCTTCATGATACAGCAAAATCAAATTAAGCTTTCGGATTCTTTCCCTGTATAGGGTTTACTTTTGTGCAGAAAGGTTTGTCCACGATTCTCGCAAAGACAATGAGGTTATTTCACATGCAGAACATACAATCTAAAGGGCATTTGGAGAACGATGTGACGTAATTATGCCAACATTGATGACAATACTTAAGCATCAAGGTTCCAAAGGGCCTTACGTTCATCTGCGTCACTGTCGCTGTTTTCAAAGTAAAAGCGAAGGTTCCGTTGCCATTCGAAATCAGAGGCTTCTCTGAGCTTTCGCCGTCCCAGGTCTTCAAGGACATCTCGCAAATAAAGGCCGACCTACAATTACAAAAAAAACTTGTAAGTCAGTTACAAAATTCCAAATAAAACCTCTGTGTATAGACAGTTCAAATAATGTCTGTTAAAAATAAGTGAGTAAGTGTTCCGGATGTCTTTGGGACAACGTTGGCAAGGGTTCCCTCAATAAAGTACTTCTGGCGCAAAACTTTAGATCCAGAGAAAGACTCAAAAGTGTTTTGCTTACTGTGAAAAGCTTGTCAGCAAATTAATTTGAAAAACGGCTCAGTATACATGCATACATTCAAATACATAAACGTGACGAATTCTCTTTCATTTGCTAAAAAATCGCGTTGATGACATGTAAAGATATGAAAAGATGAATGTAAACCCCAAAATGTGGGGTTAACCCCTGCTGCAAACAGCCCTGATAAGCGACGAAAGGAAAGCATAGAATTTACTTTTAGCCAAAACACAATATCAGGCAAGCATGGAATGCAACTTTGGATGGTATAATTTTACACAGTATAAAATACTAGGCCTCCCTCTCTATTAAGCCTCATTCAGTAAGCCTTCCTCTCTATTAAGCCTTTCTCTAGGACCTCGAAAGTTAGACTTTTACGGTATTGCAGCAGACATAAAACGTTCTGCATTTACGTAGGCATTCTGTGACATCCTCTACAACGGATCAGTCAGGCCTAAAATTTCAAAATAATGTTTTTGTGACGTCATAACCTTGGCCTCCTAGTCAATATAGCGCTTACACTTATCAGTGATTCCAAACGAGATTGATGCACAGCGTTTAGTGGAACATCAGAATTCCTCCAGGCCCCACGAGTAATGATCTGTGGGATCTTGTTGAACAATGTTGTGAATCTTCTGAGGGCAATGGCCAGTGCTTTTCTTTCGGCGCGAATTTCAGATATACCCTGGAGAAGGTAATAAAAATAAAACAAACTGGGAATAGATAATTTATCAGTTGGTTGTTAGCGTTATACCATAAATAAAGATGCGACGAATCTCAACATTGATTATCGGTGCCTAAAAGTGAACTTTACTAAAGGGGCTTTGATCATGGTTTTCAAAATAGCAGTCTTAAAATACAATTGAGGAATCTATTCAGAATCCATCCATTCTTAGAAAAGTTCTGCTCCTTTGTTTCAGAGTCATGAGATTACTATAAAACATCTGAAAATGGAAAAAAGGATAGCGAAACCATAGCAATTATTGAAAGTCAAGGAGGATTATCAATAGAAGCAATGTTATAGGTATCACTCTGAGCCAACGATCCGTTAAAAAGGAAATCAACGCTAATATATCCAATGAATCATTAGCCAATATGATTAATGATGATCCCGGTGATTAAATCAGGTAATGTTAAACAAATATGTAGAATAAATGCTGGGAAAGACTAGAGGAACAAAGCATGGTGATCAACATATAAATCTAATTATATACAGTACATACCGATTCACATTCCAAAGTCCAAATATTAAAAAGATTGATGAGCACGACCTGCGTGGGATACTGAAAGGAAAATTCAACATCTGTTCAACCTTGATGCATATGATAATAAGGGACATATAATTCTCTAGCAATGGTGGAAAAAACGGTGCCCCATGTATGGACAGATTATGGACATCTTCCAGCCTTGCAATTACATTATCCAGCAGTAATCTTGAGGCTGAATAAATCAGTGAATTATCAGCTACATCACATTGTGACAATCAAGTTCTTATCACCTTTTCAACGAAGAATCTTATCCGCTTTGAACCTAAGATCATTCTTAAATTATTCTCGTCCTACACAAAGTGTAAATCTGCCTTAAGATCATAAAATATTGATTCTTTACTGATGTGTTGCGTCAAAGTGACAGTTATTTTGCTTTGGCAGATGGCTCAGTTTAAGGAAAAATTTCAGTCTTGATGAAGGTTGAGCCTGGCATTTTTCTTAGATTATTCTTAAATTCTAGCAATTTTGAGTCTCGATATTCTTTAAAACATTATTCTTATAAAGGAAATAGTGTGTATCGTAAAGGCAGTGACGTCAGCTTTGAAGAGACAATGAAATACCTTGAGCGTCCAGTCTTCCACAGACATGCCATTCTCGATGTCAACACGGCATTGCTGCATTAGATGCTTTAGAGTTGACTTTGTCTGGTTCAACAGAGACTTCAGCCAGGATTCCACGCCGTTCTCAAGAAGAACCTATCCAAAAATGAAGAAAACATTACGGCGTGATTGCTGAAAGTATAAAAAACCTTTGCTGTTTTAAAAGCATCTGAAATAAGGAAGAAAACTTTATATTTAGCCCTGAGATACCATATTTTCAGTTTGACACATTTTGGAATTTCACAACTTACAATATCGATTTTTGATCGATTGTATAAGCATGCTTTCTAAATGTTAGAAGATGATGTCTGAAAGTAAAGGCATGAGCGACAAAACCATAGGCATTGGATATAAGTGCCATTGGGTCGATGATAGTGAATACCACAGGTGGGTATCCGATTGCCATTACCCGACGCCATAACTACAGAGGCCGGTTAACCTTGCTCCCATGTTTTCTACAACTCTGATATACCTATCAACAGTTTTTGCTAGCAATCAAGTCTCTGCTAAAAACCAAGTCTCTGCTAGCCCCTCTACGCACAATATAAAGCCACTATGTGATCCCTGAACAAAGGCCTGCTCATCTTTGAACGTGTCTTGACAAGTCGCGTCCCGGCAACTGTGTCCATTAGTTTCAGGCAGACCTGTTGGCAGACACCCTTAGACAGCAACCTTGGTAAATGACCTAGCAGCCACAACCACACCGGTTCCTTGGTAGTGCACTGAATGCTATTCATAAACGGATTAGTTGAGAACAACACTTCTTCTTTTGAACAACTGATCAGGAAAAGGACCACTACATGCAGGTCATAGTAATTTCGATGGTACACCATAGGAAACAAAAAGTAATTTATTTAGGGGAAGAATTGTTCAAGAAGTAAAGGTCATTCAGCATGGCGTAGAAAGGCGATAAATTCACCTCCATGCGGCTTTTCGTATTACTTTTGAAAATTTTTAATACTTGGTACAGAAAAGATGTTTGTCATTATCTGTGGAATGCAATCGTTGTGTGCATTTACATTGCGAGCATTGTGCGATTGATTCATACTTGGGGCAAATGATCTGAGCTTCTGATTCGCATTTCCACTATTCCACGGTACCTCAATGTCAGTACTACTAACGGCTGCCATTTTGTTTCGTTCATTTCTCGCAGGGCAGGCTGGTAATAAGCCTACTACGTCATTTTCGCCTGTTTTGAGAATAGCGGAAACGCTACAAGGACTGTCAAATGCAGAGCCCGAGAAGAAGCCATGTGGCATCCCAAAACAACATCGAAAATAGAATCGTTGCTGTTGTGCAGTGCAGAGAAAACTTTTTGAATTTGAAGTTTGTAGCTGTTTGCACTCAAAAGTGCAGTTTGAATTGATCAGTTTGGGTGGTATAATGAGCACAAGGGTGTAAGGGGTATGATACCTGGGTATCCAAGTTCATTTTCTCACCAACAGCATCTGAAACGGCAGTCATTTTCAGCTGCGGCAAATCATTTTTCCATTCCTCAAGATTTGTGGACTGATCAAGGTTTATTGAGGAGGTCTTGTCGGCAAAGCCTCGGCCTTGCTTTGGCGCCACCCTTTCCTCCTGCCCATCAATAATGGGAGACAATATTCGATCCAAACTACCACTTCTCTTCCTATCGGGAGTGTAAACTAATCTTTCGACTACATCCTAGAACATAAAAACCCAGGCTCATGATGTATGAAGTTAAGAATATGCTGATCGATCATTCGCAGGTAAAGTACATACACATAGAGAAGGACTAGTAGTGTAAAATCAGTTTTCACTGGATTCATAACATCATGATAAACAAATATAAGGTAAAGAGAGAAAAAAACATTAAACAAGATAGCAATAGGAAAAAATTCACAGAAAAGCCTGAAATGAAAATGGCAATGATACATGAATAAATGAAGGAGCAGAGAAGGGGCATAAGAAGGTGATGATATGAGGAGGGTCAGAAGTTTCAACATCAATCTAAGTGAAAGCTATGTGAGATTATGTTTCCATATGAGGCATTGATAAATGTTTAGATAAAGGCATCATTTATACCGATGATAGATACTTCTTTTGCTTCCCGCTTCTTTCATACTTTGCAACAACATCTATGGAGTGAATCCCACTGAAAATCGCTCTAGAATGGCGAGGATCGAATACTCGTTAATACGGAACTGCTATATAGAGCCATAACACATTGATATTATAACAACAGTTTACTCTCACTGGATCGATACAATAGAACTGAACAATGAATAGGAGAGGGTAGAGAAATAGGGAAAACCTTCTTTACTTGCAAATTACACAAACATATTCAAATCGGCAGCTGTTGCCACACCGACTAGCTACTAACTACCACTTCATAAGACAAGTTCCTTCATTTTATTGACAAATCTCTTTGCATAAGGAAGACCACACCCAGTAATTCATGCAAGACATATTTATGCAAAGAATCATTACCCATAAATGTCATTCCGGTTAGTAAACAGTATGTGGAATGAAAATGTTGTGTAATTTCAAATACTCCTTTTTAATTTCTTCTCAAAACCACTGTTTCGTCATAACCATTAAACAGAAGTATCTACTAGTCCAAAAAGCTAGCTACAACAATCAAATCATTCATAAAATACTGAAGTAGGGACCATGCCAAAAACTACACATGTCACAAAACACAGAAGCTTCATTTCGGGCTAAGGAAAAACTGCACCACAGTCGTCTTTTGATTAGTATATGACTGCAAATGATGACTTCCCACAAAATCATACGTACGGTAAATAGCGCCTGACGGAATCCAAGTTGTACGGCTTGCTGAGGATATTCAGTAGCGAAGCATCGTTTACAAAATAGAACCTTGGGAACTCCTGTAAGATGCAGACATTTGCAAGTTAGCAATTTGTCATTGTAGCGACTATTCATTTGAACATTATTAAAAGCAATGATGGACTAATAAATATGTGCCAAAAATAAATATTGCAGTCTTAGTTATCCCGCTGCATGGACGTCGTAATGAATAAATATTACAGTAAATGTGGATATTACTTTTAAATTTTTTTTGGAAACATGTGCAAAAATATCAAAAAGGGGCCATGTGTAAATTTGACAGTCATGAAAAGAGAAGCTGTAAGAGTACAATAGTACAATAATCACATTGAAATGCAAACTTGAGGTAAACATAAATAAAAGGCCTTTGTTCAATGCACATCTGCTTCTCCAGAAGATAGATACTGACGTGAACTCAAAACCCCCACTATGCTAATACCTTATTTTGGTAGGTGAAAAAGACTATCTTCGAAGTGAGCTTATTAGCAAAAGAAGTGAAATGGGTTACAAAATGTTTGTTGAGTTGAAGTGTTTGTTAGGGGCGATTTATGAAATATCACGCATGCTTAAAATATTTGCAAACCTTGCGTTTCTTGTTCAAATATCCAGCTAGCGATTTGAAGCAGATTTCCAGCTCCTCGTACAACCCCTTTAGCATCTGATTTTTTGGCACATCTCCTCCGACGCAGCACTGCAAGACAATTGGAGTAAATAAAAACGTTGGGAGAACGGTATTCATTTACATATTAAGTCTTCGTGTCTCGATGTAGACATGTCACTAATACATAAGACTGCGAAGAGTGTGCCAGAGGAGCATTCATCGCCCTGCATTCATCGTACCTGCATCACATTTCTGACTTCCACGGCCTTCTTCATCGTCTTCATATAGCTACGGTCAACGCGCGAAAATCTAGAAGACTCTTGAGGCAGCTCCTTTGGGGAAGATGAAATCGTTTCTATCAACAAATATCGCAGATTTTTTGTTCGAACAGTCTTGGCAGAGTTTAAAAGACAATCCGTAAGCCGAGATGTCAGCAAATCTCGTAATAGTGGCTAGCAATTACGGAAAAGCTTTGTGTTTGAGCGATCGATATAATTGAGTTCAAATTCTCTAGGTGTGATCATTCCATAAACATTCAGCTTAGAAATTCTAAGAAAAATTGATGAATAACAGTTACAAAAGACAACCTTTGACGTCACTGAGCTGCTGAATACTTCCTCTAGACACTGCCAAAGCTCTTGCACCGAGAGCCACTAGAAAATACAAAAAAGAGTAATTTACATTGCTTTTAAAAAAGGAGCAAACTGGTATGGTCGCGTTTAGGAAAAGGTCATCTCTTCAAGCACGTCAAACAGATATTTGAACTTAGAAATACAGAACGACTACTAAAATGACAATTGACATATTGATGATATGACTTGTACTACTTTGATAAGGATTAAGGAATGTTCATTACATAAATATGCTCCTGTCAAAATTTGCTTCTAGAATTTGCTTCTGCGATTTCAAGAAATTTGCTAATTTGATACTGTATTCATTTACGTGGTAGATTATAGTCTCCAGTTTATTGTGTAATTAGAAAACATCCACTCTCAATCAGCCAGCAATTGCATTTTTATAACCATTCCATAAAATCTATATCGAGTTCCCAAAAAGAGATACAGCTTTGACTCTGTTGAACAGATACACTAATGTTCGCATTCCAAACAGCTCGTGAAATCTTGTCTAGGCAAATAGCATTTTGGTGGTATACAACGTTGTGGGAATTCTAAAACTGGAGGGGCATGCTCCAAAGGGTGTATCCTCCAAAGGGGGGAATCAAACGATACCCACGACACCTAAACGATCAACGCACCTGATCCAGAACTTCTCCAACCTCCTTCAGCTTGACAGCCCAACTGGCGGCTTCGTCTCGCAGAGGGGCCACGTGCTTCGATGTCAACATAACGGCCAATGACGATTTCGCATCTTCTGCTATCTCCAGGAGCTTTTCCGTATTCTCCTTGTCAATGCAGACTAAACCACGGTTCTTGAATCTTTCAAAGTTCAACACCTGGCCGTACAAGAAACACAAGATCGTCAAAGCTGTACAGAGAAGGTCTTGTATCTGTATGCTTAGATGGAATTTTTTATTCCTTGCCATACATAAAAGTAAATTTGTTTCTTGCAGGACATGATATAAAGATGCATCGCTCAAAAAACTGGGAATATCTTTTAACACTTTTTCCTAAGTAGAATGTCGTTTAGTAAAGCTTCTAAGAGATCACGAGAGGCGTTCCAATAAAATCTTAAATATAACAATGTTAATGAAAAGAGATTGTCTTTTCAGACTGACCTGCTCTGTCCATTCTTCCTCAATTGCTCTGATTCTGATTTCCAAATCAAGCTCTTTGCCTGCATTTTGTACAATTTCTTCAATCTCGTCTTTATGACTAAAATAAAACAAATGACCAGCTACGAAAAAATGAAGAACTTCGGTTCCTGCCCGTTGTAAGCAGACTTCTATTAGTTACAAGCTTAGCCCACTGGTTAACAAATGGGAAAATTCTGAATTATAATATAACAATACAACTGTACGTAAAATAGAAATTCTTGTCAATCTGAGTCATTCCCTCTTTTATCTAACAGTGAAGTCAACATCGACGTCCCAGGTGTCCAAGAGGGTTTAAAAATGGCTGTTACCAGCAAAATCCCACTGCTATTAGAACATGACTAAAGGGCATGTTGGCTCATGATGCAATATGCCAGGCTGAGACAACTGTTGTCTGCTACCATTTAGCAGCAGATCCTTGGCCACATGATAGCTATTCAGACGACAAGCAACAACAACAACGCTTTATCTCGCCAACCGGCTGCTTACAACTCAAACAATACTTCTCTTAACAAACGTACTTCGCTAGATGAGAGTCCAACAAGTGCATCAATTTGAAAACATTTGCTTCAAGCTGAAACGATGTCCCTGTTACAGCCATAACCTCTAGCCAATGCCTGTTCCTTATTTCCTGCAACAAATATGTCATAATACAAAGGCCTGAGCGTACAAGAGTCTATCACCAATGAAATCTAAAACGGCAATATTTAAATGATATATGGCAGCCATCTGCTACGAAAAACCTGCAAAATAGGTATTACGAAAAGGCTTTGAATAATGGTTCGATATTATTAGCTTTCATACTGGCATATCATGCTTTATATATTCTGGTATTTTCCTTCAGAACAACCTAAAATTGTTTTGCACAATATTTCCTTCTACAAACATTAAAAATATAAACACTGATTTGATCTTGAAACAGTAATATGCAAATTAGTTTTCAATATGTGCATAGCTACTTTCCTACATTTTACGTCTACATGCATAAATCAGAGACAATGGCAAACAGTGTGCAAACATCACACATAGTAACACGAAAAGGGCATCAAGAGGCCCGAGGCATACTCGAGACGCGAGCTTGTTAAGCAAGGGGAAGACATCAATGTAACTTCTGATGGCATCCCGCATTTCTTTGTACGCAGTCCAGCTTCTGATCGCTGATGGTAAATTTGTGCAGTCTTTCCAATAGTTGTCCACCTTCATGAAGGGGGAACAGCAATTAGTCTCATTTGTAAATGGGATTTTGCATGTTACTACTTATCAGGCCAGTACCAGATTAACGAAGTGATAGAACAGATGATTGGTAATGAATAACAACTGTTAAAATATAACATTAATAATGGTAAACAGTCACACAGTCAACTAGTAACCGCTTCTAACCGCTTCCTGGTTTTCTATCGTTCGCAACAGCACTGGCTACCACCAGAGTCCAGAAAAGTTGGGGGCTCCAAGGCCGGGGGTCAGAGGAAGGTTTTGCCTGTTAATGTCATATTTGAGGCAGGTTGGTTAGTAATTTTTACAGTTAACAAGGGAAATGGTTGTAAAATTTTTGTAGAAGGTTTGAGTTATAAGGAAGTAGTGATAATGAGATAAAGTGGTACAGAGGAGGTTTTGAATTATATGAATTGCAGCAGCAGGAATGTTATAACTTTTTCTGGACTCTGGTTACCGCGATTAAATCAATTTGTTTGATCCACGAAATCAAATTAATCAACCAATCCATTCCTTCTCGTCCCTTCCCTGCTACGTTCTTAGTTCTACTTTGTCTTTTACTCCGTATCGCTAGTAAAATTTTTAGGATTAGCTAAAGAACAGACAAACTGCGTACCTCTTGGTTTGCTTTGAAAAGATCTGCTTCAGCCCACAACTGTTCGCGAAAGCTAAATAGCAAAACAAAATGTTAAAACATCTCTGTTGATGAACTTTGATACTACTATGACCTCACAGAGATAATAAATCATATTTTTGTAGCTTCTTTTTTGAAAACTTCCATGTCCAAAACGTCCTTACAGTTAATCTCTAACAAGAATATCTTAAAAAAATTATTCTATTAATTTGTATTGCGGTATTAAGCCAATTGACAAATACCACT
Organism: Nemopilema nomurai; assembly: GCA_003864495.1. NCBI lineage: Eukaryota > Metazoa > Cnidaria > Scyphozoa > Rhizostomeae > Rhizostomatidae > Nemopilema > Nemopilema nomurai. The sequence goes on from ML133402.1 coordinate 1,223,236, forward strand.
ATAATTCGAATAGCAAAGACTTTCTTCTTACCTTTGATCAAAGTTGATGAACTTCTGGTAAAGCCCATACAACATCTCCAGCATCTCAAGTTCCTTGAACCGAAAACAAATGCTAGCAATTGGTAAAAAACGCTAGAAAACTTTACTGATGAATAATTATCAGAATGGTGATAGAAATTTTAAAACTTGGCAATCAATAAGCTTAGACATTGGTGGTTCCAAAAACATGTTGCTAATACGCAAATACGAATCTATTTATTTTTAAGAAATCATGCATACCTAAACATATAAAGCATATAGAAAGAAATGTTCAATATTCTTGCAAGGCTTCACTCTTACCCTGAAAAACTACCTTAAATTTTCGACAATCAATACCAACTAGTATCTCAATTGATGACATACAGGCTAGTACAATTGCAAAGTTTAATTGCCTTCCTTGCATCACTAATTATCAATATCAAAAATTCGCGTTGTGACGTAATTAGTGCATTGGTTTGTCAGCATTAACATAGTGCCAAAACAGTTGTCTCACCTCCCCTGTCCTGTTCAGCTCTGGAAAAGGGGTGGGTGCTATCCCAAAGATGATCTGGACGGCGTCCAGGACTTTTCTTCTGTAGTCGAGCTGGCGGTACTGGTCATGGAACAGCTTCAAACGCCTTACGGCCTCTGACGGAATGACGCCAGGCACACCAGGGCCTTGGGAATCGAAGCTGTTCCTAAATTGGATCACCTCGACAACGAAGGTCTACGGAGAAACTTCATCAGTGAATAGAGAGTCAACATATCTACCGCTTGCTAATGAAAAGGAGCTGTTGATGGATATATGTCATGAATGAGATGAAGAGGTGAGAGTTGAAGATTTACAAAGTGCTTGAATAAGGCCGAAAATAAGATGAATAGCATATCATAGCTTCTTTTCAATAGTTTAAAGCTATGCATCATCAGAGCATAGCTGGCTGCGGATCAGATATTGAAATTTTGTCTCGTGCAGAAATTGCATAGCATTTGAAAAAGACAACATCAAATTGTGACCACCTTCACTTGTTTATCGAGCTCTTGTTCGAAAATCGTCCGTTTTTGATGAAGCAGCTGCCACCTTATCTGCAAAATAGAGCACACATCGATGAACACGGTGATAAGTCTGATTCACGAACAGCATAATGAATAAACGATCTGATGCAATCTATTCTTGAACTAAAACGTCTGTGCTTTAAATAAGAGCTAATGAATGAGATGCTTTACCTCGGATGCAAATGACAACAGATCGGACCACTTTTCGCGCAGGCCATTCACTTCCTGTACCTCGTCTCTAGCAATCTTCACGTCATACTCCCTAAAAGCACGCAAATCAACAGGGGTAATGCAACATCCAAAAATCACGTGATGCATACTCTAATTAAATAGCAGCGGAAGAGGGTGAGCAAAGGTCCTTAGCATTTAGGAAAATTTAGCATTTTTCGCAACGCTTACCATTTAGGGAAATTGTTTGGCCTGATATCTCAGCAAAACTAATTCCATCAGGTACCTTGATCAAATCGAGGCTGCAGTTGGTCGAGCATATTGTGTTTAAATATAAGCAAACAGAGAGCCTCGAGAATCTTAGAAAAAATGCATCAGTAGGGCTCCTATTAACAACTTCAATCAACAAAGAACAAAGTAGTCTTATGATTAGTACAACATAATTTTCAACAGCAAAATTTTTTATACAGTAGGCGAGAGGCTAGGGGTAGTTGCTCTCTCCCCCTCTCCCACCTCCCACCCCCCCCCCCCCCCTTAGTAGGCCTATTATTTCCTGAAGTGCTTCAAATTATTTCCTGAAGAGCGTTACGTAGTGTCGTCTTAATAAAAAGTTTGCAGCTGATTGCAGGACAGGTTTTTAGAATACAAAAACATGATGCAACTCACAGCAACTTCTTGTATGTTGTTTCCACAGGCAAATACAAGTCATCGACTGCGTTTTCCAAATCGTATAGTTCTTGAAGAAGGTTCAGCACTTTATTCAATTGATCAAGAGACGAGATTTCTGAAGTCAATTGACAGCGAAATGATTCTCTTTTATCAACTATCTTCTTTAGCTCCGCCTAGAATAGGAACAATACCCAAGCTTGACGCATTACTTTGACAAATGAATTTTGACCAGCGCCTGATCAGTGTTTGAAAAGTAGAAAACCACCAGAGGTTGTCAATGACGATGATTTACACTTGAAAATGGAAGCATACCAAAACACTAGCTAGATACCTTAATGCGAATGAAGCTAATGGTTGATAGGGAATTGATTGAATTGACAGCTTAGGTACAAAATCAAGGTTAAGCACATTTAAAATGGCTACATCTGTTTCTAAAATACCCCTTGAACAGGGATATCTGTGCCCTTTCTACGCCCATTGAGACTTTAAGCGAAGTAGGATGCACTTGCGAAACAATTGCAGATAACAATGCTGACTAGAACCGAGTTCCCTATCCTCTCCGCTATCCCCTCCCTTCACAAAACAGTTTAAATGTCATTTTAGTAAACAAACCTTGGCACTTTCATGAATAGGCTGAGCGTAGCAGATCTTCCACGCAATGGCAAAGCCATACAAGCAATCTTTAATAGGGATAGTGCTCAACACAAGAGGGCCTAACTCCAGTTTGTCTGGAATCGATACGAGGTCCTTTTCGATCTGCTGCAGACGCTCGACTTCTCTGTGAAATGCAGGCAGGCCTGGGTTGGCATCGGAAAATGCTTTGAACAGGACCTGGAGGTCGTCTTGCCAAAGGAAATCGAACCGCTTGAAGCTCAAGAGAACTCGGTCTAGATTGTATTGCAAACCTGAGAACAGACAGATATTTATAGAGCTAACTGCAATGTTTACTGCACTTTCCATTTTCCGCTCATATACCTACAGCAAATAACCTCGAGACAATGAAGCTGTTTTATCTGTAAAACAAATGGCAAGTGCCTAGCTCGCATTATTAAAATTTAGAACGAAAAATTATAACGAAATTAATATAAATCCAGTATGGTTGTATTTAATGATATGACACTGCCTTGACGGCCACTTCAAGACATTAACCAAACTCACGTTACCTGATATGAAGTTGTAAGTTGGAGTAATGGGATACTAGTAAAATATAAATACCCGTTATAATTCCAGCTACATTTCCCAACGACGTCTTGACTATCTCCTCTCCAAGTATCGATGAATGAAACGTCATACTGACGTCTCTGGCCCACCAACGTAGGTCCTTGCTAACATTCACAATATCATCTGCCACCATCTTGATAGTCCTTTGAACGTCTGGGAGGGAGGGCTTCACGCACATGTCTGGCAGCAGGAACTCGATCTGGACATCGAAGTTGATTTCAGTCTTGGACGGCCTTTGCTGCTCATGCAAATTACTAAGAAAAGGAGAAGAGCGTAGAGGTGAGGTCAAGCTACAATCAGTGCTCAAGGGGAGTGCCATCTCCTAGGGACATGTTTTGAGCCGAAATCAAACGACAGGGTGGCTAGTTTCCTTTCCACCCTCGCTGCCTTTCCCACTGTTGCTATAGAATGGTCATTTCTTGCTAGATGGACCCGGGGCGTACTTTAATTAAACCAAGGTCCAGGCGGATCTCTTGAACCAGGGTCCAGGTGATAATCACAGGTAGGTAATGATATACTAACTCTTTTCGTGTCTGCTAGGAAAATCGGCTGCTTGAATCTTACATTGGCCTAGAACCATAACAAATAGAGAAACGCTTCTTTAAGAGGGCAAATTCCAATCAACTTGCCTTTTTTCCTTTCCTTAAAATATCACATGGTAGCTTGAAATTTAATCAAGAAAAAAACTCATATTCAAAGTATTCTTTCCTGCTTTGTACCGCAAAAATGTAATTTTGTATCCGACTTAAATTGGTTGTCGATGACAGTCGTCAACAAACTAAAGTTGTTCTTCCATAAGGTATAAGCTGATAGTACAGCTAGAAGGAGAATGAACTCAAAAGAAGAGAGAGAACAAGCTTAACCAAGAAGCAATAGAATTAGGACCACACGAATTTTCTTTCAAAGTGCTCGCTTCTTTCATCAGGAATAACCTCAATAATAGGACTTATTGGACAAAATATACCTATTACCACGAATAATTAAGAGAACTAGAAAAAGGTTTTAAAATTATGCACTGAAGAAACCTGTGGTTGGCACGGGACCACACTCCAGTTAGGCCACCCTCGCCAGACCAATTAACTCAGATGAATTCAGCCAGACCAACATGTGACAATTGTTCTTAAATGCACTTCTCACCTGTTGCTTGTTTTCATCCAATCGAGGTTTCTGCCCAGTGCTACTAGTGATTCGTTGATTGCAACAACCACAGCTTCGTAGACTTGGCTGCAATAGTGCACCTTAACTTCGGCTACCTTTGCGTCATCGAGGATCCCTGACGGAGGAGAGGCTGCATTTCGATTGCCTTTGCCGTAGCCATAGGGATCTGACGAGGGCGTTCTTGATTCGGAATGCAGTAGCCTGTTGGGTGTTGGGGTAAGGAGCCCTGGCGTTGCAGGGGGAGTTTGGGTCGACGATGACAGCATTTGTTGGACAATCACACTCGTAATTTGCTGGGGGAAATAGTTGTGATTTTTATAACAGAAATCTGCCTGAGTGTGCCGCAAGCTAAAAAAAATTGTACTATGGCCTATTTCGACAGTTTGATCGATTTGATCTGAAATCAGAAAGCTGCCAGACTTAATGCAGTCATTAACTATGTATAACCAGTCATGAAAAAGAGCGAATCAGTCATTTGATGGCAAACTCAAAGCATCTACATTAACAGACTTTGAGGAAAAAAAAATTACACCGACGGGCTGCATACATTCAGGTTAAGTTTTAATACTTTTAAGAAAGATACCTGCAGTGCTGATTCCATTCCTGAAATTTTCTTCATCAGCTTCTTTGACACTTGTGCAGAAAAATCCTTTTGCTCGTTGAGAAAATCGTTAATGGACCAAACTCTCGATGCTGCCATTTCCTCATCAAAAAAGCTCAGCTGCTTGATCTTCTCGATGTTATTAGCGAGTCCTTCTGACACCAACTTTTGGACCTTCTCGACGGTTTTCTGCAATTTCTGGATTGCAACATGACACTGCAAAAACGCAACGAAGATGAAAAGAGCGCGAGGTGGAATGGGTAGAGAGAGGACACGGAGGTGACAGCAATCAAAAGAATGCTGTAAGGGCAAGAAAAAAGTTAGCAAGAAGTGAGAGCATGGAAGCAAAGAAGCAAATAAGGAAGATAAAGAAAAGAGAAAAAAGGGAAAAAGGGGAAAATGAAAATGCATCTGATAAAAAGACCAAATACGAAGTGAGAGAATGGATACTTAAAGCCCACAAAGATCTATAAGCAGAAAGAACTGCACTTTAGCATCTGAAAACAACTCATAGGTTTTTTGGCAGTTTTTCAAAATTGCAAACTGTAATTAACTTTTATTCATTGCAGGGGCAAGCATCCTCAATTATAATCCGTAATAAAATTTTCTCCCTGATAATTCTTAAATAAGACCCATAATGATACAATGATGATCAACCAAATTGAATACCTGATGAAGATAAGCATCGATGTTCAGCGAGCTCCATGTCAGAGTGGACAAACCCGGCTGCAAGTGGTACAAGATGGACTCCGTGAGTGGAGCCATCAACTTTTGTAGAGGCATTGGGACATTTTCGCAAACCTCATTGTAAAGTTGTATAATCCAATGGAGCTTGTGATAATAATTTTTGAACCGTATCTCCTAGGGAAAGTAATTTAAACCAAATAAAATGCGTAGAATCGTAGGCAACTACCAAACACTGGAAAGTGTTTAAGACAAGACATATTTGATTGAGTGACGTCATTCTCAAAGTTATTACAGATCCCATTTCTGCGTTGCGACTTATGTCTTTTCAGGACGTGCAAGTAAAAAATCGCTTAGTTGAAAAAAGCTTAATATAGCGATGGAAAGATTGAATTTGTTTGCAACAACTAAATGCATCATTCTGACTTCAAGAGAATAAACAACGACACATGTACGAAGACAAGACACTCCAAACTGGAAGCTCATATGCACGCTTCAATGTTGTGAAACCGTGCAATATACGAACATGGGGAAAACAAAGCAAAAAAGAATATAATCTACGTACCTGCTGTGAGATTTCGACTGCAGAGGCAGGTATAGATATGTTCAGTCGTTTCATCCACCTCACTTCATTCATAATCTCAATTACGCTACCGACGGGAAAATACGGTCATGAGAAAACAGGCGCAAGAAATGCTCCTACGAACAAAACACGTGTCGAATCTAATGCAGTCTCGACACAACGCTACGAAAATACACGGGACGATACTTTGGGATATTATCGCTTTCAAATAATTATTGATATAACAGAATTTGATTACTAAAAAGTGGCAATAAATGATTACATTGGTGTAGCGGGTTCAAACATTTAAAACATACTTTATCAGGAAAAGGGATTTTCAACCTGCTTTGCAACTTATTTAAGAAAAATAAGGGCATATATCGTAAAAGAAACCTTTTTTCTACGTTGACTTCAACTTTGCGATCATCGTTTAGTCGTAGAAGCGATGCTTTAAGACAGACTTTGACAGCATCGATTTGCGATCTCCAGGAAATCAAGAGCAGTTCTTCAAATTTAACCAAAACAGCAGCTAAACGATTGTAGTACTTGACAACACGACTGAAATCCTGCCAAAAATTCAAGAGGGTTATTACATCGAGAAATTACATTTAAAGTGCAAATCACTAACAAATCTAAATTCTTTTTTATCCAGTTCTCTCAACAATTCTTAAAAAACTAATCCTTGTGTTTTGAATAACACCCAGTATATTCGATGGATATTATTGAAATACTTTTCACTTGAACAAGACTCTTCTAGCATACCCGTGATACTGTGAAATATGTTTGCTGAATCATGCATCAAAATAGTTTATAATATTAACGACCAAAGCCGATAATGGTCAAACACACAAAGACAAAATGCAACTGAGGACATGAGCTACGGTACTAAAATTACATCATGACAGAGTTAGGTTTTGAAATACAGCCCGAAAATTTTCACACATATTAATTACCGAGCTACTGTCAACAATAGCATAGTCAGAATAATCATGATTTAACTGGTCATTAAAGTTGCACGCCCTCGCAACTCTGAAAGGTGCACCTAGATTACGACACTCCCAAATTGATAACGGAGTAAATAAATAGCAGTAAAGAAAAACCTTCAAAGCTGTAAGAAATTTAACGTCTTTGAACACTTTCATGGGCTCTTCGATCTTTCTGAGAAGGCCACGTGACCAGAATATTGAGCCAGCCACCCTTGGAGAGTTTCTCGCTATCTGTGGGTTTTCCTAGCAATGAATATACAGCAGTAAGTCGAGGATTGAAGAAGATGCCAATAAACCAAATGCATTTGAATGATAACAAGGCCGAGAGGCCTCAGTTATGAGAAACCCTCAGTAATTATTGTTTCACATGCAAGAGGTTTTGTTATGATTCTAAAACAAGTCAAACTACTCTACATTGGGCAACCTTAAATCCTTCCAGCCTTCTACAAGGAGAGAACACCTCGCACTATTTCGTTAAAATTTTGCCGTCTGATGTTCACAGGCTCCGATTGGATGCTCAATGAGCACATAAAATAATTGACTGTTATAGAATATTCAGGACTAATGAATAAGAGACTGTCCAAAGCCCTCTCCAATGTCTTTTTGCGGGGATTGTATTTGTACTGCCTTGCTATTTGCCGAAAGAAAAATTTCTCATTTTCCCACAATAGTTCATGCAACATTTAAGCTGCATAAGGTCCCGATACTTAAAAGGCAAGCATTTTACTTTTGGGCAACCGAGGCATTGATGAATTTCCGAGGCATTAGCTGCAACGATCTGTGGTTTTACGATAAGATGCTTTGATGCTAAAATAATACTGACAGGAAATTAGCTTTCGACACTCGCACTGCACTTGGCTTCCACCAATAGTTGCAGGCAAAAGGAAAAAATCAGGCTTTTGCATTCCATGCTGTAGATAATTACTAGATTCACTAGATTGAGAGTTAAGCAAGGCAACAAGTAGACTTGCGGTCGCAAGGCCTTTTGCGAGCGTCTGTTTATGAAAACATGTTGACACTGAGATGGGCTCATTCCAAGGCCACTTTTAAGAAATGTACTTCTAAACCAACGGCTTGAAAGAACCGTCGATTAGAAATGCTCATCAAATTGTCGGCTCACATGTACACTTACAAGGGTACAACACGGATTATTCTTGGTGCCTCATTGTTTAAAGAAAACTCTTTCTCTCAAGAATCTACCGACTTTTATTGTCTTTACTCACTAGAGGGAGTTAGTTAGTAAATCTTATCTAATGCGGTGGTCCACCGAACCAGCATTGTCTTGAACAAGAATTGCATTGTCAGTATACGTGAATGGCGATAATAAAACTCCCAGCCACTTATTCAGAGTTGCAATATCGAAATGATGGCAGAGTCAAGTTGACCCTGTTCAACTCAGAGCCGGTCGTTCCGCTAAGAAGTTAAACAAATGTTGATTGACAAAAATATAGAAGCGTTGTTCGTGTTCTTAGGGCACGCCACTGATCGCTATAAAAGACTGGATCGAGCTTCTATTGTTTCAAACTGAGGTCAATGTTGCTTCAGACTGAGTGTGGGCCTACATAAGAAAACGGTGGACCTACATGTCAAGTTAAGTTATTGGGTGTAAAGTTGAAAAACAGACGAGAACTGTAACTATAGAAATTTCCCAACGTCCGTTTAGCTCTCATGTCGTTTCCTTTCGGTGATCGCGGTGAACAGTGGGTCCCACGATTCTAGGGCCTAATCAAATTTGGCGGGCCTTGATTCTCGTGTGGGTCAAACAATAAGAAGCTCGATCCAGTCTTTTATGGAGATCAGTTGGGCACGCCCCTCCCCTTTGCGATGCAATGGCATCAGGATACGACTAGGGGTGGTTATATTTTTAACTGGACCCAGGACTTATCTGCAATGAGAGCTGTCACATAAACAGAGAGTTTATTGGGAAGTTTTTACGAAATAGAAATATCGGTGATCATATGACTGAATGCAAATGTGGTTGTCAGTGCGGAAAACTTGCGTCGCCCGCATCCTTTTTATAAAAACCAAAACAAAGCTATAGTAGGCCATCCGGCACAGTAACAAGAAGAATTTCCTAAGCAGGACCCTAGATTCAGGCTTATCGTTGTCCATTGAGTAGCAACAGTTATTTTAAAACCACTATTAACGTGGTATTTCGAATTGATAAGCAATCGAACCGTAGCCGGACTCTTTACCATACTTTAGAACTCTCAATACCCATCTACGTGTATTCAAGGAGATGACGAAAAAACTTAGTCGCAGGAGCAGATGTCGGTCGTTACCATCTTGTTACCGATTGCAGTGTTGGCTGCTTACAACTCAATTTGAGTTTGATTAGTTTCCTGGATCTCCAACCCTGGATCTCGAACCCTGGATCTCGAACCCTGGATCTCGAACCCTGGATCTCGAACCCTGGATCTCCAACCCTTGATCTCGAACCCTGGATCTCCAACCCTTGATCCCGAACCCTGGATCTCGAACCCTGGATCCCGAACCCTGGATCCCGAACCCTGGATCTCGAACACTGGATCTCCAACCCTGGATCTCGAACCCTGGATCTCGAACCCTGGATCTCCAACCCTGGATCTCGAACCCTGGATCTCGAACCCTGGATCTCGAACCCTGGATCTCCAACCCTGGATCCCGAACCCTGGATCTCGAACCCTGGATCTCGAACCCTGGATCTCCGAACCCTGGATCTCGAACCCTGGATCTCGAACCCTGGATCTCGAACTAAACTGATTCGATAAGAAAGCATACTTTTGACACTCCACGTGCTAAAATTTAATCACCTCAATGCAAAGAAATACTAAGCCTTTAAGGTAATGGGTGAAACAGATTGCACTCAATGGTAAATTCCGTAGATAACTCTTCGCTATGTAAAGCATCACAGGCTGAACCTTTGTGTCCTGAATATGTACGTACGTGAGAATGACAATAATATTGAAAAAGCATGGGAAAGTAGGATGGAAAAGCATTTAATAATTGATTTTAGTCTTTGAACGTTTCAATGCATAATTTTGAAAAAACCGGCTGGACTTCAATGCGTATATTGATTTCAGCTCGGCGAATATAGAACCTAACATAAAGGTTGAATTAAATCAAGATTGCTTGACTAACCTTATGCTGTTCATAAGTTTCTTTGACTTCATCTAAATCTTTTTCGTATCCAACAAATGCTTCAATATACTTCTCAGAAAGAACTGGACGAAGGCCCAAACGTGCAATCACCGGCTTAAAGCTGGAGAGGAGGGAACAAGCATCAGTTTTGAGGTATTCAAAAGACCTTGAAGAAATATCATCTCAAGATGACACAAATATTGCTAATTATTGGAATTCAGAAAAGTTTTCTAATAACTCCAATCGTTTTCAATTGTGTTTAAAAACTCAGAAGAAAGCAATTTTTAATATTTTCTACCTTTTTAAAATATCGAGTGCTTTGTTAGTGTTCCATTTCATTTGAAAAACATCCTGCAGTGAAAAAAACTACATTACAATGCTGTAACAAAATAGATACATTTAAAGGATGGTTCAAATTAAGTTGGTTCATCTTTCACTAGGAAGAATGCATCCAGCAACAGAAGATGTTTAAGCAATATAGAATTAATGTGAAAATATAAAGCATGGGATAAAGAGGAGAACAGCATTAAATTGTGGGTCTTTACAACATCATCATCGAGATATGAAGGAGCCCGCTAAAAACAATTTTGACAATTTTCCACTAGTCAGACAGAAAATTTGATCAAGGGGTTCCTGCTTCGATGGGTCACCAGGTGTTTAAGAATTCGAAATTTCAAGACCTTTTCTTTGTTTATGTGTGTTGCGCGTGGATAATGAAATGATAATTGTTTCACTCTGATTGGGATAAGGATGCAATCGGTATAAAGAGAGTGAGTAGTATGGAAAAGGAGGCTCTTTCAAGAAGGTCTCTACAAGCACCGACAATGCAAAACAACATTACAAACCTTGATATATTCTATGATGAACTTCTCAATGACTGCCACTTTGACAATGAAATCAGCATAAAGAGTTTCGAAATGGCTCTTTGCTTTGCCGTCAATTGTTAGAAAAGTGTCTGCTTTCATATTGCTTTTCAAAAGCTCCTTCAATTCTCCGACATAATTGTTAAGGACCGTTGATACACCTTCAGCTGGTTCAAGGGTCTTTGTATCCGGAGTATCCAAGCCACTTTCATTTACCAAAAACTCATCTTCATCTTAAAAAAGCCATTATTCTAATTCGTAACCAAGATCACATAGACATCATAGTTGGTAAGGAAGGGGGAGGGAGAACGTAGAAACAGAAAGTAGTTTAAAAGAACAATTTGGTTATAAAAAATAACAAGAACTAAACATAATTATATAAAATTGCAAAGCGTTAACTACAAGACAAACGATAATTTTTCTTAACAGGTTATTAGGGTGTGTTCACCCAAATATAACAAGGTCGCAAATCTTGAAGCGGCCACAGGGAAAGTATACTATGACATCAAGCAACGTCGCAAGTAACATTGTTTGAAGGTAGCCCCCACTATGAGCCCCCTAGTGTTGGACGAAAATCCTAACAAATACAAGTTAAAAACCAGCAATGCATGTATTTTCCGTTTCAGAAGACTCAACAATTTAAATTAAAAGTTAAAAATCCCATTCACCTTCCTCTTTGATTTCTTTCAGTGTTTCATCGGGTACTTCAGTTGCCCCCGGCCTCAGTGGTTCCCTGGAAGCGCTATTCTCCCCTTTCAAATGGCGCCTTGCAGGGTCCAGTATGGGTAGGCCCCCGGCAGAAGCTCTCAGTTGAGAAAACTGTTTCATCGTGTCGATGATGTCGATAAGGTTGTGAACACGATGAGCGAACAGATCGAAATACCCCATTATTGCCTCTTCGTCAGTGAATGCAATGCCGGAGAGGACCCCCGATGCAACCGAGGCCGCTCCAAGCCTGCCTCGTTCGGAAGCTGCAACACAAATGACAGTTTAGATTTCCTCTTTTGCCAGTTGTACGTATATTACTCAATGCAAACACATAAATAAACTAGCTTGAAATCAGTAACTAGTAGAAAAGAAGCAGCCATTCAAAAAGAAGCAGTCCCTATGCGATCTTAAGGTCTTTCGCATGCCTGTGTGCGAAGTTTAAAATTTTAGCCAAGAAACTAAATCTATGAAATCAAGATAGCATCCATAGACAACTTGAAATCAAAGTAGTAAAATGACAAATAGATAAACCCTTGGTATTCTGACTGATTCTTTGCAATCTCCAAAGACTATATTGGTATAAAGCAACAATCAGGGTCTTCCGTCTAATACGTCTTTACTTACAATGTAGAGGTGGCGAAACGTTCAACGTATTCCCTTTGCTAGAAGCAACACTTATGTTCCCGAGACTGGGAGACGTGTATTTCTTTATCGTATTCCCAAAGGATGCTGCAGGAACGTGCTGCAGAGCATGTGATCCACCGAGGGAATCCTTCAAGTGCCGTATCTGGTCACGGTATTGTTTATGTAGCTGCAAGCAGGAGCGCAGAGTGGAGAGGAAATCCCAGGAGGCTAAATCGTCATTCGCTGTCCCTTTCTTTGATTTCATAGAAGACTCCGAAGCGACATGATTTGTGCCATTTATGTCGCTTTTGATTGCGTTCCACAACGATACAGTAGAGTCTTGCTTGCCAAATCGCTTGACATACAAATTTATCACTCGCCGGCAGCCGATCACAAGCTGGTTGGTTATCTAGAAATTAGACAGGAAATCAAACCAACTACAACGGCATTCAAGAATATGGATGAACTTCAATTATGTATATTAAGTTACATTTTCACTTCTAGATGGGTGCTATTTTTGAGTAAAAATGTTATCACTAAGTAGTTTTGAGTTTGAATTTTTAGCAAATTGAGAGACAGGGCTCCATTTTTCAGTACTACCATTCGCAACGAATATTCAAACAAAATGATTTAGATTCAGGCAATAAATGAGTATTTGCGAAGTTTTGCCTTGAAAGTCAAAGAGAACAGATAAGCTGAAAAGAAATTATAATGCAATGGGCGTAATTCAACTTATGACATCATATTGAAAAATTCAACGGTTAGCAAACGATCAAAAGATATTCAGCACTTGAGAAAACTGTCCTTTATGCAGGACTTTCGTAGTTAGAAAGTATTAGTTTACGAGCCAGAATGCAACTTAAAAAGAACTAGAATGAGTACAAAAAGTTACTTAATATTTGAGGTCAACATGCAGCTCATATCGAATTTTCCCATTCTAATTAGTTTGCTCGTCCCAAGCAAAATGCTTCATGATTCTTAATAACAGAATGAACAAAGAAAAGTATGCAAATTTACCTTTGCTAAAACTATTCCAAGGTAACCGCTTCTGGCATAGAACTTTGATATGTTGTCCATTTGTCGAATTGCTGCAGTAATGGACGGGAGCACAGCATGAGCTATTTGCAACGGAGAGATATCATCGTAAAGCTGGTCAAAGTATCGCCGTAATGATTCCAGGTACTTCACTTTATCCTTTGTATCATTTATGGCATCAGTCAACCTACAGGAAATCAATAAACAACTTGCATTTAATGCCAAATGGTGCACTTACTAAAATGTGTGCCATTGGCATGGTTAGATAATTTTAACAAACTTTACTATGATAGCTAATGGTCAATCACCTGTTGCTTAGATTTGCTGTGAAATGACAATATATGCTACCCATTTGGAAAAGATTTTCTAGGAATTAGTCCTTAACACAAATGCCTAGCACAAGATAGTGCGCTCAAAATGTGACTCAATGATCAGATAACATGATCTTCTTGAAATCATAAGAACAGCCCATAAGCACCATTTCACACATTGTTCTTTTGCAAAATCTAATGTTGCACCACTTCAAACTTCTGCATTAAACGCAAAATGTAAATAGAGCAAGATCTGGATAGCACTGACCCTGCATCCACCATTTTCCACTTCTTCAGAACCCTTGATTTGGCAGTTATAAGAATTCCAATCACAGTTTTACATTCTTTGTTCTTCAGCTGGTCTGCCACACTCAGTAGCATTTTTTGCCTTCTTTGCCAGATTTCTAGCTCAGATAATGGTCCACTAAAAACATCTGGCCTGCAACAAGAATCAGTTCAAGCCCAATAAACAAGCTGAATTATTTCAACTTCAAACTAATACTGTTAACTTGCCTAAAGAGCTTCAATTTCAAGAAAAAAGAAATAGCTGTAAAAACTGAAGGAGTAAAGCATATTCACTGATGACATAAAATTCTGTCTACTTAGAATTCTCTTCAGTAAAACCTAGCTTCTGAGTTTGTTTGATTCCATGAAAATTGTGATGGAAGTTTTAACTTGGTAGAGACATTTCTATCCATCTTGCCAACAGACCTGGACTTATGGTATGGTTATTATCTAAGTAAATATCAAGAAGTACAACATGTAGTTTCCTGTCTTCTCTTCCTTGGAAATGTAATTTTTCCAAAAAGGAAACAATAAGTTTAGCCAAGTTTGTAGAAACTTTCATCATAATGCACTTGTTCATCATATGATACACCAACAAATGTTTGAATTTTTAGTCAAACAAGACTCAAATCAAATTAAAATAAAACTAAAAAATCAAATCAAAATTTTCAAGAAACGTCTAAAGCTCTATACCGTTCATCAAGAGCCTCTGATAGAAGTGTTTCAATGGTCTGCATCCAGTCTTGGACAAGAAGCTCATACTCATTGATAAGAGCAGGATTGAGAGTCAGCAACCTACTCTGCTTGAGTTCATTGATAGTCTGCATATTAGGCCTTTTGAGAAGGTGATAGGGAACTGTGACGATAGAAGCATATTCTTGCAATGTTGTTGAGTGCTTCTCGACCTGCATCAAGAACTCAACAACATCATGCTCATAGCATTCACCCCATCCAGATTGCGCCCGAAAGAAAGGCAAAAATGCACTTGACAAGAGACTTGAAAAAGCAGAAATTGTATTCTGCTTCAGCTCTAAAACGAAGACTTCTTTCTCCACTGCATTTGGTTCTATTTCATGACCAATGTCTGTGCGTATGAAAACCACACAAATGGAGTTCTCCAGCACTAGGTCTTTGAGCTTAAGGGCTGAAGTTGCAACATTTATTGCTGTATCTGAATGATCCTCTCCAGGTGCATTTTCATTTGGCTTTTGAGCGTAAAATATCAGCTTGTTGCCCCCAGTGGAGCTGATAAACTCATTTATGCTGTCAACAATGTCTTGATCAGCCAAGAAGTCCTCCACAAAATTTGCATATGAAGTGTTAAGTTGATCTGACTTAAAAGTCTGTTGTAGCTTTGTTGCTATCCACCAGTGTCGTTCATCCATCCTCAGAAACTTTTCATGATTCACAGTAGTAGCTGTAAAGTTGAGCTACAACAAAGTACAGAGGTCAGCAAAAAGTATAGGGAGCAACTCATAAAATTTATGAATATAAATTGACATTATTTTATTAAAATAACAATGGTATGTTAACAAATGGTACTACATTTAATCTTATTGAGCAGAGCACTTCATCACCTGCCTCATTAACTATAAAGGATTGAAAATAGTATAAGGATAGTCTTACCATCAAATACTCAAACTGTTTAAGCACTAATCTCAAAAGGTGTTGGCATAGAATGTATCATTCTATGAAACAGTACCCTGCTTCAGAAGTCTTTGAAGTCTTTTTGAAAATAAATTATCAGCTACAAATATAAGGAATGGTTAACTATTCCAGTTATGGCTACAATCATTCCCAAGGCAGTGGGTACCTGTCCTATGTATGTCTTAACAAATCTGATTACCCACCAATCAATGAATAAAAAATCGAACAAGTTTTCGTTTAACGAGAATTTTGCTCATTTCTTCTACGATAAGGCCCTCGTTGCTTAGGCTTTTCAAAACATTGACAAACTTTGTTTGTTCTGATTGAATCATGCTTACGATTTGGCATCCTTAATCTTTCCTACGGTTCAACATAAATTATGCATGTAAAAGTCATAGACATGTTTCATGAATGCAGAAAAATATTTACAAAAAATATCATTCTTGCTTCTTCGTGCTTTTTGCAGAACGATAAGATGCAGTAAAACAAATTTCAAAGGATTCACCTAGTGCTGGCCTAAAATAGAGCAGCTCGAAGTCACAATTCACTGTCAGCAGGCGCTCTACGTGTTATGGTAGTACTTTAAGGTCATTCTTTTTAAATATGCATATTTCTCAAATCAATTCCGGCTATCTAATTCAGAGTGGGCAGATTGGGTGTACAATTCTAAGCTGCTTACCTTCCAAGCAATTGCTCATTTCGCGCCATCTTGAAAACATCCTTTGCAATCATTGGTTGACACTTCAAGTTTCGTGATGTTGGCATGGATACGAAAAGAGCAGTTCCCTCGGAACCTGTCTGAAGCCCTTTGGTTGGTCCCATGAACCAGAAAAAATTTTTTTTTGGTATTCAGAACAACTTCTGTTTATGAATCACGATAAGAGTTATCTAACATGATTCGATGTTACCCCTATTTTGCGCCCCTATAAATGGTTACCAGGAGGGGGCTCCCTAACCTATAATCAGTTAATACCGTAAATCCTTGAATTGCCCCCCCCCCCTCGAATAAGCCCCCACCCCCGTTCCTATTCCAGCAAATTAGCCACTTCGTTCAATTCTTATTATTCTTATTAATTAATTGCACTAGCTTCCCGTGTAGTTTCAGCGTCTGTTCCCTTCGTATTAAAATCAGCTTCTTGTTCATGCCTATTTGTGAATATCATCGGAGCCCACCTCTCGAAATTTATATGAAACAGATACAGTCCATATTTTCACCGACTAAAGTTTCCAGAGCCAAGAAAATACAAGAAAATGTATTAATGATAGATTACCATCCTGCAAAACTTTATTTTTACAATGATTTAAGCTATATATATAAAACAATCTTTATTTCTCATGTTGTTAAGCCAAATTCTGGAAATGTTAGTTAATCCCACAGACGATGATAACGGGAAGAATTGTCTCCCTCTAATGTCAAAATGCAACGATGTTAACCATCGGAAAAGACAGCGTTATCAAAGAGACAGAGGTAAAAATGGCCTTTGGAAAATACTAGCTCAATGTTTGTTAATCATCTTTCTCAACATTTATCGTTAATTATTACCTGCTGCCCATAGGTGATGCCCCGGAAGACATCAAGGAGTTCCCCAATACGGCAGGGTTTGGGGTATTGCTAAGTACCCCCATAAAGTCAGTGAAGCTAATCAAAGGTAGGGCGGACATGGAGCTTGGGCGAACCGCCTACTGACAGGAGCCGGAGAGGTTCGCAAAGAAAGTGAAGCAAGTAATAAATCCGTTTACATTTATAGAAAATGGGGCTAACAACATGACGACCACAACATATATATTTGTTCATATATAGAATGCGACATGAAATACAGGCTTCGTACGTAGACACAATATCCCACACGAGTTACGACGAGGCAATGCGTTCCCACCAGCACAGAGAAACGCAGCGCTCCTAACACTGCATCGATACGGCCCATCTGGCGTTCTACATGCGTTCGTTCCTTGGAGCTAGTCTAAAAGGAGGCTCTCTACCCGATGATCTACATGCATTTCAGTACTCGAATGTGCGATTCTCTGAGCTTCTTCTGACTTCATAATAGTAGCAAGCCCTTGTACTAGAAACAATATGTCATACAACAAAACCGTGACGGTTATACCTACCTAACAAGTTGAATAATAACAAAAATGCAAGATTGGGGCACACAGTTTTTGGTCTCAAGGACTGACGTTTTTAGAGAGTTTGGCAGAGACCCGTCAAACGACTATGGGCAAGAGTTCTTAGAATCAAAGTATCGGTCTTTAAGAAATAGAGCAATTGATAAGAAACATAATTGGAAATAAATTAACAGTCACTAAGCGTTTTGATCTCCTTTATATAGGCTGCAAATAAAATCTAATTAAGAGGTAATTAATAACAATTAAGACAGCCAAATAATCGCACTGCACAATGCATTCTTTGATTGACATTCCAAATTGCCTGGGAACGTTGATAGCCTCCTTATGACTTACGATGAGGCCTCAATACCATGTTTATCAAAAGTTTCAAAACGACATGCCCACACTCGTCTGTTTCCATGGCTATAAATCAACAATCCTTCGCAGGCCTATGTCTGTCACCTTACGAGGTAACGTGCGCTGGATAAAGCGAATAAAAAGCTAACACATGCGAGCGTACTTGCTACATAAACAGGAGTACAATGCTTCTTATCAACAACCCACTTACTACAGCAAGCCAGTCCGGGACTAGTAAGCGCATTTCTAAACGAGGGCACGGTCAAAGCGAGGTCTCCTTCAAGTCTGGGCATGTGCACGTAAGCTAAAAGCCGCGTAAGGGCGGGAACGGGGTCCGGTCTCCGTTCTGCCAACTAGAATGACATTAGAAAAGATAAGTTTCTCTGGGTATCTACCTTAGTTCGTACATAATTTCCGATAAAATCTTCAGCACACTGGTGTCCATCATTTGTGAAGTGGCTAACGATAGTATTCTGTGAACGTACGGTAAAAACGGAGACCTGTCAATGATGCCGCGTGCGAGGCAAAGGAGGATGTCCGCCGCCCTCCGCAGCATGTTCACACTAGTGCCGCAAACGTCTTCCGCGCTCAGTCCTGGCTGTACGACTCCGCCGCCCGACACATACGACGACGTGTTTTTCTCTGCTTCCTCTAAAAACAACAGTACATTCCCTATGCACGACTTCTGCTCGACAATAGTTGGTATGATGTTATCACCGTGCGATAAATTGTCTAAAACGACAACCGCGAATTCCCGTACGGGCACAGACGACTTGATACCGATTGCCTTTACTAGCTCCTTGAACAACAGTTTTAGGCGACCGGCAGGCGGCGTGGCCAGTATCAGGTCTACGTTGTTATCGGTGATGCTCAGCTTTGCCAGAGTCTCGAGTGCCAGGCGCTTTGGCGACAGGGCGTACTTGCATGGCGCGGTTGGCATCGGGTCGCGAGCTTCCGACGACTGGCACACGACCCAGTGCAGAAGACCATCCAGCAGGGGAAGGATGATGTATTCTGGGTATCGAGACAGGTCCATTTGCCCGGCCACGTTCGCCAAGATGACGAGGATGTTTTCGCGCACGGCCTTCAGCCCCTCCAGACACAGCTCGCTGTACAGGTCCTGCTGGGCGGCCTCCGTGCCCGTGTCCGCGTCCTCCTGGGTGAGGCGGAACTCCGAATGGTCAGTGACCGGGTGGTCGTGCTTGTAGATCAGAAGCTTGCCCATCAGCAGCAGCAGACCGGGGTGGTTCGCTAAATCATTGTCATTACCGGACACGAACGACAATGATCTGAATATATTTGAAACCGCGACAAGGCGACCGAATATCGACTCTTCGTAATCTCCGCGAAAACAAAACGGCGAGTTCTCCGGCGCAAAAGCCTCTTGACTCGGTACTCTGCCCCGGTTCTCCGCAGTTAGTCGACACTTTAAGTAGCCTATGAACTCCTTCGAGGTATCCAAGTATTGCTTTGTATAATCCGTATCCAACTCCAGTACGCCGCAAAGCTCTTCTACCGTCGAGTTTAGCGTAGGTCTAGGCTGCAACAGACCTTTCTCTAACACTTCCATGGCCTTAAAACTTTCAAAAGCTGCTAAATTTGTTGACATTTTCAACTCAGAACTATCGAAAAGCTTCTCTCCGTCTAATAAGCTGCTTTTACCGTTTCCCGCATGACCCCCGTTCAATTTCTCGTCTTTTGGAGCTTCCCGAGGCGACAACGAACTACTGCCGGAGGTATCATCACCAGTCTTTTTTGAGCCCGGCGACGGACAACTCTCAGTATCCGCTTTCTTTTCCTCCTTCGCAGTGCTGCTCGAGGTGTCTTTCGCGACGTCTTTACAAACTTCCTCGTTATCCTCGGAGCTGGCGGTTTTCGCTTTCACAGACACGGGCTGCACGTGATTGAACTTCTTTTCGAGGCCTCTCTTAACGTGGTCTTGCTCTTGCTTCGCGCTACTATCCGTCGCTTCTTCATCCACCTTAGCAGGAACTTTCTCACCTATAGGAGACTTGGAAATGCCTTCAGCCTGATCCTCATGTTCAACAACTTCGTCAACATGGCCGTTCAGGGTCTTCACCTCTTCATTTAGATGAGCGTCTACTGACGATTCATCCTCTTTGGGGGAAGACCCTACCTTAACCCTACCTGACGACGTTCTTAAATCGTTCAGATTGGACCGAAATGACAGTTGTATGTGCGATGTGTCATCACCTCCGCCCGACTTCCACACGGCCTCGGTCAGATCGCATACGTCCTCCTCTCCTTCGCAGACACTATACGAAGCGACAGTGGCTGTGTAGCTCGCCTTGGCGTGCTTAACAACACCTACCCACAGTTCGTTCAGCGCTTCTTTTCTAGTCCGCTTTTTGTTTGGGACTTCTTCGACGTCGATTGGCAGTGAGTTGGTTAGTTCTTTTTCAAACTGCATCGCCGCCTCAACGTCTTTTAAAACATGGAACGCGTCCATGCAGCATCGACGAAAGTGGTCCATCAGCGTATCCAAAAGACCCGGAAGTTGCGGTAAATGGAAGTATGATATAGTTTTGTCGTCGTGTAGGAGAATGTTGAGTGTGTCAATGGCCCAGGTGCATTCGGCCAGCAATCCTGACTTCAGTGACATCATAATCCGCCAAGCTTCGACGGGCCCTGAATGTTATTATAAATATTCTATAGACATTACAAAAAAGCAACCAATCAAAAGCATAAGATGTACTTTCTCCGTAGAAATTTTCTCAAACTATTTTCATTCATTATACTCGTAATTAACCTTCTTGTGAAAGCATAATTTTATCACAAAATAGAAAAAAAATTCATTAGCCAACAATTTCAGTTTATTCGTGTGAAGTTTGTTTTCCATTATTTTGATGTTTAAGTTATTTTCATTTCATATATAATGTTTGGTGTTGGCATTTATTCGCCATGTTATTGCACCACGTTATGTTGTTGGTGCTGTTCTAGTGCTGCTGCCAGACAGTCGCCATTGCGTTGGTCTAAGGTACCAAGTTGAACGTAGAAGAAAATATACACCATCATTGTAGGTGAAATCAAGGGAAAGTTAGTGGTTGAAGAAAGTTAAGAGTAAGGTAATGGGGAATAAGTGGTTTGAAGCCGTAGCGGTCTCTCTTTAACAAGATTCAGCAGAGATGGCTTACCAAGTTCCTTTGAAGTAAGCTTGTGTCGCTTAGAAAGCACCGGCTTAGTGTTTTCTACCGAGTCTGGAGGAAACACCAGCGGCTCTCGTTTCAATGCTGGGTGCAGTGATGACTTCTGGGATTGATTTGCATGATCACTCGTCACTGGAGTGGACGATCGCTTGGGTTTCAGCGGGATGTTCGGGCCCTTGTTGGTCGGCCACGGGGAACTCTGGTCCTTCAGACTGCTCTGGTATCCTTTCATTTTATTTGCTAGTCGCTGTTCCTTGCTCATAAAAGTTTGCGGGTGCTGTGCTCTGTTCATCGCCCCCTGTTGCTGTTGGCTCCAAGGTGCCCTTTGAAGGCCTTCAGGGAACAATTCCGGGGGCCCTGATACAGGCCTCTGTTGAAAGTTTCTTGGCCAAGAAGGCGAGAGGGGGTTTTGCATATGATTTTGCGGCATCCCGCCCGGAAAGGACTGGCCGCCAAAGCCTTGGCCACGCTGGAAGTTCGGTCGTTGAAAACGCATGAAGGAGTTCATGGGGTAGCCGACGTCGGGGTTGTTGACGTATGACGTCCTGCCGGGATAAACCGGCCTGGTCTGGTTACTGCTCATGGCGCTGCTCATTGGGTTGTTCTGACTCATCGCCATTTGCATTTGATTGTTGACCTGATACGGGTTCTGACTGGCACCGTCCTGGACCGGCATCTGCCAATCCCGCAGGCCCGGGTCCTGCCCCATTCCCGACACCGGCATGGGCGGCATCTTGCTCATCTGCTGCGATGCATGGCTGAGCTCCTTCGCAGCCGACGGCAGTGTGTCGTTCAGCGCGATGGTTGGCACTGGCTTTTCCGGGGGTTTACTTGCACTATCCCGCTGCCACGCCCGAAGAAAGGATTCCTTCATCTTGTTTTCAAACTGCAGTAGATACTTCGTGTATTGGTTCTTCACTGTGTAGGCCAGAGATGCACTTGTTGAAGATAAAGACATCGACTTCAAGACTTCTCGGAACTGTTTTTTCTTCATGACCTATATGAACAGAGATCACATTCATAAACTCTAAATAAAGAACAGTTTTAAAAAGTCCTCGCTCAAGCTAAGCATGATGGTTGTTTTGAAAGATATGTAATCAATGAGCATCACCCTTGTTATACTCAGAGAAGACAGGATGTTCTCAGTTTAACATTCGTGTTAGCGTGACATTTGTGTCATAGGCTTGTTTCTAGGAGCCATGTCACTGTCCTAAGGCTTAGCACCTTCCTACGGTGAGGTCAGATTGTGGGTTTAGGCTGCACCCTACACCCCCTCACAAAAGAGGAGAAAAGGAGAGAAGTGTAGCCTCTGCAACTATCCAGGTGTCCTCTTAGTCGGGTCGCTCAGCCTGTCCAATGGAACCCTCAGCAACCGAATGACGTCATCCAAATGACACCAAGACAGTGCTGGGGCGATTAGCCTTCGCCTCTTGACTTCAACATTTGATACCCTTTCATATAACCAATGAACACTTTCAACGGTAGCATAGGGACATAGGTGAAAACTGGCAAACGTCTGGTTGATAAACAATTACAGTCACCAAAACTTGCCACAACAAACAGAAGTAAACGATCTGAGTATCTGTCAACAGAATGTCGTAACCTCTCACCTCTTGAAGCCCTCCTCTTGCAAGAACAGCGCGAAACAGCCGATAAAGGTCAAGAGGTTGCTTGCAGACAATGGGCACCTTCGTCACGGGCGTTCCTGAGGGTAGTTAAAAGAAAAAAATCATTGGTATAATATAAACAGTTTTCATATGGATGTTTAATAATCTATTGCACGCAAACAGGCGTTGAGATATTTGCAGAAACCTTAATATCATTTTGAAATGACCTTTATAAAGTTAATATGATCTTTTAAAAAAATGAAGTTTCAAAATCTATTAATTCGGGGCCTTTACAGTGATATTGTTTAAGTTTACTCATACAAGTATTGAAATTAGTGCAAAACAAAACAAAGAGTGTTTGTAGAATTTTCCATCTCGACAAACGAAACTAAAAAAACCGACTTACCATTGACACTCATAAACGCCAGATACTTGTCGAGAAAGTTTCTTCTCTCTTCGTCTTCAGACAGATCATACAGCTTCGAAAGCTAAGAACAAGAAACGGAGAATATGTCAGTTAAGGTCTTCAGCTATCTAACAGCATTCCGACTGTAAACATCTGATTGCGAAATTTGCTGGCAAACATCCACTTGATGGAGAGATCCTGTCAAACGTCTAGATAACTACTTCCGGAACACACTTCGAGTTCCCTTCAATTAGTATGAATGAAATTGGGATTCTAGATTCTGCTTAGCTGTGCTGGCGAATGTTTATAAAGAATGTTTAAAGCCGGAATTGAAAAGCTAACACGTTTTAAAATATGATATTAAATATTTAACGGCCTGTAACGCGACACAAAGACATTCATATTCCGCATTGAATATGACATGGTTTATCAGTTAGAGGCCCGTCGATTTCTAGGAATTTCAAGAGCAATACGCAGCAGTAAATATTGATTAGCCGCTAATCGCAGTATTGTTTTCAGCTTAACAGCAGGGATTATAAAATGGAGATCCACCAATAAAGGAAACCCAAAACCTATACTTCAGAGGCGGTAGATTTGAAAGATTGCAATCTCACAGGATGGAATCTGAGTTTTAAAGACTGTAATCGATCTGTCACGCTGGATGGAATTTCACGCGCGGTTGTCAAGCGGCCAAGCGGACACCCGCGATCTACAATAGATTCCTGATTCTTAGATACCCTGACTCAGAAAAATACTAGTTGAGGATTGACCGGTGCGCTCTGTGAAAATCTATGCATGATAGAGGTAGAGACAATGGAAGGCAGCTCCAAATAGTCCATACAATATCATTGAAGCGTTATACAAAGTTTGACCTGATACTCATGCTCTAAACGCGATTGCTTTACACACAAGTGGCTTCGGAAGACCCTGTCAAAAGTCATGACCTGGTCACTATGGCATTTTGAAAATAGTGTTTACAATATCATTGAAGCGTTATGCAAGGCATAACACTACGGCACGCTCTTCCCATACTCTCTAGTTCATTATCAATTACTTTAATTCACCGGTTTTGCTGACAAACAAATGGGAGAGAACGCTGATTACCTGATCGAACCGAGCTGGTGACCTTGACTGCAACAGTCGCTTTGTTGTCTAAAGAACAGAATAATTAAATAAACTAACACTGCTTGACAAAAAACAGGCACATCAGAAGAATAACATAATAACACCAATAACATAAGCAAATTAAACGATGTATGATTGAGAAAAAGTTTATTCAAGAGCAACTGATTGATCCAAACCACTCACTGGTGATGTTGGTGTGTTTGGCCAGGATGGACTGATGCTAGCCATATCGAGGTCTTCTGGAAATGGAGACGAGGCTGGCGAAACGCCAGATATGCCAGACAGCGGTGTGGGCGGGGCGGACGACTTGCTGGATGGAGCAGCGAGCAGATTCTTGTCCGGCTCCTCCTGCGGCTTTTCTGATAAAACAAAACTAGGATTTTCAAACAAGTAGTAGCACACAAATTTTAACAAAACATTAAAGAGAGCTTAAGAGCTGGATCAAAGTATGCACTACCTGAAATTGCAATTTCTTGTTTTAGTTAAAGATCGTGGGTGTTGCGTAAGACCTAGATATGTTTGGTTGTCGGAATATCAACTCCTTTATGACTGGAGTGATCCGAGAAATGGCGAGCACATCCGCAAAATACTAAGAGAAGTGAAGTCAGTTTGCATATTTTGGCTACAAACCTTCCACATGCAGCAATAAAGAACATGGTTTACAATACTATAGCCAGTTGGGCGTGCAAAACTGAAAGGATTTCCACTGTATAACCAACTAGTGCCAAAGTAATTGGTTAACTACTCTTGGGTACATGTTTAGACATTTGGAGAAAAAGGATGGAGCATGGTCAACTAATCAAGGCTGAAATACATTCCACATTTAAAAACACACTGAGAAATAGGCGTCTTAGGTGGGGTGTGTCGAAGATGTCAGTGAAACCCTTCAGCTGGGTATTACTACTGGCAGTATCACATGGGTACTCCCCTTTATACGGAGCGTTTACATGGTAACAAATCGCCCTTGCTCACCGTCCACAACCGGCTCGCTGGCAGTAGTCTTCGCATCATCTTGGTCTGCCTCCTTCTTGACGCTGGTTTCCTCCTCCGTGTCGGGCTTTTCCTTCGCAGCTGCACCAACAAGCTCCTCTGCATCATTCACAGAATCTTCGTCGAGCTCGCCTTCGACGCTATCTGCAGCAGATTAATTGTATTACGGTTAAATAGGCAAGTAGTTGATTCCATTTCGCAAATAAATAATATCACCAGGTTTCCTCTATTGGGAGTGAACACGTAAAAAAACCTTTGGGCAAAGCGCCTATATTTTTACCAAATTGACACGTTTTTCTTGAGGTATGATATGATACAAAGGTGTTTGAACACTGGCACGAGAAAAGACGATTATCCCCCTCAAAGCTCAAGAAACTGCCCCATATCTAGCTAAAGCCTCGTTTTGTTGACTTGACTTTTCAGGAGAGGCTAGCCTTGTTGACTGCCCACTGACGCATAACGAAACTAAACATTGGAGCAATTTCTTCTCAATCATCCTGACATCCTAAGTTGGTTGCACTCTCATCCACTAACATGAAATTTTTCATAAGGAGCACCGTGATAACTTACTTTTCTCGTTTTTTGCCGCGGAACAATTTTCGAGCGCATTCGGCTCCTGTTTGATGCTGACTTCGCCGCCATTGCTTGCCGTACTGGCTGGCGACACACTCGACTTTGCTCCTTCGCTCTGGGGGGACTTCTTCATGACACCAGGAGAAGCGTTTCGCATCTTTGTCTGACTCCCAAACCCCGGACTCCCGAAACCACCCTGCTCCACACTGGGCGAAAATGTGTTCGAATTCGTGCTGGCTCTTCCCTGACTCATGGGAGAATCAGCAAAATTGGCCGTCTGTCGTGGCAAATTCGGACCCAGAGGTGATGCTGAAGGAAATTCCTTACTTGGCGGAGACTGAATGCCGTTGCCTGTATTATTAAACGGAGATCCCATTACATCCGGAGGGCCAAATCTTCTTGGACCATATTGGTAGGCATTTGGGTAGCCAGTGCCGGGGGGAAAGTCGCGACCAGGCCGGCTGCTTGCCTCTGCGGCTCGTACCGCAGCTGCCGCTGCGATAATAGCAGCCTGTCTTTGTGCTTCTGATGTCATTGTTGCAGGGTTGTTTAAACCTGGAATATAATTTGGGTTTCATATAACCAGACTTTCCTTTAATGGGAAACATGAATATTTTTCTATACTACATTCAACCATAGCGAGGAGACCTGCAGGGAACGTAGGTCGATGGCACTTCTTGACACCCCCATCTGCCTGTGCTGGGTGTATTCCAACAACAAAGAAACTGGAATAGAATCTTGAGGGCATTTCTTCCGCAGCCCAAACAACAATGAAGACAGATCGCCTTCGGGTAGCAGTGACAAGAGAGGAAAGGAGTAAATGGCAAGCTTCTTTAAAAAAGTTTAAATAATATGTGAATCATGCACCTTGAAAAGCTTCAAATATGTTCTCTAAATTAGATGAAAGACAAAAGACAATGACTATAGAAGTTCGGATCAACATGAGAGTCCTCTCTCCGCCAAGAACAAATAAAGGAAACAATATGCGTCCTCGGTCTTGGTTCAAACAAATCATTGTCCAAAGCGCTTTTGTTCATTTCCAGGCAAATGAGCATACAGAATGCTACGTACATGTCAGCCCTTTCTGGTGGAGTGTGTGCTAGCTTTTTGTACATAGCAAGATTATCCATAAGAAGCTCTTTGACCTATCATTAACTTGCAGCTATTAGAGAACCAGAATCTATGGCGAACCAAAACTTATGCATTTCATACGGAAGTCAATTGACCGAAGAGTCTCAAGGTCTTTGACTTTATGAAGGAATTCGCACCTTTTGGTTGGTTCACAGGGAAACCGGGTCCCACGGGGCTGTACATGCTGGTCGCTCGTTGATCGACTGGGCCTTGGGTGGGTGTCTGAAACAAATGTGTTAAGATGAATTAAACTGATAGCCTCGAATTAGCGACAAGCCTCATTTAACAACGCTTGAATCGGCTTAAGCAACCACTATTCATACAGTAAAAAGGCGAGCGGAAAAGAAAGACATTTGTATAACCAAAGGTTGATAGCTTGAAAAATTGAATTGTGTCGAGAACATTTTACTAAGATAAGAAATTGGGCCTGCAAATGTAGATGTAATTGATTTTAATCATGATAAACTTTAAGTAATTTCTACCAAATCTTCCTAAATTTTTCAAGAAGATTGGGTGACAGGTGGAGAGTGAAAATGTCACTGTTCAAAAGAATTAATCCAAGAAAGACTGGACGCACATAATGCACAATCTCATTACTTCAATGACACTGAAGTTGTTGAATGCTCATTAGGAGCAAAATCTGACTTCAGCTCATGTTTCATATTGTGTAATATATACAATCTGGTTGAAGTTTGACCCCTTTCGTTCCTTATGAATGGGCGATGGGTGGGCTGATAGATTATCGGTGAACAATAAATGGATGACCCATAATATGACTTTTAATGGTTATTTGTGATTCCCATTTTACTTAGCAGCCTCAACTATTATTCTTTGATTATGTAAAGCTAAAAATGGTCATCTACAATATAGTAGGGCGCATGGCTTTAACCTGCTCTCAATCAGAACCATATTGGCTCCTTGTTTTTCTCTCAATGCCAACAAAAAACAATGGTACAAATAGTGGCTACGGACAATCAAACGGTGAAGAAACTAGATGATCCAGTAGCTTTAACATATGAAATCATAATCAATATTTAACAACTCATAAAATCAAAAAAATTAGTGATAATCAGTTTAATTAAAAACTATCAATTGAATTTTCCTTTCTCTTTGGAAAAAGATGTGTAAAAGATATATAAAAAAACCCATCATGCTGTAAAATGATATATTTTGGTGACTCCGTGAAATCATCATGATTCCACGAAAGCTGACCCTTGCAAAACACAGAGTTCCGATGTTAGGAGCTCCAACTAACAGCATCTTTTGTGGCCAAATAGCAATATAACAACCAAAAGCAAATGTTCTAGTAGAAATAGTGCAGTGGAAATATTCAATTTCAAATGGACAAAGCAAATAAATTTCAACAAATATCCAGGCATTGGATCGGAAACAACAAAGATATAAAAATTTCAAAAACAAAAACAAGAAAACTCAGATACTACAATGACAATCCAACACCTCTTAACAACCACATAAGGACTACCAAGGTTTTCCTGATGGGGCCTCCTTTGGCAGGTGGGTTCTTCCAAGCCTCTTCTTACAATAACAAAATCCTTCCTTCAGCTTTCAAAAACCAATAGAGATACAACTTAGCATCATTATTTGGTAACAATCATGAAAGGAGCCCCTTTCATGAAGACTACCTAAAGCTCACTTAAAATTTCCAATACTGGAAAACAACTTTTAATTAACGAAATTATCTTTTTATAACTTTGCCACATTTCAATGAAGCTTTCACTCTGCTGTGACTGCTGCTGATCAAATAGTTGCACCAGACTTTAAATACAGCGAGCAGACTAAGTGGCAGATACAACCCTTGCAAGTTGAATAAACTGTGACAGGTTATTATCAAAAAAGCTTAGAAACTGCTGAGAATAATACTTAGAATCCCAAGAACTAAAAAGTAAACACATTCTGGACAATGCCAATGAGGTTGCTTCTTGGCTAAAGATGCCTTTAAGAAAAACCTTGAACAAAAATGTCTGTATGGGTGGACTAGTGTGTCCCATTAAAGACTCAAACCCTATTTAAAGCATTATCCTTTTCTGATGGACAATATACAACTCCTGACAACTTTATTTGTTCCTAGACAAGACCAACTAAACATGCATATGGCTTGATAAATTAAATAGAGAAATAAATGTGCTATCTAGAGAAGAAAATTAATTTGACAGCATGAATGTGTTGCTTACTGATTCAATTGACAATAAACAAAAGACCATAAACACAGCCCACCAAAAACCACCTTGTAACCACAAAGCAAATACTGGCAGGTCAAACACAAGAATACTTCAGTTCAAAATTATGGGGACAAGGGAAACATCCAGAAAAAACTTGCAAAGTTAGAAAAAAGATAACACAGAGACTTTACAAGGAGTTGTTTCCTGTCTTTTACACATTAAGCACCAATTGCAGCATTATCTATATTCAAATTTCATACTTTACTAATTTAAGCTCAAAGATGGGAATTTCAGCTGAGAATCTACTTGAACATGAAGTTTGAGGAATAAAAGAGGTAAAGTTTGTCTTAATCCATTCAGTATTATGTGTGAAGAAAAATTAAAAATCAGTATAAAATTACTGAACCTGGGAAGCATCTCCCAAAAATATACTATCATCAGACAATACCAAAAAGAGCTCTGAAAAAGCAATTGTTGCCACAATAATGGATATAAAATGAGCCTATTTCCATATCCAATATTGTTCTGAAAAACGCACAAAAACATTGAGTGAACATTCAGTGGAAAAGTTCTTCCAATTTTTAAAAGCTGAATGCAGCACTTTTTCTCAAGAACTGATGGCAAAGGAATTCTTTATCATTGACATTGAACAAAATGCCATAAAACATGTATGGACACATCAGTAATACTACTTGAACTGCTGTAAAAAACATGCTTGACTGCAATCTTCCTTTGATTAGCATTTTCAATGCAAATTATAAAGCAAAAATTTGCCTCAAGGAACTTCAAGAACTCATTCCAAAGATGGTTTTTGGCATTAAAAAGTGATCCAGTTCGAAACAAATTGGATGGTTGTTAACCATTTCACGAAAAGCCTGACATTTTCCCATGAATTTGAGATTCTTGCTCAATGCAAATAGTTAAAGGCATAAAGTCTGATGAGAAAAAACCCTGAATCCTTCACAGAAATAAAACATGTCTTGATTAATTGGGGTTGACATGTCTACAGCAATATTAAAATAATGCCTTGTGATAAAAACGAACCTTTCTAAACTTCTTACTTCAAACACTAAAACAAATTTCTTTTTGATTTCTTCTATTAGTATGAGTTTATGGTGAGAAATGAAAAAAATCTTCCAAGGTAAAGATTTTAGTTTTACCTGCGGACTAGCTGACTGTGATAAGGGATGACTGAAGCCTTCTGGTCTCATTCCGTTACTTCTGAATCCAGCATCTGGACCAAAATACTGGTTATTACTAAAGTCTTGTCGGTTCTGAAACTGTTGGTACTGTGGTGGGAATTCTGGTGTCTGATTAGCCATATGCGGACCCATTGGATTTTGTTGAGATATTCCTCCCTCCATCATCCCCATCGTCATTTGATTACCAAATGGGTCCTATTCAGAGGCAGAGATCAGATTTTCAAAATCGCCATAAAGCAATGTAGCTAGGAGGAGCCATTGAATAAAAAATGTTACACAATAGTTGCTTCATTCATTTGCTCACTAATGATTGCTGCAAAGGATATCAATTTGAATGCTTGTTACTGAATATGTGCAGAAAAAAGATCCATT
Source organism: Nemopilema nomurai (assembly GCA_003864495.1). Lineage (NCBI taxonomy): Eukaryota > Metazoa > Cnidaria > Scyphozoa > Rhizostomeae > Rhizostomatidae > Nemopilema > Nemopilema nomurai. The sequence continues at coordinate 1,254,162 of ML133402.1, forward strand.
GATACTAGTTTCCAATAGGCATGTGGTTTTTAAAACACTGGCCACTTTGTATGCATGTCTTCATTGCATCTTGAGATTAAGCACCAAGTTAACAATATTAAAAACAAACCATGATAATTCTAATTGTTTCTCCTGTTATTAAAAAATTAAATTTCTGGATCATTAGCAGCAGTTAATAAAAGGTTTCTCTATCTTGCTCCATCAAAAAAATCAATGATTATGTTTTGAAAGTCATACATTGACACTTTCCAAATACAATTATCAAAATATTCTCCTGATTTCACACAAATTCCTTTTGCTAGTGCAAACTTATCAAAAAACTTACTCAACATAAAAGATAGAACTAAATAACTGTTTCAGATTATGTTGTCTCTAAACAAATTATACAACATGAAGTATGAAAAATACATAGATAGAGAGAATGATGCAAGTGAACTTTAAAGACTTTCTTCCATTAAAACTTCACACTTCAAGATAAGCTTCAATCATTATTGGACAGGCATTAGAATTCTTGTGAGTTGGTTGAAAAGTTAAGCTTGAAAATGGGATTATACAACAGAAAAGAATTATGTCAGTGGTACAGAACAGCGCGCATTATGAAAATGAAAAAGGATATTATAATGCTAAAATGAATTATAAATGCAAAAAACTGATACGGGGAAAATAGAAAAACAGATTCAGAAAATGAAAATATGCCAGATTTGGATTTAAAAAATTCTTTTTCAATCAACAATTCTATCTTCATTAATAATTCATTATTCTCTGACATTGATATGGAATGGTGCACAGTTTGTATCTCAAATGAAAAGATTTGTGAAAAAACAAGATTCCAACTGAGAAATTTTTCAAATCATAACTCTTGAGACTTAAGTGCATTGTTATATGTTTTATGCTTTCCTAGTTTAGCCCATAAACAACACAACTGCAAACTGGAAATCCTTTCTAGAAAGGACAGACATATCAATGTAATACTAATTCTCAGCCACAGACAAAAAGACTTTCAACATTATTGCCAGAACTTGAAAGTCTTTCTATTAATGGGAGGTTTGCAAATTAGTGGAAGTCTTTCCATTGAACAGCTCAACCAACTTCTTTCAGTTTAATGCTACATAAATACCATCAATCACTTAATTTGCTTTGACAGTTTTAAGGTTAAACATTATATGAATGAAACCACTTTACCAGCAAAAAAAACTGAATAGCCTCTTTAACACTCTCAAGCTAACTCCAGATTGCATAGGCTACCTTTATCCAATTGTTTAAAAAAACTAGTTGAGCATAGTACTGGACTCTACCAGTTTTTGTGAGTTGCATTTAAATATTATATACTTGATGGAGGCTTGACAAGTGGTATTTTTGGTTTTAGTTACATAAGATCCACTACAAGTTTTTGATTTAAGCTGACTGAAATAATAAACACAATTCAGTTCTTTTGAAATGTGACAGCAACAACCAAATGACCAATAGCTATTGAATGAATATCTTATTAAATATTCATCTTAAAGGATAAAATGAATTGTTTCAAAGTACCATAACAATACGAATAAAGATTAATACCAATAGAACATTTTCTGCACTTTGGATTTTAAAGTTAACAAAGACTCAATAAGCTATTCATTTACTAGTCTGTCTCAAGTAAATAAATTACACAAAAGAATGCATTGTTGATTTCTCAATCTGTGGCTAGACCTACTTCCCTGTTAGGAGACAAAGAAAAACACTTTGGGCATATTTAATCTATTTGCACCTGTTGTTCAGGAAAAACAATGTATTCATTGATAAATAAATCAACAAAGAATTTATAATTCCAAGAAACATGAGACCAGAGGTCAAATGTCGCAAGAGATTAAAAGAAGCCCACAGCAGGCAAAGCACCTTCAGCTGGTTGGAAAACTCAATGAACAAAGTAAGTAACAAAACACAAATACGTTTTTTAAAAGATATTTTTAAAAAATTGATCTAAACAGCTCAAAACTGACTAAAGCAGCACTCAAAGATGCTGTCTGTTTGGTTATTAGATGTAGCTTAACTACACATGAGATTAATATAAAGAAGAATAATTAGGGAAAATTGACATAAAAATATAATAAATGCAAATCAAAATGAGAAATGATGAAAATTAATGCCATAAAGGCTTCAAAAGACTTGATATTATATTTATCTTAATCATGGTAGATGAAAGTCACTACTGTAATAAAGGGTTTGAAAAAACAAAGCAAAAAATAGTGTTGAATGACTGTAAAGATCATTTTGCAGCACCTTTTATCTATAATTTTAGCATTTGTTGTTTTCAACAGGGTTTCCAAGAAAGAAAGGAAATTTTGAAGAGATACTGTCAATAACGTGGTTTGGAGGAGCTCATATTGTTGTCTACCATTTCCCATGGTCTTGAGGAACCACAGAAGCTTCATTTCCTTAAACTCCACAAATTCAAAAAACTCTAAAACCCTGTTTTTAAAATGAGGTAGGTACGGCAGAATGTCATTTTTAGTATCAATGTCTCATGAGTTTGCATTTTGAAGCAAATTTGATTGTTTTTATGTTTGTCGGTAGACTAAGACGGAACATCTGCAATAGTAAACTAGTGAAAACCATTTCACAACTAACGAAAGAGCAGTTAAAAGCAACCTACCTTTTCTTTCATACTACACTTAAATAGTTATCAACGAATAAAGGGGAGGTCATGAAAAGAACGTTTACGAAATGACACGAAACAATGCAAAATACGCAAGTTGGGCCTAATTCGCCGCGAAAACTTCATTCTTGAGTTGAAAGTAAACCGAACATGAAGAAGTGTGTTATATGCCCCCCAAATTATTGATTACACTTTGTTGATAAATGGTTGCTAAAAAATCCATTTTACATCATGAAATATACCCTAAAGTTGTAGAAGACCGCGCGATCGTGCTACAAGAAGTTTTTGAAATGGCAGGCTGCGCGGGGGCAACACTAACTTGAAGCGTGCTCGATGAAAAGTTTTGGCCTAACAAATTCTGGCCTAAGCAGTGTGTTACTTCGTTTCAAACTGCAGATCACACAGTTCGACAGTGAAACGATTGCATTTCGAATAAGCGTCTTTGGTGCAATTTATATCATATTTCGTAGCAAAATACAACAGAATCTCCTTGAAAAGAATCCTGATGACGACGTAAAGTTTGAATGATCTGACGAAAAGCGTTTGGCTTGTTGGAAGAAACCCAAACGAAATGATGCAGATAAAAATTTCTGAACAGCAATCTCCAGAGTTAAAAAAATTCTGCTCTAGTAATAGATGTACAAGACACTGGAAACCATCCCAATTTTGGTTAGAAACCCGACAATGTGGTCGCCTTTGGATGGTTCGCGCGGCCTACTGGCTATAGTAAAGACACATGAACTTACCCTAGAAATACTGTTTGTAAAACTCTGTCTTCCTTGCGAGAAATTTTGAGCTGAACTTGCGAACATATCGCTGTCAGAAGGCATTCTTCCCTTCATACTTGATGGTGCAAATGAATTGTAATTGCTACTCGAGAAGTTGTCATGATTCCCAACGAAATTCCCTTGCTGGTTTGGATAGCCTTGAGATCCGAGTTGGTTCTTGTAATTGAAGTTCGCATCGTTGCGTCTTAGATTTTGCTGCTGTTGATAAAACTGGCTTGGGTGTTGAGGAAAGTTCTGCGATTCAAACGGCTCAGGCATGAAACGTGACATCCCGTTCTCCATTCCTCGATAGGCGAATGGAGGTGTTTGACTAGGAAGATTGGTGTTCGGGGATGACATGCCCGGACTTTGCGAGTAACTTGGAAGAAAGCCGTTTGAGTTTCCATGCCCTTGATCATAGAACTGCATTTGGAAAGGACTGTTTGGTTCCATTCCTCGATTTAAGCATCATTCGGTCATAGTTTGCAGCGCTGGCGTGCAATTCTTGTCCATATTCCAACAGCTAAATACAGATCGCCATAACAAAGCGAGCTCTTCGTGTCCTAACCACACTACGAATTCCGCTCAACAATCAATTCTTTACAGGTGAAATTTACCACAGATGCAGTTAAGGATACTGTTTAATAGTTTTAAAAGGACTTGAGACTTTAAAAAGCCACATTTGGTACTGACGAAGGACTGCTACCCGTGTTTATTATCAATTTTCCGAAGGTTGCCTTCAAATCCAAGATGGAGCTCTCCGTTGTAATGCAAAACTAAATTGACTCGAACCAGGCCCTTCGGCTGCTATGCCTATTAATGATTCACTTCAAAGACACGGGTGACACGAACCGGAACCTTTGTTTTGATGTTGAAGCCCTTTCATGGACGATAGCTTTAAAAGCACTTATCATTGTACATCTTATTCACCAAGTATCGTCAACATCTTACATGGCTGCAGCACATTTTTTCCGTATTTTTTTGGTCACAAATTTTACATTTAGGCCAATGACAATTCTTCCGTGTCACGGCAAGGATCCCCCGGATTTCAAACACTTGTCTTTAGGCCGTAAAACACGCCAACTGCACTTCCGCTCTCTACGTTTCACAACACGAAGAGATGGCGATAAATAGCTCAATAAAACGAAGTACAAACGGCAATATTTCACTGCGACCTATTAGGGTCACCAGCGCTTGACTCGTATCTGAACTTTTTCTGTTGTTCAATTATCGTAAGAACAGTTTCGCCGATTATAATCCCTCATAAACCACAAAATAAAGGCATTGAATTCATAAAGCTTGAAGAGCTTGCAATCATTTGCATATGCGTAAAGGATAGAAAGACTCGAGTCATTGTCTTTGGATTCGCTCTGGATGGAGTTTGCAAACGTAGATAGGAGGCAAAGTCCACCTAATTATTCATACTACGTTGAGATTCAAGTAAACGATAAACCGTTTTGCTGCGGATGTTCCCCCAACCCATGCCAAGCTGCGGCAAAAGGGAGTATTTACGGCCCTCATTTGCATATGCACAACAGTTTACATGTGCTCCGAAGCCAACACACAATTGAGTGTTCAGCTGACTCTTCAGCAGTTCTGATTGGTTGAAGTCGACCAATCAGCAATAAGTTTTGATAAGGGATTTCCGATATCTTCGCGGGTCACAGCTGCGATGCTGCGTGTTGTCATCAAACTAAGGACTAGACTAGAGGATGACATTGTGGACGCCTGTGGGCTGACAAGAAACACAGATAGTACACAACAACAGATCTTGGGAATTCTGAATGTGTTCAAATTTTTCTTAGGAATTTTTTTAGTAGAAAAGCCTTGGGATTAAATCTTGGGGTATTTTCAAATCAGTTGAAAATTATATTTGGCGTCATTGGCAAAAACACGTGCTTCAATAGCAATAGAAATGGCTTATACGATCTGCATTTTTAAGATACAATAGATTGTAAATGATAAATTCATTGAATTAGTGTAATATTCCTACCTGATGCAATATAGAAATATAGGAGTTCTCCAAAAAATTGCATAACTACAAAGCTAATTATATTGGCCATGATATCGGGATGAAATTTAGTTTATCTAGTCGCTAAGAAAAACGAGATGTTGAAAATTGTTAAACATTTATATGCTTAAAAGAAATTTTGGATTTTTCAAGAAGAAGCATTTCATTTTGGGATTTTTGGAACCTCATATTGGGATATTTTTGAACCTCTATCTGTCAACACTAAGCAACAGGTAAATTTATATCATCCTTATCAAAGTTTATCTGAGCTTAAGAGGCCTTCCCCGGTTTGGAGGTTATCACAGAGACGTTTGGGCAAAACTCTTTTCAGGTCAAACTAAAAAGCTCCCCGGATTTTAGTTCTTGATGCTTGGGGGTTCGTTAAAAATTCAAAAAGAATAATAAGGTTCAGAATGGAGTTGGTCCAATGTTAACGCTGTCAAAATACCAAGACAAAGTCTGTTAATACACTCTGTATTCTGTTTTCTATCCCCTGAGTACAGCCGTGAGGGGCCAATAGGTCCCTCATCCGAGTTGGGACCATCTAGAAAAAAATTTCGAAGCCACAGCCTTCAATATCCGCAGAATATGGCCGGGGCTGCTCTTTCTATAAAAAATTGAAAAGCTTTACACACAGATATGTGCTCAAAATAGGGAGAAGTCAATAACAATAACAAAGAATTGACCTGTTCAAATGATTCAAGCCCACTCTATGAACTGGCCAGGCTCTGCCATATTATAAAACGCTAAAATTTGCAATTCAGGATTTAAGGAAGATCGCGCATCTAATAAACCCCTCTGAATGTTCCGAATTGCCATTTTCCCACGTCTTTTTAAGATTGATTTTGCAAAGACTAAACTCGCTCGTTTCCTAAGACTAAACATTTCTGCATGACATTCGATGCAGGCAGACGTCGGTTTCCAAGTTACGCTGCACGTTCATCATAAACTTGTAATGTTTAACTTTTTAATCCAGTAAATTGTTTTTTATCAAAACATTATAATAGTCTACAAGATTACTCTCGATATCGATTTTTCAAAGCCGTACCTATGCTCGTTTCAATCTAAATAGAAGGGTAGTGTAAAAACCAGTTTTTTAGCACTGGTACTGACTTTAGTCCCATGCTAAAATTCAAGTTTTCATAAAGCACTAGTTTGTTGGAAAGGAAAACGGAACAGGCAAACATCAACTCGCAAAAGTCCTTTCAATCAAGCTGCTTTGGAGGTTGACGTGCCCTCAGGCTCACTTAGTTTCAAGGGCGCCGGGGCAGTGGGGTCAATGGGGGCAGTGGGGGAAGTTGTCCACCCCGCCCTCGAAGAAAGAGCTAAGCTCTTCTGTTCTACCTTCTACTTTTGCCCTTTTTTCATTTTACAGCAAAACGTTTATCTCCATAGCGAAAGAAATAAAGTGGTTTATATTTCTTTTAGTGCTATAAAAAAGTATCAATTATTTTCACTATTACTTCTAAGTTTGAAGGGCCCAACTAAAACTCCATAATCAAGTTGCCGTTCATAGTCGATACTTATCATTTTTGTCAATTTCATGCTTCAGATCTGCACTGCAGCCAATTTTCTTATGGAAACACTCTTTCTGCTATTGCAAAATTGCAAACGCTGCAAATGTGTTTAGAAAGTCCAGTGGAAGGCGAAGGAATACTTGGAAAAGAAATGACTACGGGGAATATTTTTATCTTCGAAGCTCTCGTGCTGCCTTTTCGAAATATCCCGTGTGAGAATGGAGGGTCGTGTTATGATTCAGCAGATATTCGCCACACCACCAGAATCCTTAGCTACGCCACTGGTCTTCGAAATAGTTTTGATGCTTTCTTTCGTACATTGGCAACATTCAATAATTGCTCTTTGCCTATGTGTACACTATGAATCTGAAACTAAAATTGTGGGATTAAATGACGAACATTCATCGGTGATCTGTCTTGTGAAATCTGAGCTGTCACGTTGTGAAGAAACTTGAACTTGATTGGCCACCCACCACAGCCTCGTCCTAGGATTCATCCGATCTAAGGAGGTTGCTAGGAGGGTTTCTCACGATTATTAGAAGCGGTCCAGTGACTGCTACAGACAATTCTCACAGGTTCATTAAAAACCACTGCAAGGGATTGGCTTTGTCTTGATAAGGTAGAACAAAAATCTTGCATAGGTAATTAAAGGACCTTTCTGAGTAGCTGAGTTTCTCAGTCACCGAGTGTCCCGTTATGCTCAATGCTCTGTTTAAAAAGTAGATATCTTCGTTTTGAAAAAATAGTGTTTTGCACCAATTTTTAAGTTGATTTTGAACACATATCTAAATACCAATAACATAAAGAAGTACAATCACAAGTACATCGATAGCACTTTGTTGTTGATGTTGCTGCTATTGCTTGACAATGGACTTCGCCATTTTTTCGCTTGTTAATAAAACCTTTTTTTCTCCAAACTGATTTCTTGTGTTTCTAACTCAGTATATATTTAGCCATAATTTTTGCTGCACAATTTCCAACTTTGCTGGGGGACTAAATACTAGTGCATCAATTTTGGATAAGCATAGGTTTCTCTTTTTTCATTTCAGAGCTGCCTACCTTTAACAATTTCAACGCCAACATTTTCAACCGGCCCTTTGAAAGTCCTTTAAAACTTTGCTGCGATGTTATAACACGTTCTGCAGATCTTCGATTTGTCAAAGTAAGTGGATAGCTGAATTGCGAATGACACATTTTTGTGTTGTCACTGAAAACATTGACCTTGTGTCTTGTCAGAATAGTTCCATTTGTGATTAACATTTCCATGTAAGATGTGTGAAACATCTGATTTGCGTGTAAGCGGAACGTCTTGCATTTCCAAATATTTTCAGCTTGTTAAGCAGAAAATCTTTTCGCAGTGCGTGACATGAAATTCAGTGAATTAATATTTCATAATGTGGTAATGAAACTTTTTTTAAGGCTGGATTTAAGAGAGATTTGCTGCGCCATATCGAATTTTAACTCGAATCAACAGGTCAGAAATTCATCTACAAAAACTTAGCATGTTCGGCTAATAATAATTGCGGCTTCAAGTAAGTAGAAACAGAAACATTTCTACAGAATTGAATTTAAAAGCAGCTTAGCAAAAACGTAGCTGGGAAATCAATTATGCAGTGAACATGAGACGAGGCCAATGCAAAATGGCGATAGTAACAACTTATTGTTGTCCAATACTCGACTCACTGATGAATAATTTATGAACAGGCGATTTAGGAGTTCTGTTACCTGCTTATTGCCATACAAACTGCATTCCTTGTACAGAATCGATAATGAGTTGTATATGTAAACATTCCCTTAAAGAGCAAGCAAGGGTCAAAACTAAGTACAACCGTGCGTGTGCTCTGAGCCCTTACGAAGGCGAAAAGCCTCCAGGCAACCAGCCTACTCTCCCATTGTTACCACCACTATCAGGGCTCCTTGACAATACTGTTTGCAAATGCCCCTCGTGGTGGCTGGTTCTTGCTTGCATTTGTTATTCAAATCTCGCAGGTCTATAGTGATTTTTTATTTTAAAACTGTATGATATGCTGGGCTTTGGCGACGACCGAAACATCTTTTATTTGTTATGAGCCCTTACGAATGGCGATACTGACGAAGAAGATACATGAGCACAGCCTCTTGTCTGAGCAAAGCCTCGATTTCGATTTTTGCACAATGAGATGAGTCAAGGTTATCATATTATCGGGTTTAAAAAAGATGCCTACATATAACGCTTTCAAGCATTTGAAGCACTTTTAAAAAATTTCAGCGATAAAGAGTTCTTGAGGCAAAAAGGGAAATTTGGATAATAAATTGATGAATACTCTAAATACACCTAATTTAACTACGTATAATCTCTCACGCCTAGAAAAGTCACAAACTTGTGTCACAAAGCTACACAAACTACTATACTTTGTTAGTTCTATGTCCCTAAGTTTGTATAGATATCTTATGAAAAGTTGATTGACGCAATCGAACTACAGAAACTATAATCTTACGGTAATATTGCTAGAAAGGAGCTTGTACTATGATAGAGGGTTAGGAAGAAAAGAAGTGGGGACCAATTTGAAAGGGGGCACATAATCACTTCCACTATTGAATTTGGGAGGGACTCCTTGGGTGTGAAGGGGGACTGTTAGGTATGGAAGGAACACATTTGCATGATTTGCTAATAGTTTGGGGCTAGAGGGGGTTCCTGGTTTCTCTGGCTCCCTGTTCTCATAATACTGACAATAATGAATATGGACTGGGCATAAGTGTTTTGTCGCCCGTTTGCAAACTATTCATAATGGCATGACTAAATAGTTTAATTATCTTTGCTTGATTCCCCAGCACCAGGAAGCGAAAAAAGACAGGAGCAGTTTAAATTCACCATGTTTGCTATCAAACAAAGGTCTTGGTATAACTGGCACAAATGGATAATGTTTCTGTATCACAAAACTTGTCGCTTCCTGTCTGAAATGCACTTCTTGGGACCAGCAAACGCATCCTATTCTTACTCGTAACTGCATTGATTCCCTATTGCTTTTCAGTGTCACGTGAATTTCACGTGATTTAAACCCTCTTGACGTTTGCTTAATCGCATGCATCATCAACAGCATAAAATGACTTTCAACTATCTGAAGAAGGAGAGTAACAAAATTGCAAACTCAGGAACTGGTTAACAAAATCACTGCTCCATTGCACCAGTATTTGCCTTAATTTTCATATTTCATCAAAGCACGCCCCACGCCGATTGCTTTTACTGCTCCCATGAAGGGCGTGGCAGCTCCAATGGCATCTCTTGCTCCTGCGCAGTGGGCTTTTCCATCTACAGGCAACGTTCAATGGTCTTTCTTGATAACTAAAAATTGCGTTGCGATTTGTCCAGGATATGTCTTCCATGTTTTCTTAATTTGACCTGTACTTCGTAAACCGACGAATATGTCATACGGCTCATCAAAGAAGTATTTGTAGGATGAATATGAGTTATAAGAGTTTTCCTCCTGGATTTCTTTGAACAAGCTTTCCCGCAGATCTGGAAACCTCTGGAAAAAATGAACATGACAATGATTTTTTTACATTCCAATTACGATTAACGCAGGGGTGGCGGAGAGTGCTATTAACACTATTAGTCTAAAGGCAGTTTTTCCAAAAAATTTTCTAATTATTCTTTTAAAAAAATTTGAAAAAAGTACCAAAAGATAGCAAACAATATCAAACTACAGGTCTTCTTCATGGAAATGGTCTCATTGCTCATGTTTACTTGATGTTTGTTACGTGACGTGCCATTATTCATTAATCCCATAAAATAAGCCGGTCACGCTATTAGTCTGGCAATCGCAATAGGATTTGAAGGAGTTGTTGGCGACGTTGCATTTATTGTGTCACAGGCTTGTGAAACTACTGAACTACTGAACTACTGAAACCTCACAGTCGAAAATTGTTCAAAAGCTCGCTTCAAAATGAATGAAGTCGCCTCAGATAGAGTTAAGTGGAATGTTTTAGAAGTGTTGTCCCTTTTGTCAGAACAGGGTAAACTGACCTATGAGCAACGTCTTCGTCTAAAAGACGACCATGCCCAGAGGCTTTAGTTAAAAACAGGTCTTGCCAAGTGGTTTATGATCACTTTTCATGGATGTGTGGTGATGAAGTAAAAAACACGCATTTTTGCTGGCCTTGCTTGGTAATGAGTGATACACAGCATGTAAGATAGCTTTTTATTGAAATTTCTTGTAAAGCGGTAGACATTTTTGATGTTTTTGAGTCACCTGAGCTGAAAGAAGCGGCCATACTATTCGGTTTCAGAAACCAATAGTGGGGTTACGGCATTACGTGGGCTACAAACCGTTGTAAAAAATGGCCGCACCGGCACCCATCAGACGCAAAATACTGGGAGAATAGAATTTTTTGTAACGGCATGTAATACTGCTTTCAGCGATTTTCTAAAAAGTAAATAATTTACAGTAGTATGTAGAATCATATTGTTGAGATTATGCATATTTCTTTATTTAATAAACAGCGACTTTAATTTAATTCACTTCTTGGTTTAGCTTCGCGTTGTATTGTAAGCGGGTATCAATCCTCAAAATGGGCGTTTCTAGGTGAAAAAGGGTGGGGTCGCCAAAAATTTTAGCTTCCAATAGTACTTCCATAGGGCTTCGCGCCGCCCCTGGATTAACGGTAACCATCATTGCAAACATTATCACTATCGTTATCGAGACATCTTCAGCTCCAAATCAACGACAATTTTACGACCATTATTGCAGCCATTATAATCAAGAAGCAAAGTTTGCAGGGTGTGAAGACCAGCCATAGCAAGCTCTTTCAATTAAAATTCATTTTATCACATTTCGGTTATTTCCCTCGTTTTTGGACATTTAAAAGAGTAATAACCGGTTACATCGGAATCGGATCCATGTAAGGGCAACGGGAATAGCTAATCAATTTTTCCAGAACTTTTAATAAAAATCTGTCCATCTATATCGCTAAAAGTAGAATTGAAGAATAGAAAAATATCACTTCTCAAACGGAAAATATCAATTGTCATAGGATAGAAATATTTTTCTTATATTTTTATAATATTTTATAAATATTTTTATAAATCATTTTTCTTCTTTTTTAAGGGTGAAATGTTGTTCATTCATGATATAGCTTCCGATTAAAAACAGCAGACCCTAATTTCGAAATTCATGGATTTTATATTATATCATACAGAGATAGCTAACTATTGAACTCATAACTCAAATAAATACTCTACAAGTGTTCAAAAAACAAATATCAGAAAACCAAATCGTCCAATTGTACTTGTACATTGCTTTGCTTCTTACACATTGCTTTTTACATTAATTGGCTTTAATGTAATCATAGCTAGAAATTGCACCTAGAAATTGAAAACTTAAATGGAGGTAGAAACATAATCGTGGTTTATACAAATCTTCGACGCAGTACTGTTTTCATTTTGTCATTATTGAATCCAGTGCTTCTACTTGGAAAGATTAATCATTTTTTCAGGAGTTGTGGTCGATTGGAAGAATAAGAAATGGATTTTCAAATGAAAGTAAATTTGGAAGGATCTTATGAAAATAGGAGGGGTTTATGGAAATAATACAATATATCAAGAAAATTAATAAAAAATCGGAGTTTTCTCATAAATGATTAAGCAAATTAACACCTCAAACCGATAAGCAGTGAATCCTTTTTCGTGCTGAAGAATATTTCTGATGTTTTGAGATGGTGTTTTGATTAAACGAGTTTCAATGAAAACTTTGGAAACAGTTGACCCAAGCGTGGTAATTTTTGCGAGTTCTACTTATAATCAGAAGCGTAGAGAGGGGGTGGTGGGGCGTAACGGAGTAAAAGTCCGGGGCCCGCAAAATATAGGTCTTACCAATTTTTTCTCAATTTTTAAACTATTTGCAAAACTACGGTCCCATAATAACAGATTATTCTAAGGGGCCCTAGAGTTGCAGTAAAATATCAATGACGCCTGTCTGAAACTGTCTGAACCGATAAAATTTTTTGCTAGCCTGAAAGCGCGTAAAGTTATGTTGTAGTATTTTAGCAGTCAATTTTTGTTTTGTTTTATGTTTTAGTATTTTAACAGCCAAGTAATGTTTTAGTATTTCAAAAACTTTAACGGTCACTAAAAGGGCGTGGCAACATCTAAAAAGGGTGTGGTCTTTCAAAAAAATTTCGACTGCGGCGCAAAAGGGCCCGCCCCGGCTCCGGGGCCCGGGCCGTCTATCAACGACCCTGCCTTTTATAAACTAATCATAGAATCGTCTGCACGCTAGTGGAGTCGTGGAAAACGAAACTTTCCCACCTTTACATTGAATTCAATTTTGAGAAGAAAATGGCCATGCCTTTGAGCTCATTTCTGCTCAAATGAGGACCCTGAATTGGTATAGTGTTGATATTTTAATAGGCGAAATTTTGCTTTATTCAAGGAACAGATTTTATGACAGCCAAGAAGGTATATTCACTTTTAATAGCAGCGAGCACGGGTTCCGATGCTTTTTGGAATTGGGGAGAAGGGGAAAGGTAACAAAAGGTTAACAATCATTACAAAGGATTTTGAAGAAATTATTGGTTCCTTTCCCTGTTGAAAATATTTTTTTGTTATTGTTATGCTTTTCGAAATGCCTATGATCTTTGCAATGCTGTGTCAATAAGTTGTTAGATTCCTATATCTTGCAGAGTTAATGTATTTTCAAATTAACACAAGTCTAAGAAAAATTGCTTCAAAAATAATTGCTAATTTTAGCCAAAAATCATTTTGACACTTTGAAATTTCGTTCGGCAAAAAGTGGAAGCACTCATTGAATCCTTTCTTAAGGTTAAAAGTATGGAAGGTTAAAAGGGCAAAATTTACTCGCAGTTACTTTTTTACAGTGTACAAAGGTCTACCGCCTCCTTCCACCGATGCAATATCAGAAACATAATAAACATGTGCTTAAATATAACAAAAAGACGGCCCCTAATTCAATTTATCAATTTGATTTAGGCGGAGGATGTTATAGAGAACGATAGGAAAAGGCAATTACGTCTGTATGTTTGAACTGGTGTTTGGCGAATTCTTGCGCCGATTGTAAATGAAGGGTATGTGCTACAATGGAACTTACTACAATGGCCTAAATGATTTCACGCGACCCGAATACCAAGCACTTATCAGCAGTAAAGGCCCTGGATGCGAGAAATGATGATCATTATAAGGGACACGATGATATGGAATGTTAATAAAAGAGAAGGATTTTGTATCCGCCCCCATCCTCTTCATATCCCCTCTTACGTTCCAAGAAAAAGCTGAATGCATCTCAGAGTGCATAACAGCAATGGCGATCGAAAACAATCACTTAAGGTGAACTTCGTTCCTCCATGGTAGCCATTCGCGAACTTCCACTCTTTTCTTACTCAAGATTAAAAAAATTGACACATGAAGAGCACGCGTAGTCATCAGTTAATGGGATTTCTCGATCTACTGATTTGGAAACATATCATAAGCATTTTCAAATGCTTAGCTCTTTGAACAGAAAGTGAATTTGATTAATTACATCGTCCTTAATACAGGTATATGAGACATCATGGATATCACATTAAAAATCAATCGCTGATAAGCTTTTGAAAAGAAATTGATCTGCTTTAGTACGCCTGAAGGCCTAATTGTGACAGCAAGAAATTTCAACATCATAAAGCCAGCTTTGTGGTTTGCTTATATCTTATATCTAAATTAGGCCTCTTATGCTTTTGAGAACAAGTTCCTCTGTTGAAATGCTGACTCATTGTAGCAATAAACTTTAACAACAAAGTATTTGGTTTTCTTTTGTGATTCAAATTTCATTTTATCAATTTTCTCCTTTCAGTTAGCTCGATTCAAATCTTTTGAATTGGAAACTGACAAGGAATACTAAAGTCCAAATGAATGTAAATGAATACGATGTAAGCAAGATGCCAGTTTTATGACAGCAAAGAATATCATTACCTCTTTATTATGAGTTAAGCACGCGAGGCAGTACACATATTAATGAAAAGACAACTAGTTCTTGATGAACAGTCAATCGAGATTGTTCCTTAATTCCGCCAAACGAAATATGCCCTCGGTTGCCATCAATTTGTCAAATTTATAAACTTTAAGCGCTAAAAACTGCCAAAACGGCCGCTGACAAAACGCTAACTATTTTGTGGAAGGGCCAAGAGACTCCTCTCTTACAAACAGCTGGATACAACAACAGCTTGAAACAACAATAAGCCTAAAGTGGTTTTGGAACGATGTACGAGATAGGCTGGCACCAGGGTACTGTTACTGTTACTCTGTCTATTGAAATATGTACCCAATGATATCAACTGCGATTTTTTTACTGTCTAAACAGTAAAAACTTTTTCTTTTAAATAGATTTTGCTTTAGGGGTGTCTCCTTTGTTGTCAGGTCGGCTTTACGCTTATGCAAAGCATTTCAGCGTACTCTTCAGATCCATTTGAAGGATTCACGTTGAATTCACAGAAGTTCTTTCATACTAAATGTTACGCAAAATTGTTTCCGGTTATCCCATGAGCTTTTTAGATGGTTATCTTGATCTTAATTTGGGTATGAAAGACAAAATTAATGTTATCTAAGGACTTAAATGTCTGCACCTTTGCCAAACACGCTACCTAGATACAATTAGGCCTTTTCTCAAAGTTGGAAATAATTAAACCAGCACTGACCTCAACCTCGTAAACGCATGTTATTATGAATTGACCATACTTTGAAACACTAGTGTTCTGATATTAATGTATTTTGATCTACCCGCGCGGGCCCCTCATGAAGTGCAAGCAAGAGAAGGAGAATGTTCTTGTTCTCTAAACTGTTCAAGGAATTCTGTAGCCACTAACAGGTGGAAAATATGAATTAATGCAGCCAATAAAGCAGGAAACGAGTTTTCAGAGGGGGTATTGCATACCAGCTTTTTGGCAAGCCTCACAAGAGCCCCTCCACGTACCCCTTCCAAATCCAAAAATGGGAGTGGCCATGTTCCCCTTTTTTATCTGGCCCTGCACCTTTTGATGCAAGTATGGCTCAGTGGTTAGAGGCGCTGCCTACGTATCCAAGGGTCCGTGGTTTGAGTCCCTGGCATGACCAAACTTGTACACAAGGTAAGGAGAGTCACCAGCTCTCTGTTATTCCAGACATAAGAAATCACAAGGTGTGGTCACATCGCGAGGAAGAACCAGGACACTGCTCGATAAGCTTAAGCTTCTCAGTGTCCTAAAAACTACCTTCAGAAGCCAGGTAGAAACAAATACTAAATACTTAATACTAGGTGCTTCTAACGTCTCTGTGTATTGCAAACACCTTCCTCGTTCCACTACATTGACGTTTGTAGGCGTCAGTGTTACAGTAATCTGGGAGCCTCTCTGAATCTGAACGAATAAGTATTACCAACGTCGGGTATGATCTTGCTATGAATTCAGACGTTCCGGATTGTGGTAGCAATAATCAATTGTGAACGTCATATGGAGCTTTGCTCTTAATCAAATCAAAATTAATCTTCTATCTTAATCTGTCATGTTATTAGACAGATCGCTCTATAGCCAGATAACGTGTCATCAAAGTCAAGTGGTTTTTTGATGAAATTCGGCTCCAATCATGACAGTAAAACCCGATACATACCCTTGCTGTTAGTTTGCCACCAGAATCGACTGTTAGGTATCTTCTTGAGTATACACTCTTTATTCTGACTAGACTTGGTCCAAACGACTGAAGCTCTAAGAGGACTGCAGATTAAAGGAAATGCAAATAATCATCATTAGCCGTGACAATGAAAGTAGCAAGATCAGACAGAATTGGATCTACCTGACAAAGGATGACAAGGGATATGTACATAGGTCCTCCGGATGCAACTGGACCTGAATAGGAAAACTTTAACAGGGGGACAATGCTGGTTAGAGTCTGAGCTGAGCCGCGTTTAATTTCCTGTAAAATTACCACAATGCTCCATAAGGGAATGTTTTATCTCATTTGTCATGTAACGTTGCGAGGCTTCATCGTCTATGTGTGTTCTTTCATCAACAAGTAACTTACAGAGATATTAATACGCAACCAAAAACCAAATGCAGGGCTGATGAGACTCTTAGATATTAAAGCCGATGTCCAAGGAAAACAGCATGCCTGTGATAACTGACAGTAATTGCTAGCAACTAACATTGGCCGTAACATACTAAAGCCAGTAATTTAAGAACACTATCGGAGTTTAAAAAACGCACAAACAACAAGCATGCAAATGCAAACCTTGATAAGCATGATTGGTATGATATTTATACTGATATATAAACTATAAAAAACTTTGATAAGTATGTATAAAGAAGCAGGCATATGAACTTCGAACGTTGGACTTACTGTGGGGGTCAAGTTGATTGCGAGTCCCTCTAACTAACCCATTTGGCAGCAACTGGAGATATAATCCTGATCTGCAGTATATCTGGCAGCGCACTGCATAGCTTGGCAATGGCATGATCACGCGTTGTGCGATGTTCACGTGGACATTTCGTTTGCGCCTGTGTCTTATCCTGGGACCACGCTTTTGGTATCTTAAGAACATGTCTTTCAACAACCTACTGAAGTCAAAGTCTTGCTTCACGTTGCTTGCTTTCTTGATAGTAGCCAAGTATTTCTGGTACGAGCTTCCTCGCTTTTTCTTTGCATGAATGCTTTGGGTTCCAGTGTAAAGAAGAAGGCAACAGGCAACACAGCACAAAAGCTGATGTATCTATAAAGAGCAGGAACAAACATCGGAATTCTGAAGGCAGGCCTATTCAAATCTAAACTAAATGTTAGCATCACAGTGTAGTGTTAGAAACTTTACTTTGTAGAGCATCATAGTAATGAAAGAGAGCTATGATGAAAAAGGAAAGAACACACTCTTCAATTTCTTTCGCTTCACCATTACAGAAGACGGTTTATACGTAGATGATTCTTTCGCCCATGTCAATATGATTTGTGCCTATAATCGCCTGCACAAAAGTACAGCGTGAATTGCTTCATCAGTTGTTTGACCATGTATTGATCAGCGGGACTATGCTGCTAAGATTTTGTGAAAATGTTGGATTCTATTCATAACATGGAACGAAGCTAGGTGACTTTAACAATAGGTCCTGACTTAGAAAATTAATGCTACTTAGAGTGCAAGCTCTGGACTAGTCAAGCTTCCTGCTATTTCTAAATGGTAGCTTGTGAGCTCTCTATAGTAATCTTTCTCAAAACAGCACACGTTTTGCACGATAGTTCAGAAGTTCGATAAGAGTCTATGGTGGTTTATGGTACGTAAGTCACTCAACTCATAAGGCGATCGAAGTGCGCTGCCATTGTTTATGGGATATAATAGCAGAATGGTGTATAGATTGGTCGCAGCCTGAAGATATGAACATTTAATGACGACAGCTTGACTTGAACCTTTAGTTACTGCTTCTTTTGTGGTTTGTCTATCGCACATGTAGCTATAAAAAGTTAAAAAAACTGGTTCTAAGAAGAGCACCTAAGGAATTTTAAACTTTTCATGGCTGAGTTCACTGCAATCTTAATTTTTTTACTATTAGACTGTTCTTCTTCCTACAGTTTCTCTTTCATTCGGCTGTTTAAGCTTGTACGAGAATTTTGCATCAGTTGAATGCAGCTTTCTCAGAATTATTTTGGCTGCAGCAAAAAAGCAAGACCAGCCCACCCTAAAAGGAATCTCCATTTCTTTTTGAGAATTAAAATTGAGAAATATGTATGTACTGAAAATTGTGAAGTTGTAAGCCAAAGGGTCAATCAAAATGTGTCAATCTCCAAAAAACCTTTCTTTGATTCCAGTTTTCATTGCTTGCATGGCATGCAGCTTTGAAACGGATCGTATACACCACAATCTTCTAAAATAAACTCTGATTTTTCCTGAATCATGATATTCTCATATTTCGTGTCATGCGGCAAAAGCAAAGTAATCTTCTTTAAAAAGTGGTTCCCATTGGCTACCGTTAAATTTCGACGTTATTAAAATGAAATTTTAATCTAAGGCAATTAAAGTGCGGAAACAAAGCTTTTTGTGTAAGATATTAAATGAATTCTCAATTCTTTCGTTTTTCTCGGTAATTACATCTGTAATTAGGAAAGTGGATATTAATTTTTGGATTTGGATGAAATAGCGGTAGAGACATAAGAGTGGCTAGAGGTTGAAAGAGATTCAAAGGGAATTCTCCTCTAGACAAAAGCGAAGAATAAATGTCCAATAATTACATGATTGATAAGGTCATAGAGGAAATCAGAACAGTAAGTTTGACGATAGAAATTTACTACAATTTTCTCATTATTTCTAGCAGATGATACGGTAATTAGATCTGAGATAAAACCGAGGATAAACTTATTGCTCATTAGAGGTCAAGTTTGATCAATATCTATTAAATTCTTTCATGGTCTTCTTCACTAGAATAGACATATACAAATACCCTTTGTCGATTAAATAGACCTCCATGCAACAATTGAGAATTCCTCCTAGGATATGTTACCCTCATGTACCTTTCTATTGGCTTCTCGAGGAAAAATCCTCTTTTATACTTGGTTAATGAAACAAGGAGGGGGGACGTAGCAATGCAGTCACAATCTTAAATGAAAGTTGTCTCCTTGTTTCAAATGCAATCATTTCACGTTCCTAAAAGCTTAATTGGAGAAACATCGTTGCGTTTCTGATGATATGGCAGTTTTCCGCCACAAAGTCACTAAGTTTTCTGCCATTTTAAGCAATCATGCTTCTAAATGCATTATAGAACAAAAATGTTTGTTTATCAAAAATAGGTTTCCTTGTTCATAAAGAGCTTCCATGAATAGGCATGTAGCCTAAGCCCTTCTCTATAATCGATCACTTTGCATCAGGCAGCCATAAATGGAACATTCAGCCTAGCGTTCTCAGCAAGGACGGGACTCGATATCATAACTATGAAATTGGTTTGTGGATTGACGAGTGATTGGTATTCATGAAAGCCTTTCAACTGAGGAAAGATTGTGTCAACATTGGAGCATTTAGTCTGCAATCAGCATCAAGATGCAATACAAATGTCACTCTAAAAAGAAGTATCTAGACTTGTACCCCTTGAGAGGTTGCATAGCAAAGCCAGCTGAAACGTGTTGTCCATATCTTTCCTCTGATGTTTCGAAATCTCATTTAAATCCACAGGCTTGCAATCTAAACCCTGTTCTGTCTTTAAAGTTAGTTCTAGTTACTTAAAAATTTTATTTGACATTAAAGTAAATTAATAGATATTGGGGACTTTTTAAGTCAGAGGAAGTTGTGCAATAATTGGATGAACAGCCGTATTTCCTTGTAATAGATAACTGCACACGGGCCAACTTCAACCTCATTAGCAAACCCTCGCACGAGTTGATGCAGATTTATTGAACAAACAGACAATTTATTCTCAGAGCAGAGTATCTTCAAAACTATATCTAGCTTTGTTTGCTCCATTACAAAGGCTGTCAAACGCCTACATATTGACATGTCAAAGGTAGCCTTAAGGATTTTCAGCTCTTGATTTATACACCCGCTCACGAAAAACTAAGATTGGGGTAAGCATGGAAAATATTGGATAAGAAAGCAAATCCTTTAACCATGATCAAACCTTTTCGAAAGACAAGAACCGCAATTATCTTGTCCTCGTATACTAATATGTATTTACAGAGGGCATAACGTTATAATCATAGAAGAAACGACCTTTCTAGCAGCAATAAGACGAAACACAAATGTCGTTGAAATTGATTATTGTAGGCCATTAGGGTATGTATCTAGGATAATCTAGGAGCAATTAAATCAATCCATTCTTGCCTCAGGGTTACAATTTTGAGTATTCAATATTCCATTTAATCAAACATCTGACAAATAACTCCAAATAAAACGCAGCAATCCAGAGGAAAGCAACTGGTGTTCCTTCAGACCTGTGGTTAGAACGATAATTGCTAATAACGGTAAGCTGATCACAGAGGACCTTTTCGTTCCGTGGAACCTGTTACGAAGAAGAAATAACGTGGATTTGCATATCTCTGTTAGCAATACGATTGAAAAAAACTGTTGCCAAGTGCATCAAGGAAAAAAGAAGTATAAGTTTCATATTATGAAATATCTTGATGGTCCATTGGTTCAAAAAACAAAAACTGCAAGCAATTTCGACATAAAACACAAGTCATTTCGACATTTTTGTCGGCACCGCCAGAAAAACTATAACTTTGTCGACTTTAATGCGATAGTGTTAGGCCAGATTTTAATGCGATAGTCTTTTTATCTAGCCTTGTTTTCCAAATACGGCTAAGCATCACAAATCGCTAAGTCTAAACCCAGGAAATTTTTTCCATTTAAAACAGTTAAAGCTTTGATTAATAATTAAGATTAACTTCCACATGGCTACTTGTATTTCCCAATCAACGCGATTAAACGGAGGTCGGCGTGCCAATCAAGGCCAGCTTGAAGATTTATCCTTCATTCTTGGTTAAAAACAAATTTTCATGAAACCTTACCAGACATCATGTACATTGATGACATTGCTAAATAACCTTGGCGCAAATTTCATAAAGGAACGCTAACGCAAGAAATTAAGCCTCTAAAGAAGTGTCAACACGTTACCTTGACTATGTTCATCTCAACGGATTGTTTCTCTAGCCAACTCGTGCCGGCGTACCGCGCGAACGTATTGAGTTGTATCCGTGCGTACTCGACGTTTTCAATGCTTGGCAATGAGAGACCTAGAGCCAACTTCCTTCTTAAAGTGTAAAAGAAATGACCGGCTTCTGTGCGTAATTAAATTGTTTTCTTAATGTTGTCTTGACCCAGGTCTAGTTGTTTTCTTGTGGGATTGGAACACCCCTAAAGCTGATTCAATGGCTTTTTCAAGGTATATCCGTGTGCGGAGAGGGCATTGCTTCCTTTTGACGTGATCAAGTATCATGCAGCACTCATTGTTTGCTTAAAAGCAATGCATTTGCCAATCAATGAATTTGACTTAAAACGCTTTGTATTCCCATGTCGTATGTTATTGTTAAGCCTTAACACAAGAATTTTCGTCGCTGAATCACGGGGGTCGCCCATTTCCGCTTAATAGCAAGAGTCTTTGATTTTTGTCTTACAGAGAAATTCTTTTGCCATCCTGCGGCTTGCGCGAGGTTGGTCGCTCTGCAGATGAATGAAGCGCACTTACTAAGGCCAACGCCATTGGATTGATTCGGACACGAGGTTTGCGCGATTCATTCAGCAATCAGTGAGTAAGCTAGGTAGATTTTCATATCCTCAGCTGGAGTGCTATACAGCTTGTGAAATCCCAGAAAGTGCTATATGACCTTTATTGTGCTATATTCAGTCGATAGTTATGTAAAGGTGAGGAAAAATTAATATAAAATAGCTCCTTTTTTTACTAATAGGTTCATGTTGGTAAGAAGACTTACTTCGTCACGAGGAGAATATGACGTCATCAATCACTGGTGCCCAGTTCCCTGCATTATGCTAGCAGCTAATTAACATAGCTTAATCAAAGGAATCATATTTTTTGTGTTAGTCTTGAAAGATTGTGCATATAAATTGTTTTTCAATAAAATCTGTGTCATAATTTTCCTTTATACAGTGGTCAATACATGCAAACATGGAACGCGATTCAAGAGAAGAAGAAACAGACTACATTTTGCACTTGTCCAATCCTTTCCGCGAGAAGATCAATCTTTTAAAGGTATCATCCCCGGGACTATAGCCTAATCATGTTCAGACTTGGAGGTATGAAAGGTCATTTTTTCTTTTCTTCTATTGATATACATGTGTAAGTCCCACAGCGCCACAACCACATCTACATTTTCTCGCTTTGCCTGAAGTCTTTCGAAAGCTGAACTAACCTACTTAAGTCCGTTGAAACTGCATAAGGATCGCGTTGGAATGGGTGAAATTGACTGCGTAGCAACTTGATTGCAAAGATGCTCGCTTGATAGCTGGTGTCTTTAAAGGGTGCTCTTCTAAAGCCTCTTTGAATGTCTCAATGGAAAGTCTGCACAAAGTCCTTACATTGAAAATAATTGTAACACTTCTACATTGGACTTAATTGGCGATAAAGATTGATCCGATAAACTGAAATCAGTTTATATAAGATTCGTATTTTCATAAATAAAGAAGTTTCAAGGTCTTGATTGATTTCTCAAAGGGAAGGACTTTCTCCCACATCTTTTACTGTGGCTCCGCAGGGCCAGGCAATAGGCGACTGCGCGTGGGTAATAGGTAAAACAGAAACAAAATTTGACATAAATGAATGGAATAAAACCTTTGCGACACGGCTCAGGGTGATAAAAAAATCACCTTTGGTCCCATGCCTTGAGTCAAATGACCATGACCATATAAAAGACTATAAGTGACAAAGTATACTTTGCAAAAGGATCGAAAATGGAGATCGTTATTAAGTCGTGTCTGAACTTCGGATTAAGACAGAATACTTAATTTTCAACAATTCAAAATGTTAATATCTTGCAATAAGCGTGAAATAGGGGCCAGGAAGGTGATTTGATTGCATTATACAAGATTGGTGTACCATTAACGTGGCAATAGCATAGCCAGAGGGAACAATAGGTAGTCACCCACACCCCAACCCTCTCCCTAAAGTTTTGTTTACGAAGAATGGACAAATCCAGCAAAAAGTCAGCACCTCATTACTAAAGACAATTTAGCAATATTTAGAGAAAAGCAGTTGATCTTATGTCAAATGCCATACTCCCAAGAAACTAGCTAGCCCCGCTTAAGCTAAAGGGGATGGGAGGGTCTCGTCATAGAGAGGGATCTTCTATGTTAAAGATGTAATTAGCTAATCAGAGAAAAGTCTGCGGCAATCAAGCGTGTGCCCTTCGCACACAAGACAGTTTTCTTTTGGAAGTACATGACAGCACGAAAAGAAACGTGACGCTATGAGATTCTGGTGAAATCATAAGCGGATTTTCACATGAAGACCAGCCGAAGATCAGACGAGTTTAAAGCCAATTAGGGTGATTTGCCGTCCAATGCTAAATTCTACGTGTTCTGTTTTATGATTTAATTCTTAAATGACGTTAGCAAGGGATTAAGTCGGACCACTGGAAAAATGAGTCGCTAATTTGGAATATTACTGTTAAATGTTTTTCCTAGCGACAGCGTCATTTAAGTAGGAAAACAGATGGGCGATCTAGCGTCTTTATTTGGGCAAATTATGAAGACCTTCGGAGCCTTTGTTTTCAAACTGGAACCAATTAACGAAAAACAACTCGATAGATTTTTCCAATGAAATTGAGCATTTGATTATTCTGGCGTTACTGTCTAGGTGCCACTATTTTAATTTCTAATCAGAAGAAGACCGTTTCCAGGGGTTCTGACAAAATTATAGTAAGTTATTTATCACATAACATGTTTTGGCCCTTCAGTCCACTAAATGCTGAACTCGGCGACTGACACAAGATTTGAAACTTTAATGACAGTGTAGATTTTGTAATGGAAGCCAGTCATTTGCTGGCCTTTTCAAGAAAGAGCATAAAAACTAGGCAGTTGGAGCTTGGAGCCACTAATTATAAAAAGTTTACTTGTCTGCAGCTTCAAAATATTTCACACTTTCTATATAAATGAACATGCAATCTTTAGTGCTGAATATCTTTCAATTGTGTATTGTTTTTCGGGGAATATGCCTCGTGTTTTCTGTCTGATCTGGCCGTCTTGCTCTTGTATTGCATAGGGGTGTTCCATTTCATGCAAAGTCAGTCAGGTATTAGCACAAGAAGCGATGATTAGATTATAAGTGGGGAGGAAATGAAGATGCTTGCTACGGTTGTGCTTTATAGAAAGTCAGTGGAAAGCAAATGCCTGTCGGGTATAAATCATAAAGGAAAATGTCTTGAGACCAACTTACCTTGTTTTGGTTGCTGTTGCTGTTGAAAATGGTGAATATCCTGTGCAAAAATGTTCACCCCGTGAGAAATTTTAAATCACCGTCAAACTTCAGGCTGTTATTTTTTTGTATTTTTTGTCACAAATCACTGGTACAAATTGAAAATCTCAGTTTCAAAAAGAACCATACTGGGTATGGACAAAACACCATTTCTCACGCTACTACAATGTCCAAATTTGCAATCCATAATAATTTCAAAACCAAAATTTCACTGCAATTCGTAGAAAAGCACTGAAAAGCCATGAACTAGTATTTGTTACATTTAAAGCCCAGTTAGTTTGTCCCATCGAATTGCACAGATTATGGTTCCACTTCAAGCCGTTGGTTGCAATTAGAGCTTGCCTTTCCATTGGATTTCCTGGAACTGCTCAAATTTTTCTGTTCAAAAATAGCTTTTTTCATACAAAAATCAAAGACTCCTAAAAATTTGCAGATTTTCAAGAATTTGAACGACCTTTATTTTAGGAGGATTCTGACCATCTTTGGTAGGATTAAAATTTGCTAGGAAGCGTCTTTACCAAGAAGCATAAACCTTGGTGATGTATAATATTAGATGAAATATCACAGTAGATTCACTTATGTTGATTTTCTTTGCAAAAGTTAGACAACTTTTAAAGATCTTGTTAAGTTGCAAAGCCGTTTATACAGATGACAACTCAAAGTGTCCAGAAGGTTGATTACTTAAAAGAGTCCTGCGGAACACCTGTTTGACATTGTGAGTCAATGTTGTCGAGGATATCATTGCAGACCTCATTGCAATAACATGTTTTCATAAAGTTGATCGCAATCATCGTCATAAATCCAAGCAAATCTGGCTATATGATTTCCGCTGTTTTAATCAGAATCATCATGATCATAGGCATGATCACTGTGGCGATGATTGTAATCACTAAGACTATCGTTACACCGAGGACATGAAAAATTGGTGTTCACTGTGACGTAATTACTGTATAAAGGTACTTTTAAAAGTTTGAAAAGGGTGTTTAGAGGTAGTTCGTGGGCGAATTTCTTGTTTTTGTGCGTTTGAAAGCATTATAGCTAAAGATATATTGCTATCCAATGGGAATTTTTCAAACCTTGCACTTACTATACTGCACCTCTTCTATGGCAATGTTGATTGTGTGATTACCATGATTGGTGCCCCAAAGAGACTTCAAGTATCACACAAAGTAACATTATTTCAAATGCAACAGGGGAACAAGGTACTGGTATGGCCTAACGCCCATACGTAAACTTCAATTTTGACAGCATTGTGCCTTGCTTTGAGGTATGTGCGCTGTTCATTGTGGGGCAGAACAAGGCCTATGTAGGATGCAACAACTGTAGCCAAGTCGTTAGGAACTGGGTATTACGTGGATGAATACCGATGAGATTAGGTTTAACATGATCTTTCCACGTTATTGGAAGCCACAACGAACACATAATGAAGTTGAATGGGGATCAATAGAAAAGGACAGCAGGCAGAGGCTTATGCGAGCCAGTACAAAACATGTTTTGACATCTAGCAGCAGATAAGCATTGTAATCTCGTGATTATACCCTGACAAAGACTTTGATCGAATTCATTGGAAAGCTGTTTTATTCTAAGAATCAGTTCGTTTGAAAGTCAAAGGATACGAATGGGATTTTCGGATTAGGTTTCTAAAAACTAAGACGGAAAGACTAAATCGGGAATAAAGGAAGAAAAAACAACCAACTGAAAATAATAAATTATGTCAGAAACAAGATAACAAGCCTTCATTAGATTTGTCCTCGATGAAGAACAGAAGATTGAGAAACGAGGAAACTTATCAATGTTTACCTTATTTCCTCAAAGATAAAATTTAATAACATGTTCTTAGATTCTCAGATTAGTATGAAAGAGATTTGGAGGCCGATGGTCCAATGACGAACAGCAAGAATGAGGTTTTTCCGAAATTGGCCAGTTTGAACTAATTGGAAATCGCATTCAAGCAGTTGAAAGGCTGTCCAAGAAATGCGTACCTTTTTTACCGGTTGTGGTTATCGTCCACCTGATCTTAGCCATGATTTATTACCATTCTTGTTTTTGCTTGATACGGGAACAAAAAATCTTCATCATTACAATACTAGACAATCTTCTTGCCTTGGTTTCTTGATTTTTACAAATTTTAAGAAAAATTTCCTTACCTTTGATGATATTAAATTATTGAATTTTCTACCTTTAGATTGAAAAATGCTGCCACTAAGCTATCTTCAAGGGAAACACGAAACATTACTTTCTAGAAAATTTTTAATCCCATTCGAACACAATGGAAATATTTGTTGATATTGTAAACCATTATTATTGATTTTTGTCTTTCTTTTTTTGATTGTTATTCTTTTATTCTTACTGTCATTATTCAAACAAAACTAATATTGAATCATTTTGTGTCAAATTGGGCACAATGCTCTCATGGCTCCTTCATGAGTTTTTGTACATGTGTCTCTATTAGCCGATCTTACATAATATCTGACTTTGTCCTTGTAATTTAATCTTTATTGTTATTAATGATTGTATCTAAACAGCTAACGTGACGTAACTTGTAATTAATTGGATAGTTGCTGAAAAAAGGTTTTGATTTTGATTTGAAATGATTGTCAAAGTCACCATATTAGTGGTTAGTTTTTCAAGCCTTACCCAATACTTGGAAACTTGAACAAGTGCAAATGAAGACGAAACTCGTTTGGTCCGGGATTGCTAAGCCACTTAGTTGAATCTGTTCAGCCGGACTTAAACTTCCAGACACTTTTAATAGATTATCGGGTATTGCACTTCGAAAGTCCTTATCCGTTGTTACAATTAAATGTTTTCATTACGTCTCCAAACTATGTAGCGGGTAGAAAGTAGAATTAAACAAAATGCTGTCTTTATTATATGCCTTCAAAAATTTGATAAAGCAAATTTTCAGAAGGCCTCAAGAAGCAAACCTTTAAACATTTTCATTCAAATACCAATAAATCAGGAAACCGGTATCTTCGGTTTGGTATATCAATCGTTGTCATCGCATATTGTTGAATGTTGCTACCAGTTGCTCTGAAAGAATCTCATTTAAAAAGGTTTCGGCAAGGTTCTATGGTTAACACACAATGAATTTTCTCTACCAACATCCTCGTAATATTACTTGAGGGCTAAAGCCTTTTTAGTCCCGTCTTTTGCTATAATGACGTCCTTTTGAAACCAGACAAATGAGCAGCGGGTGTAGCCTCATTTTGATTATGCCATGGCAACTACTAAAACAACTTACTGGCCTAATGTTTTGATAGTTACCAACATAATTATTACCATACCGTGTGGAGCACCCTTGCGCAAACATGGAACAGAAAGGCTCTCTATTTCTTCGATCAAATCATATGGATTATGGCAAAGGCACATTAGTGTCCAACTGGTAAGTCATCATCATCCAGGAGGGTTTCTTCGTCGTCTCATGAAAAAGATATAACAAAATTGCTTAATGAACCAAGAAAAGGGTACACCCACCAAGATAAATTAAAACGGCAAATTGCCTTTGGCCTTATCAGAGCTACAATTATTACAAATTCTATCTAGAAGAGTTGCTAAACAAAACCCGGACATTGAGATTTCAATGAAGGCCCTAATATTAGTAAGAAGATCGAAATAATTTATTTTCGCTCTAAACTCATTTACATAAGGAACAAGCTGTTTAACAAGCACTTGACATAAAGGAAAAATCCAGAAGCTAAATAACTAGAAGAAAGTAAGACTTCCAGGTTCCCTAAGAGGATCTGTGCTTCCAGGTTCCTATAGAGTTTCGGAACTAGGGAATTCCTGGAATCTCCCTTTTCCTCATAAACTTTTCAAATGGCAATGATAAAGCTATTACACTAAGGATATGCGCATTGAATGCATTACATTACATTAAATACCCCCCATTAGATACATTTTTGGACTGTTCCCTAGCTCCTAAAAAGAAGAAGTTAGATTCAAATATATTTGCTCCCTAAACCGTAATCTCCCTTGCTTCAAAATGGCTAAGAACGCTTAGATCCTTTAAAGCATAGAATTTTGAATTGTTGTTTTTTCCTACCTGGCATACTACCATGACTTAGGTAAAAAGCGAAAAACGCACATTTCTTGTCAAGGGACAGTGATTTATTGAGTGAGTGAAGGGTTTTTTAAAAAATAAAATTTAAAAATGGACTAATTGATTGGTTTCATTAATGGTTAATCTCATTTATAAAGCTTTACTCTTACAAATTCTGAAGGCAACTGAAGTAATAAAATCATTTGCATTAACACCAAGAGATGCACCATCTTCAGATTAATGTTATGATTAAGTCCAGTTCAAATTTTGAAAAAATTCATCAATCAAGAAGTAAGGCTATTAAGTATTTCTGGTTAGAGATTCAAATCTGTGCATCTTAAGACTTTTACCAGACATTTGAAGTATTGCAGAACTCTACTTCAAATTAATACAAGGTGTTTGATGATCATGAGCTTATCAATTGTTGCTTAAGCAAACTGTTGTGTTAAACAGATCCCAATGATCACTGTTCTCAAAACAGGCATCAGGTACAGGAAGCTGAGCCAAAAGATTATGATATACACCAAGGCAATCCTGAAAGGCGAAATCTTCACTGCTCTACTTATCATCGAATTGGAAATGTTACATCTGGGGTAAGTTGGCTTACCTTTTTCAGAAATCAAGAATTTGGAGGTAGATCCAAGAAAATAGCACACCCTTTATTGAAAACATGTAAAGCATTGCCTTTTCAGAGAGACTTGACAAGCAATCTTCTAAAATCTGGAAAATTATCTTTAGAAACTGCCAAGCTCAACTTCACATGCACACATGGAGCAAATAAAACTCAAAGCTGACTTTCAAGAGCAGACAACAAGGCATCCAATGGTCAATTTATCCACATTCAGCAAGATCAATTTAGAAAGGTTTCTAATTCTTTTCTTAGTTGCACTTTTGAGAAATTTGGGAACTGAATTAAATTAAAAATTAATGGTTTTTTCAAACTGTCATACGAAGAGTAGGGAACAAGTTAAATACAGAATGAGAACTATTATTTGCTCATTTTTTTGAAGTAGCAAAGCTTGAATGAATGAAAGGAACAAGCATACTAAATATTTGAAAGTACGTTCAAGCTCAATGATGCTAATGAAGCTCAAAGTTTTAATGATTTATACCTTAGAATAGGTTTAACATGGGCAAGTAGATAGCCAGCTTGATGACAAAATAACAATCTTGATGGATCGCTTCCTGGTTTTCAATTGTCAACCCTGCTCCATGCTAAAAGTTGATTTGATTACTGTAGATTCCTTTTGGTCTGGCGAAAACTTAATTTGTCTTTGAAGCTTTGACGCTTTCTGGACCTTTGCTAATTCATCAGAGCAGAAGCCCTGGGATCATCAAGAAATAATGAATGTAATAAGCAACAATTAAATTCGGAATCTGGGAGTGAGAATCAGCACTTTATAAATCTTTGGCTGAAAGCTTATGTTAATTTGATTCTTTAGCTGTAACAAATTACACAAACTATTAAATTAATCCAACAGGAAAGCTCAGAATTCAGCCAAATCAACACAAAGCATCTTGCCAAAGCACCACCCTGACCATGGGAAAAGGTAACACCATAATCTTGGAACAAGACAAGTATAGTTAACAACATATAATGTCTCTAGCTAAGTGTGAAACTAAAAGTGTTTTGTATTTGTTCTAAAAGAAAAATAAACTTTTCAAAGTCCATGGCATAAAAGAAAATAGATTGTTTCCTTCATTTATATACCCTTCAACTCTTTAATTCCTTATAAAGTTGTAGGTGCTTCTTAGTTCTCCACACCATTTTGTACTTCTTCATTGATTTCTAACTAGCTACCTTTTTGTTACCTTTTTGAAAAGTTGCCCAAAACCTTGCTTGTGATAACACCTCATGCAACCTAAATGAATGGTGTATGAAAGTTTTAGAATTGCAACTTCTTGTTTCTCTTTAATATTGCACTCACTCTTCAAAACTGAATAATCCTAGGTACCTTGACACAACTTATGGGACTGATTACAAACAACCATACCCATCTGTATCACAAGAAAAGGTAAGGTCCATCAATTCCTTTAACCTTGCCAGATAGGAAAAGCTTACTAGAACATTTTTTATTGTGTAAAATAAAATCTTCATAAAGAGCTTTACAATTGGCAATAATTTTTTACATCAAAACATTATTACTTATTTTTGAAATGTTTGTTGTTTCTTAGGAGGAAGGACATCTGGAAAAAGATAATAGCATAGCCTTTAAAAAATGTCACTCACAATTCACAGACACCGCTGATTATAGGCGATTTGGCCAGAATACTTGGCAAGATGAGAGTGGACTTTATGGAAATACAGAGACAAAGCGTGAAGTATTTCAAACTTCAAACCCCATTCCAGAGAGACTCTTGTAAAAATACACTTATAGCAGCCTCAAGTCAACACTGATGATTCAATTTCCATTAGCTTGAAATTCCTTTAAAATTTCTCTATCAATACATTGTTATGAACTAGTTTGACTAGAATTTATAAAAATAATTCTTAAGCAAATACATTTGTTTCCTTCATTTTAACTTCAAAATTTAGAATTACATGAAATGCCTCACTTTATATTCAAGGTACTTTTACACTCTGTATTTAAAAATTCAGAAAATCCTTTACACAAAAGCTGTTTGCCACCAATAAGTGAGGAAAAGTCCATGATGCAAAACATGATCAAGGTATGGTTTGTCTTGAGGGTGCAAGATTTCTTCCTAATGGTGTAAAAACCTAGAAAGGGTTGAATGACAAAACATTACTTCCAATTGACTATATATATGTGTTTGCAGGAAAAGTACAATACTTGCAAAGAGCTGACAGTTTCTATTTACAATAGAAAAAGGGACCACACAAAATATAGAATGTTCTATTTGTGGTTTATAATTATACAATTCTATACAACACACTATTTCTTTCTGCATAAAAACAAGATGTGAATGAAAGAAGAAATGACTAGATGAAAAAATATTAAATTTTACAATTAAAATATGTTTAAGAAGACATATCTTTCCAACAAACTCATGTTTTGGGATTCAAGAGAACATAGGTAGACTATAAATAACAAAACATCACTTATAACAACAAGCAAATTAATTTTAGATTTAGTAAGTTAGACCATCAGTAGGAAAAGATAGATGTCTAACACTACCATTACCAACTGATCAGTTTGACGTCAGAAAAATCTTTTCATATAAAGTTCATGAGATTAAATATCAACATGGTGAAGTGAAATTCATAGTTCTCAGTGGTATATTAAAACATTCAGAAAAACTACTTAAATAAATTCAAGCATGTGTCAACAAGAAATGTTACCTCATTCCTAGATATTAAATCCAGCTTCTCTCATGCACTTCTTATGTGCCTCAATGAGATCAGCACAGTTTTCCTCACCTTTCTCAACAATGCTAGAAAAAATGAAAATACTTGTACTGCTGAAACAAAACACTGAATATGCAACTCAAAACACTTTGGGCTTTTCAGGCCAGATCAAAGAAAACAGTATTCAGAGAATATCAGCTTATCAATATCCTTTCAGGAATAGCCAGAAATTTCTGCCCAAAACTTCAAGTTAAACGCCATTCTTATATTTAGGGTGCAGCACATGTCTTTGTTACACAGCGATCTATATACATGTTTATTGTGTTCACCTAGGAAAAAGCATGATATTACATCAAGACATGGACAGTTTTCAATAGATGTTTTTCACATAAAATGAGATTTTATTGAAATGAGGGAGGGAGGGGGGGGGGGGGGTGCAAGTTAATTATTATATTGTGAGACTTAGCATGTCTTAAACTTTTAAATAAACATGCCAAATTTGCAGTTAAGCCTGAAAGTGTTCGGGGGAGCCAATTAGTGGTGGTTTCTTTGTAAAATTTTAAAAAGTAGACTCCCGGCTTTTTTTGCTTTCTCCCGATTTGTTATGATTTTCTTCTGTTTTTTCATGTTTTTCAGTAGAGGCATTTTCATAAAAAATGATTGTGATGACTTTTCTTTGTGTCAGGGTTTTTGTTAGTGTTTGCAAATTAACGAACACGTTAAAAACCATTGGGAAGATGCGACTCATGATAATTGTTGACTTTAACTGTTTGGTCATCATGACTTTTTGGCAGTTATATTGTTTATGAATGCAAAAACTCTCGGAACTTCCTTTTTTGGCCAATCCCCGTGTCTTTCTCAACTAAAACCTAAAATTTCCAGGTTTTGAAAATTTTTGGTTGACAGGTCTGATCAAAAGCAGGAAGCCGGGTGATCACGGTTTACAGGGTCATAGCAATGAGTGCAAATCAGAACGGTTGTGGTCACCCAACTGAGTGTAGTAATCGAAGAATACTGTGACATTGAAGGAAATATGCTAATTAGTATTTAAAATAACACATTCCTTCACCGTTAAAATAAATTAACATGTTCTTTTACCAAACTTGTACAATATTAAAGAAGTAAAAAGGGGCTGAGTTATATAACCGTGTACGAGCTGTCAACCAAACTGTCCTAATGCTTGTGGACCGATGGGTCCCACTTTCCGATTATTATGTAAGACAACTCACCATTCGTCTCGCACTTTTTTGGTTTCAGGACACGCACAGCATGCCTTTAGCTTTTTCTCTTCTGCAGGAGCAGCGTCTACGGGGGCAGATTCTTCGAGTTTACCTGACATTTTCAAACCGCTTGTAGAGAGCAACTCGCTCAACTCCAGTTCTGTTGCACACGTGAAGACTGGGCACACTTGCGCAACAGTGTGACGTCACAATTCAGTTCAATTCAATTACACGCTTTTTTTATAAGGAACCACTTTATAAGGAACCTACATGTAGAAGGCCGAAATATATAAATAACTTATACTACCAAAAACGAAATTCCTAAAGAACCTTTCGTTTAGAAAATGTTTTATAACTGCAAGCATCAAGAGCTAACAAGCCAGTTCCATTCATTTGCAACCAATACTCTCATGGATTGTTTGCTATTCGTGTGTCAATACTTTATCGAGTAGTTTCCGCATATGCTGTCTCGCCCCTCTCTCTATTAAGGGTTAAGACTTATTGATGTGCAGTGAAAATTAAGGAACTTTTAAGAAACTTTTGGTACTAAAACCTGATGACTTGAGGTCTAAGAATAAGGAACTTTTGGAACTAGGCCTTGTGGTAGGTTCCTTATAAAAAAGCGTGTATTACAAATGGCCTCTGATAAAAATCTGACTGAGTTCCAAAAGGGTGTGATGAAAAAATTTTTAGTCACGCCTTATTTGTAAAAGTGCAAATCTAACAATATGGCAGAATTATTAAACTATATGATAACTTCATGTACCCGAAATGCTGCAAGAGTATTATCTGATCTTGGTAAAGGTTCTGTGGCATATACCTACCCTGGGTACCAGAGTCTCAAGATTCAAACTATATTTCTGTGACAAAATTACAGAGACTCTGGCACCCAAAGTTTGTAGCGTACGATGTATTCCCTGTTGTTTACAACGTTCACAACTCTAAACTAAAGATGTTCACCTAATAAATTATCAATTTTCTATTATTTTATATTGCAGAAGTTTTGAAAGAGTTAGAAGTATTCTACTCAGCCTTGATTGTGATGCCACATTTCCATGGTGATGGGTTTTTACCGTATATTGCAAGGTCGCATTCTTAGGAAATCACAATAAACTTTGGTAAAATAAACTTCAGCCGATGAACAATAGGCTTAATTCACAAGGACTCCGACGCAGGTTGAAAAGTGGAGGCCAAGGAAGATTTTAACGATCATAACAAAAGATATTTAGAAAAGCTCCATTGTTTTACAAAAAAGTGCGGGGCCATGGCCCCCCCCCCCTTCGTTGTAATAGGATAATATGCCATTAATTAACATACGTAATTATGCTAACCTCGCTTTCGTTTGTATATAACACTTAGCCTATTCTATTGTAACGCAGTCAGTCATTAACCTCAACACGAGTCGCTCGCTTTTTGTCTTCACTCTCAATTCGTTGACTACTCGAAGTGACAAGGGTTTTAGAGGAAGTCTAACCCCTGTTACATCGTCGGAGGCCCTGATTCAGGTATGAAATCATTGGCATGACTGCAAGAAGTAAATAACATGCATCTTGTGGGTGGCGCCAAGGGGGAGGAGCTGTGTTGAAGAGATTACGTCATATTCTGGGCGTTGGCACGTGACATTGTATTCGCTATGTATTAGCCACGCTATGTTGACAGAATTAGAGTGTAGTTGTGATTCAGCGGTAGCCGACATATAATTCAGTAGAGAATAATTATGCTTAAATATATACGCTAAAGCTGCAAAACAGACGTTTTCCTTTTGCACTTCTGATCCACAATGCAAACTACCCAACAAGTTGGGGGGAATCAGCTATAGTAACAATTGTAATGATTGTTCGTTGCCCCCTCCCTATCTTTGATTTCGTGGCGCCGCTCCTGTATAATCAAAACAAACGTCTGCACAAAATACAACAATCGTTTGATCTTACAAATCATGCGGAACCTTATAGGTTTAGGATTTCACCATATCCCAAGATGCTTTAGTCAATCTGGGAACGGACGGAGGAACTTTCGTTTTCGCAATCAGGTGTGGCTGGTAAGTCTTTAACAAATTTGATCGATATTCATTTTGTAAGTAAATTGCTTTTGAAAGTTTTATATCGAACTTAATCCGGTCAGAATTTGAAAATATTCTCGGAGCTCTTAGACGACACAACTGAAGACTGTCCCGGTTTGAACGAAATGTCGATGCAAACGAAGTACCCTTCTGTAAACATTTCACAGTCTTGCCAGATAAATGGTTTCACATAATTGCAGTCTATATGCTTTGGCTGGCACCACTCTCAATTATTCAAATATTTGCTGACTTTGTTAGAATTGGCTGGTTACAAAAGATACAACTTACAAGAGAATTACACACAGAATTTTTATAACTAACTTTATTGTGGTCATGTCGTTCAAAATATATTCTGCTATTCTAATGAGGCATGTCAATTTCTATTTAATACTATCAAACTTCAAAATTTCTTTTATGAAAAATCAATATACAATATATTTATATACATATTTACTGGTTTTCTACTACACTGACAACATGGACTCAATACAATAGACTTTTTCAAATACAAATAAAATGTGGTAATTTAAATCATTAAACAACGAAATAATATTGTATATATTTTATTTTCAAAGGTATTTTTGTGGCACGTATTCTTAAGCTTAGCAGGCAGAGGCACTTTGCTAAATGTTGAAAAGTTTGTTTCTTTAATATTATTTAAACTTTCAAGCAAAGAGATAAAATTCAAGTATTTTTGATACATTTATATATGTATAATCTATATTTGTCATTCATTCATTGTATCATTTTATCATTGTATCATTGTATCATAAGCTAAAGGAGATTAACTTTAGGCATAACAGTTCATATTTGCAGGTTGTCCATGACGATAAGTCTCTGCCTTCCCTAATGTTACTTTTCTAGCAGTCTACTCCATCAGCTCTGTAAATATGACCAATGAAATTCATCTGTTGTTTTATGATTATGTGTATCAAGGTTCTTTCTTCCAGCCCACATCTTCTCCACACATCTTTGCCCCTGATGTAGTCCCTTCTTGTGATATTCAGCATTATTCTAGGGCACCATGTTTCAAAACTGTTCTTTTTTCATTGAAAGTCCAGCCTCACTGCTTTGTGACATTATGAGATGTGACCAGAAGTGCAAATAATTCTATATCTTGTTAAAATTTCATGTGTCTGATGCATGAATTTTTATCCACATTTTTAAATGCTTGCTTTGCTTGAACTTGTTCTGATTTGACATCAACCATTCAACTGTCATCTGATGTGAGCCAGGAACTGAGATATTGGAGTTTATCATTGGGTCATATCAAAGCATTAAGAATTCTGGAATGTCTAGAGAAAATATTAGGCTCCAAATTCCAGCTTCATTGCAATAGCAGTTATAAAGTTATCAAGCTTTAGAATTTTGCTTATGTCAGCAAAATTTAGCATTTTTTATCATCCGGTCATATCAAAGCATTAAGAATTTTATTATCTAGAAATAAAACAATTTTGCAATAATCAAACTATAGCCTGAAATTTAAATCCTTTTGCATGCAATTCAACTTTTTTTTACCGGTTTCAAGTTGAATGATAGACTTCAACTAAAGGGCAAGCGTTATTTTCTTTAAATAGTTTTCCTTGTTAAATACGTGTGTATGAGCAGTAGAGAAGGCTGTATTCACTGGTTGCTAGGCAACATGCTGCGAAAATTCGAAAAGGGCATAAGTTGAGAAATCAAGCTCCACTCATGCCAAGTATCTAATTTAATTCTTACATGTGAATGTGTATTCAATGTGGGATTTCATTAGTAAGAAGCAACTCAATCATAACAACCAGGTGGTGTTTCTTATTCCGCTTTTAATTGTAGATAAAGCTCTCTTTTGCATCCACAATTTTCATCTTCATTTCATCTTTCTGTCTTTTGGGGCTAAGTAATATTTTACGGAAGTACAATCGGGACGCAAGTGTACTCCACTATCAAGTGTACTCCACTCCCCCGGCTTTTTAGTGACAAATGCTTAGTAGCAGGAGCGTAGAGAGGAAGGGGGGGGGGGTTAACGGCGTAAAGGTCCGGGGCCCGCAAAATATAGGTCTTACACTTAAATATTTCGACTGCGGCGCAAAAGGGCCGGCCCCTAGAAACCTGCTTACTAGATTTCACAACTGTTGTGATTAGTTTCTTAAAAGCACCTGCCTTGAAATAGATTGGTTATTTATCGGATTATTTTTATCGTTACTTTTCTTTTTTTCGTGCGTAAAACCACTGTCTTTAACAACGGCCATAAAATTTATAACACTTAATAATCTTATCAACCACTCTCATTGGATGATCTGCATCCAGATATGCTGTCCAAGGGTGGTTGGGCAAAATGAACGTCTCTAAAAGTTAGAAATGTACGCCTTTTTGGTAGCTACCTACAAGCATTGGTTATTATCTGCATATACTAATCATCACATCAATGCATTAATAACATTTTTCATATTTTTCTTAATTTCATTGATCTTCATTCTTTGTTCTTTGTGTGTCATTCTCGAACATAAATACCATCATTCTTGAAAATGATAATAATAAAAATAATAATAGATAATATTTATACAGGTTTGCTTGTTCAAGGTTTGCTGTTACCAGTCAATAACCATGTTTAAAGAAAAGGAATCGAAAATTACCTTAAAGTTAGAAACTGTTTTCAAAACTGTTTCTTTTGTTACAACCCATTAAAAATGATACTGGTCAGCTGTTCAAATCCTATTCTCTAAGTGCTTATAGTTGATATTTATCTGCCTCGAAAGACAGAGAGTTATGCAGGGGCGGATCCAGACCGATGCAACCGATGGAAATACACCAATAGATTCAGATAATTTTATTCCTGCATGTTGTACTGCCGCACAGCTACGACAAATCGCTTTTCCAACTAATGCAGCTTCTCGTGCAATAAAATTAATTTTCACCACATCCTGTTATCCCCCCTCCCTCCCCCCGCATTTTCCTGGTCCATTCCTTGCCACACTCGCACAGTTTCAGTCCCATTTCCTTTTCCCACCATGCCTTTGCTCCTTTACTTCCGTAGCAACCGTTAAGCCACTTTCATATGAACTTGGCAACCGAAGCCAACAAATCTTGCGTAACCATTTTAATTAGTGCATCGGTGTTAATCATTGTGGTGTGACAGCTCAATTGTTCTCAACAAAGGATAGCCAAACTGCATCGGTCCCCAGACCTCTCAGTGGAGACAAATCAGCGTTGACCGTTGCAGTCCAAAGTTTGATATTAAGCAATATTCCTTTCACTGCTGTTGATCGTTGCGGTTTTGCCTGAAAAGCCCACCCAAAGATAACATAATTGCACACAACGATCGACAAGAAATTCATTGCAGCCCTACATGCTATCAAAAGGCCAAAAAATAGTTTCCTAACAACAGAGTTTTTTATTTCATAAAACTGAAAATGGAACATGACAAAGGCGTTTGACCAAATGTTTCTAAAAGGGCGTGCCCATGTTTTCTGAGAGTTTAAAGGGCGTGGTCTCAGAAAAGTTTGTGGGGGCAAAGCTATACCCCCTCATTTTCGTTGGTCACTGATATTTCTGGATCCGCCCCTGGAGTTATGAGATGACAGGCATTTTTCTTTCCTTAGTTTCATAAGCAGTTCGAAATTGAGGAGAATGGCCGAAGCAATCACATTTACTACATGCATATTGTACAAGAATTGCAGACCAGTTGCAAATGGGGCTATTGTTGAAGTCATCTTTCGTGGCAAAAAGGTCCCGGCATTTGTGACTTTTAAGTCAAACGTAGATCAGGGCTCTACGGACGACTATACTTGCAAGTCATGCAAGAGCAATAATGTCTATGCAGTGGAAAAAACAATTTTGGCAGTTTATGAAGGTAGCCGATGCATTGCCTTCTTTGGATTAAGACGCTTTCTTCTGGATAGAATCAAGAAGATCTTTTCGAACCCCATTGTCGATGATGCAGTCAACACGGATATGGTTAGTCAAGGATCAGAGGTTCACATTGTCATAGAAGAGAAGAAATCGATCATGGGAAAAGTGGATTACATTGAAAGTGGATGCTACTTTAATGTAAAATGCGCAGAAGAAGAGGCCAAATGTGTCACTGTCATCATCAGTAGCCCAGTGTATAGTCTACAAGGCCTATTGGTTGGTCTTGTGGCTGAGCAAGTGCAGAATGTCTTCACTGTAGTACCAGTCAAAGGTACAAAGTAACCTTACTGCATTTATTATCATTTACAAAATTGTCACGGTGTAGGTATAGTGAATAGGTATAAAGAGAAGCGTTGAGTTGATAATTCCAACTTTAGAAAAACATCATAAACAGGCCAAAGCCTTTTATGGTATGCACTTTGAAAGAATCTGCACCTGCAATGTTATATGTGACACTAGTTGAGAGGTTAGCATTTTTTATGAAGCAACAACCACTACCATGTTGCTTTCTTGACCTTTATATAACATATTTTAACTGATTTAGTTGTTTTAATTTTATTGAATGTTTTGTTAAAACTGTCTTCATTGAGCTAGCGAAAGGTTTTCTAGAATATACAAATAAATGGCTGGCTAGAAGGGAATTGAGGACAGTTGCATTTCTTCTCCTTGCCTTTCAAGGGTAAGACTAACAAGAAAACTCTAGAGAAAACTGCAGCCCTTTTCGTTCACTTTTGAGAAGGCCAACTTCTTGCAAAAAAAAGGTTTATATTATCTAATTGTTTGATTCCACACTCTTGTTAAATTACGGCAAGTCCTTTTTTCATTCTGACTGCTTATAAAGTTTTAAAAAGTTGTGTACCTCTTAGCCATGTATCCTTTTTAATAAATCACTTTAATCGATCCAGATTTCAGGAGCCGCAATCTCTAGATTTAATTTTCTCTAGATTCATTCCAAGAACCTTTTAACGGGAATCGTCCTGAAAAGAGAAGAAGCGATGACGCGTTAACTAAAGTAACCAGTTCTTTCGAAGGCTTGACTGATACAACTGGAAGTCAAAACAGTAGCATTTCGGAAAGTAAGAAATTTCATACTCCTTTATTATCTCCAATAGACAGCACACATTTATTTTATTACTAACATTACTTTTTGCAATCAAACCTTACTTCAAAACAAAACAGCCACAATTGAGTTTTGTTTAGCGTTATTGATTGTCGTGGTAGTTTTAGATCTAATACAATACATGTTTTCGCTTTAAAAAGTTCTCATAGCAAATGACAGAACTCAGAATCTTGAAAACTAAGCTTGTGTGCCTTTTAGTCTTCTGTAAAATCATTTGGCAGAAGAGGTCAGCACCACATCTTTTTTGAATTAGTTGACTTCAGTGTCATTTGGCGTTGGTCAGTATTGCACGATATTTGGCTCGAATATGCTCAAGTGTTGCGTCCGCTTTAGGTGTTAGTAAAGAAGAAGATGCGAATCCCGATAGTTTGACTGAAACGGAGGTGAAACCAAAAGAGGAAGAAGGTGCAAGAACTCGTGATACTCACATAGGTAATAATTTGTATCTATCTTACATCTCCATCGCACCATCGCTAATAAATACGATAACTATACGATGTGTAGTCTTAAGCTAATTGAATCATGCAATGACATCGCTTTTTATGCATACTAATATTCAGATCATAAGAAAAGCAACGTTCAAATTGCATAGGTTTTTTTTAAACTTATCAAACCCTATAGTCTGATGCTAAAGGTGTGTATTTAGAACAACGGCATGGGCGAAATGGACAACGATTATCATCATTGCTATTATCACAACGACTTAGATAAGATTTTCCAATTTCTCAGAATGGAGTTGAATGTTGAGTGCATGGAATCAATTTGCAGATTTGGGCATTCTCTAGCGTAAGGAAGAGTTTTACGTAAATGTTAATGTAACGCAGTTTGCAATAAAAATGAAGCCTGTAGTAACAATATTATTCACAGAGATTTGTTTGTTTCTCATCCCATTACGATTTTCCAGTTGGCATTGTAGTACATTTTCAAAATTCCTTTGAAGGCAGTGCTTGTCACAGCTCCGGATCTTTGGCGAATCTGAATATGACCGGCCTTTTTGAAAATAATCGTCCCAAAGAGACCGGTAAGTACATAGCGTTCGTCTCAACACAGCTCTGTTTCCTTTGTTTGTTGGGTATTTGCTTGAGTTAACAATTTAAGGGTGGCATCAGCAATGATTTAACATTAAACAGACAGGCTAGCATCTACAATACGATGTAGACTGAAGGTACAAGTTTAGAAAGCCCAGCGTTTGGTAGAGAGGATACCCTCTGCTAGCAATTAATCAGTCAAGAAGGCTACTATCTTAGTTATCCTTTTATGAAGACAATTTTCAGCATGTCCCTTTTCGCCTATTGTCTAAAGCATTTCTGCATTGTGTCTTTTTTGAATGAACCAGAGGCTGAGCTTGTAATCATCTATCATCAAATAGAATGGAAAAACTTAGCTAGTGTGAAGAAGTTCGGATGAAAAACATTGAATCAAATATGTACATTTGTAACAGTACTTTATTTTGGATTT
Source organism: Nemopilema nomurai (assembly GCA_003864495.1). Classification (NCBI taxonomy): domain Eukaryota; kingdom Metazoa; phylum Cnidaria; class Scyphozoa; order Rhizostomeae; family Rhizostomatidae; genus Nemopilema; species Nemopilema nomurai. Next base: position 1,296,075 of record ML133402.1, read on the forward strand.
CTACACTGCAGAAAGCAATTTTTGTTGGATTTCGTTTTGCTCAAAAGAGATGTTTCTAGGTGAATTATTGCATCGGTGCTACGAGTATATGGAGTGTTACTGGAGTCTATTTACTTCATAGCCTGATACGAGACAAAGGTACCCAGAGTACTAGACTCAATAGGCCCGTAGTAGCAATATTGTGATTTTCGAAGAGGGCATCTCTTGTTACCTTACTACGGAATTTAAAGAACACGTTTTAGATAGAACTAGTATTATAGTGTGTAGTAAAAGGATAAGATAATGTATCACTTCCATTTCTCCTCAAAAGTAAGATTGCTAGGTAACAAGAAGACTCCTTCTCTTTCAATCCTATTTGATATAACTTACGAGTTGAAAAACTATTGGTACTATATGTGATTAGAAGTGGTTCAAGATTGAAATAATTTTTCAAGAAAGTTATAAAAATATCACCAACATATAATTGTTACCTGCATATTTTTTAAATCAGATGTTGGTTAAAATTAAAGTCCTGCAATATCAAATACCTTACATACAGCCGCTTCTTTTCTGATCAGGTAAAGAAAGTGAATACGATTTCCTTGTGCAAGGTATTTCCCGTTTTTATTGGTGCTTCCTTATATTGAATAAAGCCTTTGAATCATGCTGTTGTAGAACTTTCATGGCTTTCAAAGTTTTGACAATCGAATGTGATATCATGTTTCAGAATTGGGTAATGAAGAAGATACCACTTGGTCGGGTAAAGGTATGAACACCTGTAGAATGTTTCTTGTAACATAAAATTTTCTTGTTTCGTTGTTTTCATATCTTGTCTTTCCATCAAGACAATGATGTATTATTTTTTTTTCAGCTGAAGATGGTATAGAAGCTGACAGTGGATGGAATGAAAGTATTAATAGCTGTGAGAAGTTTCAATGTTTCTTCTTCTTCATTTCCATATTTTATTTCCGCTTTAAGTTAATCAACTATTATTTTGTGTTTCAGCTTTGGATGGTACAGCAGCTGCTAGTGGATCGAGTGAAAGTATTAATAGCTGTGGAAAGTTTCTCTCGATGTGAAATGTTTCTTCTTCTTCATTTCCATATTTTATTTCCGCTTTAAGTTAATCAACTATTATTTTGTGTTTCAGCTTTGGGTGGTAACGAAGCTGCTAGTGGATCGAGTGAAGGTATTAATAGCTGTGGAAAGTTTCTCTCGATGTGAAATGTTTCTTCTTCTTCATTTCCCTATTTCATTTCCTTGTCAAGTTAATCAACTATTATTTTGTGTTTCAGCTTTGGGTGGTACAGCAGCTGCTAGTGGATCGAGTGAAGGTATTAATAGCTGTGGAAAGTTTCTCTCGATGTGAAATGTTTCTTCTTCTTCATTTCCCTATTTCATTTCCTTGTCAAGTTAATCAACTATTATTTTGTGTTTCAGCTTAGGATGGTACGAAGCTGCTAGTGGATCGAGTGAAGGTATTAATAGCTGTGGAAAGTTTCTCTCGATGTGAAATGTTTCTTCTTCTTCATTTCCCTATTTCATTTCCTTGTCAAGTTAATCAACTATTATTTTGTGTTTCAGCTTTGGATGGTACAGCAGCTGCTAGTGGATCGAGTGAAGGTATTAATAGCTGTGGAAAGTTTCTCTCGATGTGAAATGTTTCTTCTTCTTCATTTCCCTATTTCATTTCCTTGTCAAGTTAATCAACTATTATTTTGTGTTTCAGCTTTGGATGGTACAGCAGCTGCTAGTGGATCGAGTGAAGGTATTAATAGCTGTGGAAAGTTTCTCTCGATGTGGAATGTTTCTTCTTCTTCATTTCCCTATTTCATTTCCTTGTCAAGTTAATCAACTATTATTTGGTGGTTTCAGCTTTGGATGGTACAGCAGCTGCTAGTGGATCGAGTGAAGGTATTAATAGCTGTGGAAAGTTTCTCTCGATGTGAAATGTTTCTTCTTCTTCATTTCCCTATTTCATTTCCTTGTCAAGTTAATCAACTATTATTTTGTGTTTCAGCTTTGGGTGGTAACGAAGCTGCTAGTGGATCGAGTGAAGGTATTAATAGCTGTGGAAAGTTTCTCTCGACGTGAACGTTTCTTCTTCTTCATTTCCCTATTTCATTTCCTTGTCAAGTTAATCAACTATTATTTTGTGTTTCAGCTTTGGATGGTACAGCAGCTGCTAGTGGATCGAGTGAAAGTATTAATAGCTGTGGAAAGATTCTCTCGATATGAAATGTTCTTCTTCTTCATTTCCATATTTTATTTCCGCTTTAAGTTAATCAACTATTACTTTGTGTTTCAGCTTTGGGTGGTAACGAAGCTGCTAGTGGATCGAGTGAAGGTAAGAATACCTTTGGAAATGTTCCAGTTTCGATACCAGTACAATGTTTCTTATGATATGCGATGTTCCTGTTTCGTTACCCGTAGAATGTTTCTTGTCTGTTTTGTCTTGTCTGTTTTGTCTGTTCTGTCTGTGTTTTTGTTTGAGATTGTCCTATTTGGTTGTTTTCATATTTTGTTATTGCTTTAAAACAATCATCTTTTATTTCATTTTATAGTATCTGTTGGTCTTGATGCATAACAATGATAATATCTGTTAGATGATTAAGGAAAATGAACATTATATATCTCCGTTCGAGTGTCTTGTTTTGGAAAAGGTATTGACATTCAATTAGGAAATTGGGAATTTAAGGATAATTCGGTAAACCTGTTCCTTAGCTGCCTATAAATGATTCTGCCCCTCTGTTCCTCCTGTACTAAATCAAGTGTCGACCAACATTTTATACATCAAAGTTAGTCCTATACCACCTGAGATTGAATTTTCTAGAAAAATTGCGACGATTTCGTATTTTTCATGTTGCTGGGGCTCACTGCATTATCTTTTCTAGTTCTTACTGTTTCTGAGCTGCCTTATCATGCCATCGGGGAAATTGGAGGACACCTTGATTGCATTTCTTGGCAATCAGTTGCTGCCAAACTATTCGATGGGGAAGATGACATACCTGATATTTTGAAGAAACTAAAGCTTTGTGAAGCTGGAGGCGGTAGACCAGCCAAGAATTTTCTTCAACAATTGCGTCTGAATCCCTATGTGACTATGGCAGACTTAAGGGAAAAACTGGCGAAGATTGAAAGAAGTGACATCAATCTCATATTAAAAAAGAAGGAACCTGACATGAAGCTTGTTGAATTGAGTTATGAAGAAGAGGAAAATTTATCTGTTAAGTTGGAATTTCATGGTAAGCATATTAAGTGCTGGAAGGATCTGGCTAGTGAATTTGGTTTCTCCGTTGCCGAAATTGGTATGATCGACTCTACAAAAGCTGAATTGCAAAGGTACAGCCCAGGCTACGAATTGATAGTCCTTTTGAAGCAGAGAAAGCCTGAATTCTCTATGCAGGAATTCATCGCAGTATTGGAAGAACTGAATCTTCGTGATATAATTGGGGTTGTCAAAAAAAATTGTGATGATTGTCAGAAACCATGAATGGATGTTGACTTCTAACATCACAACAGTACCCGGATTCTTTTACAGCGACCATACTTTTTTATACAGAACAATTTATTATTAATAGAGTTGTAATATCACATATCATATCGAGTTTCAGTATCTAAAAGTTTTACAATTTGTATTCAATTTTGAATAAGAAAAGAGCAAGTATATTTTTTTAAAACTGTGAATTAAATTGCTTCTAATGAGCGCTTTATGCTATTTCTGGAAAGGGTTAGTCAGTTGAAATGATTTTTATCGCCTGGAATTTTGCATGTATCAAACCATTAATGAAATTATCATACTTTTTGGACACATGAATATTCATGCAATGAACTTCTAGCTTCTATGATTTCATATCTTGTTATTGCCAATTCTTTCAGTAATGATTATGATTATGCCAAGAATCGGAAGTGAATGAAAACTTATTTTCTCTGGGAACCTTATGAAGAAGTAGCTTGCTGTAAAGTGGACTGTAGTTGCGTTTCACCCTAACATAGGACATGAAACATATATTTCTTTATAATTCATCATTAGTTTGATTGTTGCTGGTCCAAAAAGATGAAAATTTATGAATGGAAACACGATTTTGTTTTAAATTGACCAAAGTTAGAGCTCATTCACTATATTTCCTCATCAAAAAAAGTAGCCACATTGGGAACTATCTTGCACTGGGCATTAGCATAACACTGTCTTTTGACCTTTGAACCCCGAATTAACAATGAACCCGGAAATGAACGAGTACGCATCCTCCTTTTTTCTCATTATTTGCCTAATGATATCAGGCAGTATTGAAGTTATTCATGCTTGGCATCTTACATCACCCAACAGCTGGCTGTATGTAGGCAAAAATCACCAGGCGTAGACAAAATGAACTACCCGTGTTTTGTTATGCTTAAGATACTAGAAATTATGAGCGATGTTGTCAACAGAAACAAAATTCGACAGCAAAGACCGTTACGTGCCATATTTAAAACTGTTGTGCTGTACGGACGAAGGACCAACAGACGTTTATACAAGGCTCTGAGGTTCTGTTTGAGACCTTAAAGACTTAATTTGGTTTCAATTCTTAGTATTAGCTGGCCGCCCAGAAAACAGTTTCATTACAAACTGCATCTTTCATGTTCCTCTTCCAAGTGGTTAAGTAGAATCTGTATTTTAAGAAAGTTCAATCCTATTCCATAATGAAGCCCATCATAACTAAGCAGGTTTCTACTCATGTTAAATGTGTCTATCACTGCTACACCTCTTTCCATCAAATACTCATGCATTTGCTTGTTGAACTCCAAAATGCCAGCATTGTTAAAAAGAGGGTTTACCAGCAGAAAGTCCGGCACAGCATGAATGCCCATCCATATCACCTTGGGCCAACCATCACCTTCCATTTCTATAGTCTCGAGAACTTTCTTGACATAGACATCGAGAACTTTTTTTAATTCAAGTCGATAGTGAAGTCCAACGGCGAGAACTACGTACGAGTTCTTTTTCTTTAGATACCTTCTTATTTGCTGCATATCCGCATCTTGCAAATACTTCTTGTAGTTTTCAACCAAATCAAGATGGAAGTTCACGATACCGTTGCAAATTGACCCCGGTGGCAGCTCATCCAACTTGTGTGCCACAATTTTCAAGTTGCATTTTTTAATGGCTATCTGGTGATCAGCATAACAAAGGGCTCGCTCGTCTTCCGTAGCTTTGACAGGCATGGCTCCAGAATGCAGGTTTCCACTAAGGAGCAGAAACATAGTTCTTGACAGCTGCCTAATTACAGAGTCACCTAGTAAGGAAGAGGTAATCCCATTCCAGTATAAGCATTTCTTGAAAGCCAGCAAAGTATTCTGCATAAAAGCATGGTAACAATAAGAGTCATAAAATACTGCTAGAAGCTGTGGACAAAGTAATAAGGTGTGTTTTTATGGAGAACCGAATGTAACCATCATTGACCAGCGGGTAACTATTAGCTGGTAGTATTCAAAGATATAGAATTTGTGGTTGCAAATTGCTTTGGAAGAAGCAAATACTTCGTATTCACTATTCTAATCAACCTGCTTCAGTTAACAGTGTAGTATGTTCTGTTTTAGTTTTGAGGCTACGAAGAAGAAATGCAAACAGCTTTGGTGAGGCTGAAATCATTTATTTTCAGATGTGGTCTAAGAAATACCGTCCAAAAAATAAGGCAGCCTTTAGTTTCACCATATAAAGCAAAAATTGCTGATGCACTTTGCAGATGTCTGGTTCTTGTATAAGGACCGTTCGCATAAGAAGCACGAGAAACCTACCTATAAACGCGATGCTTAGAGAATGCTTGTTTAGGAAACCGCAGGCCGTTTCCTTTGTGAAATTCTTCACAATACAACAAGTGTGACTTGGAATCCATTCTGCAATCTCTGCCGAGTGATATTTTCTGAAGTCTGTGCAATGAGGACAATTGCAATCTTCAGTTTTGTTGCCACAACGACCTGTATCGTGGTTACAGCAAGGAGAAACGCTCTCAGGGTCGCACGCTCCTTGGAGGTCGTGTCCGGGAATAGGGAACTTCTTGCCACATCTAGAAATACGGTTGAGATTGCTGGTTTATACAGATTACCAGACTCAACAAATAATTATACCCTTTCAAAGGTATAAATCTTAGCTGAAAAATCGCTTCATGGTTACAATCTGCAAATTGGGAATGAATGAAGGAGTGCTCTTAAGGAGATTTAACACATGTCCATTGCACCAAGAGGAGACTAAATCAAATTGTATTTATATGCCTGAGGTAGAATGAGCCTAATGCCATTTTGACTTGGTTTCAGCTCTTATGATTAAAACAACTTATCAACTAGTTTTTAAATCAGCCATTGACTCTACTACTCATGAGCTTTTATCTAACCAAGTTTCTAAAAGCCACTCTTATTTCTGCCATCAGTTTGGTTGTTAAAATGAAAATTAAAGAACTACATCGCACCTCGAGTCATTTCGAATCAAGCTTTCTGGCCATGGCTTCTCCATTTTAAGTCTAATTTCCTTGTCCATTCGTCTTCTGTATAATACATCCTCTTCAGTAAGACTGGACTTCGGCACCCACTTCCCTTCAGCTGCGTCAGGAATAACATTTAAGCAAACTCTTGGCCTACATCTTGATGTTTCTTCCTTTATTGAGGAGCCACGAAGCAAGAAGCAAGTGTTGTCTTCCTTGCTGAATTTAGGTTGATAAGTCGTTTTGGGTAGTCTATCAATTGCCACGAGAACCAGAGAGAACACGACCAATGGGAAGGCATAACTCGCTATCAAACGCTTGCTAGCAAAAAAGGGAATAAAGCAGTGAAACTCTCAAGAAGTGAAAGATATCTTGTACGAAAGACCTACAAAACAGCTCCGAACAGTGAAGGCTCAATTTTTGCATACTAAAGAACATTGTTATCCGCTTTTTTTGAAAAAGAGAAAGAAAAATACCGGTTGCTGTTGGCCGAAATTTATTTGTAAATATTGCCAGTTATGGCTGCAGCTCTTTCTTTGTGATTCGACTTTCATACCAAAACGGTGTTGTTCATAACACTATAGTTGAATGCTATACTATAACACTATAACAATAACAGTGACAAAAGATTGCTTTGTTAGCAAAAATTGAAAGATAGAAATCTTAGCAATCTTGTCCACAACCTGCCATAGGAAACATAAAAACTTTCAATAGAAATCCATAGGAAAGCGATGTAAAGAGGCACCTTCCCCCCTATTTCCCCCTACCCTTGCCTATCATATAGTTTCTTCGTCTGTTAACTGTCACATGAAAGCCTGTAAGCGTTTGTTAATCAAAAAGCAAGAGTTCTGTTAACCTTGAATTATACTTCTTATTTTGAAAGGTTGAGTTTTCCCGCGTACAGCTGTCTTGTTTCTTAAAAGCTGTCTTTCAACTTCGTCATAGAAAGTACCGCTAGCAGCGTACTTCAAAAGATAGTGCCACAAAAAACTGCAAAATCCAAAGATAATTGTACTTTATTATCCTCAACAGGATAAATAGTTATACAAACTTACCTCATGATGGCGAGCTTTACGGTGTTCAAGTCTTGCTCGTTGTTGGTTAATGACTGAATATGTGTAACCTGAGAATTGTGTAGCAAGCATAATATGGCACCATGAACTAATTTAAACTTACAGAAATCAAAACGCTCCCATGGAAACCCTATCGGGTGAAGACAACTTGTTACGTGGTATTGGTCGATTAATTGAATGGCGCTATTTGCCTGCTATTTGAATAGAAAAGTTCATTCATTCATCTTTTCAATTTTGGTGAAAAACTCTAGTTCAAGTTGAAACGTCTTCTTTTACAATTAGCAGCTACAAACAACTAGGCTATGGATTAATCTTCAATTAGAAACAGAGAATCAAAATAACACAGAGAATAAAACTTATGAAACCAGAAACGCACATTGTGTTACCTTAGAAAAGTGAGAATATAAGGTGTTATATGGCAGGTGTGAGATGGAAACGCAACAAGCCCCAACACAGGCGCCCACGGGGTCACACTAGGAGTTGTAGGAGCTAAAGCCAGAAGCTTCGAAATCTCTGATGCTTTTTAACTGTTGTTTAGAAACAACAACCTCTTGAACGCGTAGTCGGTAAAGTCATTCGCAGCTTGAACAACTGTAGTAGCAACTCCTACGCCAAACGCATAATTTTGCGCCTGAGCAGTGCAGCATATGATCTGCAGTAATAGTGCGCTAACAGCAGCGACTGCGTGCCATTTGTCTGCTTCGTAGTGGTAGAGTAACAGTAGTTAAAATAAAAAAAGTCAATCAATAGCCTTCCTGCTGGTCATTAGCAGCATACGATCATCTTCATTACAAACTTGCCCCACTGATTATTTTTGTCAGTGTGAGAAGATCGCTACAAAATTTTGACATTTAAAAAGTCTGAATTAATAAGCCCCTACCCTTGTCATTGACAAAGTTGATTTGTTCTTTTCACTTTTGTAGCCGTGAAAAAGAGAAAGTCTTTCAGCATAGGTCAATAAAGTGAATTTGTCACGATCCGCATTCGGTAATTCAAGTCAAAATGCTTGCCAGTATGGCCAGAATTTGCGGACTAGGGTATGCGGTGTACCTAGGCGCAAGCCTTGCCGAATACATGACGATTTGCAAGGAACAACTTTCCGAAATCATAACGCAGGAAATCATGTTCTGTTTTAATAATTCTCACTGCAAAATACCCTCATCTTTGTTAACTTTGAGGGTAGGAAATCAGCTGAGGTAGCTTATTGCACAGGGGCAAACATATATGTTTTCCTATACAGTGCGTCAGGTAGTGCATCAGAGTGCGTCAATTACTTCGCAGAGGCTGTCGCCTCCGCCGGAACAGGGGGGCTAAACTCCCTCCAATAATGGTCAAACTGCAGTATGTTTTCTTTATAACGGCGAACTGAGTGAGACGGAGTACAAATAAGTGGGCATTTTCAAAATCAAATTTTATGATCAAAATTACCTTGAATTGCCACTTGTATTCCTAAGAGGCTAAAATTACGATTGTTTTTTATTTCTATCTAACCATTTTTTATATACCGCATGCCCAAATTCAGTAGCCACGCTACGCCACTTTAGACAAAGCCCCGCTATACAATACCGCGTTCACTTCGTGTAGGATTCGTTTCATACCAGATAGGCCTTCCTTTTACATGACGAAGACCCAGTTTTGCGATAAATCAATCGACAGAACATATCCTACGTAATGCCAGCATTGGTTGACCCTTCGCCTTTTAGCGCTATGCCCACACTGCAAGGAAGGGTATCGTCAATGGATGGCTCTAGCCAATGAAAGGGGGGGGCAATAGGGGTGGGGGCTTAGTTTCTGGAACAGTGAGGGAACTAGTGACCCCATTCCCCACATGGTATCCTGTGACTTCAGTAGAGCAATGGCAGATACGGCAGACATTGTCTTTTTGCGTTGAAAAAAGGTCTGCACATTTTTCTCTTGACAATCTGAAGTTTTCAGTCCATTCCTTTAGTACTACAACATTATCGAAAACATATTGCCACCAATTCTGAGCTCGAACAGGCCTGATTCAGAATCTCTTTGGTCATGAGTTGTACTATTTAACGATAATCATCGTGTACAAGGATTCATAAAATCACCGACCCAATGTATTTCTCGTAACCGTAATATGTAATTACTGTGCCTGTTGCTAGTTACTCAAAAGATTTGGCAGCTGCTTTGCTAACAGTATTTGAAGTATCGGTGGCTATCAAATCAACTTAAAGTGGCTGAATGTTTGCTTCCACTTTAACTCTTACTTAATGTGCATAGAACAAAAGAAATGAATCGTTTGACAGAGATTTGATTATTGGGCAGATATGATTAATGATTAAGTGATGACGTGTTCCATCCAAGGGAATTTAGCAAACAACATTAGAAAAGTCCTTTGCAAAGCAAATCTCAACCATTTTCGCCATACGTTCTCTCTTTGTGTTTGATAGTGGGGAGAAATGCAGGTAGTGAGCACCAAGGAGGAAGATGGCGACGAGTTGAAGCTAGAACTCGAACAAATCGAGCGACGATAAATGAGAAGAGTAGAAGAATAAATGTTTCTTTGCTACGTCATTTGTAAAAGATAGGCTAGGTGATTCATTAACAACTGGATTTTGAACATGTTAAAACCAAAGCCATAATGCTGTCCGTCATAGCTTTTCAAACTTCTGCTTATTTCAAAGGTTCTAACAATCGTTATATTTCTATCTTCGAGGTACTTGCTTATCTCTTTATTAAAAGCTTGTACCTTATCGTTGGAGAACTTTGTCTCCATTCTCAAGAATCCGTCAATATTATGTATCTCAATCCAAATAATCCTAGGCCACCCACGGCCATTTTCATCAATTAGTTTCAGTATGATGGATAGGAAGTCATTTATGACCCAATCCACTCGCAGCCAGAAGTGCATCCCGACTCCAAGCACTAGGTAAGAATTCTTCACCCCTAACAGCTCCTTAGTACGATTGATAGCCTCTTCGTTGATTGCATTGAGGTACACCTGTGCCGAGGTCACAGTAAAGTTAACATCGCCTTTGCAGATGGCCTTCTTTCTAGCGTCTTCGGTCGAATGCGAGGCTAAGTAGATGCTACAGTCCTTGTCTGTAATTTGAAATTCCCCTTTGCACTTCTCAATGTCCGATGGCTTGGCGTTGGCGGGCATTGCCCCCAGCATTGGGTCATCTGACAAGAGTATCAGCATCATTGACGATAGTTGTCGCACCAAAGAGTCCCCTGGAAATAGCAAAGCGACCTCGAATAAATGGGAAGCTCCTAATAAGCAAGCTATAGTTGCATTGAAAATCAGTCACTCCTAAATGAATCCAATGTTTCGTCAATAACAGCAGAATCAAGGGAGATAAAATTGATGATGCTCTTGCGATACACAACTTGTATTCCATAATTATATACAATTTCTATAAAGTGAAATTCATAATATCAGTCCCGTTGGCCACGAAGCTGTCGTACTGTTGTAATGCAACACTTGCTCTGGACAAAAATCTTTCTGTCATTAGAAATGTTGTTGAGATATGACTTTTCAACCACCTACCTATGAAGGCCAACCTGATGTTCCATTTGTTGAAAAGCTTGCAAGTTTCTTCTGCTGTGTAGTTTTTTACTGCACAATCTGGGTTCCTAACTACCCACTCAACCAGCTCAGCCGACTTGAAGTCACGTAGATCCGTGCACTCACTGCATTTGCAATGGTCATCTGAAATGCCACACTCCCCCGTCTTTGTGTTACAGCAAGGTGCTACGCCCTCCGGATCACAAAGACTTTGTATTCTATAGCCAGGTATTGGGTACGCTTTCCCGCATCTACAAGGGATTAGAAACTAACATCATATAGGGCAAAGGTCGTGCTAATATTGTGGTACCCTAGGTACCAGACCCGTGAGTGGTAATATTGTGGTAATAGTTTGCTATTATCATGCAATCATTGGGCTAATGTTGTGCTCATATTGTGCAATTACTATGCTAATATTGTGCCAATATTATTTATCGTGATAATATTGTGCTGGTACTGTGTAATTATTATGCTAATATTTGTGCAATTTTGTGCTATAATTGTAGAATTATCATGTTGATATTGTGCTAAAATTGTCCTTTTTGTAAAGTTTTTTTGCTAACATTGTAGTAAGATTGTGCTATTTCTGTGCTAATACTTATTATATTACTATGCTAATATTGTGCTATTGGTATTGTACTAATATTTTTCTTAACAGCATGTTACTAAAGCTCAAAACAACGCAATACCCATAGAATTTGCCCATCCTGCAAGCTTACCTCCTGTCATACCGACATAGCAGCATTCACTAAAACCTCGCAAAATAAAATGAACTGCTCACTCCTAAACTTTTAAAAGAACTTCGCAAAGCAAGACTGAAGGATCAGCTGTCAAAGTACATGACATTTTACTTTACGCTGATAACACTTTCTGCTCTGCTGTCTCAATGATAATAATTATCATCACACTTCCTTACTATCAGAACCTTTGATCACTTTTTGGCAGGGCACCATTACCTTGTTATTATTACTGTCAAATATTTGTACAGGATAATACAGTTGTACAATTGTCAAGTTGTACCTTGAATCATTGCGATACAGTTTTGCAGGCCAATTCATTCGTACTCGGATTCTTTCATCCATCTGGGCTCTTTTAATGTAGTCTTTCTTTGATAAGCCCGGTCTTTCCCTCCAAGACCCTACCATCACCTCTTGCGCGAATGCTTTGCAGGGTCTTTCTTCCCACGATTCAATCGTCCCCGCATCCTGCCACGCAGCTACTACATTAACTATATTCACGTCAAAGTTCCAGATTAAATGGATAGCCGACAAAACAGCCAATGCAAGGAGTATCCACAGGAAATTTCTAAAATAGAAGAAAGTTTTTTCCCAGAAAAGGCAGAATAAATTGACACAATATATTTTTAACTGCAAGTTATTAGACAACAAATTCTCTGAAATTGGTGAAAAACCTACCGCACAGTCCATAAGCCAAGCTTTCGCGCCATTATGTACGACCATCTGCTGATAACGAAGCCAATGCAAAATTATCTGAGATTCGCCGCCCCTAGGTACCTTTTTGGTCTTGAAGTCGGGGATTATGAATCTCTATCTATTCTTATCTCTCGCCAGTTCCAGACAATTTGAGATTGTTGAACCCTTTACTAGGACAGGTTGCGATTGGGTTGCCAAGGATTTCAGGTAAACATTTAAAAAATATCTAGGTAGCACGTGCAAAAACAATATAACTTGTCATTTCCACCGCGCTTTTGTCATTCAAATCACGCTGCAGCAAGGCGCTTACAGCACGGGGTCGCTAGGGGAGGGGGAAGGGGTCGAGGGGGGCGTTGGGCTTTTCAAATCAAGTTTCAGTCAGTAAACGTCGAAATTTTCACTAACACAAGTCTTTAAAGGAGAACTGACACGCAAAAAAAAGTGTGGCTAAAATTGAAGTTTGTGTCGAGAAAATAAGGGTATTGAAGAAATTTTTGTCATAACGCTTACCGTTTCTGAGAGATAGGCGTCCAAAGTTGAGAAACGACAATTATCCCGACTATTTGAGAGTCAAGGCGAAAATCGACACGAGTGGGCGATTATCACTGACGTCACAAGTGACATGTTCTCAGCACGTACAATATGGCGCTATAGTTAACCTTTACAAAACGCTGCAGACACGTCTCCGTGTAGTGCTTAGGCTGTGAATCTTTTTATCATTTTTGACGGGTAATTCAACAATTCGATGGATTCTGACTCAGAATCGGAGTTTTTTACCCGGATATCGAAGTGGCTGGAAACATTCAACCGTTTGTGTTTGAGCCACAACCTGGTACTGTTGCTTCGGCTGCGTCATCCAGTAGTAGTGAAGAAGATGACGATATAAACACAGAACGAATCGGAAATACAAACTGGTAAGTTGTTTTAGAAATAAACATGATTTTATTTCATTAATATGATATCGAGTTTCCATAAATTAGTAATTTATTTCGGTTTTGGATGTTTTTGTCAGAAGGGTCTTTTTGGTCAATTTGGCCTAAAAGTTTCATGAGTGCCCGTACCGACAAAATCTTGCTCAGAATTTTTCCTTCTGAATTTTATATACTTTTGAATTAATTTTGGGCTGCCAATGCGGCAACTGTGTCGCCATGTGGGAGGGAAAGCCTTTGCTGTGCGGAATCCCCACAGATACGGCAATCTATCAATCTGTTGACAAAGAGCAAGGAGGAGATATAGATGATACTCCTGCTTGCGAGTAAGTAAACGACAAAATATTAACTGCTCTTAGATAGCCCCTTTTCTACCGTGTATTGATTTTAGTCTAACATTTACGATATTTTATTACGTCTCATTTTCAGGTTATTTAGGCACGTTGCATATCGACAATTCATCCGAAGGATTTGGCGAAGGCTTGGCAGAAATGTCCGTAAAGTTATACCTTCTTGTGCAGTGCAAACAAATCGCAGCCAGTTTCCGTCGTCGGAGTATAAAGGCTTTAAACTCCCATACATTGACCTAAAATCTTCCCGCTTCGGGTTTGCAAGCCAGCGTTTTAACAGATCACGATCCGTCGGGAACCGAAAAAGGGACTTTCCAACTCCAGTGCAATTATAGGCAGCACAATGAACCATTTTTTTAAGTTTATTTAAGGCAGAAAGTTACTGTAGATCACCAAGTTTTGGATCAGTTTCTACCGTTATGGTCAAATCCTTATAGACGGCCTTATAAACATGTCACTTGTGACGTCAGCCGGTCAATTTTAACGACCCGTTGCGATAATCTTGTTTCCGCTTCGGAATATTCCTGAGTAATGGCAGTGACGTAATTGACGTGTAAAAGTTCGAAAAGCAGGAAAATGGTGACGCTAATGAAAAAAGAATTATCAGATTTGAATCCAGTGGCACATTCTGCGTACAATAAGGCAAGCTTTTTTTGCGTGTCAGTTCTCCTTTAAAGTAGTCCCAGCAAAATGTACCATTTACAAAATGATGTTCCGCTGTTCAAAGCTGTTCGAAATTTTTCACCTATTCTTATTTCCTTAGGAAAGATTTAAGCACCATCGCAGAGGGAATAAGCAAAGTTAAAAGTAGTGCGGTTATCTGCGCCATCTGAAAGTATCAGCGAATCAAATCAGCGAATCAAATAAGCGAATCAAATTAGCGAATCAAATCAGCGAATCAAATCAAGCTCTGCTCTTTCGAGTGCTCTTCTTGTAACCACCAGTTTCAGTTTCTACGGACGACGCGCAATTGCACTTCTAAAACATGTGATCAGTAAAATTAGAGTGTCTCTGCGCTGGCGCGTGTTGACTTGAATTGTGATTTATTCTTGTATCCGTGAATAAAGCAGTGAAACTCTCAAGAAGTGAAATATATTTTGTACGAAAGACCTACAAAACAGCTCCGAAAAGTGAAGGCTCAATTTTTGCATACTAAAGAACATTGTTATCCGTTATTTTTGAAAAAGAGAAAGAGAAAATATCGCTTGCTGTTGGCCGAAATTTATTTGTAAATATTGCCAGTTATGGCTGCAGCTCTTTCTTTGTGATTCGACTTTCATAACAAAACGGTGTTGTTCATAACACTATAGTTGAATGCTATACTTTAACACTATAACAACAACAGTGACAAAAGATTGCTTTGTTAGCAAAAAGAAAGATCTTAGCAATCTTGCCCACAACCTGCCATAGGAAACATAAAATGTTTCAATAGAAATCCATAGGAAAGCGATGTAAAGAGGCACCTTCCCCCCTGTTTCCCCCTACCCTTGCCTATCATATAGTTTCTTCATCTGTTAACTGTCACATGAAAGCCTTTAAGCGTTTGTTAATCAAAAAGCAAGAGTTCTGTTAACCTTGAATTATACTTCTTATTTTGAAAGGTTGAGTTTTCCCGCGTACAGCTGTCTTGTTTCTTAAAAGCTGTCTTTCAACTTCGTCATAGAAAGTACCGCTAGCAGCGTACTTCAAAAGATAGTGCCACAAAAACTGCAAAATCCAAAGATAATTGTACTTTATTATCCTCAACAGAATAAATAGTTGTACAAACTTACCTCATGATGGCGAGCTTTACGGTGTTCAAGTCTTGCTCGTTGCTGGTTAATGACTGAATATGTGTAACCTGAGAATTGTGTAGCAAGCATAATATGGCACCATGAACTAATTTAAACTTACAGAAATCAAAACGCTCCCATGGAAACCCTATCGGGTGAAGACAACTTGTTACGTGGTATTGGTCGTTTAAAAAGTCTGAATTAAAGTCTGAATTGTGATTTATTCTTGTATCCGTCGTCTCATCTATGCCTGTGCCCTTCGAATGCAGGCTTCTTCAGTGCTGCCGTCATCTTAACCACCATCTGGTCTCCAATTTTCTCTGGCCAAGGGGTGTGGAGTGGACATTCAGAATGAGCGACGGCTCATTGCGTCCGTTTACCAAACACGCAATCAGAATCATAGCAAAGAAGGCAGACGAACGACGTATAACATTAAATTATGATCATATTTGCTTTTAGCAACAGTTCACATTGGGTTGACATGAAACGATTGCTGGATTGACATGCTTGCAAACACCATAATCTACAGCATCGTTTTCTGCAGTTTCGAGGCAAATACCAGAATCGACTACTGCGAAGAGCAAACACGGCTTGGCCAAATTACGCAAGAAAATTTCATAAGCAAACGGTAGTGATGAATAAAAATGCATCGATACTTTTTATGTGGAAAACTTCAACCTACTGACTGTGGGCAAACACGTTTGATACCAGGCCGGGTGGGGAAGGGGTTGGAAAAGTGCCTCTCCCCCAGTTGGAACAGAGCCGACAAATGTTCCATGCACACCCCGTTTAAGATTACTTTAACATGTGGGAAGAAGGCTATTAAGTAACTGCTGAAATGATCGGAAGCCTAGCTCCGCGGACCCCAAGAGTTTTCTATATACCACTACTGCCTGTCAGTAATCTGTTCCAGTAGTAAATCTCGTCTGTGGCGGAACAAAGGGCCTTTTCTTTAAGAAGTACAATGTCCACGATGGTTCTCTACAGCTCCACTCAACCTCACCCACGACAGGTACCGCCCAGGTACCCCTGATGGCCCTTAAAAACTTCTTCCACATCCTTTCGTCAGTTGATGATGCGTTCAATGCAGATAGCAATGCCCATACCGCCACCAACACACAAGGCGGCCACGCCCTTTTTCGCATCCCTTCTCTGCATTTCGTGCACCAACGTGACAATAATTCTGGCACCCGATGCTCCAATCGGGTGACCCAATGCTATGGCTCCCCCATTCACGTTTACCTGAGAATGGATTCAAAACATGGGCTATCAATACTTATTAAGGCTATCTATCAGGCTACCTATGAAAGCGTACCAGGTTCAGATAATTTGAGACCAGTAGAAATTTCGATTGATCTGTTGCAGCATTAGTTTTATAATTATCTATATCAGTAAGCATAAAATTGGCTTTCAAAACAATCAAACAAAATCACAGGTGATGAATCGTAAGTATAATATCATGTTCGTGCTGCGAGCGTACGGTCATTTCATCTCAGTTTTTTTAGAAACGGATCAACAGAGAAAGGTGATATTAAAACATCTTCCAACTTGTAGGGAGAGGATGTAAAGAATGTGGAATAGAGCTTTGGTAGCTGAAAAGGTTGAAGTAGAATTAGAAAAGAGATGCTTCTGCAAAACCAACAAGGAACCATAATTTCCAACCAATAACAAAAGGCGTACCTTGCTTGAATCTAGTCCCAGCTCCTTAATCACAGCCAACGACTGAGCGGCAAATGCCTCATTTAGCTCAAACAGATCAACTTCATCAGATCTCCAATTGGCCTTTTCCAGCTAAAATAAAACCAACGTGCAATAACAGCATCAAAATTAAGTAATAAATTAAGTTTCAAATACAATTTTTAGCAGGTAAATCATTCTTCCCGACAGAATATCACCTTGGATTCACCTTGCATTTGAGCAGTGTTCCCAGTGGATATGTCTGCATTGGGTATGCATTGCTCAAGGAAAATGAAACACTGCCTAGAAGCTATTACAAGCCCCACTAGCTAAGACGCCAACCAGAACCCAAAGAAAACAATGGCAAATGAAATCAGGGCAATACCATTATCATCTGTACTGAAGCACTATTTGAATTAGTTTCGTGGCACATTCAAGCCTGAAAGGTCCACATTTGTACCGGGCAAGGCGAGCGGGGCCTACATTTTATTCTATCTACAAGAAAGCAACCCCTAACCACAGAGCGAATAGCGGGAATAGGCCCAGTTCCCATAATTCGCGGATCGACGCCTGCTTGAGCCCAGGCCACTATTCTTGCCATCGGAGTAAGTCCAGTTTCGGATGCTGTGGATGAACTCATCAACATCACGGCAGCTGCTCCATCATTGATACCTGACGAATTGCCTGCCGTAACACTTCCAGGGCTCTTGAATGCAGGCTTCAATCGTTGAAGCTTCTCCACTGTAGAGCCATGCCTTGGGTGCTCGTCCTCCTTCACAAGGGATGTTCCTGTAAACCAAATAGGGTTCAAAGTGTGACGTCACCTGAAAATATGCGAAATTGGCCAATATGTCTAAAATAGGTTGAGATATGGTCAATGAAAGATTTGAAGTTTGCTAATGAATCACTGTTATTTTGGTCTTGCTCGTAAAGTATTGAACAGAGACCAAAAAAAGGTTTGATGGGGAAAGAGCCAATACACATGTGGTGCTATCTTGGCGAGCTTGTAACACAATTGACTAATGTTCCCTATTTAAAGGTGTTTCATGGTTTTCTTCTAGGTTATAAGATCCAGATTTAAAAATTCCTAAAACAGAATTTTGTGTTGTCCTCACTTTAGAATTCCATTACAATTAAATGACATGTCTCATGGAAATTGAGCACCTCTCCTGCTAAGATTCTTTACTGCGACGCCAATAGCAGAACATAGATCAGTATAAACTTATATAAATTGATACCTTTAAGTTGCATAACTTTAGGTATCATTTACAAATTTTCTTTAAGAGGTTATTATTGAAATAAAATTCAAATGAGGGTGGAAGCGGGCTTGTCAGGTGAAGCTTATCAACTGCTTTATGTCTAGGTTGAGAATTTTATTATTTAAATCTTTATATTGTGAAAATAATGATTTCAAATTGAACTGAACTCTACCTGCCCTTGATATCATTTGGACAGGAACAATTTCATCATCAAATCTCCCAGTCTTCTGAGCAACTTCAACTTTTTCCTGTGACAAAACTGCAAATTGGTCCTGCTCTGCTCTTGTTATGCCCCATTGTTCAGCAACATTTTCAGCTGTTTTGAAAAATTACAGTATAACAGGATTCGAAGGACTTAAGAATGTGAAGCAAAGTTCTTAGTGGCCAATCTATGTTCAGCAAATCCTATTTCAAACAGCAAGACTTGATAGGTCATGACAAAAACTAGAAATACCCTAAGAAACAAAAATCAAGCCAATGTCATAAGCAATAGGTCTGGACTAGAGATACAAGCCAAAATTCATGATAGTTCTGAGATAAAAGCCATGTGTAACCTGTTATTCCCATGTGTATATCATGAAATGCATCCACTAGGCCATCCACCAACATTGAATCCTTTATTGTTGTGTCACCAAACTTGATGCCATTCCTCATATTGATACAATGTGGTGCCTGGGAAAACCTTCAAGATTAGTTTTATGTTTGTGTGGTAACAAACTCTGGATAAACTTCTAAAATGCAATAATAAGATGCTTTTTTATTAGTTTTTCTTGTTGCAACAACATAAAAACATGCAGGCTCTTTGTTTGACACATTATTATGTCAGCCTTCCTGCATACCTGGATGTATACATTTTTGATCGATTGTGCAAAACCATAAATTCTGTGACACTCAACTCTGCAAATTTGAGGAAATTATTCAATTTTTATGTAAAATGAACATAAAGGCTTTAATATAAGACTGGTCTTTAAGTTATGTTAACATTATTGCAGATTGAATGACAAAAATCATACCTGACTCATACTTTCCTGACCTCCAGCAATGACAACTTTTGCATCAAGACACTTTATTGCTTGCAAACCAAGTGCCACTGCTTTCATTCCTGATCCACAAAGCATGTTGACAGAAGTTGCAGTAGTTTTGTATGGAATTCCAGCATCAACTGATGCCTGTCGTGCTGGATTCTGGCCTTGACCTAAACAACATGGAAGTTGGTGATAAAACAAATTTTTTACAAAAGACAGGCTACAGCTTAAACTAAGTTGAAGTTGCCTCTTAAATTGCTTTGACACTAACTTCTACAACTTGTGCATTCCTTTGATTCCAGAACTACCTTCAGCAAGGAAGATATTGTATGATGATTCAGAAAGAGAAAAAGGGACATATGCATTTAGCATTTGTGCAGAGTTGTTTATAAGTTCTCTAATTATAAGAATTTTTTCCTTGCACATTACAAGAGGGTAAATTGAAAAAAGAAGAACAGGTTAAGAATTCAGGATAAAAAACTTTGACAATCTGTCGCTTTTCCAACCTGCAGTCAGTGCTTGTCCCAATATAACTTCTGAAACCACATCTGCTCGAACCTTTGTTTGTGACAAGAGTGATTTAATAACAGCAGTTCCCAAAGCTGAAGCCTTCAATGAGCTGAGTTTGCCACAAAGGGATCCTATTGGTGTCCTAAGTGCAGCTACAATTACGACATCATTTGGGGCATATTCCGTCATGATTAGGCTTCACTGCTTGTATCTCTAACAACTACAAAACAAAGAATTTCAATTAGGGTAAATCCATGTCAAATCATCCAGACCATGACACCCTTACCTCTCAGATTTTCTTGAAATTTTCACCAGTAATAGATATCATGAATAGTAGAAAATCCTGAAAATTTGAGCATCTAACTTCAAAGGGTTCTTGAGTTATGCCTTTTTTTAGATTCAATGTAAGTCTTGTTTCGCAACAAATATCGGCCATTTTGAATTTACTTTTTTTGAAATATTTCCTGTTTAAGAAATGTTCTAGCTCTACAAATTCACCCAGAGATATTTTATTGGGTGAGGAATCCGAAAACAGCATCAAAAATACCCAATGGTCAACCTTTTTTGAACTATTCACAAATCCATAAGTTTTTCACCATATCGCAAATAACTTGAAAAAAAATCATGTGGCAGTGTAAATATTTGGATTTTTTCTTTTGGAGATGATTATACATACAATAAACTTCATTTGTTCCAAATATTGAGTTAAGTTCTCTTTTTATGCTCTCATAGTGAAGGAACAAAGACAAATTATTTTCCCGGGCCTCTCATATTAGCTATATCAGATACCATTTGTACAGTAAAAAGAAGTCATGGAAAAGAAGAAAGGTAGAAGAGCAATTATCATGTCTTAAACTTTAAAGGACTTTATACTTGATGAAGTAACATTGGTTTCATGTCAGGCTGGTAAAATATGGTAAAAAGTAAAATCTACAAAAAATTCATGCCGTGCATACATATTCTTCAACTAAATTGTTACTTGACATGAGAACAAGGTCCCAGTATTACTTATGACATACCACCCTATAGAGTTGTTTTAGGGTAATTTTGATTGTCTCTGGTTCTGGCTCTGACTGATTGATCTGGTTCTATATTTCCGATCCTTCCGATCACAGCATGTGCACAGCATGTGCCCATTCAAAAAAAGACTGTCAGCGACGTGTCTGTCATTGATCCGTGACGCATCGCAGGCAGCCGTCCGATCGTTACGGCTATATAGAAACCAGGCTTAAAACAGGATATTGTAATGATGTTGATTTAACATGAGTAATCCAATTGACACTTATTCACCTTTGTTAACCAAACTTTCCTAAACAGGATTGTGATCGGAAGGATCAGAAATATAGAACCAGATCAATCAGTCAGAGCCAGAACCAGAGACAATCAAAATTACCCTAAAACAAGTCTATAGGGTGGTATGTCATAAGTAATACTGGGACCTTGTTCTCATGTCAAGTAACAATTTAGTTGAAGAATATGTATGCACGGCATGAATTTTTTGTAGATTTTACTTTTTACCATATTTTACCAGCCTGACATGAAACCAATGTTACTTCATCAAGTATAAAGTCCTTTAAAGTTTAAGACATGATGATTGCTCTTCTACCTTTCTTCTTTTCCATGACTTCTTTTTACTGTACTAATGGTATCTGATATAGCTAATATGAGAGGCCCGGGAAAATAATTTGTCTTTGTTCCTTCACTATGAGAGCATAAAAAGAGAACTTAACTCAATATTTGGAACGAATGAAGTTTATTGTATGTATAATCATCTCCAAAAGAAAAAATCCAAATATCTACACTGCCACATGATTTTTTTTCAAGTTATTTGCGATATGGTGAAAAACTTATGGATTTGTGAATAGTTTAAAAAAGGTTGACCATTGGGTATTTTTGATGCTGTTTTAGGATTCCTCACCCAATAAAACATCTTTGGGTGAATTTGTAGAGCTAGAACATTTCTTAAACAGGAAATATTTCAAAAAAAGTAAATTCAAAATGGCCGATATTTGTTGCGAAACAAGATTTACATTGAATCTAAAAAAAGGCATAACTCAAGAACCCTTTGAAGTTAGATGCTCAAATTTTCAGGATTTTCTACTATTCATGATATCTATTACTGGTGAAAATTTCAAGAAAATCTGAGAGGTAAGGGTGTCAACCTTCCAAAATTCTGGATGATTTGATATGGACTTACCCATTAGGAAAATTACAGGATGCTCATGAAATTTCATTCTTACTGTATTTTTGACAGTATTCACTTGAGATTAGTCCTGTGTAGAAATTTTGGTGCAAAAACATTTGGGTTTCCTTGGAAAATAATTCAAAACTGCTTCAGGAAAGAGCATTAAACAAAAGTTTTGAGTGGGCCATTTTTGGCCTGCCGTCAGTGCATTGAATGATTTGAGTTAAACTGGGATAAACGTTCTACCCTGTTGGCGATTCGTATACTACCCTGTATACAACTGCAGGCTTCCTCATGTGGGGGTCCCTGTGGCCATAAAGGGATCCTGTGGTGATGTGCACTCAACAGCAATACACACTTCCACGACTTAAAGCTCGCCAATAACAGTAAAATGTATATCATATTAACATGTTTTGACTTTTCATAAGCCTATCATGAATTTTAAAAAAATCAGTAAATTTGACACAGACTTACGTGGAAATCTTTAGAAAGTTGAAACCTGTTCAGACTGTCACCATTTGTTTACAACGTGGAGAACACTTTATATAACCTCCTCTCCAGAACGAGACCTCAGAACATTTCTTGCGCATCAAAAAATGGCGACGAAAACAAGCGACAAAGCCTTTGAGGTATGTATGAAGCAACGAAGCCGTGTTCCGCATTTGAGTAGTGTACCGTGAAATTATGAGTTTTACAAAATTTTGTATGCGCTTACGCGAGTTTTGATAAGTTTATTTGTTAAATTTGGATATCAGTTAGACCGGTCGGCTTTGAGTTTGTTTCGGTGTTCTGGTTGATATGATATTTGAGGTTGAAAGTTATTTTGAAGGACTAAAAGTTGTTTGTAATTGATTCATTTTCAAGTCTTAAATGTAATATTAAGACGATTTTGCTAAACTGATTTCAAGCGATTTCAAGATTTTGCTTCAAAACAAAAGCTAGTGATGATGGATCTGACAATTCTGTTTGTGCGGAATAAGTTTTGATAAGAAGAATGAAATAATATATTAAGTCATTAAATTTCATAACCTCTTCTTTGCTGTATAAGTCAAATGGTATTGATTATTATGATCTTCAAGTTTATCTTAGTACTTATGGTTTAAGTGATATTTGATGCATTGTTAAAATGAGTCATGGAGTGTACTAGTTTTCTTGACATTACAAACTGAATGACTTTTCATTTGACATGGAATGGTGTGATAAGCGCAAGTAGTTTTTGGCTGGTGTTTTGATTTCTTTCATAACATGTTTGTATATGTATGCTAAATTTTTACCATTCTGTGCTGTAATTCTTTAATATAATATTTGAATGCTTAAGTTTCTGTTTATTTGCATGTTATTATTGCATCTGTTTTGGTTGAAACCCTTCTTATGGTTGTGATTTGTTTGTTGATAATTTTTGAAAGGATACTAAATGGAAACCAATTTTCTTGACTATCATTAGATTGCTTGTTGCCATTCAGGATTTAATTTGCAGACGCTACTAGCCAACATAAGTACTAGCAACCAAAGAGAAAACAACATTATTTCAAAATTTGATGGGTGAACTTGTTTTAAATTCAAGGAAAAAGATTCAGAGAAAAGTGAATCTGACAGTTGCAGTGAAGATGAGTTAGCAGAACAAGAAGGGAAGACTGCCAAACAAAAGAAAACAGAATATATGGAGCGATTGAGGGAATTGCAATTAAGAAGGGTAAGAAATAGATAAGCCATTAAATAAAACAGTGGGGGAGGGGGGGGGGGTAGGTTGGTGTTGACTATAGCTGTTCTAGTTGTTTGGCCTTCTGGCCAAGTGCAATATTGGTACCTATTATGATAGATAAAAAGGATATCCTATAAGGCCAAACTGTTAATTAGTTTGAGCTTTAATTGCAGTGACACTGGTAAGCCATTCAATTTGAGAAGCAAAAACTTGGTTATGGTTACAAATTGAAGAATCATATAAGGTTTATAGGTTTACACTATCATTAAGAAAATGTGCCTTGCTATTAGTTGCCTCAAATCTTTCAATTGATGCATAAAATTTACTTGAAATAATGATATGGTAATGATTTTCATATATTTTTGATTGTTTGTGTTATTTAATAACTTGCACAACAATGTGTGTTTTGTTACTCTCAGAATGCAGCAAGAAAACTAAATCACCAAGAAATGGTTGAAGAAGACAGGAGAAACAAACTACCTACAAACTGGGAGGCAAGGAAGAGGAAGGCAGAGTGGGAAAAAGCAGACCAGGATGCCAGAACGGTTTGTATTATCCCCAATTGCATTGTTTACAAACTAAGAGTATATTGCCCCTTGGAATTAACAGAATCCTCTCATCTTATCATAAATATCTTTGTCCATTTTCTTGTACTTTCCTAATGCTCATAAGATTTGACAGCTTGCTGTGTTTATTCAATCTAACCATTGCATAATTTTTTAGGAAGCAGAAGAAAAAGGAGAGGACTATGACCAGATGAAGCTACTGCAACAGTCTGCAAATGAATTGGAGACATTAGAAAGGAAAAAAAAGAAGAAAAAGAACCCAGATCAAGGATTTTCTGGTTGGTTTTAAATTCAAACCCAGTAGCTTGGGCTTTTCTCTAGGTTTTTACATTGTTGAATTAAAAGACAAAAGTCGAATATCGAATATATAAAATCGAATATATTAAAAGACAATATCGAATATCGAATATATTAAAAGAAAAAAGTCGAATATCGATATTTCTGCTTAAATTGTCAATGCTTACAACATCACCTTAATTTGCATTAACAATTTAGAAAATTAAAACAGATTCATTTTGTCTCACGTCCTTCATTGCAATTTCAAACCAAAACAATCTTAATTTAGATTATGCAGCTGCACAGTTAAGGCAATACCAAAGACTGACTCGCCAGTTTAAGCCAGATTTGGAATCATATAACAAGATGAAGGATACAATGTAAGTTTCAGCAGATCTGGAATCCTTCATTTTATAATTGTGACAGTGTTAGCAAAACCAATTTTGTATTGAATGATTTCTTTTCATGCTTTTTCATCTCACAACACATTTACTGTTAGTGGTTTTTTATTATTAATATTAGTTGCTTTTTATTTATAATACTAGTCTCTTCTTTTCTCTACTTCATTTTTCATATAAAGTTATTAAAGTTTGTTATTGACTATCACCTGTAAGATATATTGTCCTTTCTAAGGGGAGTGAATGCATTTCCTACTGCCAATAGTCTTAGCCATGGAGGCGAAGGAAAAGTTTCTGAAGCTGCAGTCGACCGAATGGTAGAGGACCTAGGAAAACAGTGAGTGTTGGCTATCAGTATAGTTTCAAATCAGTACGATTTTGTATGGATAATGCGCCAGTTTCATAGTGTATGAGTAACTCTGCACATGTAGTTAATATGGTTGGACGGATACATTATTAATTGAACGAGTGAATTTGATAGTGCGCGAATAGAATTGTGTGGAAGAATATTGGTGAAATAGTGAGCGGACGAATGATGTCTACAATCAACAATGATATTATCCAAAAGGCTAAGCCCATGACGGAGATACACGATACTCATACTTCATCACGCCTACTTTACCAAACTACATTTAACTACACACGATATTGGTTATCGGCTAAGTAGTTTTGGCGCAAGGGCATTTGGTCAACATGTTCAATGTGAGCGAAGAATTGATTATGAGCGTTCAAGTTGGTAGATACGCCGCAGTAATTTGTGATAAGGAAAGAGCGTGTGGTTTTGCGATCGTTCACTGCAAAACTAGCTTATTATTTCTAATCATCGTTTAAGCCAGCTACTTGCCAGAATTATCAATTAGTTTTCTTTGGCTTCTACATTGAAAATAAGCACCTGTTTTTGTGTTCAGGATCCAAAAGCGAGAGAAGTTTCACCGCCGCAGACAGCACTTTGATGAATCCGACATTGACTACATCAATGAACGAAACAAGAAATTCAACGAGAAGGCCGAGCGCTATTACGGCAAATACACTGAAGAGATCAAGCAAAACTTGGAGAGAGGAACAGCTATTTGATCCCCGCGGTTGTCCATCTATCCTTTGGCCTTCTAATTCGTCACTGTCACTGATGTTGCATCCAGCAAATGCTTTTCATAACGGTAATCATATTGGGGAATAGGTTCGTCGTGTCTAGATCTCTGCATTGCCTGAATGCTGAAAAGCGGAAGTAAACTTCTTTTCCAAGTAGGTCCAGTGAACCGCCGTTTTACAGCAAATGCATAGATGTTGTTGTGGATGCGCCTGAAGGCCTAAATAATTCGAGAGTGATGCTGCTGTGCTATTACCACGTCTATATTGAGCTGATTGCTTTTTGTCTACATCGCATCAAGGCACACATGTATTCCCTTTAATTATCAAGTTCTTTGAATTAAATGTTTGATAATGAGAGCAAATTAAGCTTATCAAAGCGATGGTTATTTCTTCCTGTCGAAATCTACAAGCCCATCATACTTCTTTGCTGTTGAGTTAAAACAGGAATCGTCTCTTCCTCTTGCTCTGTTTTTACGATAAAGGGTCCGTGAATTTGGTTCTCAGCGATTCTTACCCTTGACGTAATTGTCAGAGTCTCCCTTGTGCAATTTCCGCTGCGAATTTGTGTCGGTGCGATTCGATTTCTCCTTTTTGTAAATCTGCATGTAAATGTTCTTCGGTAGAACCAGCCGTAAACTGCGGGTGATATCATTCCATTCAGGAATGTCAGATATTTCATTAAAAACGTAACCACCTCTTCTGCGTCGGAATCCATATACGTGCTGGGGAAGCAGGTAGGACAAATTGACCCAAATGAGTAATAGACGAACGATGGCCCCCAACAAATGATGTAAGCAGATACAATAGCAGCTGACGTTTTAGCGATACTCATCTCCGACCTTCTATGTATTGCGTTTGCGTTACCACTGCATATGGACAAGCGGCTTATTCTTGATGTCCGCGCGGAATCGAAAATTGCGAAGTAGCAAAGCGTTATAAGCAAGAAGGGCAATAGTGTATTGCACATAAGCATAGCTATCGTCCACGGCTTTGGTGGAATGTATGAGCACGTGCTCGAAGTTCCAGTGGACAAAGGGATGAACGGTATCAGACATAGCAACACCGTATAAACCCAACTTCCAAGAATTCCCGCTGCCATTTTCGTGTTGGTCATTTTGGCGCGGTAGATAAGCGGCTTCCTGATGGCGTACATGCGGTCTGCGCTGATAAGAAGAAGAGAGAGGCAAGACGCGTAGTTGGTTGTCATATATGAAAACCGGAACGTATCACAAACTGGCCCACTGATGTCTTCATTTTGGAAGTCGAGCCTTTTGAGAATGTAGGACGGAACAACCGCAACTCCTTGTACTAGGTGACAACATAGGAGATTGACGATTGCCCATGTAGATGGTTTCCATAGCGACTTCTTCCGTAAGAGAAAGCTCAGGCCAATGGAATCCAAAACTATTATTGCAAGACTTGTTAAAGACAAAATGATGGTTGTCCAGTTGTATTCCATCGGTTGAAATGTGTTCATAGCCTTAGCTGGTGAGAAGATATACTTGAATCAGGAGACATCCGGCTGCGTAGGTTATGTTTGCACGTTTCGTTAACTATGCTTTCTGTGTGCCAAGCTGCTCCAATGTTTAACTACCATAACGGTAGATCACATGACGTATTGTGCTAGGGCTTGTGATTGTTTCTAAATTTGGACATTACATGTTGGTAACATACCGAGAAATGTGTGCGACAGCTACCATAAATGTATGACAAGACTCGAGCTCAAGTCTGAGTAATAATTACTGGGCCTAGGCCTTTGGCTAAAACGTCAATGATTCGGGTGATTTTCTTGGAGAGAGCTCTTACTAGTCCGTCCAGTTTGATGCATGAGTAAATTTAATTTAGAAACCTCCAATTACGTAGTTAGCAAATATTAGGTCAGCCTTCGTTACTCCAATTATTTTGGTTTTAGTATATTTAGTCCAACTTCTAGCGATGTGTACTTACCTGTGTCTTTTTTAATTGCCAAGAAGCTTGAAAATATTTAGTTCCCTTTCGATTGCTAGAAATTGGTTTCTGCCGATCTCAGAAATCAAAGAAAGCACAGGTGCTCCTTTATTTGACAAAGTAGCGAAAATTGAAGCGTTTTGTACATAAACGTTGATTACATTTGAAAATAAATTCAATTGAATTAAGATCTAGGGCCTAGATAATGCCACGATTATGAAGCTAGAACAATTTGATATTTAATTTACCTAAGGTAGGCGGGATACAGAGCTCAAATTAAGAGAATGAGATTCCATACAGTTTTGTGAAAAGTTTTTCTTACTTGATTTACTAGTAGCAGGACTAAAGCTTGCTATTTGACTAGCTGCATGGTTAGTGCATCTAAAGAGAACCAGGCAAATTTTGGTACATGAGAACTTCGCGGGGATCGTTAGATCGTCGAATTAAAAAAAGTGTTCTTTTATATGTTCGCCTCAATCTTCTTGTCGCTGTTTCAATCTTCCGTAGGTCGTTGTCTTATTGCCTCTTTTTTTAGCTTATCATATTGCCATAAAGAGAGTGGAAATTTATCATGAGTCATCTCTTGTTTTGTGAAAATATGACGCTGAAGGGAACTCCACCTTGAATTGTGTGGTGTGCTCAGACTTCTACCATGCAGAAGTATCCTCTGACTTTATGTTTAGCCCCGGGGACACCTGCATGCGCGAATTTATCTATGTGTCGATGGTTAGTTAGCTTAATCCTCCACATCCCAAATTCACATAGTCTTTCATTGGCAAAAAAGCATTTGATAGGTCGGTGTTTACTTGGACCTAACTCGTGGACTTACAGTTTCCATCATACAATTTTTCTCTGCTTTTTCAAGCTTTCAAATTTTGCCTCAGTTTGAAAACATCTTGCTGCCTCGTTTCCTATCTGTATCAACTTGGAGCCCTGCATCCGTTTCCACGCAACCAGTCAAAAGCTGAATGTACTTCATTGATATCCATTTGGAACCGTTGAATTTTCTTATTCACAAAGACTTCATATTTGAATCACTCGATCTTTCTAGCACAGGTAATTCCAAACACTGCCTTTTTTTTAAAAATAGGCTGATTCAGAAGTATATAAATAGTAATCTCAAAGAGACAAACAATGACCTAAGCCTTCAGAGGCATTACAAATAATTATTGCAGGTAATGTAAGTCTTACAAGGTAACTGGGCCAGGATCTATGAAGATTCTACCAGTCACCGCTTTCTATACAGAGAGAGTTGCAGCTTCCACAAAAAACTAATTCGTACCAGTTTGTCGAGACGAATCCTATAGCTCGTGTTCCCAAGCGATTTCTCACGGAATTTGATACAATAGTTTTGGAAAGCAAGATTATCTTCATGTTGTTTTCTATTCATTCAAATCTTTGTCCACGAAAACCATTGAACCGTCTTTTTATGTACCGGTGTCGAGTAATTTTCTCAAAAGAAAAACAGCGTTTCTTTACGCGATCATGGAAGACAACCAACTACAGGATTGCTTTCATTCATAAGCACGTTGAGGATGTCCATTATGCTTTAAGAAGTAAATTCCTTGAGATTACGGCATTGAAAGAAAATCCACTAGATATCATTAAGAATTTATAGACATTCTTTTGTTGCATAAGCTCATAGTACGTTGAAAACAAACGTCCAGTTGCCTCTCGACCAAAAGAAAAGTTGATACGAAAGAAACAAACAAATCGTATCTGGATGAGCTACTCTCTGCATCGGAATAAGTGTGCAGCTGTACTGTACTAATGGAGCAACACTTTTGATCTCAAATTCTTATGACATTGTTCCTATGGAGGTGGTTTTAAGGAATTAGGAGAGTCTCTGCACCTTTCGAAAGGACATTCATACTGGGAATTGAAAGTATGGAGGCCCTTGTCCGTGGCCTGTTATCTGTCACAAGCATTGCCTTATTTGTTTTGAACGCGTACTTCCTTTGTCACATAATCAAATCAAAGCCTGTCCGACACCCATCTACATGGGCGATAGTCAATCTCCTGTGTTGTCACATGGTACAAGGAGTTGTGGTTGTTCCGTCCTACATTCTCAAAAGGCTCGACTTCCAAGATAAAGACATCAGTGGGCCAGTTTGTGATACGTTCCGGTTTTCATATATGACAACCAACTACGCGTCTTGCCTCTCTCTTCTTCTCATCAGCGCAGACCGCATGTACGCCATCAGGAAGCCGCTAATCTACCGCGCCAACATGACCAACACGAAAATGGCGGCGGGAATTCTTGGAAGTTGGGTTTACACGGTGCTGCTATGTCTGATTCCGTTCATCCCTTTGTCCACTGGAACTTCGAGCACGTGCTCGTACATTCCACCAAAGCCGTGGACAATAGCTATGCTTGTGTGCAATACCTTTCTTCCATTTGTGGTAATTATTTACTGTTATTACCAGATCTTCATTGCCACTCGCAGATCGTTCATTCTGCGAGCTAGCTTGTGCATGGGGAGTTATGGTCGTGCTCACCAGTTCAGCATCGCGAAAGTTTCAGCTTTGGTCGCAGGCTGCTATGTTATTTGTTGGGGACCGTCTTTCTTGTATTACTTCATTTATGCTGTGTGTCCTACCTGTTTGGAGTCAGTAGTAAACTCCACCTTCATACGGTTTTTTATGAAGTTCCTTACGTTCTTAAACGGCATCATGGATCCAATAATATACTGCCTAAACGATGGTTATATAGTGAGAAAGCTAAAGAGGTTTGTCGTCTGGAGACTTCTAAGACGAGTGTCACTTCATTGGAAGTCGCCTTTAAGCATGCGCAATGCAGCATACCGCGACAGCGGAATTGCAGTTGTTTCAAGGCGTGCAGTATCTACTACTGAATCGGAGCCTTGAGCTCCTGTCATGTTGCAGTTCGATGTCCTCCAGCAAGGAATGTCCGAAGCGTGGCTAGCTCTTTGTGCCCCTGTTGCTGCCTCAACAGCACCTTCAAGCGAAACTTTGGTTGACGTTGGATATGACGTTCAGAATGACAGCGAAACGCATTTCTTATCAATGACGTTTTCCAGCTCATTTGTATATTCACCGCGTACGGTGTATTAGTCGCGGCAGTTATCATTGCACCGGCCATCTACACCGCCAGAAGGATGCCCATGCAAGAAACTAGTTTATAGATTGTGCAAACCAGGGGAAAGAATTACTGCGTTTTGTTTTTTTAAACAAAGTACATTAGCAATAGGCTTTCGTTCCTGCTTTTCAATGTGTCTTTAAAAAGCAGTTGGATGTTAGTGTTTTACGGCTCTAAGTTAATATTTTGCTTGGCTATTCAGAATTATTTCCACGAGCAACATTTCAAAGTAAGAACTTCACCTTTTTAGCCCTTGTGCCCATGTCTTGTCTACGTTGCCCCCTACCCCACCATTGAACAAATAAGTGCTCTGCCGAGGCAAGGAAAAGAATTACTAATTGCCCGCAGGAGGACGTACAAAAACTCATAACAATTCTAACTAGCATTTTTACATACCTCAGTAAACACAGGAATTTTGCTTGTGCCTAAAAATTATGCTTGCCTCAATTTTGATTTGGTCAGCATCCACTCTCATCAATAAATGGTCTTGTTGAAATAATTCTAGAACAAGAATCTGGACTTTAAACGAGAATTGAAGTAAAGTCGAACGATTTTCTCTCCTAAGATTGCTTGCAAAATGTTTTGGTAACAGTATCGCTACTTATTTTCCTTGCATCACTTTATTTGTTGTTTAGTTCAACTTTAATCCCTTCAGTATTGCGCTAGATGTTTTGAGTAGAGACTTGTGCGGCAAAAAATCCGAACCTGTTCACTTACCGTTTCCGAAATTCGCTTCGTTGCTGTTTTGACGTGAAAGGCGTCATTCCCCGTTTCCGCATAAATTCGTCGCAATCGCTGCCATCTTGAATTATTATAATTATGACGTCCGCTGCGCTTGCGCGTTGGCCATGTTGACCGCGCGTTGAAGGTCGAGCGGGCGTGATCGATGTAAACGAGTTTTGCTCAAGAATATTCCAAAATTATTCCCTAAATCCTACCCGTCTGACAACAAGTCTTGGAAATGGAGTTTGAAGAAGAACAACGTTTGACTGATGAAGATGTTGGAACCGAAGAAGAACTGATCGACCTTGTCAAGGCCTGTCCGATACTGTACGACGTCCGACTTAAAGTTTATAAAGATAGAAACATGAAGGACAGTGCGTGGAAATCTATTTCCGAAGCGATGAAACTAAGCGGTAAGGTTAAGATAGCTGACTTTTTCCATTATCAACGCCATGGTATTCCGTTTTATACCTGTCTTTAGGTTTAGTCTTGCCTGAACCTCTTGTCCGCTACCCGCCACTTAAGCGCTATTTTGACAACTCTCGCGAAGATGGCCTAAATGCAGACCTAGCGTTGGAGATACGGCCAGTGTCTAGTTAGTTGAGTTCACTCACGTAAACACCTGTGCCAAAAAGGGCTGGAAGAAAGCCTGGAAATATCGAGAGCTCTTTTGTTAAAATAACTGCAGAATTTATAAATTTTTGTCTCCACATTTTCTTTATATACTTGACTGGAGACTCGAATGTCCTAACCTTCAGTTAATGTCTTTTGAAAAATAGCCCCTAACTAGATATGAAAGTTAACATATTTTTCATTCTTTACTGAACTTTTTGCCATTTCATGTCAAAATGAGACGAGCTTTCATTCCATAATATCAGGTGTATATAATTCTTTCAAAATTAATATGAGACATCTTAGTCAATTCTGAAATTTTCAAGTTTTGTCAAGTTTTCTCTATTTATTCAAGAATTAAGTACTTTTAATATTTGATTTTAGTAAAATTTCCTTTTGCTGGTTAAAAATTTTATAACAAAAACAAAAATTTAGTAATATTGTGAGCAAAAGCAACCAATAATTAACTAGAAGGTATTGTGTGAACTGCTCATATTGAACAGAAGGGTTTTGTGGGCGTAATTGTAAACTTGCAGCTGGATTGACGTGTGGAAATTTCCAAGTGATTGTTTGATTTCCATAGCTTCTTGTTTCAATGCACTGTTTGTTTGTCTACAGCTTCTTTGGCTGATAGCTGGAGCCAATGAGCTGGGGGCTAAGACAAGTCAGAAATTAATGTTGTTTTCCAACATGCTTACTTACAACACAATGCTCTTGTTTACAACTCTATTTTAAACACAAATGCAACTGTTAGGAAGGCTCAGTGCAACTATTTGTTTCCACTTGAGTATGCAACAGTCTCTGTGAAATGTATGCTCAAGTAGTGTTTGACTCGCTGAAAGTCCCTAATCATGTTGGACTTTGTTGCTAAATTTTTATAAATGATTTTTCAACGCTTTTAGTTAATAGGAAAATGTCGTTCATAGCACACCAGGTTGCACTCTAATGATGCTTCTCATTGCTGGAAGGATGAAAAAGTGACTAGTAAACATTTGTTGTTCTAAAATGTAAAAAGTGCATTTGTTTCACAGTTTTAGAATGTAAGAACAAATGGAAGAATATCAGGGATGCATACGTAAAGTTTTTGCATGCAGTGAAAGAAGAGAATGTGACAGGTAAAAAGGTTAAAAAGCGCTACAAGTATGCAGATAAGATGAAATTTTTGGAACGGTGTATACAGCATAGAACCCCACCAGGAAATATGTCATCAAGATCAAGAAGGGAATCTATGCCCCAGCACAACAGCGTGTCAATGGTTCTGAATTATTCTGGTGACAGTGCGGCTGATTTTGAGCAGGAGGAGGAAGTCCAAGATGCATCAGCACCTGTTAACAGTTCAGTGACAGATGCTGCTTTGCCAAGCAAGCAACCAGTTGAAGGGCTCAAGCAGGAAGGAGCACCTAAAGATGAAAATAATACAAAATATGGGAAGAAACGTAAAACAGACCATGAAAAGCACCCTGATCTGCAGCAACATACTGGTTGCGTGAGTGAGCAAGATGATTCGAAACTATTTTGTCTCAGCTTGATATCAACATTGAAAAGACTAGACTCAAGGAAAAGGCAGCTTGCAAAGTTGAGGATACAAAACGTTTTATATGAAGTTGAGTTTAATGAGGCTTCAGGCACATAGTATTTTTGAGAAGTGCATGCACATTTGAATAAGCAGGTCTTATCATCAACAAACAGCCAGGTTGCAGTTTTTTCTCAAATAACCCATAATGATTTTAATCAGATTTTAAAACAGTTTGAATTTGCAACTGAAGCAAATGTTTATTGCAGTGGTAAAGACTGGATTCAAAAAGGAAAATTAAATGTAAAAGTAGTAATGGATGAAAAATATTTTTAAAAGTAATGTATAAGACTTACCAACATGAAATGAAACCTCATAGACTATGATTAGTAACATAAAATTTGATTGCTATATCAGCACCCATCTTGATATTTGCTATTCTATGGTTTTAACTGAAAACTGTTTCCATTAAATATTTTCCTTTTTTTAATTATTTTGGTAATAAAATCAAGAAGAATAAAGAAGTTTGCTTCTTAATCTGTATTTGAATGTTTTGTTTGTATTCCTGTCAATAATTTTATGTACAAATAAATAGTTTTTGCTTCCTTGGGAACATCATGTAACACGGTCAAGGTTATTTTTAGCAAAAAACAGTAGAACTTCAACATTTTGTTGAATTGTTTCCCAAATAAGTGATTTTCATTTAATAACATTATTCTAGCATGACTTGCTCATGTGTCATATTTAGAGTACAAGCCTCTTTTTGTAACGGATAGACTTGTACAAAAGACAATCCACTGTGTGTAACATGGATCAGATGTTCAAGGGGAAGATGCGCACACATTTATCCTTCTTTTTCATTCAATCCTAAAAGACATGTCTTCTTCTTCTATTTTTATCATGCTTGAATGTTCTTAAAATATATTTGATTGCTACATCTCTGGGATGGACCTCCACCTGTGCCTTCTATGCGACTGATACGGCTCTTTGAAACTCTGAAGACGTTGTATAGAAGTCAATGGGTGGCCTCTTTTAAGGCCTGGCCACTTCAAATGGCTATCTACGGGAAGATATTCTTTTGTCCACATTAAAACGAATATTCTTCTTGCTATTTTCAAAAGTGTTAGGTGCTTCAGGCATCGACTTCTAGAATGGAATGTCATTAACCCTCACATTCAAGGGGAACCTAATCATAGATATGACAGCTGAAGTTCTTTTAAAACAGAATTGGAGAAGAGACTAGATTTATTTTCGGGGTGCTTCTTTGGGTTATGGGAACTAGAGCCATCGAAAAGAATGTGCGGTTGATACGTACTAAAAAAATTCGTATACAGACCTGTAAGCCGAATTGGGAATGAATTGCACCCATGGCCCTTCTAAAAATCGCAACCTTGTGATCAAACTCGCAAAGATACTGCATTGTTTATCCAGTCACTCAATGGATTGAAAATCTCTGAGCTACCGGAAAATCTTCAACTTGAAAGTAATATTTGATTTAAAGCACCTTTTGCTTAAAGCCCGCCTTTTACTCGAGTGCAACTTCTAGCTTTTGCAATAAGCATCAGTTAAACCCCTCTTACTTTTATGTCGTAACAAATTCCTACAGATTAAATCGTCTCATTACTATAAAAACAATGCAATGACTGGTTAAATTATCAAAAGCCGTCTATTAAACGATTTTCGTGGTTTGTCACCTTTTCACTTTTCTTGTTCGTCTACCGCCTCTTCGCACCTTTCTATTTTCCATTCAAACATCTGTAGTGCTTTCTTATGTTGCCTTGGTTTTATTGTTGCCTTAATTTTTAAAAAGCTTTAGATTGCACCAGACAGGCCTGGAAATGCCCAACACCATTTATGATTTCCCAGTTGCTGCATCTTAATTTTCTAAAAAGCGACAATTTAACTCAATTGACAAGAAAGGCGTATACGTGTTTGTTCTAGGACTATAAGCAAGAAGAAATGTTATCATGAATATCTATGGATAATGATTATTAATGGTAAAAGCAAGAAACTTGAGCATGCTTGTACATGATTCTTTAAAATATATGGAAAGAAATACACCAGAAATGGAAAAGGTGTCCTAATCACATAGATATAGAATAATGACATTACCTCGAAAACCGTATTTCATTTTTGAAAAGTGTTGATCGTCTTGTGTATAACTCATTTTCGTCTAAAGAGATTTTGGAATCAAACTGGGAAATGTTTCACAATTTCATAACACAGTATGATAAATATTGTAGAATTCTCGCGAATTATTCAGTATTCAGATCCGATGACTTGTGTTTCAATATCACTAGTTGTTTGAACTGCAACGAATTTGAAATCGTTAGAACTGCCTCTTGTACTATACTCTTGTATTTGGACTATAC
The DNA here is from genome assembly GCA_003864495.1 of Nemopilema nomurai. Lineage (NCBI taxonomy): Eukaryota > Metazoa > Cnidaria > Scyphozoa > Rhizostomeae > Rhizostomatidae > Nemopilema > Nemopilema nomurai. The sequence continues at coordinate 1,332,555 of ML133402.1, forward strand.
ACCTATTGGACTATACGTGCAGTACCTTCAATACATTAAAATTCGATAACAATTATATGCTAGTTGAAACTATCATATGAATTAACAAGCTAAAAAGTGGTTCCCCCTAATAAAGATATTCATTCTACTGAATCTGTCATGCAGACTTTGAATGGGTTTATCATATTCAGCAAAGAATGATGCAGTCAAGGACATCTTCGAGGAAGTTACTGACCACGATATCTGAAAAGTATATCTGCCAGCGATTTCTTCTTTAGCAATAAACGTTTATTCTTGTGCTAGTCGGAAGTATTCATCGAAAAGTTTCTTGAGTGGGTTTGTTGCTGCTTTACCTTGAATCATATTTGTAGCTGTAAGAAGCTAACGCCCAACGTTCTTCATAAGATTAATGTAAACTAATTTATAAGACAATAAGGCGTATTGTGGAGTGTGGGACGAAAATGTTCTTCAGTATGCTAAATAATTCTTCCGCTGTTTGTCGCAATTGTGAAGTATTTCCCCACAAAAAATTGCCCCTTTTTTAAAGAAAAGAGCTATTTTTCTAAAAAAACTTCTGCCATTTCCATTCATGGTTTTCCAGCACTTCAGCAAGTCAAGAATAGTTTTAATTATTTATCTCATCAAGCTTCCTTGAACAATCCGTTCCACTGGCAACGAACATATTTACATCATGTTGACGACTTCGTATCAAGTGATGTCACTTTCTTCGGATATCGCAACACCCTTAATGAGCTCCTGGTAACTTGGTCACCCTATTTGATAAAAAGTCATCCGTACACGGATGCAGAACTGTTCTTCTCGTTCACTTTTGCTACTGTAGACGCCTTGATTCAAAAGATGAGGCTGATTGCAATCCTGCTTCTTTGCTTCATCTCCAGTTTGTCAGGTTAGTATCATTCGTCCAGTTTTCTAGTATGGATGCCCGCAAATGTGTGTTTTCATCAAAACCTTACATAATGGGTTTTTGTTAATGACATTTATTAATGAGTCTTTAAACACAGGGTGAACATCATTTCTTGAGCCTACAAATAGTAGTCCGAATGTCGTGGAAAGAAACCAAACGATTTACTTACACATTACGATACCAAAATATGTTTGTACAACAAACATGAAATTAAGCATAGAAAATAAAGTTTAATAGAATTGGACTGAAATTTTTGTTTGTGTTTGCCTCAATGTAATTGCTTACCTTATTCATTTGGACTTAGACCAAGGAAGAAATTTTCTTGCTTTAGCTTTTTTGCTACAACATAATGCTAAATTGTATGATGTTTTAAGAGTTGGCGTCATCTATCACTACAAAGCGTACCATTGTTTCACGAGGAGAGATCAGGGTTGCGTTGTTGCTATGCAAAGTATCCGCCAAATTGGAATTGTAGGCCAGTCGCACCTAAAACTGGATGCGTAGGTTCATTGAAAATGTTAACTGATTCTTGAAAATATTTAAAAATGTATTGACTGCAAATTAAAGTCCTCCAAAAACGCAATTTTACAGTCAATTGAAAAAAAATGAGAATACGCGTGGATTACCCACGAAAAGTATGAGTAATTGAATAGTAGCGTTATTCAAACAGTGGCTTGTAGCTCAATGGCTTTCATTTTATTGACCTTATCATAATCATTATCCATTTCCCTTAGCTCATCTTGAGACATGCGACCGCAAATGGAAAAAGCTTGGTTGCTTCAAGGACAAGCCTAAGCTCCAACGAGCAATGTCTATGGAAATGTTGAATAGAAGAGACCTGACCAACCCAAGCTCCGACGGGCATCTTATCAGCTGGAAGAATTATCCTGGCTCCCTCCACGCGTAAGATCTGAATGCATTTCAATTGGACAAGCCAGAGTCATACTAGATCAACTGCTCTGCTTTGTCAGAATTTCATAATGGTCTCCTTGTTGAAATTCTCTTTCTTATTAAGAATGTTTTTTATTAGTGGATGTACCGCGCCAGGAAGGATAGTGTCATCGGTGTCTCAATTGCTTTACCGTGCAAAACCGCAACCAGAAAATATTTTTTGTTGATATCCAAAAATTCGAGGTGGGAAGAGGGCTGATAGGGCATTGTGAATTGGCAAACAAGTTCCAAAGTGTTGAATGGTTATTATACACAGTTTCGACACGATAAATTATTTTGACAACACTTTATTAACTAAATGTATAGGGCATGTAGAATTGATGGACATATCTTAAACCATAAACAAGGAGAATTTTTCTATGCTGATGGCAATTCATTTGGTCATCAAACATTCCAAATGTATTCTCGGTAGAGCTCAAGCTAAAAAGGTTTCACGCCAACCATGTGACATTAACATTCCAGGCTGTACTGCAAATGCGCTCAACTTGCTGAGCAGAACGGTTTCACCCACTTTGGCCTGCAGTTCTATGGAGAGTGTTGGGGTGGGTCATTGGCAGCGAAAAGGTTTAACATTCATGGAAAAGGAGACAAGTGCATCGGCGTCAACTACAAGCCGTGCAATCATTCATCGGCATCGGAGTGCGTTGGTGGACAGCATGAAAACTACGTTTATTACTTGGAGCAACGGGGTGAGACAGCTAATTACTAAACTTGTCTTTGTCATTTAATCATAGTCAGTCAAGAAATCGTGTCTGCGAGTTGTGCTAGTTCTAGGCCCAGATAAGCACTTGCCATACCTGAAATAGCTTAAGCTCAGAGTGTTATCAGTTTCCAGTAGAAATTGGGGGATTTATTTGCCAGCTCTCTAGTAGTACACCAATATTTCAGCATGGACGACGAAAAGCAATATTTTGAAGATTTTTACTGTGTTACTAGATTTTAAGTCGAATTTTATTTTCTGCTCAGAATAACCGCTTGATAAGGGACTCAGAATAATGGAGAAGTAATACTAAGTAATACATAGAATTGAAGTTGTAGACAGTTTTATATTGTCTTATCATCCTCGTTTTTTTAAAAGCTGAAAAGTCAGAGGCCGTCCCTGCCATAAACGGAGGGTACTCCAACTGGGCCTCCTGGTCAGCCTGCTCTAAGTCCTGCGGAGGAGGAACAAGGATTAGGAACAGAATGTGCTCAAACCCTGAGCCAGCAAATGGGGGAAAAGATTGTACTGATCTTGGACCGGCACAGGAAACCGAAATGTGCAATGCAAAGGCATGCAAAAAAGGTAAGGTGTTTTGACAGTATTCTGAAAACTACTTACACTAGAAGCTATAATTATTGATTGATCATTATAACTAGAGTTTATTGCTTTAATGTACGAGACCCCTTTATGGAGCTTTAAGGGGTTGCCAATAGCACCGATGGAAATTTACAAGTCATACGGAATAAGTTTGTTTTTTGTATCAACGATAATCCTGGACCTCTAACAGTCTTTCTTAATTGCAAACCCCATGTCTTCCCGACAGAATGTCGCAAGGCCATCGACCTCGGTATCATTATGGACGCATCGAGTAGCGTGGGTAGGCGCAATTACATGAAGATGAAGCAGTTCATCAAAGGACTGGCTAACGAGTTTGGAGTATCCCCTGCTGGCTCCCATTTCGGCATCCTCCACTACTCAAGCTACGCCCGACTCGACTTTCGACCAAACAATGCCCGTTACCATAACATTGGCAAACTGAAGGCAAAGATCAATTCCATTGTATATTCATACGGTAAGATCACGTTTCGATGCAGATGCTATATTAATAGAGTCTTCAGGGCTGGTTCTTTGTCTATGATAACAGCGAATGAAGTTCTTCGTCTTTTCACATGCTGCTACCATTTTCTATCTGTCACGATGTTGTGTATAATAATCTGTTTTATGCATCTTGAGTTCGATTGCTGACAGTGTATATGAATTTCTTGCGTATGGTATCAATAAATGTTCCCATTTTTGTTTGGTCCCTTCACAGGTGGAACCAGAACTGACAAGGCACTGAGACTGGCGGAGAGGGAGTTCTTCTGTGACTCTTGCGGAAGACAGAATGTGCCACGAGTCTTGCTTGTCATCACAGATGGCAACACAAACAGAGGATCTGAAGACCTTGGAATTGCCTCTATGGGCATGAAGGTTATTCATTGCTTTCTTCTTTCTTTCGGTTCCCTTTTGTCGAGCTACAAAACTGATTGTCCGACACTGGAAACGGAATAAGCCAAGTTTTGATATGATTAAGATGACGCCTAGGTAAAGTAAGATCTAGCTAGAGTAAAGACCAACCTTCCGGAGTTTTATGGAAAAACCCCATGATTCTCCAATTTATCTAGAATGGTAGAGCCAAAGATTTCAGTTTGCTAATGATTGATATAAAGAACGGTAAATTACTGTCCCTCCTATATGCTATTTGTATCGCCTCCCTTTGCCCCTATCGAGCTATCGTTTGTGTCTGTTCTGCATAGACCATAGTTGATTTTTCATATTTGCGAGGGCTCGACGTGCTTGAAATTCGAGAGTAGACAAACGAAAAGTTCATCTTCTGGAAAGGTTCAATTTCTTGTTCCTTGTATTACAATATTAAATTGTTCTCACAATTCGAATCACCTTTCAAGCGATAGGTAAAATGAACGATTTTTGAAACATTTTTCAGGAAAGTGGAGTAATGGTTCTGTCCCTTGGTGTTGGTAAAGGCATCTCCATGTCTGAGCTGCGATTGATTGCATCTGAACCAAAGGCAAAGAACACCTTCAAATGCACACATTTTAGTGATCTCAAATCAAAGATTGGTGATATTATTGAGAGTGCATGCTGAGTTCATATATGAATAAAAAGGTATGTATAAATAGCAAGCAGTGAAGAATTTGTTTCCTGCTTTTTCAGTTAACGATAACTATAAACGTGTTTGTCAACAATACATGAAATATGGACAATTATGAACAGTACGTGAATGGTCTACTAGAAAGTAACAACTCACGACAAATCAAGTATCATGGAATAAAAATGAGAAATCATACACCACTTTCCATAGTAATAAGAAATAAGTAATATCTTTGCTTAGCCATGCATTAGCAACTAACTTTACCATCATGTGATCGATATTTTCACTGTGGTGACAAAAAGAACCATGCTGCGGTGAAAATCAGGGACTGGGGTCGAGTTTATCAGCACAAGGATAACTGGATAAAAATAATGACTTACACAAGAATTCGAACTCACTGATCAATTGAAAAGCATCTAAACTAAGCTCTTAAAGTCCCAAGATAAAGTGGTTAATCTGAAATTAATTTTAATTAATAAATTGATTAACCCAGTCAATAGCAGTCGCCAGAAAGCTGTCTTTTTATTTTCATCCAGCCCCTGTTGGTCTAGGATCAAGCTGCAGTATCTTGTGGCATTTTTTTCTGCCCTAATGAGCAGATGAAATTACATTTTTGTAAAGACATGCACTATGTTTCTCAGCAACTGGCTGCATTCTTATTAATTGCAATAAATTCTCTTTATCGCCACCAGACTTTACATTCTACAAGAGATGCACACATTTCACTATGATGTCATAACTATGGATTTTATAATTTAGTTAAAATCGTTAATAAATAAAATCTAAATGAAACTCGTCTTGTTTTCCTCTTTGATTTTTTGTTGTATGGTACTTAAATAATATCAGTAATACTCCTGTTAACTTCTGTTTTATGTTCTTGTCACTGCTTGCTGATCAAAGATGCACACATTAAAACTAAATAAGCCTTAACATTTTTCACTCATCCAAGACATCTGTCTCAACCAACTGTCCACATTTACAATGAAAACACAACCAGGCACCATTTTCTACTTGGCCCGATGTCCCTGAACCTTTAATTCTTCAAAGGTCTACTAATATTAACAAGCAATATACAAATTACGCCAAGCAACTTTCAAAGTTTGAAATCAAACGCTTTCATTTACACTAACTTCGGATTTCCTTCCTGAACCCAGAGCCAAACATGGAAATAAACAAACTTTAATGAAAGAATCGCTTGCCCACATTCATTACCTATGGTATTACAGTCGAGTTCCATCATAAAAAGGTGGTTTCTGTGCATAAGAAGGGTAACTGGCTATAGCAATTCAAAGTGGTTTTCTGCACCGAGACTGTACTGCAACTTAGATAAAGAGATTTATTAGAAAGAAAGATTTAAAACTAAAGCAAAACTGATTGCGCTGCCTGGAAGGCACTTAGTTTGTATCCAGTGTAAACGTATCCAGTGTTTTTGAGTCTTTCAAGGATTTCTAGAATTTGATGCAAAGCATACTTCTACAATGAGAGTTGCCCTTCGAAATGTATACAAAGTGGTTAATTTGAAACATTCATATCTTTAGTGACTGCGGCTGGTCATTCACAGCCAACCATTCGATCTTCTTTCCACCCTCAAGGGTTTTCGATCCGCAACTGGCTATTTATTCTGTCAGCTTTTGGTCATATTCGGACGCAAACATACTCTGAGGAGTTTCTGACAAAATAGTACTTTAAGTATGCAAAAACTGATTCCACTATTTCCAACTATTGTTAAGTTCTGTACCACAAAGCATTCATTCAAAGCTTTAGATATTTATCACTAACCCAAAGTGCTTAAAAAGAAATTTCCATTCATTTGAGTTGCCCTTAAACTATCTTGCTTGTAAAGCACTTTAAAGTTCTATGTAAAGCGCTAAAGCATTTATTTCTCTCTGAAATACTCAATATTAAGCTAAATTTGTTACTAAAAATACTTTGGTAATATTCTTGCCAGCGTTTTTCATACACAGTTATAAAGCACGCATTGAATAGAATACTAAATTCTAAACATAACGGCTCTTAAAACAGCAAACTTCAACAAAACCTCATCGCTAGAAATAATTGATCTAATGTATAACGTTCATCCTTATGCTCTTTAAACTTGCTGTGAAAATTTCAGGCCGACTGAAACCTGTCAAATTTGTTTGAAATTTCAACGTTATCGACAGTCAAGGCGTAAATGTGAAATACTGTTCTTTTGAAGAGTTATGTTAAGGTCAAACCTGCTCTAGAATTCAGAAGAATTATTTAGATGTATTGCTGTATCTTTGTCGGTTCAAACACATAAGATATCAGATTGGCCTTGCTGGGATTTTTTGAATAAAATTTCAATCAGTTTCCAGTTGTTGTTAGCCCTTATAAAACATAAAAAATTAATTAGAAACAGCACTGAAATGTAAGCAAATCAATTCTAAAATTTTTTAATTGCTTGCAGAAGCTCCAACATAGATAGACACTGCATGCTTTTATACCATATTCTAAACAAACAGGTCAATATGCTGTAGGGCCGCTCAAGGACTTAAAAATTATCTAAAAAGTCAAAAGGGGTACACTGGCCAATTTTTTGATTGGAAGGGGGTCATGGTCCCTGTAGCCCCCTGGGATCAGGTCATGGCCCCTCTGACCCCCTGGGATCAGGCACAGATGACTTTCTCCAAAAACACCGGAAACTGATTATAGAGATTTGAAGACTTTATGAAAAGTGACTGTAGCTTAACTAGAATATAAAGATAAATCATAAGACTATAGATCAAATTCTCAAAAGGAGATTGAGCTACTTGAAATGATGTTGTCAATGAGAGACAGCGTTCGTGCTTGAATTGACAGAAAAGTGACAAATTCTGTCACACCAAAGAGCCTTGAACTCGATGTAGGGAAAGATGATGACGTCAAAAGTCTTAGAAATACTTTGACGATTTGGCACTGCAAAATGAATAATCGTTCGGGCTTGATATCAGTGGCATATAGGCATTCCTACCATTATCAATAATTTCTTTCGAACTTGAATTCCGCAGTGCCCTTCTGAACAGTTTTCTGTCAGCCATGGAATAGCTACTTAAAGATAAGCGCAGTATATAGCTTTCCCAGTAATCCAAAACCAAATGGTAGGTCAATAGAATATGTTCTATCGAAACCGTAGACTAAGTAAATTTTAATGTCAAATTGTTGAAATATATCAGCCCCCATTTCAGCGATGTACCTTATTGTGCCCAACAAAGTCTTGAGAAAGGGCTTTGGCGCAACGCGATTTCTCTTGAATAGTGGCACATTAGAAATATTCTGTGCTTCACTATCTAAGCGAATTACTATTGCTTAAAATGTGAACACAAAGTAACTTGGAAGAATGTTTTGTTGTAACTTTGAATGCAGCTATTACTCATTTAGAAAGTAGTTGCTACCTAGATACACTTTCACGCACAGGAAGAATTCAGTGAATTAGGCATTTCATATTACTTTTTACGAACAACTGTGAATTCCTACCTACGACGTATCTAACGGTAGGTTTCCAAGGAAATTGCTACATTGTGAAAAAATTTTCTTTTCTAAAACAAATAGCTTCACACCAAATCTGCTTCTATGGATATTCTTACCTTCCTCGACACCTCTAGAAAGCAAATCCCGTTAATTTTCAACATAAAAGATGATAAAGTTAATAGCATTTGAAATGGGTGAAATTACAGGTGCTTTGACAATTTTGCACAATTTAAAACGTGAATTTCGGAGGATCTTCATTTTTTGTTGTTGATCAACTCAAAACAAGATGTTTACACTAGCCGTCTCAATAGCACTTCTGTGCTTTGCTACATCCACTCTTGGTATGTCTATTATCATATTATGAAACATTTTCTTTTGGGTGGTAATGGCGATGATGATGATACTTCATGTAAAATGATACTACTCAGCTTATTTAGCTCAGCTCACAAAGTTCTTGTTTTATGATCTGTAAAGAGAAGCAACATAAGTTGATATAAGCTTAAGAAAAGCACTAGTAGAAATGACTTCGTAAACCAATGAGAACAACATTATTGGTGTTTCTTTTAATTCTTTTCCAAAGGTTCATGTTTTATTTCAAATAGTTCAATTACATCTATATTTAACTGGATCAGAGTTTTTTCCAATATAGCTCACAATAGCTTGTGATTCATGCAATTTTTTTGTTTTCGATCAAAAAAAAAATTTAATTTTATGATCACTTTTTATGATAAAATAAACTTTCTTGCTACTCTAATTACGTATTTTATCGAACTTGAAAACTTTTTATTACGTTAAGGAGGAGATGAGAAGATGATGAAAAAGAAGATGCCAGGTTCGTTTGAATGCTGTGTATTTATTGTTTCATCAATTTATGAATGATTTTAAAGCCTACAGCAATAGAATTCAAGAGTCGATTATTTAGAATTTATCGGAAATCCGAGGAGTTTATTGCGATGAGATGAAAACAAGAAAATATTGACCCGTAGACGAAAGTTTCCACAGCCACATACAACTGCAAGTTTCTAGACAAACTTAGCAAACATATCGTTTTAGAATTTTGGATAAATATAAGTACGCAAGTCCTCCAAATTATACAAGAATAATTTCTCTCTAACCGAAGCGTGCGACAAAGCTATGGATATTGGAATAATAATGGACGCATCAAGCAGTGTGAGAAGAAAGAACTACAACAAAATGAAGTTCTTCATCAAGGAAATGGTTGACGACTTCGATGTTTCAAAAGATGGCGCCCGCTTCGGCATCATCCACTACTCAAGCTACGCACGCCTCGATTTCAGCTTTAACGATCCTCGGTACCACGACAAGAAGAGTCTGAAAGCGAAGATCGATTCCATTGTCTACTCCTACGGTATGAGTCATATAGAGTAAAAGAGCCGTATAGAGATTCGTAACTTTTTCACAACTGCAAGCTTCAAAGCTTAGTAGTAAAGATCAGCGGAACCTTGGTTCTCACATACTTATCTAGATATCTACTTTATCAGCTTTTAGTCATCAGTGTCGGACACAAAACCTCTTTAAGTATGAGAACACTACGGCTTCACTCTTACATGCTATTTTGAATTGAGAAAATTCTCCAGCTGTCCCGGAACTATATTTTGAGGCTAATTGTATGAGGCAAAAGTAAAGGGAGCCTATCGCAATAGAACGTCCCTTAATGAAAAGGCCTTGCTTACTTCATAAATAGATCATTTTGAGAAGGCACTTAGCTTTAATCACTTTTTACCCTTGAATTTTCATTTAATGTTGACTGCCAAGCAAATGAGTACACTTGTCAATATAAGATTAGAATATAATTTGCCCTAGATGAACTAGCATATACTTCTGAAGTCGCGATTGTCTGCATTCTCTACTTGAATAATTGGGAGGCATACAAGTGGTAGCCACTAACTCATCAATCACCTTTTAGTCCAGCTTTTTCATACTGCATATCTTTTCTTGAAGTCAATGCTACTGAGATTTCATTGGTGAGTTGATGAGTTCCCTTCAACAGGTGGCACTCGCACTGATAGGGCCCTTAGGCTCGCCAGCAGAAAGCTGTTCTGTGCCTCGTGCACTCGCGCTGATGCAAGAAAAGTGCTGATAGTTATTACTGATGGTAACACAAACAAGTCATCCGAAAGCCTGGAGCGGGCAAGCAGATTTATGAAGGTAGGTCTCAGCTCCAAATGGACCAATTGTATGTCATACCCCTTGTTTGATGCGAATTGCGATTTTCTTTTGCATCTTGGTCGTCTGAACGCAAGCACAATGAGCAGATGATGATACCCGATCAACTACATTCTGATGCTGCCCGCCAAAGTATTTGCAATACCACGTATAGGCTCTTCTTTCTCTGTTTTCAATTCACAACAATTCAATTCAATTCACATGCACAACAATGTCAGGTCCCTTTTACCCTAAACGATGCAGAGGACTACCTTAGTACCTTTCAGAAAAATCTTTCAGGAATATTGAAATGAGACAAGTGCAAAATTTGTTGAATGAAAAGTTGAACGTTGTCTTGTGCTGCCTGCATCCTTTTGCAGGCACTGAATGATATGACAGATGCATCGAGAACGCCAGAGGGAGGAATTCAAAAAATACTGTTTTTGTCTTTTCAGGAGAAAGATGTGATCATCCTTTCCCTTGGCATAGGGAAGAAAATATCAATGTCTGAATTGCTACAAATTGCATCAGAGAGAAAGGAAAAACATGTTTTTCAAATTGAGTCTTTTGATGACATGAAATCAAAGCTAAGCTTGATCGAAGAGGAAGCTTGCGCCAAACTGGCCTAATTATAGGTAAGTGATTATTGTAGCTACAGCTCGATGTATTGTTACCAAACATAATCCATTAGAAATAACACAAAGCCTAAAGATTTCTCTGTATTGTTTTATCGGTGATAAGGTACCAAGTTCCATCAATACTTTTGCTTGCCATGACTTCTTGATTTGTCTTTTCGAGATCACAGTACAAATGTGCATCTAACAACTTTCTCTTTCATCCTTTGTTAACAGGCAATTGCAAGACATTCTTAATTTCTACTGCTGCAGACAAATGCAAAGTAAAAACTCATTTGCTATTTTCTTGCCGTAATTGATACTGTACTGATATCTTGTCTTCGTTGTATCGAAGTTGTATCATACAAACTGCATTGAAGTGCACATTTTTATCTCTCGTTCAAAGGCACTTTGCTCCAAAACAAAGTCAGTTGCTGGGTTAGTTATCCGTTGAATCGTTTATTCTGTTAATATCTATGTGACCTTAGATTAAGAAAAAGCTCACAACAAACGCGATGCTATCAAATTGTTGGGTACAGTATTCATTTCCAAATGGCCCATGTACGTACCCACGATAGATATGCATGTGGATGTTATTGCCTGCATGTTTTGTGGTGAGGCATCCTGCGTCACTTATAACGTCGTCCACAATGCTTAACAATCACAAAATAAGCTCAATAGAAGCAGTGTTCAACCAGAATCACAAGAGGTATGGGTTCTTTACCTGGGTTTTCTAATATGTGTAGCATTTATGAAAGCTACTGATAACAGGACAAGTATTTATCAAAGTCAGCGTAACTTCTTCCAAAAATTTCCTGATGAGACTTTTTAGCGTGATGAAAAATGTCAAAACAAAGGCAAAAGGATTAGCATAGAGTAAATATATGTAATTTTCTAGAAAATATTTGCACTTTGTATTGACTTGCGTTTTAAAACTGCTGATGATTCAGAACTAATGCCTTGGTCATCGAAATATAAGGAGTCAAAGTATCTTTAAAATCTCTTCAACCAGCTACTGGATTTTCACGACTCTCTTAGTGGCTCAAATGACAGGCATATTAATGAAAAGGAAACTTGAAACCTTGAAAATTCTTACCATTTTAGACAAACAAATAGCCACAAGTACACATAATTGATGGAAGGACGATGAGGAAAAAAGTAATGAAAACATACTTTGACTTATAGGAAAGATAATACTCGGGAAAATAACGATTATCAATACAGTATTTTGTAAACGAGGATGTGCGGCTTTGGTTATAGTTTTGGGTATAAGTACTTTGGGAAAAGAGGATGGGAAGTTTTCAGGCCTTAAGAGGGAGATATTCAATTGCACCAACTCAATAATCGACATTAAATTGCACAGTTTTGAGCAGAGTAGAATTGCATTTTCTGCTGCCATTTATCAACCTAACGGGCCTAATTGCATATGCATGAACTGTTTGCTTGTGTATGTTCTCACCTACGCTGAAAACATGCCTCATTTTGTGGGCTAATCAAGATTTACTTTTTACATTGCTTTCTGCATCATCTGTTATGCTTAACGACCACATGATAACCTTGCAGCAGTGTTGGTTCCTCTGCACGAGTATTCTTCTGTTTACCAATAATGATTTCACTTGCTCCGATACAAACTGACAGTATAGCTACGCAGGAAAAAGTAGCAAGGCAACACAAGCTTGCCCACTGTTGACGTGTACCTCGAAAGAGATGATGAATTACGCGAGAAATTTCCTCAATTTTTTCAGAATTCTTTAAATAGTAAGCTTGGAATGATATCGAATGAAATAAATCCATTTCAAAAACGCCTCCATGTTTTCAGCGCTTGCTGGGGCTAAGGTATAAATGCGGAAACAGCTTCACGGGTCATTTTCTAAGTCTAGGCATTTGACCGGTAAAAACCCATTTTAGAATGGAAAATACAGTTCCAATAAAAAGAAAGCCATCTAATGCATGACCCATGACTAAAACTAATTATAAAAGTAGTTAAGTTGGAAGGCGAAAACATAGGTAACTTTGCTATCTTTTAAAAAGCAGAGAGATAACTTGACATTTCAGTTTTATTGACTAAGAATATCAATTTTTTAGCTTATTACGAAAATGTAAACCTTAACACAATAAGACTCTTGGAAGGGTACTTTTCCTTTCTGAAAATGATATTTTTCCATGTATTCTTTTGAAAAGGTCCCGGCAGGCGTTCTGATGGATGTCTTGTCTATGAGGTGATGCTAAATAATGAGACTTCAAAGCAAACTAAATCTTTTGATAGCATTGAACTGCTTTCATTACTTTTTGTCCGAAACTTCTCAGACGTGTGAAGGTGAGCTAAGGCTGACAAGAAATAAGCTAGGTTTTTCGATTTCTATAATCTCCATCTTCAGGCTACTTAAGTGATACACACAGTGCATGGTAGGACGGTAGAAGATAAAGCTTCCAACATTCAATGGTGAACAACTTTACCAGGCTAAACCCTTTAGGCTATTTGCACCTTCTGTCCGTGTTTAACATTTGATTGAGTGGTGTTTACTTGCGATTTAACTGCATCTACTGGGTCAATCAGAATCATACAAGCACTTGCAAATCATGCTTTGTTTGTCTGTTTAGTAAACACGACCTGCATGAAGCAACTATGATACATCCCTCTTATGGGTTGCAGGCTCTGTTTCTACAGCTGATGCTACAGTTTGAAAATTTGCAAAGATAAATGCCCAAAATCGATTTTTTTCAATTAAACTGAACAATTAAGTAGGTGCATAGCAATCATATTTGTTTGATTCAAGACTTCAAATATCAACCAACGTCTCTTGAAACTCTAATCTAGATATTTGCGTCGAAGCAGAGTCTAAATTATTGTTAGCATGAACAATATAAAACATTGTAAATGATTTGTGCAGCTTTGAAAGCATGGCTATCTAATTTCATCATAGGTTTCCAAACTTTTTTGCCTGAAGTTGCGCTTTGGAATATCTTTGATTAATCTAAATGTGCTCATTTTGCTGTACAATAAGTACCCTGCTTTCGTAGAAACTTTTCAAGTTCTGAACGACACAACAGATGATGCAACTGGGCAGCGCATTTAAGAAAGCCGGAGATTCCAACTAGTTAGAAGTATTAGATAGAAACAAAAGGGACCAAAAATCTAAGACATTTGAAAGCCTCCTGCTGAAATCACTGTTCAGATAACTGGACTAGTCAAGTCTATAGAGTTTGGAGGCACCAAACGTAATGGAAAGAAAGATCTTATCATCATGCATTCTAGTTGTGCAATGTTAATTTACAATGCATTCATTAACTCATTCTTTATTCTCGATTCCCTGAATAATTTGATATTCTTTTATGAATATCTGATTAGGCATCAGAAGTTCGAAGCAAAAATCATAGCTTTCCCGTAACCTTTCATATAAGCAAAGGAGAGAATGTAAAATAAAGAGGTCGAAGGTTTCGATCAATGTTGATTACACGCGATTTTTATTTACTTTCACTTTAAAGAGTAAGTCTAATATATGTTCAAAGTGATAGAACATCTCTCCATCTCTGGAAGCTCAGTCAGGCCTAAAAGTAATAAACACAAAATTATAAAGTGAAAGATGCTCTTTTAATCAGACTTTGAGTTCCCATTAATAAATTTGCTGTAAAACTGATACTTTAGTTGAGCAAGCTCGCAATTGAGCATCATTCGCACAAATGAGTATATCTCCATCATTTAAAAGTACCTTCAAAGATTAACATCTTTTGCTTCAGGATGTGCACTTGTTTGAAAAGCAAATGAAAAAAGAACGTGTATTTGAGACTTTTTGATATAAACATTAGAAATTGTATTTTAAATACCTAGATCGTCGCCTGGGAACCCGTGTTTAGAGTGCATTCACACATGCTGATGCCAAAATGTCGTTCAGTTGCTCCTTAAGTCCGTCGAATGAACTGATTTGGAAAACGTGCTGATTGTCCGCCTTCGAGGCAATCAGCTTCAACTCAGTTAGTGAAATTTTTGGACCAACCCCAAGTGACAGCACCGTAACGCCACGATCCTACGATAGCAAGTAAGAACTCTGATTTTACATCACAAAGTAAGCATTCTATAGAAACTTTTTTATTAAATGGGCCTTTAACAGGTTTTTACAAATGCATTGTTCCTTTGGATCTTCTATGTGGAGATCACTTTACATACTCTCTGAGGACCACCAGTACAATGCAAGTAACCTTAATGGATGAGGCGAATCTAACTTCATTGTTGAAAGGCTCCAGGAACTGTGGCTCAATTTGAAACTGGTTCAATGAGTTCGTGCAGTTGGTAACGATAACGTTCAAGCACTGAGCAGCAGTCCATGAAGTGAAATCTGGATGTCCACAGAAACACGTGGAATGACAGTAGATGGCCTAAAAAGTTTGCACGGATGGAAATCATGGTGAAAGGGGAAGCAAGATGTCCTTGAAGCAGGTGATAAGCTCAAAGCCTTTCATTGCTTGAAATATTCATCAATGCTTTTCATTTACTCATAAGATTGTTTGGACTTCCACTAGTCGGTTACCCTCTTCAAATCTAAGAGACATTTGCAAACCTTCATTCCTTTTGATACAAGTCCGAGATCTTCTGATCCTTTATTTGTGTTTCCGTCGGTGATAACCAGAAGGACTTGAGGTCTTCCAGCAGCATTGCATCCGGAACAAAAGAATTCCTTGTCGGCAAGTTTAAGGGCAAGATCGGTTCGAGTACTTCCTGCAACAAAACGCTTTTGCTCTAAGGCGGTTGCTCTTAAAAATGATTCAATGTTTACCAAGCATGGTTTAAAACAAATCAGGAACAAAACCAGGCAACCATCAGCCAAGGGGAGCTTAATATTTTGGGGGCTGCACAAATCCTGCCCAAGTAAGCAACAAAGGCTGACATTTATAGGTTTTTCAACAGCAGGGCTTAAAGAAGATCATTATGTTGTGTTATTAAAATATCAAGGAGACACATTCAAGGCCTCAAAAGCACAATGAGTTCATTTCAGCTTTAGTTCCTGATTTTCTTTAATTTTGTATATGAAAATTGAAGCAATAGGATTATAGTTTTGCCCGAATACATTATGAATTTTGTTTTGAACAATTTCCCCACAGACATTTGCTTGTTTCCAACCACAAACTAAACATTCTGTCTAGCGCTTCGTTGTCTATCGCATCTCCCTTTCAAGCATGGTCGAATTTGCTTGCTCTTGCAGCAAGTACTATTCCAGACAGCAAAAGTGGAAGCATTTTAGTTAAATTTGTAGTGCTCTTTGAATACCATCATTTGTCTCAACAGCTATCTTTGAAGGGTTCAAGACATGAAAATAATTCATTTCAAGCGACTAATATATGTGAAAGACTTGATATGCTAGCACTAGAGGTTTACAAAACTTTGCACAACTTGAATCCAGCCTGAAAGATTTGTTCCAAAACCCAATAGCTATAATCTTCGAAAAATGGATACTCTATCGGATCTAAAGGTTAAAACTACAAGTTATGGTATACAATTCATTAGCTTTTTGGGTCCAAAGATTTGGAATTCTCTTCAAAATGAAATGAAATCATTCAAAAATGCAAGTAAATTCAAAGTTCCTTTAAAAGATTGGTACTTCGAAAATCAATGCGCCTGTAATGCTTGTAGTCAATTACTTCCACAATGCAATCTCTTAAATTGCTTCATGTTAGTGTTTATAAGTGTTCACACTATTGTCAAACTAACAGTGAAAAATGTATTTTTATTATTATTACTATTATTATTATTATTGTTGTTATTATTATTGTTATTATTATTATTACTACATTTTCTGCCGCAGAAATAAGTCTTAGAATAATCCTGAACTTCTTCAATTCTAATAATCTCTGCTACTGAGAACTCCTAAAGTAAACAATGACGAACACACTTTTACCTTTTTTTGTTAATTTCTTTTGTTTGTTTTTTGTAATAGTCTTTTTCTTTGTAAACCCTAGGCTAGCCAATTGCAAATTACCTTTGTAATGGTGAAATTTGTAATTGTAGTTTTAACTGAACTGAAATGAAAAGTTTCCATTATTATTATTAAATTAATTCTTCAAAGTTCACTAACCGTAAGAGTAGGCAATCGAGTCGATTTTAGCCTTGAGCTTCATTCTGTCATAATACTGCGAGTCTCTCATCGTGAAGTCGAGCCTTGCGTATCCAGAATAATGCAGGATGCCGAAGTGGGTCCCACTGGCAGAGATGTCGAAGTCTTCACTGAGTTCTTTGATGAAAGCTTTCACTTTGTTGTAGTTTGTTCGCTTTACACTAGTTGACGCATCCATAATAATTCCGAGATCGATTGCCCGCTTGCATGCTAGAGTAAAATATTCCTCTTATTAAGATTCTTTTTACAGAATGCTTAATGCAGATATAATTATCAGCCTTGTCTCATCTTTCATTCACAAAGATCCTTGTTGAATTTTAATAAGTGACTTTGCGTAGAGAAGCCTAAATGCCAATTCTGCCCCATATTCCATTGATTTTGGCAGATTGATAAACATGCCATACATCACATAGAAATAGATCCTCTGTATAAATATATATCATATTGTTAAACTCTAAATCCCAAGCCTGGACAAGTATAAGCCTTCTTTTGCTCTAATGTAGCATTCCTCCTAACAAAGGAATTGAACAGAGATCTTACAGACACTCGTCATTTGCAATTATTTGAGGCTACAGTGTGGTATTGCATTGTAAGCAGCAAAATAGGATTAAGTGTCTTAACCATGGAGAAGTAATTCGTAACTTTATGACGTAACGTAAGGCCGCATAGAGCCGACGTTGTAAAAGACGTCGACCAGATGCCTAGCTCTCTTATACTCAATGCGAAATTGAAAAACTATGATTGAAGTTTCGTACGCTTTCTGCATGCTTGGTTATTGCACGTTTCCAATGCTTCACTCTCGCCAAGGCTAGTGCAGTCTTTTCCTCCCGTTGATGGGGAAGGGTTTGTGCATGATCGTGTCCTCACGCGAACTCCTCCTCCGCAGCTCTTTGTACACTCCGTCCATCTGGTCCATTCACTGTACCCTCCATCAACAACTCTGGATTCTGAAAAGAAACGCCAATGTAGTCATATTTTGTCGACATTGCTCTCATCAACACATTTGAATTGATTAGTTCGCACCCATGCAAATCTTCATTCTAAATGAAGTCAGATTCGTCTTATATTTTAAGCATTGCAGGCTTCTGATCAAATATATTTTGGTTCAATACATCTCCACTTCATTGAAGTGAAAGTGATACTTGAATTATAAAGACAAGCGCAGTGCGATGAACCGAAATACCCTATAGACAATGAAAAGGTCTTCTGTGCCACAAAGTTATTCATCATTTACACTTGGGGCAACGTGCCAACGGAAGTTTTGTTAGTGTGTCCCGGTATGGGATCTCAGTACAGAGATCTGGGAACGACTTGATGACGTCATTGGGGTATG
The DNA here is from genome assembly GCA_003864495.1 of Nemopilema nomurai. Lineage (NCBI taxonomy): Eukaryota > Metazoa > Cnidaria > Scyphozoa > Rhizostomeae > Rhizostomatidae > Nemopilema > Nemopilema nomurai. The sequence goes on from ML133402.1 coordinate 1,350,953, forward strand.
TTCTATTTACCATTTGATGCTACCAGCTGATAGATGTAGTTGGTCTTGTCTTTGCCAATGCATTCAGTCTCTGCTGTGTCGACACAAGGGTCGTAGTCAACACCAATGCACCTCTCAGACTTGCCATCCATGTTGTACCTGATGTTGGCGGAAGGTCCAGACCAGCACTCGCCGTAGAACTGCAGTCCGAAAAGCGAGTAGCCTCGTTGCTCAGCGAGTTCTGCACACTTGCAGTAAAGTCTGTGTGAAGAGAAGGTACTAATTTGATAAAGCAGTTGACACACCGAAGGTAACGATTGCTCTGCTTAACTACGGTAAATGAGGATGCGAGGTGGTGAAATTATTGAGGGAACTGGGAGGAGGTTAAGCTGACAATGGAAAATAAGTCGAGAGCAGCATTAAGTTCTTTGCAACGAAACACACAGATATTTGACTATCGTATCTAAATATCAACTGTTCAAAATGCTTACCCTGTTATTTCCTATCTGCGATGTCGTAATTACGGGATAGACAGAAACAACAATACACCTGATTATTCGCTTCTATGTCCAAGCGGAAAAGGAGACTAGAGTTGGTCTTGGCGGTAGGAGTGAGAGAATACGAGAGAAAGTATATGAAAAACGTACGAATATAGTGTGCCTGCATAATCCTGCCAGTTGATCATGTGACCATCGAAGTTCGGGTTGGTTGGGTCGCGGCGGTTCACCAGCTCGTATTTTAGTGGTCGCTCGGGGAAGACGTCGTCATGGAAACAGCCAACCTTCTTCCATTTCCTCTCACACGTATCTGCTCCTTAAATTCATATAAAAATCGGAGTGTCAGCAGAGTTCGTGATTACTTGAATACTTTTTTACGGCAAATCGTGCGCTTTTATTACCATCCGCTAGTGTTTTAGAATACCTTTTTGCGTGAGAAATTGTATTGGTTACAAATTGTCCATGTTAAACATTTAATCAATCAAATAGCTCATATTAGCGACAGTGACATTGTTAGAGAGAAAATGCTGGTGAATGCGTCACAAAGTGACAAACATTCACCACTTGACATAGGCCAATATTTAATGGCACTATACTTGAAAGTTTCGGAATGAGACGACCTCGAAGCCCATATGAAATATTTGCATAATTTTCCACCGTCCATTCATTACACCTGACTTTATAATCACTTTCACATGTTTACATGAGTATATTGTTTGATTTTATTGCTCCTTATTGCGCTATTCAAAAACATTTTGCTGTGTTGGGTTTAACCGAATGACGCCCAATATTCGTTCCCTTCAATGTCAAAGAGAAAACGCACTTCAGCGATAGCAAACAGTAAACGTGAGAGAACAGCTGATCCAGATATCCCGTCAAAAGTGATAAGAAGCTGCTTCATTTAAAATGAAAAGTGTGAAAGCTTGGGGATCTACGTGTCCATTGAAAAGGCGATTAACATTCAGGCATAAAGTTGGATTGAGCGTGGGAAAGCTTGGACCGAATAAAATCTACACTGGGTGACTAGCAAAGAGAAAACAACAACACAACAGAATTTTGCATCGGTTTACTTGGCTTCAAAGAGTTTGTTAAATGCTGTTCTATGTAATGGTAATCTATTCAGCACAAAGAATAGTCTACCGGAAGGGAATGGGCGAAAGTTGTAAGCAGCATTATTGCAAAAGTTTATCATAAAACCATAGGAATTGTATGAGCTTTTAGGGCTGAATTTTAATGCGCTATCCTAAAAAGGGAAAGTACATGAATTAATTTGACGCCTGTTTTTTAACATGCCATGAATTTGTCGGAATTAATAGCTTTCATATAGCTCAGTTTAAGCGACTTGCTTGCTTTAAAGGAAAGATTTAGCGTGCGAGTCCCTAAGATCAGGAATTGGCTTAATCAGGCGAGCAAGAATTATGCCGTGTTCAAGAAAGAGAAGTTTACATACAATAGCATTGGCTATAAAGTAACAATTGTCACTTTGTCAAGGATACACTAGTCAGCTTACAATACCACTCAACAACCCATTCTGACTGGTTGTCATTAATGTGGCTTGCTAAAAGTAATGACTGTGAAAATAATGCAGCATCGATTAAAGTCTTCAATCAACACAGAGCTTTATCACCAGATGAAGAAACACTATCTATAGTGGAGAAAACACAAGCAATCTTTCTCAGGTCAAAAAATTAAATTAATTCTCCAACAATGAGCTCTTTCTCAGTATTTTGAGTGCATTGGATGCTCTTTTATGCAGTTTATTTGATACATTCTGGTAGTTTTGATGGCTGTATAGAAACCACTCGTTCTTAATGAAAAGCGAAGGTCATCTTTGTTTGTAAACTTTTCAAACTGATGCAGAGAATTAATTAAAGAAGGAGATTTAAATACCTACGATATTCATAAAAGAAGACCGGCAGACAAATTTCAACAAAATTTAATATGAAATCAATGCAATGAAATTTTCTAACTAGAAATAGATGCAGACAGTGGTTAATCATTTATTGTTGATAATCAGTGTATCAGACGAGATTGAGTTTTGCAGGTACCAGTTTAGAATGAGTTTGATCAGCAGAATCGATGTAATGTTTATACTTGATTGGCCGCTTCATTCTTGACAATTCGATAGCGATACATTATCGGTTGCATCATAGACACAACTTTCTATGTTTCTGATTAGTGACAATTTTTTGAAAAAGTTTCATTGCCTAGAAATATCGTCGGGCTCTGAGGAAGCAAGTGCATCAATTCAAGAGGACTTAACGTGTTGATGCAGAATAGTTTTATGGTTGTAGTTGATTTTCATTTTCTATATAGAGGGAAAATCTCTTGGTTTCTTATCAAGTAAGCTGTAAAGCTCCTATTTGCGCTGCAACAGTATTCGGGTCTCATCTTATTGGGCCATAGAAAAGGTCTTCTTCCAGGGTAAAAGATGATTGTACCTTGTAAGTTGGTTTCGCCTCTTTCAGGATAAGTGATGAATTACGTAGCTACCAAATAGCCAAACCAAGCCAACTATTTTACATAATGTTGTGCGATACATTTTGTATGTCATGCGTTGAAAATCTGAATTCTCTTCCAAGTTGTGGAGCTTTTTTTAAATTTGGTAATCGATTAATTACGTAATAATTATCGTACATTCACATGCTTGGCTGCATCTGTATGAAACGAATAGAAGCCTTTTAAGCTTATGTTTTCCAACCTGTTTCTAACCTTAAACCGCCCAACATTAACCATGAAAATTAAGCTAATTGGTCATCAATGTTTCATGGTACGAAATCTTAAAATTGCAAGAGACAACGGAAACATAAAATTCTGCATAGTTGAGTTCATTTTCGTTCGACACAATTTCTTGCATATACTGAGGAGTGCTGCAGAAAAAGTAACTCAAAGTTTGCATGATTTTTCCACTCTCTCTCGCAATTATTTAACTGATACAAGTCAAATTTCAATTTCTAATGGTCAAACTTTGCACGATGACTCAAAATTCTATGACTCAAGCTGACTTTTTTTTCTATTAAAAGTTTCTAAATAGTTGACTAATGATTTAAGCTATACTCACTGCAGTCTCGTAGCTGCTTGCTTAAAATGTCATACTTTCTATACAGATGCTTTTTGAAAACAATGTACAGTAATATGGTACCATTCTCTTAGTTAAAGATATTGCTAGAAAATGCTGATGAAATCAAAAAGCTTTAAACTTTAAATCAACGCAAATGTGGGTTACCTTCAAGAATCCCAGCAGAAGCCAAAGCGAGAAGCAGTACCGGTAAAAACATTTTGTCTTCTGAGTAGAACCGCTTGGTGTGAAAAGCAGGCCCGAATGAAGTAGAACTGCTACTCTGGCTGCTTTTATACAGCCTCTAATCAATATTTGCAGGAAGAAACTGCCTTCTGAAGAGAAGGAAGCTATGTTCTACAGTTATCAAATTGATTAGCAAACAGGGAGCAGATGCCTTTGTATTGAGAAAGAATTCTTTGTTACGTCAACGGGTTGTCAGGGTGTCTCTATTATCCGCATGAAAAGCTTGCCCGGCAGCAGAATCAAAACTTCTAAATGAGACTTTGCATCCTGTAAATAAATAAGTCAAGGAATCAATACGAAATGCAAAGGGAATTTAAGATTATGTTTTGTCCTCAGGTTTTATGTGAAAATAATTTCGGTATTTTTCGTTTCAAAGGACTCAGTGCTGGCTTGCAAGAGGAAATGCATTGTATCTCGTATTATCCAGGAGGTTTTGTGTCTGCAAATAAAGGAAAACCCTTTATCATACCATACAGGTTGGTTTTTCTAAAAGAGTTTCCCATATTGCTTCTATGAATGGAGTCGCTGTGCGAAATGAAAACTCTTTCAAGACAAAGACAATCGCACCAGTTTTTGTAATAGAAGAAGTAAACAAAAAGTTGTTTAATAAGAGACAAGGAAGTGGAGAGCATTTCTGGACGCCAGCATTCGAGAATTGTACAAATCTAAGATAATCGGAGGCAAGACCGGAAATTTTCTTGACACAAGTCATAGCATGATTGCATCGAACTTTTGGGCTTCGGTATCAACATTTGCTCCAAGCAATCAATAATGTAGACATTCGACTTTCAGCCGCTTCTTAGTTCTATACCGCCAAGCTTACCTTTTGAGTGAATTTCTTCTTTAAATTGCATTTAGGAAAATGAATTGTGAGAGAGATGTTCTGGGGATTAAAGGTCCCTTTTGTCTACGAAGAGAGACTTGGAGTTGGAAAATATTAATGGGTATTTTCTTCAAACTAATTCTACACAATCTTTGACAAAGGGAACGCTAGATCTATGGGTATGCTTTGCACCATTCCCTTTCTTTCCTTCTCTATTTCTATCATTCTATCTATCTATCTTTCTTTCCTTCTTTCTCTTCTTCTTCCTTCCTTTCTTTCTTCCTTTTTTTCTTTCTTTTCTTCCTTATTTTCTTCTTTCTTTCTTTACTTCTTCATCTATATACTTTTTCTTTCGCTATCTATTTTTTCCCTTCCTTTTTTCTTTCTTTCTTCTTTCTTTCAAAACAGCGTTTAGTCGCAACTGCTATTCATTAGGGGTGACACTCTTGCAATATCAAGCGATTAGTTTGTTAGTTTGTAATCAGAACAGAGTATTCACGAGTAGCTCCTGCAGTCGCGTGTCCTTTTCTCAGGAAGTCAGGCCCTATCAAAGACAAATAAATTAATAATTGTTCTGTACATTAAACTAAGACAATAGGTCCAGATGACAATATTCAGGATCCTGCCAAGACCAATCTATTCGGTATAATAGGAGACAAAAACCACACGCATTACCAGCACTGGTGATTTGATGCCATAATTGTTTGTTGTTCTGCACTGATTGACTATGAGCGATATAAACATGTTAAATCAGAGTGCTTACGTAAGCTCGGTCAAGTATACTTTCTTTGGCCTTTACATTTTACTATGCTATTTTTGACCATGAGCTCTTTTGTCTAGATCTGCAACCTCGGGCATACTGATTTACAAATAGAGCATGGTTGTGAAAAGCATAAGAAATGGAAATGTTGAGGAGCTCACACAAATAGAACAAGTCAACAAGTGACCTAGCGTTCGCAGCAATGGGCAAGGGTAGCCGTGAATCGATGTACAAGGCCTCAAGAGTGCGTTAGCTTTCCTCTGCTCCCCTTTCATCAATTTTACCCTGGCGCCTTTGCCTGCCCATGCACAAATATTGGACTTCAACTCTCCAAATTATTTTTTATTAACAAACATCAGTCAAGAAAAGAAAACAGCTATGCAAACTGTATTTTCAACAGCAGTGCTAGAAGCTATAATTAAAATACTAAATAGAAAAGTGACAATTCACACAATAATGGAAAGGTCTGCGTTAACACCTATGCCAACATAAGTATTGCTGTTTGCTCTGGCGATATTGTTTTCTATGCTATTCTTGTAATCAAGTTCTTTTACGATTAAAAGACAACGTAGCAAAATTATTTGATTGAATGGTGCATGAGCTTAGAAGAATACAATATTGCCAGCATCATGATACTGTCTTCCAAACTTGACCCAACTTTTCAAAGATAAATTTTCTATCCTATATCAAAACTTCTACCAAGATAAATAAGGACTCAAATTCCTTTATTTTAAAAATGTTTGATTATATTTTATCTAGGTCTTTGAATGGTTATAGGTAGGTTAATCTACGAGAAAATAGATAACTAAAGAGTTAAGAAATATCATCGTTTTTGATTTAAAGCAATTTGGGACTTTTTCTACCAAGAAGACTATAGGCACAAAATTAGCTAATATAATTCAATCTAAATTTTGAACGGTTAAATGACTTGATAATAACAAACTGTAGAGAGAGCAAATGTTTCAAAAGATCAATTTCCAATAAAATGCAACGATGACTTCAAGCATAAAGCATATTCAAGCATATGTAACATAGAAGAAAAAGTAATGGTGCCGAATACTGAAAGATTAAATAGTTTTCAGTTTAGTGCCAAGGCAAAACAATATTGTCAGAACTGTTAACAATGGTTGAAATAAAAAGCGAAAATCAAAAGGTGATATAATTTAAAAAGACATGACTATATCCGTTTGTTGTGAAGATTTCATATTGGCAACAGGTAATGCACTCTTTTAGTTTACAGTCCCCATTACGAAAACATATATCAAGAGATTGTCATAAGAGAGCACTGAGAAGATGTAATGTCATGTCATGAGAGACCTGGCTAAGTGCATCTAGAAACATATTTAGTGATAGATACTGAAATTTAATTGGATAGAAGATGGCTAAAGTTTGACGAAAATGGACAAATTTTGCGACCCAGGAATGATAGCTGTTCCTGTCGAGGAAGAGGACATAAGTTTTTTCTCATCGAGGAAGAGGGTTTAAGGAATGTTTCTTCTCTTTGAATGCACTCTCAGCAAGCAACTTGATGTGCACCTCACGCGTTTGATGCAGAAAAGTACAGCCTTTATTGAAGCTGTCATAGGAAGGGTCAAAAATAATCGTAAACATACCTCAGCTAGTTGCCGAGATACTTAAAATTGCAATGGCAAGCTTTCACTCTCCACCAACAGACAGGCTGCAGACACCCCTGCTAGAGTTGCAGAGTCTTTCGTCTCTAAGTCTGCTACTTGTTGATGTAGAGACATTTACTTTATTCAGCCTGTAATTCACATGCAAGGCAAGAATTCGTGGAAGAACATAGCCTTTTGAACAGTATACACCAACTGAGAACATTGAATACGTGACCAGGATTCTCAATAAGATCATCACACTGTGACTTTAAACATTGGGGAAAGGTAGAGTAATGTTACAAATCCCATTATAGCCAAAATACTTTGGTCACTGAAAAAAACTTGAAAATCGAGTATTATCGGGAGAGATGGATTAAGACTTTGGTGTTTCAACGTGCCTTAAATCATTCTTGATCCTCTTGAGCAACCCTTTGGGTTACACAGATAAGAGCAGTATGAGTATGGCAACTTAAAAGGTTGTGTCAAGGAGACCGAAAGGGCATTTAGGATTTCCCAGCCTAAAAAGGCCTGGCGACTCTGAAAGCAACCAACTTTGATGGATATTCTCGACTAGTGATTTAGATTTTTGAAGCCTTGATTCACACAATATACAGTGAGTCAAGTCATCCAATAGTTTACTGGTGTTGACATTTCTAAAGTACAACCAGAAATGATTTTTCCTTGTCTCGTAGATTTTGCTTTTGACCGATCCTTCGTGTAAGTGATGTTTGTTCACGAACGAAGTTTGGCTACCATGTCAATCAGAATCATATAAGCACTTGTAAATCTTGCTTTTATTCCTACTTGAAATGGTAATTTTCTTATCTCGTTCATCAGCACGACTAGCGTTAATCTGCTACGATACATTTCTACTGAATGGCTGGAAACTTTGTTGTCGCAGCTGATGCTACAAGCTTCAAGTTCGCAAAGAAAATAGTCAAAATCGTATTTCGCCGGAGCGGAACTGAAGATTTGAGTACTTTCACTGCAATCAAGTATGCTTGCGATGTAACTGAGTCTTTCAACGAACTATTGATCAACCGCATCCGGAAAGAGATTTTAATGACAATGCTCTTTTGAGTATTTCAGAAATGTAGCAAATAAAACTCGCAATAGAACTGATTCTTTACAGTCAATATTTCTCACGTCAAATGTCACTTTTTTACACCAAAAATTTATCTTTTTTCCTTCGAAACCATTTGGGCTTAGTACACGAAATACGACATCTTCCATCTCGCCTCATTCTTTGCGTTCATCCCAACTTCAACAAATGTGATTTTAAATAGTGCTTGACCGCTGATGATTGCTTAAATTTATTGATATTCCAACTCCTGATAGGCCGTACGTTGTCCATTTATCATACGTCAATAAATGAGTGAGCCACCCCAGTCTCGTTTTATTCTTAGGGATTCTGCTCTCTTTTCTCAAAATTCCATTCAAAAACATGTAGCTGCCATGACCATTCAAAGGTGGCCCTAATGATTCTAGTTAAAGACAACAGATTCTCTTATGCCATTTTTCAACTGATTGTTTTGTATTGGTACATTCATAAACCACAGATTTTAGAATCATCATTCACAATCTGAGTCATCTGTTCAAATGCTTGAGCCCAAAGGGAATCAGCCTTCCTATGACTTCCACGTGTTGCTCTCTAAGACTACAGGTAAGAAGGGGCATTTATATCTTCCAATGATATTTCTTCCTTCTTTTGGATCTTTCTATTACTTTATCCAGTTTTTTAAACAATGTCTCAATTAAGCGCACTATCTACACCTCTAGACAGCTAAGCACATGACCTTTCCCTTTTCAAATAGGATCAATAAACACAGAGATGGATTTATTGGATCTGAAGGCATCGTAAACAATTCTTGCCGAATTGTTAGCCTTGCTTGCCAGAATTGAAGATTGCTCTTTTGCTTCTAGCCATATGGGTTATGGGTTAGTTTGCTTGTTTTTAGGGCAGCATTATTTTATTTATGCAGCACTGAGTCAGCCATGGAAATGTTATTATGTCTGTCTTATCTCTTGTCCAGCTAGGAATAGATGTTATTATGTCTGGAACCATAAAGACTCACTTCTCTAAACCTTTTGAATAGATTCCTTGAATGCTCTCATGCAGCAAGAAGAAACACTTGTAAGACTACTTACGAAATACCACAAACTTTCATACAAATAAGCGCATCAGACTGATTTGCAATAAGCCATCATTTTTAACGCTCCTATATCAACATGTCTGTTTTTGCGATTAACATAAGATGCATATATCATTAAAAACAACAAATATTAATTTCAACTACCCAAAAATGAGATGCAATGTCGCCAAAGGTGTTTTTATAGGGATCACAGGAAATACTCCTCTTTAAATTAGTGATATTAATCTTTGAAGTTCTTAATATAAATTAACACTGATAACAAACATGTTGCCTAATTATCCATACAGGATAAGACCTACTTCATAGAAAAGTTTATACAAACATTAAAAGATGACGTTTTTTACAACTACTTAGACGGATTGATCGGTCAATATTTGCATATTCAAGTCGCACTTTTTGCATCCAAACTTTCGCCTAATGATCAGTGATTTGCAGAAGGACTTAAGCTTTCATGTAAAATTTTCTTCGATTATATTGTTTGGTCAGTTTCTTTTTAACGATGGAATGACTTCCTATAGAGACAGTCTCTTAATGCTTGTTTTCTATTCAACTTTAAACTGCGTAGTTGAGACTTGTTTCTGCTTATAAACTGAAGCATTGAATATTTCCGATAAAACATATCGCATAACGGAGTGGGTGCTTAAAAATACTCTTCATGTTTGAAAATCAAAATGTTTGAAACAAGTCTCATTTTATGGTCTATATACCAGCATCAGAATTCTAAAGTTAAAGGTTTCCTAGCGTCATTACAAGAATGTCGATGTTTGGTAATTTTGAGTTCCAATTTTCCGCCAGTTTCCCACTCTCCCGCAAATATAAAAATCGATAATACGAACTAAGCACCCAAGTACAACCCGACGTTTAGAAAGGTAAAGAAGCGTTTGAAATTTTTGAGGAAACAGAATTTTCGCCTGGTCAATTACGTTACTGTGGAAACCATAACAAAAATATTTGGTTTTTTTCTGTTATCATTTTTATAGGCTTTTGAAAACTGCTATGCAAACAAAATATACTTAAGCTGCAAGCAGAATGCAAAACAATTGTTTCTCTTATATTGTACAGAATTTTTTAGGGTGTTTTGAGAGGATCAACCAAGTACAGAAGTTACCAAAACAAAATTGCTTCCTACAATTGTTATCATCTTCATTTAAATTGAAAGAGAACTATAAAAGATACCACCAAAGAACTATCACCTTGCTGTTGAAAAATACCTTTTTTCTGAGAATGTAAAAGAAAAGGTTTAAACATCTGATTTGAAGAAGCTGCCAACTTCTACTTTATTAAAACTGTCAATCTTTAAGGCTTAGGAGATTTTGACAAATCTCTGATAGGAATCATTCTTATCACATGATCATGCTATTGTTCAGAAAGAGGATGTGCTGCTTGACTAAATAGGCAGATATGAGTAGTAATGGTTGATTAACTTTGCCTGGGACCAACAGAGAATGATTAGTGGATTGCCTTGTAAGATTTTTAACTTTAATGAAAAACCACTATCAACTCTGGGACTTGATTTATGATTTTATCAATCAGCAGTGACGTGATTTATGATTTTATTTTTCACTACCTAGCTTTGGAAGATGATTTTTAGGAAACTGAAAAGCTTTAGGCTTATTGTGCAGTGTCCTGGTCCTTCCTCTCGGTGTGACCACACCTTGTGATTCCTTGTGCTTAGAATTACAGAGAGTTGGCGATTCTCCTTACTCTGTGTGCAAGTTTGGTCATGCCAGGGACTCGAACCACGGACCTTAGAGTCTGTAGACAGGGCCTCTAACCACTGAGCTATCCTTTCTGTCTTTCAATGAATCATGATGCTTTTATTAAAGTTTAAACTTGATAGACAGAAGACATGTTTCTTATAGAATTATCTTTGTTTCTCAGATGCTGGATACATTGAATGGAATGGAAAAAATTCTAAGAATAAAGAATGCACTTCAGTGGGAGGGTAAGCACAAGTATTGACAAAATAATCTGCTGAAATGTACTTGGCAGAAGAGCTCATTCATGGTCAGTCATGGTAACTAGAATCTACACTTAAAACTTTTACCTCAAGCAATCAAGAGAAACTTTTACTTCAAGCAAGAGAAGTGATGTAACTTGGCCTGTGGGCCTTATCTTGTGAAAAGGCCTGTAACAAGTAGGAAAAAGGTATATATTTGTGTGGAAATACTTTGTAAAGGATGCTCTAAATGTTCCCAATTGCTGCTTTGACAATTCCAGACAAGGTGCCAGGGGTGGAAAAAGATCAGACCATGGGACCATTGGTCCCAGAAAATATTTTGGCTCCCAGAAATAAAAAAAAGCAGAAATCTGAATTTATATAAAAAGATACTTTAATTTCAGTTAGAATCAACAAAAGCAGAAAGAAAAACATGAAAAGTCAGCTATTCAGCAAGCAATGACTAAGCAACCATACCAGAAATTAAGAGCCTAAACACTTCAAGCCATTTCAAGTTCATGGAGAAAACTTGTGTGACAGATAAAGGATTCAAGAATCAAATTGTTTCAGTTTTGCTTCTGCACTATATAATTAGCTCTTCTGTTAAAGATCTGCAGTAGGCAACAACCTTAGACCAGTTTTAATGACATTTTATAGAGTAAACCAATATTTACAATGACAACATGAGGTAGTTAAGAAAAAGCACCATGTAAGATAGGTAAGTTCTTAACTGAATCTTTGAGAAACAGAGAACAGAGCAAACTATGTGATATCAAACCATATAAATTTTTATGGAACTAAGCTATCAATTGTCATATAGCTATTAACGGTTGAAAATTTTGTTCCAAACTGGTTGAGTCATTTTACTTCTGAATGCTTAAAAGGCGCAACTTCACATGGCACTTTTCTGTGCTGTTTGTTTACGGTGCAGAAAATATTTGCTTTCTGAACTGCGGTCCCAGAAAGAAAAAAAATTTCCACCCCTGCAAGGTGCTGCCAAACTTTTGATTAGAGATTGGAGAAGCCTTAAAAAGTAGTATTGAAATGAAGCAACCTTTGAAGTGGCATTTGGCAGACAGTAAGCTTTCTATCAAACCTTTTATGTCTACAAATGCCAAAGAAACAAAATCAGCTAGTATGAAGATTTTAATACCAGTAGTTTGTAGCTCTAGGATTTTCACATTTATTCAGTTTTAGATGTTGCCTCGACATCTTCTAGCCAATCTGGACATTTGTTCTTAATGAATTCCAAGTATTGTTCTTGTAAAGTCTGCAATCTATTTTCAGACAAAGAGTATGATGCTTCCTTCAAAAGTCTTTGAGAGGCATCTAAGTCATCTAAAATCTTCTTGTTTCGTCTTTTTACATGTTTCATTTCTTCTTGTTTATTTGTCTTCCTTGAAAGGTAAAACATGTTATAAACTGTTAACAGCTTGCAAGAGTAAAATTAAAAATTGTTTAAAAGTCGTTATTAGATCAACTAAGATGTATATTGAGGCAAGAGAAGCAAAGGACTATTTCTTACAACTCTGCAATCTAAACACGAAAGGTAGCCATTTGCAAAACTTGAGTTCAAAACTTTTTATGGCACTACACAATGGAAGCGTGATTGGTCACATTTCAAGTACCTATTCTTCTAAACTGCTCAAGAGATGCAAACGCTAGAAAATGACAAAAAGTTGACAGAATGAAGATCTAGTTGTGAGCATTTCTCAAACAATCTTATTCGATTTTGCATTTGATCACAAACTGGCTATTTTTTCACATCCATTTTGAGTTTATTCTGAAATACTTAACTAACACTGAAATGAGGAAATAATCTAATTGAACTTAAGGTCGCTTAATGCGTAAAATTGAATAAAGTTGAGTATTGCCTTGAATTTTGAATAAAAGCAGTTTTGAATAAAAGCGGTAAGAAACAGTTTGTCTTTCTGAAATGCCATTAAACTAACCTTTGGTCTGTTTCGATATCTTTTTGCATTTGTATTTTTAGTAAAGCTTGCCTCTTGAATATTAGTATTTCGTGTTCTTGTGACAAGCCTGAAAGGAGCCGGTACGTGTTCTCACTGCTTTTGGGCTCATCAGCCGCCATGATTGAAAAAAATTAAGGGATAGTTTCCGTAGTAACAGCTCCTCCGCAACGTTTAATAATACCGGTTAGCAGAAGACCTGACAGTATTGACCTGCATATAAGGATACAGGCCCCTTATTTTTTAAAAGCACAGATCCTTTCTAGCATAACATGGTTTTTGTATAAGAAACATAACCCTGATTTTAAGTGTATAACTCGTTTTATAAGAAACACATCAGACCTTAAAGCAAAAGGTTGTTTTTTATATGTGGGACACTGCTTTACATCTTAACACGAAATCTGGTAACAGCTTTGGTATCATGTGGCTCTGAAAGTGAGCAGTAGAGATATGGATTGACAAGGGAACTGATTGTCAAAAAAGAATAGATTTCAACTCTCTATTTTAACTCGAGTTCACTCGAAATTTTGCATTGAGCCTGATAATATTTATGTGGCTCTTAAAGCAAGCAGTTACCTTTATTTCTACACATGAAACACCAACCTAAACCAAATAGGCAATTAAAACAATGAATGCTAGCATTGTAAATACCAGTCTACTTCCTCATTTTCAGAAGAAAAATCACCTACTAAGGAATGAACACAATGAATGCATTTCTTGGCATTTGTAGTGCTTCAAGAACTTTCATTGTCAAAAAAATTGACCTCTTTAACTTCACAAAAATTCCAATTTTCCACATTTTTCAGAGCAAGCAAAACTCCCAAGAAAGATGAGAAAAAATAAACATATGACTGACAACATTATTGAGCTTTTCAAAATACATCTTCAAGTCCCATAGCACATTATGAACATTACACTCAAGTGGATAAAAAATCCAGTGGTTGAAAAGTAGGGGAAATCAAAAGTGCTTATCATATGTGAGTTATAAATTACACCACAGTCTATAATAAAACAGGTTAGTTAATTATTTACAACCCTTTGCTAAACATTCAACTTTCTTGACCCTGAAAGATAGAAAATGTAGATAACAAGCACTAGAAAGTTTTGACACTTGGCAAATAAAAATTGGTATATTTTCCAATTGAAAACTTGATTACCAAAAGCTCTGAATCTGATGTAGATTTGTGGACTAATGAAGAATAAAATTCAAGATAAGAGACAAAAAACAAGAAAAATTCTACATCTGACCCTTTTTGACAAATCAAACAGCCTTAAAGTGCTTCAATGATTATCTTCAAAGGGCAATGATACCAGAACTCCATGCTCAATAAATTCATACCTGCTCATTTGCATTTTTTGGTTCATATTGCTCAAGCTGTAAAATGATTAAAAAATTGCAATTATTACCTCTGCCCTATGTTAATTGACAAAACACAAGTTAAACTAGGTGTCATTTCATGTCAAGGCAGAATTTTTCTTACAAAAATGTTCTTACAAAGCACTTATTCTTTTCAAGGCTTAGAATATCTGAACATACAATCAGTTGGTTTAAAGCACTTTTTTCTGATATTTATGGCTTACACTTCCAAAATAACCAACCAACACAGTTCTAAAAGATTCCTTTTTTAGCCCTAACATGTTTTCTTCCCACATTGCTCCTCTAAAATAAAGCCTGAATCATGCACATACATTTTTCAAAACCTGTTTCTAGAAGCCATTTTGACAATTTGTATCAACCACTACCATTTTTAGAGCTTGGCATCTTAAGCCTCATTTTCATCTAAATTTCATGCTCTTCTTTTGCAACACTTATATCGTTATACTTCATGAAAAATTATAAGTTGTAAGACTAACTGAAAAAGTACTTAGCTCTTCGTGAAGATCACCAATAGGTAACTATAAACTTCTGTAAAACTGCCAACAGGAAGAAGCTACATTAAATAATAATGAAAGCAAAAAATATATTGAAAACAATACCTTTTGTTTAAGTTGCGCAGTCTCCTCCTTTAGCTCTTCATTTTTCTGGGTCAGTTCTGAAACCTGCAATTTTAATGACTCAACATCTGCTGTTTCAGGTGGCCCTCCATGCAGGTGATAGCGCAGAAAGCTAAATAAAGTCAAGGTAACTTCAGCAAAAATTTGAATACTAAAGTTAGCTTTTCCAAGCCATCCTTACAAGGTGACAAAAATCTAGAGAGTTGGTCAAGTTTTAGTGACTTTTTTGATGCACTATCTAAAAGAATTTGAGAGAGGCATATGACCACTTCCTCTTTTGGGAATGTAGATCTCATAAGAATAGCCAAATCACTAGAAACAATTTAGGATTCTGGCAAACAAATATAAAAGTGAATAGTTTGGTGTCTTTTGCTAACTTTCAAGGTAGGAAACATCCTGCAATATCAACATGTGGAGCAATATCAATTGTAAATGAACCCCGGGTGAGAATACACAGAAAATGCTCTGCATTATTAACTAAGATTAAGAACTAGAAACAAGGAAATCAATTGTAAAGAAAAGATACTCCAATGCATTGTTTGGTTTCTCTGGTTCTTCGTACAAGGCAACAAGTACTGAAAAATGGTAGCAGCAGATATCAGCTCATAGTAAACATTTAAATGAGCAAAATCTTTAGCAATAGGGAAAACACAATGCAAAACTCTAAACACAGTACTAATTGCTATTTCTTATCCTCTTTACACATAAAATTTCACCAAAGATTGCAGGGTAAGATTCTCTATTCAATGGCAAGCCAACGCAAAACTTCAAAATGCTATACATGAGAAAATGTAATAGAAGATAATTTGATGTTTGGTCAAATGTTTGAAAAAAGCATTTTGAAAAAACTTACATAGCTATAGAAACTTGCATAGAAAATACCTAACCTCTTGTAAGAGCATCAAGTACTCCTGCTTTCTCAAGATACTTTCTGAATTCCTCTCTTTTTGAGTCAGCTGGCTGGAAGGAGAGAACACCTTTTATCAAAAAGAATCAAAAATTAATTCAAAGATTCACAGGTTTGTGTTACCACTGAGAAGTGACTTAAGTGCAAATAATGTCCCAACTTTAGACTTGGCAGACATTTCATTACTGAGTCACTTAAAGTCCAAAACTATAACATGATAATTGTTTCAGTTTCAAAACCAGGTTGTCTTATATCCCCATTCTAGTTAACATTCATGTTTTCTTCAAATTTTGAAAACATTATGAATAGGACATTCCAATTTGCTTACCTAGAACAAATCCACAAGATATTGTGCTAGCCCTTTAAAACTTGCAATGGAATAGCAAATGTGTTTGCAAACAAGGAACCACAGATAAAAGGCCTCAAGTATTAGAGCCATGGCCCAGCTTTTAAAATTTCCTCAAAAGTTTCTTTAATTTTTTTTAATTAGATTTGTATTAAACTCTGTTCCTCCAGTGACACATTAACCAAGGGCCCCCTAGGGCTTTTCAATTTTAAGGGGGGGGGTCCAAGCAAATTTTTTTTAAGCATATAAAAAGTGCCAAGCAGCATTAGGGGGTCCCACTAACCTTTGGCCCAGGGGCCCAACAGTTGCATATGCCACCCTGGTCCCCTCCCTACTTTTTTATATCATCAGAGGGCCTGGCCTGTGTTGATGGCTAGAATAGTTAAGGTTTAATACAAAGATTTAATACAAATACATACTTAAATTTTTCTAATTTTGTGGCAAATTAAATTTCCCTCCGTTACCCTTTGAATGACATATTGATAGTGTTTGAACAATTGGAAAAGTAATGCACTTTTGCTTTTGAAAGACTCAAATAAGAAGGGTAAAATAACCAATGCAACCTAATTTTTTTAAATGTCAATGACACATTATTATTACATTAACAGTCTGTAATAGAATATGTGCATATATGTTTCAGATTTTTGTGTATCTAGTTGCAGCTTTGTGAATTTTTCTACAAATTGCAGCAAAATAGTGCTGGACAAGTATTAGAGAAGGTAGACATGATACTAATCACAATGACTGATACTAAAATAAATAGCGGCACTTGGGGAGTCATAAAAAAGAAGATAGAAAAATACGAACATTCAATTGAAATAGGACGGTTAGAGTGATTCTGCATTTCAAAATTAAAGTTGTGGTTTTCACATAGCAACAGCTTGAATTAAAACACGCTAGGGTATAATAGTACAATTAAACTTCTCTCTTTGCACGAATCAAAGAGCACTAATAAAATTAAAGTCATCAAATAATACTTTTCTGTCATTTAAATAGCTTTTCATGCAATTTTGGCGGTAAGATATAGTAAGGCATTTCCATATACGAACGACTAGGCCTACCATCAATTCAGTAAGAAGCGCTTCGAAATTTCGCTCCTTCTTAAAAACTCTAGGCTTGGAGCTGACATGAAAAAAGTGAAATACCTTATTGGCAGTGCTTCCTGATGTCGAAGGCATTCTTGATCGTTGTTAGGAAAAAACTGTTCAGACTTCCGTGCAGTTCTGCCTCCGTTTCTATGGACTTCGTTTGTCGTTTCCAGTTACTGAATAAGAGACCGACCGGTTCGATTTGCCTCGGTTTAGAAAAGAGACCGTTCTAGCCACTCAACACCCAATGCACACTTTTAAACACTTTTTATAAAAAATAAATTCTAATCATTATAGAACTTTTAATAGAGAATATTAAGGTTCAAAAATGCTCAAATTTAGGAATAATGTCAGGCTCAACAATCATCAAGACTAAGATTTCTCTTCAATTTGAGTTTTCTTCTAAAACAAAACAACTGTCGCGTGATTAAAAAAATGTTTTTGGATTAAGATCGTATTTGTATCATTAGATTTTGCATTTTAATATCAAATTTGTTGTTCCTATTGAAATTTAAGATGAATCAAACATCAAAGCAAATTAACACCTTGTGTTGGGCAAGAATGACTTAAGAATAATCTTAGGCTCAAAATAGAAAGCATTTTAAGAGTACTAAGGCAAAAATTGAGGTATTCTTATAAAAAATTGTGTACCAAATATCAATTACGAGAGGGTATGTAATATTTGGTATGCACCAAAATTGCTTTTCACGCATGAGGGAATACGCCAATTATCGTTTTGGTTTTTGGACATCTTCGAACTCGATAATGCTTCTGCCAAAGAGTGATGACCATGCAGAAAGAAACAAAAAGCAATGTTTCACGGTCACCCAAAAACAACTCATGGCCAGGGAAGGTAGAAAATTTTGTCAAGAAAATAGTAAAATTTTTGTCAAGAAAGTAGAAAATATGACTTGTCAATGAACTGTTTTATGCAATCCTCAGAAGTCGAAAAACTTGGCAGCACTATGCCAATGGCAGTTTCATCTTACATGATTTTTGTAGTTTTTCAGTTATTCTTGGTTCACGTGATGTTGTGAAGTGAAATCTATCAGTCATCAGAATTGGCAGTATTTCCCCCCGAATATGTATACTACGATCTTGAATCCAACGCAAATTAAAATGCCCTTCTTGCAAACAAAATGCCATTAAGACGCTTTCTACGTTCCTGGGAAAAGAACAGAAAGAACCCGAATAAATATGTATGGAAATAATGGTACTTTATGGCACTGTACAGCTTGCAAATTAGAACACTAGAAAGGTAAACAACAAAAAGAACTGTAATAATTCAGAAAGGTCCTGAAAAAAAGTTTTACGTGTAAGGTATCTACCTAGATTCTTCTTACTGAGTTATAGTTACTACATTTTCACAAAAAAAGAAAACTTATCTAAAGAAATAAAAAACCGTATGATTAACTCTAAAACTTTATAGTTTCTTTCCAAATCACAAGCAATTGAAATTCATATTCAATCTAGGTGCTCTTCCTACTGTCTGAGTACGATGTTTAGAAGTTAGAAAAAAGTTTGCCTGGGCTGATTTTTTGAGCGAAAGGGATATTCAGAATGGAGCACAGATTGCTTCCAAAGGATGCGAATCTTATGTATAATGAAAGTTGTCTTTCGCTAGCACCACGCTTAACCTCCTTTCTGTTTGATTACTCTACTATCTATTAAAGGCAGGTAATATATATTGTTGCCTGTGTTATTGTTGGTGTATATCGCTCAATGCGTCAGTGAAGTGTGTTACTGGAAAATTATGGAAAACATATACTTATCCAAAAAGCATACGACAAACTAATATTGCATATAGTATGCATAGCAAATTCAAACATAAACGCAAGAATGAATTAACTCGAATCAGGTATCGATGTTACACATTTTACGTAATATTTTTTCCATGTTATCCTATGCTATCTTATTCTTTCTTCCATCTTATCCTTAGATCTACGGGTGCCAAATCATAGCAAAACTTGCGTTGGTCGGTCAGGATTCTTTTCAGTGAAAAGTGACATGGTGCATGCTGGATAAGTTGAAGCTTGACCTCTGATAAGTTCTTATTGAATTAACTTATGATTGATGGTCGTTCTTTTTCTTAAATTTAATATGTTATTTTTCTGTAAATATTCATCTTCGTTCTCTTTAATTGGATACCGGCCTACAACACTGGTTCCTAAAGGACACATTTCAGTTCCATTTTTGTCATTAAACTTTGATATGATAGCCAGATTAGATTTCTCTGCCTGCAAGGATATGTCTGATAATTCTAATAGTTCCAATCGTTTAAGAATATATACTGGCGATACCCTCCCAACCAGCGCATAAGATAGGAACAACTGTCCGAGCTAAAGATTTTAGATAAAAATTCCCTATTTTGCCCTTTCCTAGTGCTGCTTGGAAAAAGTTTACTTATTTGTTTTGTATAGTATTACATGTCTACGTATGATTCGAAGAGTTTCCGGGAAAGTTTCCTGAGGAAAACATGGAAAATATGAGCTACCGGAAAAATGAATTAAATCAAGCGTGTCATGTCGGCGGAATTAAATCGTGAAACAACTTAAAATAGGATGAGTGGCACGTTTTATGAAGGGGTTTTTCCTTGACACGGGGATCACCTTTCAATGTTTCTTGCCTGCCCTCTGACGGTCAAAAGCAAGTCATGCTTTCTAAACGAAGGCTATTGGGATCGGTCTATTCCTATGCATCTTTGACGCAATTAGATAAATTACAAACATAATAAATAGGTAAGAGAAAATCAGATAATGGCGATTTGATCTTCTCTTTGTAATTTGGACGCTGCGTGGCCGTCTTTTCGCGGGTTTCGTAATGACCGTTAACAGTGAGGGGTTATGGGATAGAACGTTCTTTCGAAGGCCCATGTGTTGAACCTAAATGCAAGCCTTGTAGTTGAGTTAATCGTCCAGTGAAACAACCTATAAAATACAACCCATTGCACATGGAAATCCAAGTAAAGAGGAAACGAAACAATGAATTAGTTTATTTGATAAATTGATATTTGCCAACAAGAGAGATAGGGAAACATCTTTGTATTTCCTGCAGATAGCAAAGATGGCGGACATGGACCTTGTTCGTTATTTTAACAGCGAGGTATGATCGAAATTTCAATGCTTGTCGATTCATTAATGCAGTTGAGACGGGTTTAAATATCATTTACATTTTGTAGATAAAGGCTTATGATCTTCCCTTACATTGTGTCGCGCAGAAGTTGTCAGTCCTTTGTCTTTTCGTCTCACTCCCATTTTTCGTTAAAAGGCTTTTTTCGTGGTTTTTCAGGCTGAGTAACACTCTATCGACCTAATTTTTATTGCTTTCTATGCCATTTTATTTATGTTTGATGCTGTTCTAGCCTTTTCTGGATCTAGTCGATAGAATTATTCGATGTTTTCATCTTGTGATGTTGTCATAAAATATTTGTCGTTAAGGAACAGGCCCTCAATCCAATGAGTCGATTCTACGTCATTTTTATGGGCTGTGAATACATAAGCAGTGAATTGAAAAGTTGATATGAATCACAATTAGGTTACCTTGTATTTGGCTACTTCCTTGCTTGTTACTTCCTTGTTGGTAAAGTTATTCTAATGGATACTCAGGAAGTTTAAAAAACATATAGAAGATTAAAGTCCAATTTGACTTTGTTTGTTGAGAATTTGAGCAAGTTAAGTTATTTACCTTCAAACAATTCTCTGAAATAATCTTTATTTTGATCCAAATTATGATTATTTTGACACTAATGACCATAAATGTAAATAATAGGGAGTTGCACTTTTTCAAAATGTAAACATGAATATTATTCACATTCGTATCACTCTCATTAGATTAAAACATTACCATATGGTATATGTAGATTTTTAAACATTCAACTATCAATGTTTCCTTTTTGTTTCCAAATGAGTCCAAATGAAAAGGGAAAAAGCAGGCACCTTAGAAAACCTATAATAGGAATCAACTACATCCAAGTTATTGTAAAATAAGAAGTAAAGAGTATTTTTTGTTTTTATCATAGCTATCAGCTCTTTATGAAACAAAGCCACCAATATCTAAAGCAAAGATGACATCAATCACAAAATATGCTGTTAAGGCTGTCAAGGTATGTTAGGATGATATGATTGTTTCTTGTCATCTCTCATATGAGTTAATAGCATACAAATATATATATATTGTTTGGCATTTCTTTAAATGCAACAAATGCATTTATGTAGGTATGTTTGTCTTTGTTTTTAAGGAAAATTATATAACTCCAATAAGTGTAAGTCACTCTTCTGGAAATGATGAGGTATTCTTACACGGTACACATTCGTAATCTGTCAAATGACACCTCAAAGCTTTTGTCCTTCTAACATGTGAAGCTCAGTGACATTTTCTGTTCATGTATCTTCATTGAATCTGGTTTTAGTCTGTGAAACCGTCTTTTAGTGTTGCTAGAAAAGTGTGCAAAGTGTGATATTAATTTGGTACTTAACATTACCTTCAGTAAATATGAAGCAACTACATAAACACATCCATATTACCTAGGGATTAATGCTACCATGTCCCATGCAATGTCTATTTCCTTTAAAGGTTCTATTTGCTTAAACATTATATTTAAGTAGTTCATTAAGAGTTAGACAAGGATGTTTAGTAGTGTTAATTGGTAGAATTTTTAAGTATTTAGATGTTTCCCATTTATATTAAGGCAAATTATTTGTTTCCTTTCAGTTTTATAAGCACATTGTTCATGGTGTAGAAAAATTTGTTCAGAAGGTAAGTGGCTTTATATTCTTATGAGTTCCTTGCCATGAGCATTCAACATTAAATATTCAGCTTATTTTCATAAAAGCCAGTTGTCCTAGTAAATTTGCTTCCCTCTTCTTAAGATTTTGAAGCTAAAACTGATGATAATTTTTATGTTACATCTGTCTTATCAACCAAATGTTGTATTATGAAACAGTATTATCACAATAGCAACCTGTTTGGTATAATTCTACATGTCTTGTGAAGTATCTGTCAATTTATGTCAAATATCATCTCTCGTTTTCTTATTTTAGTGTCGCCCAGAATACAAAGTTCCAGGACTCTACATTATTGACTCCATTGTCAGACAGTCAAAACATCAAGTGAGTTTATCATTTGGAAATTTACTAGCTGATTAGCCATAAAGAATATAAAATATATTTTAATTCCTGTCCTTTTTCCTTTATTTAGTGGTAACTAAAGAAATTTGCAATTGGGTATTAACTTGTGCAATGGATCCTTTTAAACTTGGATTAATTTTATTTTACTTTGCCTAGAATTTTTTGAAGATGGAATAAGCTTTGTTCATATTCTTGTAGCAACCATTTGGTTTTATATTTAAGTTTGTGTCTTATTTCAGTTTGGAAGGGAAAAGGATCTCTATGGACCAAGATTTGCCAAAAACATCAAGATTACTTTTTCCCATTTATACAAATGCCCAGAGGAAGAAAAGGTTTTTTAAAATTTGCAGAATAGCATTATTGTTGTTAACATTACTTTATACATAGGGTCTTCTTAAAACCATTGTTATAGGGTTGCTTAGTGTAGAGAGTGTCTGTGATACTTTTGTTCTCAAGTTCAAACTGTAGTATGCCTTCACATAAAGTTTATATAAATTTAATTTTACCTGCTTCTGCTTTGAAAGTAAGAAGCAGAAATCAGTTGAGATAATGAGTCTTCTAATTAACCTTTAATCTGGCTGCATTTCCTACATATTTTCAAGCCTGTAAGATTAATGGCATCGATTTTGGCTTTGAAAGTGAATCTTCCCAATTTTTGCATAAGGCTGACCTGATGTTTTGATTTTGCAGTCAAAGATTGTGCGCGTTTTGAACTTATGGCAGAAAAACGGGGTTTATGCACCTGAGGTGGTTCAGCCACTTCTTGATATGGCAGCAGGTCATAATCATCATCATCACCACCATCACCATCATAACAGTAAGTGTGCCTCAACTCTTCCAATTCAAGGTTGGCCTCTAGCAGTGCTGAAATTGACAAAATCTCATTGTCTTTTGTGTGCTATGTCCACTGCAAAAGTTTAGAAAGACCTTGCAGTTATGCAAAGGTTATTTTCCATGTTTTAACATTGTCACATTATTACCAGTGATGCTGTCCATTCCTGCTTCCAGATAGTTTGCTGCTTTTCTTTAATTTCTCAATCAGAACTTTCAAACTTGGAATACCCTCTTTTAAATGCAGCCTTCCTAGAAGAAACATCTCAGAAAGGGAATTTTACTTATTTGTATGAAGCCTGTTCAAGGGTTATTGCTATAAGAATTTAAGCTAAGTCTTGCCATTGTTATTATTTATCTTAATACAATCAATATATACATCTAGAAATTACCATAATGCTTCAATTAAACACCACATTTCTACAATCGCCCCCCATTTAATTTATATTTCAATAAACGCCCCTCTATTAAATGACTCCCTTGAATAGACGCCTCCTTGTAAAAGGGCAGTGTTTTCGAAACACACCAAAGCTGCTCTTTTTTTAACATATCGAGGAAGACAATGAATGTGGATGATGACTTTGAACTATACATTTAGATGTTTTTTTTAATTATACTTCTGGAACCAGACTTATTTAGCTGTTACTCAGAGTTTCACACTAAATGCGATCATCATTAGATTTCTTTAAAATATATTGCCTAGGAAGAATGAAAAAATTCAATAAACGCCATCACGTTAAACGCCCCATCGAATTGAAGCCCCCTTAAGATATCAACATTTAATAAACGTTTAATCGAATTTTTGCGCTATCTCAATTTTAATGTGAGCTGAATGATAGCATTGTGTGCAAGCGCAAGATCATTGGTCTAGAATTCAAGACAGATTGTAGAGAGATGTGATCCTGTTTTGGGTTGCTTACAGCAGATAGCGGCTTTCTTAAGTCTGACATATCGATAATTATTGCCTTGGTCAAGTCCTTGCGTATCTCAGAATTTGGTTCAAACTCTCGTCGAGTCCTCAATGTGAAACGGTTGCATTCAGCATTCATTGCCTAGACCTTCGATGCTTGCCTAACTGTGCACTCGTATGCATTACTTGTTGTTCATCTGTCATTAATAGAAATATCGTCTGTTGCGCACTAATAGAAAGAAAGGATCTATAACAACAACGCCCGTGCTCTTTCTTGTACAGCTAACGACGCAGCAGACTCCCCGACGGACAGCAGCGACCTGTCCAGCGCAAAACCGGGGGTCGGCCCAAATTACCTGACTAAACTTGAGCAACAGCGGCAGGAACAGGACATGCAGATTCAGCAGCTTAAGAAGGCCCTTGAGCAGCAGCAACAGCAACAACAACTCTTGCAACAACAGCTACAACTGCAAATGCTTCAGCAGCAAAAACAGCAACATGTTAAGGTGAGCCAGTCCTTCCATATTGTTGTTCACCGTTTTCTTTGCAATGCTCGATACAGTTTCGTGCTATCTAGGCCCAAATCAGTTGCTTGTTATGTCTTCTTTTTGTTAACAATATCCAAAATGGTTTCTTTGTATTTTTCAATTGTAGATTCGCTGTTTTGTCTACGATTTTGAGGTTTTAACAGCCTGTTATAGAACGTAATCTTGAGTAGTAATGTCTGCTTTTCTGTCCTGATAGTCGAGCGAGCAACACCAACAACCTGGTTCTCAGACGTTGCCAGCATCAGGGCTACCAGCGGGCCAGCTCCCAGTGCAAATGAATACCGCAGGTTCATTGCAGTTAACCGGTCATCGAATACCGGTAAACCAGGCACCGGAGACGCAGATGAGGACTGTGGCAGCACCAGCTAATCAGAGGTTGGTTCACGTTCCATTTGTAGGTAGAAGGAGGCATTTTCGACACTTTCCCTGCAGAAGTAAAACATTGCTTGAAGCATGCCTAGATAGTGTTAAAATTCCAGATTTTCTGAACTTGATGACGAATGATGGAATGTTAAATTTAAGGATATCTTGGGGCAACTAAATTTAAATGCAATATAGCTGCAAAAATACTTGTTCGACATGAATCTTTGGAAGGAGTTGATGTTTTTAGTATAACTGGAATTAGAGAAGGGAGAGATCAATGGTTAGAGGTCAAGCAGAGGGAACGATGAAGATGTTTGGAAAGGGATAGTTCATGAGCTGTTGGAATTTCATGGGGTATGGGCTTGTGGGGGCTTTGGATCATGGTTTTAAGATATACCATGCAGCTATACATTTGTTAAAGATAGCAAGGCTATATCTTGTAGCTATTGTGTATAAATGGAATATTTATGGTTTGTCGGAATTAGGACTGATAAAGAAAATCTCTGATATTCGTGTTAGTGGATAAAGCTTATATGTCTACTGTTGATATCGCCGTGTGTTTATAGCTGTATGATGATTGCCTTACCTTCTTTGACATTCCAGACCGGAAGAGAAAGATTCATCAAGCAGACCGATGCAGGGAGCTGCACTGATCATGGAGAAGTTCAAGCGGATGATGCAAGAAAATAGCGGAAGTCACGTGGGGGGCCAGGACAAGGTTGTCATTCCCGGCCTTGGGGCTGACACACCAGTCAAGAGTGACAAAGGAAAGAGTCCCAAGTTTAATCAGGTACACTTGACACTATGGCACTTGACACTATACGGCTTTTAGTCCGTTTGTAGAATTTGATGTTGACATCCGATAAACCATGTATTACATTTCCAGTTTCAAAGAGCTGTGCAGCAGATGTTTCATTGGCTATCCGATGTTTTTTAAAAAGGAAAGCCGGCAGATACATAATGTTTGATTGAAGATAACACATAATAATCAGTTGTCTTCGAAAGTTCATAATAAACGCAAGACTAGATTACCCCATGTTGCCACCATGGCTTTTGAAGAAATTGCTAGAAGCACTGGTATCGCCAATTATTATCAAATGCAGAGCTCAGGTGAAAGCAGGTTTCGAATTAATCAAGCGATTTATCCAGGATGATTAGAATTCTCCAGAATGTTATTTACCTAAGCTGAAGATTTTAGAACAGTGATCTAAAAGGATGGGCCATTTTTACCGATGTTGTCGAAGCTGGATATACTTCTATGCACCTTCTTGGTATTCGAGCCACTTTGCAGTGAACAAGCTTTATTCTGCGGTTGCTGCTTACTTGTTTTATGTTTATTTTTGCTAAGGCCTTTTTGTATGTTTGAAAGCTTATTGCATCTTGGTTTTGCTTTGCCTGGTCCGCATTTGGGTTACTTTTGTACCACAAGCCGCAGAAAATTTTCTTCACGATTTGATAGTTGAAGCAACTTTGACGCCGACGGCCCATGGCGTAGGTGAGGGTCGTATTATACTCATACTGTGGCCTGCCTTCTACCGCCCGGGGCTTAGCTCAAAATTGGCCTTCTACCGCCCGGGGTTCAACGTCCATTATAACTGCGCCTGCTTTGGAATTTCATGAATGCGAGTGCTTTTCGGCTGCTATCCCACAATGCAATGGATGCTAGGCCCACGCGTGTAAATAGCGCGATTACTCCTGCCGGTGACGGCTTTTCATGACTGGCACTAGAAGCCATGACTTAGCTTGCAACACCCCAGAGGCATTTGATCCACAAACCAACGAAAAGGCAGCAAAAAATTGTCAGTGTTAGGCTCTCGTAGCTGTAAATAGTCGCTACAATTGGAACTCAAAAGTGGGTCTCTAGGACTGTTTTGTAATGTATTCTCTAGTTTTCCCCCGATCGTCTTGCAAGCCTCTGTTATGGTGGTAGTCTCCCTTTCATATTTCCCGGCTTTTGTGGTCGTGGTACATTGCCAGCACCCATTGCATTGTGGTCACATTGTGACGTCTAGAGTACTCTTCTCGTGTCACTGTTTCGTGAAACTCGTTTTGCAACAGGCTCTATTGGATGCATTCGATTATGGCGACGACGAAGATGATGAGCAGCGGTTGGCAGAGCAAAGACGTCATCTCATGGAGGAGAAGTCGCGGTTGATGAGAAGGTAAAACATCCCCACCACCTTACACAGATATACCCACCTTAACGCTGTTATGTACTTTGTTTCTATCAAATTTATATGTTAAGATGGGGATTGGTGACCAACACTGCATGCTAGCAATGTCCTGCAGTCTCTTCTGAAGGTTTGGTTCACAAACCAATACATGATAAATGGCATCCTCGTTTCAATAAGAAGGATCGTCAAATCAGTCTAGTTTCACCCAGTCAGAATTTTGATTGATTGCCACCAGGATAAGAGAAGCTTTGTTTTATTAGCAACAGAATCTCTTCAACTCCACTAATCAGTCATTTGCCCAGCATAGATAAAGTATAAGATACTTGCAGCATTGTTTTTTCTTGTGGATGAAGTAGAAGGGTAGATATGTGCCCTATTTTCCCCCCTAAATCATAATCGCACAAGTTTGAAAACTTATACGGAACTTCGAAGACTTCATCTTTTTTCTCAAATAATCATAAAAAGTAGAAAAGTCATTAGTAGTTTCAAGTTTATTTGATTTGCTAGTTCTATGATCTCAATGTTTTTGTAGGTAAGAAATAAAGTTTATATTCATTGTTTGGTCAATGCCCTGCCAACTCATTTTAAAGTGCAGGTTCTAAATGGGAAGCATTAATTTACGCTTCCAAAAATTCGGGTATTTAAATATATTGTCCTTAACTTTTTAGTATTTCAAGTTCGACTTTGATTTTTGATGCTCCCTTCGATCTTTCTGCATTTGAGTTGACATTTTTACATACAGTAGCCTTTTCATTATGCTTTTTCTACCGTGTGCATGAAATTCCTGCGCAGCGCCTTCCCCGTGGAGCCAACTAACACCCTGTCCTATGTGTAAGATGCCTTCCCATCCATTTCCTTAAACCGTGCATCCCAAGTTAAAATAGTCGAACCAGATAAAATAATTGAACAATCGTCTGGATGTTTAGAGTGATGTTGGCAGGTTTTCGAGTGGACTTTGTTTGTGATAGATGCATTGAGTGGCATGTTTTTGGGCAGTTGTTTGTACACTGGGATAGACTCAATCCCCTTTCCCCTCTCGAATCAGGCACCGATGTGTTTTCAGGATTCTGTAATAGTCTACTTTTCAAAACATTGCTGCCTTTTATACTGCGAACCATAAGCTTCTGTGTAAATCAACAGGGATACCGCTAGAGAATAATTTTCAAACGAGTGTGTGAGACCATGTTGTTGTGTTTTGATTTTCTCTATATGAACAGCTGTTGGTTAGTTGGAACAACTCTGGAAGTTTTCATAGAGGAATTGTAAGAGTACTTGAGCTTATCATGAAGGGTTGGAAATGTCAGAAGGGCTTTAATCCTAGAGCTGTTCAAAAGGAATAAAAAAATATTTACTACCATGCAATTGACCTCATCATAATTAAGCCATTTCTTTACTACTGTTTGACATTAGAAGAGAGGGTGTTTAAAGGGTGTTAATGAAAATCACCTTTGCAATTTGCATGTACACATTTGCTATGTAGCCTCCCCCTTTTAAGTGAAGAAAAATATCAAGGAAGACAGCCCTAAAATGCATAGTTTCGAAGTCCTGGAAGTAGTTTCGCTTGAGCGATAAGTAGACGTCCCAAAGCCCAACAAATGACGCTTCGAAGGAGCTTGCTGTCCTATTGCGCGTTCTTAGATTTGAGATAGAATCAACTTTCAGGCTTTTTTTTCGCAAATGTTTCGAAAGCATTTGTAAAATACTTTGTATTTCGAAACAATATATTCCTTGGCTGAACTGAATTCCACCCCAAGTCGTAACAGTGGATCGTTAATGAACATATGGTGATCATTTATTGCTCTATCGAATTTGGTTACCTTTTGTATTATTTGTTTTTTTTAAATCGGGTTACATTTTCAAAGTTTCTGGTCCTTTGATCCTACACCTTGACTTTCATTTTCAGTCGCAAAGAGTCTCCCGAGTATAAGCCTGCGATCTCCAACATCCTGCAAAGGGCACAGGAGAATGCCACTGCTCAGGCGCCCATTCACGATGTGCACCACGCTGAACCCCAACAACAACACTTGACCGGAGACCATTCTCGCGGCGATGCATTTTCAGGCCCCAACCGTGACAGCAAGGGTGATGGTACTTTCAATCTTCCATTTCTGGAAGGTAGGTGATACCATTCAAATGATTCATAGGCGTTTAATTCGCCTAATTTGTTCAATATGAGGTGATTCTTTGGAAAGGGGCTCGATTGTTTATTTCATCTAACGGTCTGGCTCCTTTGCAAGTGCTTTGCAAATTTTTATTTGTGACATCGATCATCCATGTTTTCGTTAATTTGCTTTCCCTTTGGTGCTCAAATTCACGAAATTTACCCTTCGACTGCCTTTTGAATCTTCAGAGCAGCCAAAGGCATTTGAGAAAGACAGACCCAAGCCCAATTCTCGGCCGGCCTTGCACCATGAACAGACTCACCATTCTGACCGGGACAGAGGAATGGACCAAAGATTCGGCTCGCAGGAGTACCACAATGTTCCCACCTCAAGGCCGTTTCGGGAGAGCCGATTCGATAAAGACGCTGAACCAAGTAGAAGAAATGAAAGAGATTCCCGTTTTGCAGAAAGGAACTACAATGAGAGAGAACGGGACACAAGAGAGAGACACGAATTTGAACATCGTGCCCGCGAGGAACCGCGTGCTGACCACAGGGATCGCGAGTTTCGTGAACGCGTCGATCAAAGGGACCGCGACAACAGAGATCGTGGCGAGCAAAGAAGAAGAGGGGAACGTGGAAGGGATGAGGACCGAGAGAGAAATAGGCCTAGAGAAGGAAACCGCGAGAGGGATTCTCGAAAGGAAGAAGAGAAGGTCGTCGTGAAGCCAGAAGAAAAGGAAGGGAAACAGGGACTGAGCCTGGAGCAGCGCCAAGAACTCGGTTTTCCTGATGTCAGAAAAGGAAGAGTGAGTCGTAAGTACTTAGATGCCGTGTGTTCGCATGGTTATTTGTCAGAGCTGCATTTGTTTGAAAAGAGTCTCCACGTGGTGGTTGATATTCCACAAGCATCAGCCAATATTATCGACCGTTCGGGATAATACCAATCAACATTAAAAGCTTTGTGACTTTTTGCAAGTCGATTGTTGGCTCCGTACAGCTTGGGCAGTTGCAGTTGTAGATTCAGGGCGTAGGCAGAAGGCCATGCTGCGTGGTTTCGCATCTCGGCTGCATCGTCCAGCGCTGAGGCTTCACATTTCTGTGTTTTACATTTCTGTGTTTTGATGTCGCGTTTGATTTCAGTTTGCAGCTTAACTATCTGGGTCGGACATCTTCCCACGAAAACCACGCCAGACCAACTGAAAGAAGCATTCGGGGAATTTGGAGAAGTCGAGTCTATAGATGTGAGTATGCTTTGAAGACAAATCGTTTGCATTTCATAGCAAATTGCTGCCTATTTGTGTCCGCTTTGGCGTTGAGTGGCAGTAGTTTTGGCCACGTTCTTCTGATTATCTTTTTTTATCACATGCGGGTACAGTTGCTTCGTGCATAAAAAACACTGTAAGCATGGATGTTCTGTCTTCATTTGTCGCTAGCCTACATGAATACGTAATTGCTTTGGCTAAAGTATTACCTTGATAGCACAGATGGTCTGCTTATCTGACTTTCTGTCTGCATTTGCGTTCAGCTTGTGCAAGCCCGTGGTTGTGCCTTTGTCGTCATGAAGCAGCGAAGAGAAGCTGACGCGGCGCTGAAGAATTTGAAGAATCAACGGTTCTACGGGCACACGATAAGGGTACGTATGGCAGGGGGATGCTCCCGCTTTTGTGCTGCGCTTGTCTTTTTGCAAGCGAAATAGACAGTGTGTTACTTAAGATGTTCACAAGCCCATGTCGAGCGGTGTTGGCAACAGTTTAGAGAACGATCACCGAACAATTGCCAAGTACTGATTCTTGTAGCACTGAAACACTTGATTCCTAGGGGAGGGTTGCCATTCTTATTTCTTTTATGTTTATGTTGTGAGCGTCGAGAAAGGCAGCTGCCACGTGTAGTTTAGTATGAGAGTTTTTCAGCTGAGGTCCATCAAATCTATGACGGAATCCTTCGAAACCCGGCCTTGGCCCCTCAAAGCCTGGGCGAATACCTTGGAATCGGGGACGAGGCCCATCAAATCTATGACGGAATCCTTCGAAACCCGGCCTTGGCCCCTCAAAGCCTGGGCGAATACCTTGGAATCGGGGACTAGGCCCATCAAAATCAGCTGATAGTTTGCGATTCAGTTGACCCAGTCAATAAATTCCCCTTTTTGTGACGGACGAGACGTTTTTCGGTCCTGTTGCTTGCTTTCTTGTTTCTTTGGCATTTTCCTGATTTTTATCGGCTTGACAGGTGGCCTGGGCACCAGGAAAAGCCATTAAGAATTCGGAGCTCAAGCAATTTTGGGACGACGACAAAGGCGTGACGTATGTTCCTTGGGATCGCATCAAAGACAAGAACGTGAACGAGTTTGCTGCTGGAAGTGTCATCGACCCCGACAGTCTGCCACCAGGAATGGTACTTGAAGGTAAGATGCCTGTCTTTCTGTGGAGAAAGTGGGCTTGAATTTGAAATGGGCGAAAGGCTCTTTCTCTCCGTATGCAAAGATGAATTTGGACTATCTATAAGATGGATTTTTGTCTTGATGGGAAAGTTGCCCTGGACATCTCTTCGAAAGTGGGCCTGAATAGTTATTCAGTGCTGTTGTTTTTATTTTACCTTAATCTATTGTATTTGTATTCAACGCGTGTACATTTGTTTTAGTCGATTTCCCCTTTTTGACAATATTGTGAGGCTCTATACTGTGCCCTTGAAGGCATTCATCCTAATTGATAGAGCCACCGTGTATTAATGGTGAATAATGAAATGTCTTACTTGAATGATTGAAGGTATTTAATGACCCTTGTCAAATACCCTATTTGTTAAACACCCTTTTCGGTAAAGTCAGATCTAAGAAGGTGAATTATTGATTTAGTTTGATAGTCTTGTCCATAGCAAATAGTCAAAAGGCAACAGGGAATCAGTTACGGGTTACCCGAGGGCGATCTGCTAATGGCAGGTCAAGATAATTGTCTTCTGTGTTGACCAAACTTTCTGTTCGATATCATTTCAGTACCAAGGTTAACCCTAACCCTTGCCTTGTGCGTAATGCATGCATAGCTTGCACTAGCGTTTACTGACTTCAGTTACTAGTTTTCTGACAAAGTCAACTTAACCATTATTAGTTCAGTTCTGTTTATTTTCGTCAGATGAACCGCTAAAAGATGAAGGCGACGCAGCAAAGAGCCAATTGCCCCCGCAAGCGATGCTGGCACCCCCACCCGTTCCTGGTATGCCACTGCCTCCGGGGTTAATGCCATTCCCGCATGGATTTCCACCGATGCCTGGCTTGCCGCCCCCTGGAATGATGCCCCCATTCGGCATGGGGATGCCTCCCCCTGGCATGCCCCCAGGGTTTAGACCAAGGATACCAGAAAATGTTAATCGTGCTCAGAATTTCGATCAAAGTGTACATACAGATGGTCCGTTGTCGAAAGAGAGACCGTCAGAGGCGTTAAAAGAAGGGGAATCCCCCAGTCCTTTTGGAAGAACAAGAGGGCCCCACCCTGGATTAGATGGCTCCCAGCCAAATTTTGATGGTCCACGCCAGGACTTTAACGGGGCGTGGCCAGGTTTTGATGGGCCTCGACCTGATTTTGATGGGCCTCGTCCCCGATTCGAAGGTATTCGCCCAGGCTTTGAGGGGCCAAGGCCAGGATTCGAAGGATTCCGTCATAGATTTGATGGACCTCATCAGCGATTTGAAGGACACAGACCCGGCTTTGATGGGGTGAGACCTGGTTTCGAAGGGCCACCACCACCATGGATGCAGCAGCAAAGACCTCGATTTCCAGCAGAACAACTTGCCACACTCGAAGGCTCATCTGGTCAGGGAAAAGATCCACAGAAACCTTGGCATAATAAGCAAGATGGCGATGAAAAAGACAGCCCTGTTGTCGGGCAGGTTGGAGAAAAGGAGGGAGAACGAGGAGACCCGCCTAAAACCTCTGCAGCTGTTCCTTTCGATGGAGTGGGCGACTGGGACCGAGAGACTGGGGAAGGAAGTGAGCGGAGTAGGCATTTAGAGAGAGAAAGAAACTTGGAAAGGGAGAGAAACTTTGACGGGGATAGAAACTCAGAGAGCGATTTGGATCGAGATAAGGGAAGGAGTCGCTTTGAACGCGGAGGAAGAGGTAGGCCTGTTCTGTTAGTTGGTCAAATCATCAGATATCAGAATCACCAGATATCATTCTCTTGACATCAAATGACAAAATTTCGCCTTTTGCACGATTCCCGGGTCATGTCATTGTAAAGATATGGCACATTGTTTTGTTTTGAAGCTTCTAGTACATTCAATGCCGTGTTTTGTTGTTCAAATAACGCCAAAATCTTTAAATGTGTACTTGTATGTAACATTTATATGCAATCAGTATGCAATATTTAGCAGATTGCAAAATTCATGGACTGCTGGCAACTGAGGCCTCGAGTTTCCTTGTTCAAGTTGACGATGCTTTTCTCTCAAAAGCCCATGTATTGTATTTTCTTGCTCACTGATGATAATTCTCATTTCCTTCGATCCTTCAAGGTGACAGAGGAACAGAAAGGGACAGGGATCGTGGCCGTTTTGGCGGTCGGGACAGAGAGCGAGATGTCGGCAGAAATAGAGAACGGGACGGTCGCGATCGCTGGCGAAGTCGTGATGGTGAGAGAGAGTCAAGGTTCTCGGATCGAGGTCGTGACCGGTACAGAGGGCGGCGTGATAGAAGCCGAGAACGAGGCCAAAGCAGAGACCACAGTCGAGAGCGAGGCCGTAGTCGTGACCGAAGCCGAGAGAGAGGTTGGAGCAGAGACAGGGGGCGCAGTCGAGATGGTGATCGAAGTCGGGACCGAAGTCGGGATCGGAGTCGGGATCGAAGTCGGGATCGAAGTCGGGATCGAGATAGAAGTCGTGGGCGTGATCGCAGTAAGGAACGGCTGAGACGGGAAGAGAAAATTCAGAGGGCCGCGATACGGAGCGATCAAAGAGATCACGTGATGGTGAAAAGGGGAGTGATAAAGAGTCAAAGGAAAGACACACCGATCTGAGATCGAGAGATAGACGCGAAGAAAGTGGAAGTGACAGGGGAGGCGAGACAAAAGCAGGGTCTGACGAAGGGGAGCCAGAAGCCAAAAAGAAAAGAACGGAAACGGGCAGCATTAACTCAGAAAACGTTACGGAGGATAGAGCCTCGGAGGAGGGACCAGTGGAGAAGAACGAGGCTGTTGATGATGCAGAAGACGAGCAAAAAGGAGGCTGGAAGATGCTTGATGCATCTAAAGGGAGTGATGAAAATCGACAGGAAACTGATAACGCTACCAAGCCGCTGTTGGGGCAAGGCTTTGGGCTTGCGGGCGCTGCAAAGAAATTTGTCGCGCTGAAGACTGGAGCGAGTCTAGCTGCAAAGCCGTCACTGTTTCAAGAGGAAAGCCAGCCAGAAAGAAAGCTGGACATGTTTTCCGCGGACCGCGATACCGCTGAGTTGAATCCCGAAGAGAAAAAAGGCGATTTGAGCCCGAAGGTATGTTCCTGTTTCATTTGATTTTAACAAATTTTATGTTTGAATCTGTTAATTTATTCTTGTACTGTTGTTTGAGCTAAAGTCGTCGTGCCAATCTTCGCGAAGAAGAAATGTCGAGAAATAGCGGAACGTGCTTTGAACATGCAAGAATCATGTTTCCCCTATTGTTGCTGTTATCCAGTTTTTGCCGACATAAATGCTTGTTTTTGCCCATGTCTTTGTATTGCAATTTATATTGCAATGCTGAATCGTCCTTCCAATAGAAAGTCATCTTCTTTTGCCCATGTGCCTGCTGCTTTTCCTGGTTGAAAGCCTTTTCTGGTGATTCCTGCGGGCTAACCTATTTAGAATAATAATTGGGAGACAGTCACCAATAACTATTGCCTATTAGATCTTGCAATGGCTATCGTCCAGGCCATTTTAGAATTCGTTTCGAACCTACAGTATGAAGCCCGGAGTAACCACTTGGAGCCGGTTCAACTGCGAGCGTGTTTGTGTATACCCACTTTTTGGGACACGCAAATTAAGGCCCCGTTTACACGGGTACGGATCCGCATATATCCGTACCCAAACTGGTTACGATAGGCCTTGCGTTTACACGGGCACGGTAGGATCCGTATCTTTTCTTGGAGAGATCCGTATCTTTTTGGGTACGATTAGAGAGCGAATCCATTTGGATCCGTTCCTTCATCGGCGCCGTGTAAACGGTTGGATACGGATCCGCAAAGGCGCGGCAGTGAACGAGACCACCAAATTGAAAATTAACAATCACCTTGTCATTGCGCATGCTTAAAAAGAGAGATTCGCTTTTCGTCCATTCCCGTGTAAACGCTTTATAGTTTAGGATCCGATCTCGTGTAAACGCTTGTGCATCGTACCCATATCGTACCTAAAAGATCCGGATTTTTTAAATCCGTTCCTTTTACTCTCGTGTGAACGGGGCCTAAGCGTCATTCGAGATTCTAACAAGTACTATCTATCTGCATCTTGAAATTTAACCCAAAAAGTTGTATTTTTTCGGCGATTCATGTTTATAATCCATCGGCTTTTTGGGATTGAGCCTGCAGTGTTTTTGGTGTCTTGTAAATAGAATTTTGATGGCGTAGAATTTAGAATTTGCATTATTTTATCATGGCATAGAACAATGGTTGTGACATTGGAACTTTTTTCGTGTTCTTCAGGTGGTTGACAGCTTGGTTGAAAAGTTGTCTGAGACGTCACCGAAAGAATCTGGAGCCAAAGAGGGAGACACACTGTCTCAAACGGGAGAAGAAACATTGCCGTTGAATGAAGCGTCGGAAGAAGAAGAAGAAGGAGCAGCGTTGAATGAAGACGAAGAGAAAGTACCCGAGAACTCTGAAATTGAAAACGACTTAAAAACTAAAATAGTTGATAGAGACAGTAATGATGCTGCTGAGGACAGTGATATGAAAATAACTGATACGAGGCTTGATGAAAGTGAGAACACGCCCGTGAATCCAGCGGATGGCACGTAGGGTGATACTACTGGCCAACCGTACCGAGACCGCAATAAACCGTCAGGTATTGCCCAGGTATTTTGACTGGTTGGTCTTTCGAATTGCGTAATGCTAAACCAATTTTTGGTTTTACATTGCTTTGGGTATACAGAAGTTGGCCGCCAAGATGTTCACTGTAATTCGCATCTCGTCGTGTAGCCCGCTTTGACAGTTTGTATGAATTTGGCTGTATAGTTTCTATCGAGTTAAGTGTTTTCGTAGGATCCTGAATGCAGTAAGTGTTTATTGAAGCAGGATGATACTCGTTTAGCTCGTTTGCACGGTCTATCAGGACAGATGAAAAACGACGTTTATTCACCGCCATCTAAGGATAGAAGTAAATAAGGTTGGCTAAAATGAGGTTTGTGTAATAATCCCAACAGTACTGGCTGCAATATAGTTCCCACGTAGTGAAATATGAGCTGTAAATTACAAACTCTAAAATGGTCTAATAATGTCGTACTATAAGTACAGTTATCAGTGATCTCATAAGTCTACTATTTTGAACTATGCTGAAGATACGTAAAAGCACTCTGTTTGAGCCGCAGCGTTTGTTCGATATTTGGATGAGTATTGAGAAGAATATCAACGTCGATAAATGTGGTGATATTAGTAAGGTTAGTGATATCGTTCGTCGTTAATACACACAGTGCCATCTTATCATATTTAGCAACACACAGTACCTTTTAATCAATGGCAGAGAATGAAATCTTCAATTTTATAGTCTTTTAATTCACTTGATGAGTCAGATCTTTTCTGTATGTGCAATGGGACACGATACTCAAACTGTGTCCAATTTCATGAACAGAATATTTGCCGATTTCAATCTGCACCGGATTTTGGTAAACTAGCCATATTGTCAGAAATGCTTGTGAAAGTCTTCCACCCTTCAATCGAAGAATCGTTGTTGTTTTTGTCGACAAATACCTTCGAAAATGGGTAGAAGTGTTCAGGTCTTTTTAAGAGGGTATCCCAATGTAAACTACGTCCCTCTCCTACCATTGCCCGTAACCCGCCTGGAAGTTGCCGCCTATTATCTCCTTGAAATCTAGCATATAGCTCAAAAGTTTGGAAGAAGTCAGCACATTGTTTCTGGAATTTTTTTTGTCAGGCAGGTCGGATTGCAAAAATGTTTTACAATGCACGCCATTACTTAATTCTCTTTCCGTTCATTAAACTCCCTACTTTTCTCAATCTTTCCGTTCCATTTCAATAAAGACATTATTTTCTCCTTGGTTGTTAAAAATGTCAGCCCCTCAAGTTTAAGCC
Organism: Nemopilema nomurai; assembly: GCA_003864495.1. Classification (NCBI taxonomy): domain Eukaryota; kingdom Metazoa; phylum Cnidaria; class Scyphozoa; order Rhizostomeae; family Rhizostomatidae; genus Nemopilema; species Nemopilema nomurai. Next base: position 1,388,640 of record ML133402.1, read on the forward strand.
TTTGCGAGCTGGCCAGTTTCTGACAAATGTATATTACCCTCAAAAGTGATCCCATGGATTTTTGCACTTCAAGAGAATCAACTTAATATCCTGGCCTGGTGTATTATCGTCGTTGTTGAGGAGTCTTGCAATTCTTTCCAAGTTTCAATTTGATAAAGTGCCAAAAAAGAAGCGAAGCCTGAAAAGAGGAACACTTGTGCATTAGCGAAGCTCCATGATTTAAAACGCATACTCAATCAAGCAATTTATTTGCAGTTTTGTATCTGTTACTTCACAGTTTCGAGACATAACAAAATTTTACGGAGGGTGGATAAATGAACAGTAAGTAAAAGTCACATCAAAAAAAGCATTTTTGTGGCAAAACGCTTTTCTGAGGGAAGTTCATTTGTTATGAATTCCTCGAAAACATTAAGACTATAGCTTAGAAAAAACAGCCATTTTTGACCAGAGATTCTATGACTCAAACAGAAACACGAGTGAAAAGGCATACCAAAAGAAGCATTTTAGTGGAAGAGTGGCTTCTTTAAATTCTGTATTTCAAAAGATACGATGGTTTAAAGAGACGGCTCATCTGCCCAAAAAACACCAAGGCTATAACCTTGCAAAAATGGCCATTTTTCACCAAAGTTTTTATGACTCAAATAGAAACACGAGTGAAAGGGCATACAAAAAGAAGCACTTTAGTGGAAGAGTGGTTTCTTTAAAGTCAGTATTTCAAAAGATACGATGATTTAAAGAGAAGGCTCGTCTGACCAAAAAACACCAAGGCTATAGCCTTGCAAAAATGGTCATTTTTGACCGAAATTTTTATGACTCAAATAGAAACACGAGTGAAAGGGCATACCAAAAGAAGCATTTTAGTGGAAGAGTGGCTTCTTTAAATTCAGTATTTCAAAAGATACGATGGTTTAAAGAGACGGCTCATCTGCCCAAAAAACACCAAGGCTATAACCTTGCAAAAATGGCCATTTTTCACCAAAATTTTTATGACTCAAATAGAAACACGAGTGAAAGGGCATACCAAAAGAAGCATTTTAGTGGAAGAGTGGCTTCTTTAAATTCAGTATTTCAAAAGATACGATGGTTTAAAGAGACGGCTCATCTGCCCAAAAAACACCAAGGCTATAGCCTTGCAAAAATGGTCATTTTTGACCGAAATTTTTATGACTCAAATAGAAACACGAGTGAAAAGGCATACAAAAGAAGCATTTTAGTGGAAGAGTGGCTTCTTTAAATTCAGTATTTCAAAAGATACGATGGTTTAAAGAGACGGCTCATCTGCCCAAAAACACCAAGGCTATAACCTTGCAAAAATGGCCATTTTTCACCAAAATTTTTATGACTCAAATAGAAACACGAGTGAAAGGGCATACCAAAAGAAGCATTTTAGTGAAGAGTGGCTTCTTTAAATTCAGTATTTCAAAAGATACGATGGTTTAAAGAGACGGCTCATCTGCCCAAAAAACACCAAGGCTATAACCTTGCAAAAATGGCCATTTTTCAACAAAATTTTTATGACTCAAATAGAAACACGAGTGAAAGGGCATACCAAAAGAAGCATTTTAGTGTAAGAGTGGCTTCTTTAAATTCAGTATTTCAAAAGATACGATGGTTTAAAGAGACGGCTCATCTGCCCAAAAAACACCAAGGCTATAACCTTGCAAAAATGGCCGTTTTTCACCAAAATTTTTATGCCTCAAATATGAACAAGAGTGAAAGGGCATACGAAAAGAAGCATTTTAGTGTAAGAGTGGCTTCTTTAAAATCAGTATTTCAAAAGATACGATGGTTTAAAGAGAAGGCTCATCTGACCAAAAAACACCAAGGCTATAGCCTTGCAAAAATGGCCATTTTTCACCAAAATTTTTATGACTCAAATAGAAACACGAGTGAAAGGGCATACAAAAGAAGCATTTTAGTGTAAGAGTGGCTTCTTTAAATTCAGTATTTCAAAAGATACGATGGTTTAAAGAGACGGCTCATCTGCCCAAAAAACACCAAGGCTATAGCCTTGCAAAAATGGTCATTTTCCGAAATTTTTATGACTCAAATAGAAACACGAGTGAAAGGGCATACAAAAGAAGCATTTTAGTGTAAGAGTGGCTTCTTTAAATTCAGTATTTCGAAAGATACGATGGTTTAAAGAGACGGCTCATCTGACCAAAAAACACCAAGGCTATAACCTTGCAAAAATGGTCATTTTTGACCGAAATTTTTATGACTCAAATAGAAACACGAGTGAAAGGGCATACCAAAAGAGCATTTTAGTGAAGAGTGGCTTCTTTAAATTCAGTATTTCAAAAGATACGATGGTTTAAAGAGACGGCTCATCTGCCCAAAAAACACCAAGGCTATAACCTTGCAAAAATGGCCGTTTTTCACCAAAATTTTATGACTCAAAGAGAAACACGAGTGAAAGGGCATACCAAAAGAGCATTTTAGTGTAAGAGTGGCTTCTTTAAATTCAGTATTTCAAAAGATACGATGGTTTAAAGAGACGGCTCATCTGCCCAAAAAACACCAAGGCTATAACCTTGCAAAAATGGCCGTTTTTCACCAAAATTTTCATGACACAAAGAGAAACATGAGTGAAAGAGCATACCAAAAGAGGCATTTTAGTGTAAAAGTGGCTTCTTTAAAGTCAGTATTCAAAACGATGGTTAAAGAGACGGCTCATCTGACCAAAAAACACCAAGGCTATAGCCTTGCAAAAATGTTATTTTTGACCAAATTTTTATGACTCAAATAGAAACACGAGTGAAAGGGCATACCAAAAGAAGCATTTTAGTGGAAGAGTGGCTTCTTTAAATTCAGTATTTCAAAAGATACGATGGTTTAAAGAGACGGCTCATCTGACCAAAAAACACCAAAGCTATAGCCTTGCAAAAATGGTCATTTTTGACCGAAATTTTTATGACTCAAATAGAAACACGAGTGAAAGGGCATACGAGAAGAAGCATTTAAGTGTAAGAGAGGCTTCTTTAAAGTCAGTATTTCAAAAGATACGATGGTTTAAAGAGACGGCTCATCTGACCAAAAAACACCAAGGCTATAACCTTGCAAAAATGGCCGTTTTTCACCAAAATTTTCATGACTCAAAGAGAAACATGAGTGAAAGAGCATACCAAAAGAGGCATTTTAGTGTAAGAGTGGCTTCTTTAAAGTCAGTATTTCAAAAGATACGATGGTTTAAAGAGAAGGCTCATCTGACCAAAAAACACCAAGGCTATAGCCTTGCAAAAATGGTCATTTTTGCAAATAGAAACACGAGTAAAAGGGCATACAAAAGAAGCATTTTAGTGTAAGAGTGGCTTCTTTAAAATCAGTATTTCAAAAGATACGATGGTTTAAAGAGAAGGCTCATCACCGAAATTTTTATGACTCAAATAGAAACACGAGTGAAAGGGCATACGAAAAGAAGCATTTTAGTGTAAGAGTGGCTTCTTTAAAATCAGTATTTCAAAAGATACGATGGTTAAAAGAGAAGGCTCATCTGACCAAAAAACACCAAGGCTATAGCCTTGCAAAAATTGTTATTTTTGACGGAAATTTTTATGACTCAAATAGAAACACGAGTGAAAGGGCATACGAAAAGAAGCATTTTAGTGGAAGAGTGGCTTCTTTAAATTCAGTATTTCAAAAGATACGATGGTTTAAAGAGACGGCTCATCTGACCAAAAAACACCAAGGCTATAGCCTTGCAAAAATGGTCATTTTTGACCGAAATTTTTATGACTCAAATAGAAACACGAGTGAAAGGGCATACGAGAAGAAGCATTTAAGTGTAAGAGAGGCTTCTTTAAAGTCAGTATTTCAAAAGATACGATGGTTTAAAGAGACGGCTCATCTGACCAAAAAACACCAGGGCTATAACCTTGCAAAAATGGCCGTTTTTCACCAAATTTTTCATGACTCAAAGAGAAACATGAGTGAAAGAGCATACCAAAAGAGGCATTTTAGTGGAAGAGTGGCTTCTTTAAAGTCAGTATTTCAAAAGATACGATGGTTTAAAGAGACGGCTCATCTGACCAAAAAACACCAAGGCTATAGCCTTGCAAAAATGGTCATTTTTGACCGAAATTTTTATGACTCAAATAGAAACACGAGTAAAAGGGCATACCAAAAGAAGCATTTTAGTGGAAGAGTGGCTTCTTTAAATTCAGTATTTCAAAATATACGATGGTTTAAAGAGAAGGCTCATCTGACCAAAAAACACCAAGGCTATAACCTTGCAAAAATGGCCGTTTTTCACCAAAATTTTCATGACTCAAAGAGAAACATGAGTGAAAGAGCATACCAAAAGAGGCATTTTAGTGTAAGAGTGGCTTCTTTAAAGTCAGTATTTCAAAAGATACGATGGTTTAAAGAGAAGGCTCATCTGACCAAAAAACACCAAGGCTATAGCCTTGCAAAAATGGTCATTTTTGACCGAAATTTTTATGACTCAAATAGAAACACGAGTAAAAGGGCATACCAAAAGAAGCATTTTAGTGGAAGAGTGGCTTCTTTAAATTCAGTATTTCAAAATATACGATGGTTTAAAGAGAAGGCTCATCTGACCAAAAAACACCAAGGCTATAACCTTGCAAAAATGGCCGTTTTTCACCAAAATTTTCATGACTCAAAGAGAAACATGAGTGAAAGAGCATACCAAAAGAGGCATTTTTAGTGTAAGAGTGGCTTCTTTAAAGTCAGTATTTCAAAAGATACGATGGTTTAAAGAGAAGGCTCATCTGACCAAAAAACACCAAGGCTATAGCCTTGCAAAAATGGTCATTTTTGACCGAAATTTTTATGACTCAAATAGAAACACGAGTAAAAGGGCATACCAAAAGAGGCATTTTAGTGGAAGAGTGGTTTCTTTAAATTCAGTATTTCAAAAGATACGATGGTTTAAAGAGACGGCTCATCTGCCCAAAAAACACCAAGGCTATAACCTTGCAAAAATGGCCGTTTTTCACCAAAATTTTCATGACTCAAAGAGAAACATGAGTGAAAGAGCATACCAAAAGAGGCATTTTAGAGTAAGAGTGGCTTCTTTAAATTCAGTATTTCAAAAGATACGATGGTTTAAAGAGACGGCTCATCTGCCCAAAAAACACCAAGGCTATAACCTTGCAAAAATGGCCGTTTTTCACCAAAATTTTCATGACTCAAAGAGAAACACGAGTGAAATGGCATACGAAAAGAAGCATTTTAGTGTAAGAGTGGCTTCTTGAAAATCAGTATTTCAAAAGATACGATGGTTTAAAGAGAAGGCTCATCACCGAAATTTTTATGACTCAAATAGAAACACGAGTGAAAGGGCATACGAAAAGAAGCATTTTAGTGTAAAGTGGCTTCTTTAAAATCAGTATTTCAAAAGATACGATGGTTTAAAGAGAAGGCTCATCTGACCAAAAAACACCAAGGCTAAAGCCATGCAAAAATGGTCATTTTTTACCGAAATTTTTATGACTCAAATAGAAACACGAGTGAAAGGGCATACAAAAGAAGCATTTTAGTGGAAGAGTGGCTTCTTTAAAGTCAGTATTTCAAAAGATACGATGGTTAAAAGAGAAGGCTCATCTGACCAAAAAACACCAAGGCTATAGCCTTGCAAAAATTGTTATTTTTGACCGAAATTTTTATGACTCAAATAGAAACACGAGTGAAAGGGCATACGAAAAGAAGCATTTTAGTGGAAGAGTGGCTTCTTTAAATTCAGTATTTCAAAAGATACGATGGTTTAAAGAGAAGGCTCATCTGACCAAAAAACACCAAGGCTATAGCCTTGCAAAAATGGTCATTTTTGACCGAAATTTTTATGACTCAAATAGAAACACGAGTGAAAGGGCATACGAGAAGAAGCATTTAAGTGTAAGAGAGGCTTCTTTAAAGTCAGTATTTCAAAAGATACGATGGTTTAAAGAGACGGCTCATCCGCCCAAAAAACACCAAGGCTATAACCTTGCAAAAATGGCCGTTTTTCACCAAATTTTTCATGACTCAAAGAGAAACATGAGTGAAAGAGCATACCAAAAGAGGCATTTTAGTGTAAGAGTGGCTTCTTTAAAGTCAGTATTTCAAAAGATACGATGGTTTAAAGAGAAGGCTCATCTGACCAAAAAACACCAAGGCTATAACCTTGCAAAAATGGCCGTTTTTCACCAAAATTTTCATGACTCAAAGAGAAACATGAGTGAAAGAGCATACCAAAAGAGCATTTTAGTGTAAGAGTGGCTTCTTTAAAGTCAGTATTTCAAAAGATACGATGGTTTAAAGAGAAGGCTCATCTGACCAAAAAACACCAAGGCTATAGCCTTGCAAAAATGGTCATTTTTGACCGAAATTTTTATGACTCAAATAGAAACACGAGTGAAAGGGCATACCAAAAGAGGCATTTTAGTGTAAGAGTGGCTTCTTTAAATTCAGTATTTCAAAAGATACGATGGTTTAAAGAGACGGCTCATCTGCCCAAAAAACACCAAGGCTATAACCTTGCAAAAATGGCGTTTTTCACCAAAATTTTCATGACTCAAAGAGAAACATGAGTGAAAGCATACCAAAAGAGGCATTTTAGTGTAAGAGTGGCTTCTTTAAATCAGTATTTCAAAAGATACGATGGTTTAAAGAGAGGCTCATCTGACCAAAAAACACCAAGGCTATAGCCTTGCAAAAATGGTCATTTTTGACCAAATTTTTATGACTCAAATAGAAACACGAGTGAAAAGGCATACCAAAAGAGGCATTTTAGTGTAAGAGTGGTTCTTTAAATTCAGTATTTCAAAAGATACGATGGTTTAAAGAGACGGCTCATCTGCCCAAAAACACCAAGGCTATAACCTTGCAAAAATGGCCGTTTTTCACCAAAATTTTCATGACTCAAAGAGAAACATGAGTGAAAGAGCATACCAAAAGAGCATTTTAGAGTAAGAGTGGCTTCTTTAAATCAGTATTTCAAAAGATACGATGGTTTAAAGAGACGGCTCATCTGCCAAAAACACCAAGGCTATAACCTTGCAAAAATGGCCGTTTTTCACCAAAATTTTCATGACTCAAAGAGAAACACGAGTGAAAGGGCATACGAAAAGAAGCATTTTAGTGGAAGAGTGGCTTCTTTAAATTCAGTATTTCAAAAGATACGATGGTTTAAAGAGACGGCTCATCTGACCAAAAAACACCAAGGCTATAGCCTTGCAAAAATGGTCATTTTTGACCGAAATTTTTATGACTCAAATAGAAACACGAGTGAAAGGGCATACGAGAAGAAGCATTTAAGTGTAAGAGAGGCTTCTTTAAAGTCAGTATTTTCAAAAGTACGATGGTTTAAAGAGACGGCTCATCTGCCAAAAAACACCAAGGCTATAACCTTGCAAAAATGGCCGTTTTTCACCAAATTTTTATGACTCAAAGAGAAACACGAGTGAAAGGGCATACCAAAAGAGCATTTTAGTGGAAGAGTGGCTTCTTTAAATTCAGTATTTCAAAAGATACGATGGTTTAAAGAGACGGCTCATCTGCCAAAAAACACCAAGGCTATAGCCTTGCAAAAATGGTCATTTTTGACCAAATTTTTATGACTCAAATAGAACACGAGTAAAGGGCATACGAAAAGAAGCATTTTAGTGGAAGAGTGGCTTCTTTAAATTCAGTATTTCAAAAGATACGATGGTTTAAAGAGACGGCTCATCTGCCAAAAAACACCAAGGCTATAACCTTGCAAAAATGGCCGTTTTTCACCAAAATTTTATGACTCAAAGAGAAACGAGTGAAAGGGCATACCAAAAGAAGCATTTTAGTGTAAGAGTGGCTTCTTTAAATCAGTATTTCAAAAGATACGATGGTTTAAAGAGAAGGCTCATCTGACCAAAAAACACCAAGGCTATAGCCTTGCAAAAATGGTCATTTTTGCCAAAATTTTTATGACTCAAATAGAAACACGAGTGAAAGGGTACCAAAAGAAGCATTTTAGTGGAGTGGCTTCTTTAAATTCAGTATTTCAAAATACGATGGTTTAAAGAGACGGCTCATCTGACCAAAAAACACCAAGGCTATAACCTTGCAAAAATGGCAGTTTTTACCAAAATTTTTATGACTCAAATAGAAACACGAGTGAAAGGGCATACCAAAAGAAGCATTTTAGTGGAAGAGTGGCTTCTTTAAATTCAGTATTTCAAAAGATACGATGGTTTAAAGAGACGGCTCATCTGCCAAAAAACACCAAGGCTATAACCTTGCAAAAATGGCCGTTTTTCACCAAAATTTTATGACTCAAAGAGAAACACGAGTGAAAGGGCATACCAAAAGAAGCATTTTAGTGTAAGAGTGGCTTCTTTAAATTCAGTATTTCAAAAGATACGATGGTTTAAAGAGACGGCTCATCTGCCAAAAAACACCAAGGCTATAGCCTTGCAAAAATGGTCATTTTTGACCAAAATTTTATGACTCAAATAGAAACAGAGTGAAAGGGCATACCAAAAGAGCATTTTAGTGTAAGAGTGGCTTCTTTAAATTCAGTATTTCAAAAGATACGATGGTTTAAAGAGACGGCTCATCTGCCAAAAAACACCAAGGCTATAACCTTGCAAAAATGGTCCGTTTTTCACCAAAATTTTAATGACTCAAATAGAAACACGAGTGAAAGGGCATACCAAAAGAAGCATTTTAGTGGAAGAGTGGCTTCTTTAAATTCAGTATTTCAAAAGATACGATGGTTTAAAGAGACGGCTCATCTGCCCAAAAAACACCAAGGCTATAACCTTGCAAAAATGGTCATTTTTGACCGAAATTTTTATGACTCAAATAGAAACACGAGTGAAAGGGCATACCAAAAGAAGCATTTTAGTGTAAGAGTGGCTTCTTTAAATTCAGTATTTCAAAATACGATGGTTTAAAGAGAAGGCTCATCTGCCCAAAAAACACCAAGGCTATAACCTTGCAAAAATGGCCATTTTTCACCAAAATTTTTATGACTCAAAGAGAAACACGAGTGAAAGGGCATACCAAAAGAAGCATCTTAGTGTAAGAGTGGCTTCTTTAAATTCAGTATTTCAAAAGATACGATGGTTTAAAGAGACGGCTCATCTGCCCAAAAAACACCAAGGCTATAACCTTGCAAAAATGGTCATTTTTCGCCAAAATTTTTATGACTCAAATAGAAACACGAGTGAAAGGGCATACAAAAGAAGCATTTTAGTGTAAGAGTGGCTTCTTTAAATTCAGTATTTCAAAATACGATGGTTTAAAGAGACGGCTCATCTGCCAAAAAACACCAAGGCTATAACCTTGCAAAAATGGCCGTTTTTCACCAAAATTTTATGACTCAAATAGAACACGAGTGAAAGGCATACCAAAAGAAGCATTTTAGTGGAAGAGTGGCTTCTTTAAATTCAGTATTTCAAAAGATACGATGGTTTAAAGAGACGGCTCATCTGCCAAAAAACACCAAGGCTATAACCTTGCAAAAATGGCATTTTTCACCAAAATTTTATGACTCAAAGAAACACGAGTGAAAGGGCATACCAAAAGAAGCATTTTAGTGTAGAAGTGGCTTCTTTAAATTCAGTATTTCAAAAGATACGATGGTTTAAAGAGACGGCTCATCTGCCCAAAAAACACCAAGGCTATAACCTTGCAAAAATGGCCGTTTTTCACCAAAATTTTCATGACTCAAATAGAAACACGAGTGAAAGGGCATACCAAAAGAAGCATTTTAGTGGAAGAGTGGCTTCTTTAAATTCAGTATTTCAAAAGATACGATGGTTTAAAGAGACGGCTCATCTGCCAAAAAACACCAAGGCTATAACCTTGCAAAAATGGCCGTTTTTCACCAAAATTTTATGACTCAAATAGAAACACGAGTGAAAGGGCATACCAAAAGAAGCATTTTAGTGTAAGAGTGGCTTCTTTAAATTCAGTATTTCAAAAGATACGATGGTTTAAAGAGAAGGCTCATCTGAAAAACACCCTACGCAAAAATTTTTATGACTCAAATAGAAACACGAGTGAAAGGGCATACAAAAGAAGCATTTTAGTGTAAGAGTGGCTTCTTTAAATCAGTATTTCAAAAGATACGATGGTTTAAAGAGACGGCTCATCTGCCAAAAAAACACCAAGGCTATAGCCTTGCAAAAATGGTCATTTTTGACCAAATTTTTATGACTCAAATAGAAACACGAGTGAAAGGGCATACCAAAGAAGCATTTTAGTGTAAGAGTGGCTTCTTTAAATTCAGTATTTCAAAAGATACGATGGTTTAAAGAGACGGCTCATCTGCCAAAAAACACCAAGGCTATAACCTTGCAAAAATGGCCGTTTTTCACCAAATTTTTATGACTCAAAGAGAAACACGAGTGAAAGGGCATACCAAAAGAGCATTTTAGTGTAAGAGTGGCTTCTTTAAATCAGTATTTCAAAAGATACGATGGTTTAAAGAGACGGCTCATCTGCCAAAAAACACCAAGGCTATAACCTTGCAAAAATGGCCGTTTTTCACCAAAATTTTATGACTCAAATAGAAACGAGTGAAAGGGCATACCAAAAGAAGCATTTTAGTGAAGAGTGGCTTCTTTAAATCAGTATTTCAAAAGATACGATGGTTTAAAGAGACGGCTCATCTGCCAAAAAACACCAAGGCTATAACCTTGCAAAAATGGCCGTTTTTCACCAAAATTTTATGACTCAAAGAGAAACACGAGTGAAAGGCATACCAAAAGAAGCATTTTAGTGTAAAGTGGCTTCTTTAAATCAGTATTTCAAAAGATACGATGGTTTAAAGAGACGGCTCATCTGCCAAAAAACACCAAGGCTATAGCCTTGCAAAAATGGTCATTTTTGACCAAATTTTTATGACTCAAATAGAAACGAGTGAAAGGGCATACCAAAAGAAGCATTTTAGTGGAAGAGTGGCTTCTTTAAATTCAGTATTTCAAAAGATACGATGGTTTAAAGAGACGGCTCATCTGCCCAAAAAACACCAAGGCTATAACCTTGCAAAAATGGCCGTTTTTCACCAAAATTTTTATGACTCAAAGAGAAACGAGTGAAAGGCATACCAAAAGAAGCATTTTAGTGTAAGAGTGGCTTCTTTAAATTCAGTATTTCAAAAGATACGATGGTTTAAAGAGACGGCTCATCTGCCCAAAAAACACCAAGGCTATAACCTTGCAAAAATGGCATTTTTCACCAAAATTTTATGACTCAAAGAAACACGAGTGAAAGGGCATACCAAAAGAAGCATTTTAGTGTAAGAGTGGCTTCTTTAAATTCAGTATTTCAAAAGATACGATGGTTTAAAGAGAAGGCTCATGCAAAAAACACGCAAAAATTTTTATGACTCAAATAGAAACACGAGTGAAAGGGCATACCAAAAGAAGCATTTTAGTGTAAGAGTGGCTTCTTTAAATTCAGTATTTCAAAAGATACGATGGTTTAAAGAGACGGCTCATCTGCCAAAAACACCAAGGCTATAAGCCTTGCAAAAATGGTCATTTTTGACCAAATTTTATGACTCAAATAGAAACACGAGTGAAAGGGCATACCAAAAGAAGCATTTTAGTGTAAGAGTGGCTTCTTTAAATTCAGTATTTCAAAAGATACGATGGTTTAAAGAGACGGCTCATCTGCCAAAAAACACCAAGGCTATAGCCTTGCAAAAATGGTCATTTTTACCGAAATTTTTATGACTCAAATAGAAACACGAGTGAAAGGGCATACAAAAGAAGCATTTTAGGTGGAAGAGTGGCTTCTTTAAATTCAGTATTTCAAAAGATACGATGGTTTAAAGAGAAGGCTCATCTGCCAAAAAACACCAAGGCTATAGCCTTGCAAAAATGTTATTTTTCCCAAATTTTTATGACTCAAATAGAAACACGAGTGAAAGGGCATACCAAAAGAAGCATTTTAGTGGAAGAGTGGCTTCTTTAAATTCAGTATTTCAAAAGATACGATGGTTTAAAGAGACGGCTCATCTGCCAAAAAACACCAAGGCTATAGCCTTGCAAAAATGGTCATTTTTGACCAAATTTTTATGACTCAAATAGAAACACGAGTGAAAGGGCATACCAAAAGAAGCATTTTAGTGTAAGAGAGGCTTCTTTAAATTCAGTATTTCAAAAGATACGATGGTTTAAAGAGACGGCTCATCTGCCCAAAAAACACCAAGGCTATAACCTTGCAAAAATGGCCGTTTTCACCAAAATTTTTATGACTCAAAGAGAAACATGAGTGAAAGGCATACCAAAAGAGCATTTTAGTGTAAGAGTGGCTTCTTTAAATTCAGTATTTCAAAAGATACGATGGTTTAAAGAGAAGGCTCATCTGACCAAAAAACACCAAGGCTATAGCCTTGCAAAAATGGTCATTTTTGACCGAAATTTTTATGACTCAAATAGAAACACGAGTAAAAGGGTATACCAAAAGAAGCATTTTAGTGGAAGAGTGGCTTCTTTAAATTCAGTATTTCAAAAGATACGATGGTTTAAAGAGAAGGCTCATCTGCCAAAAAACACCAAGGCTATAACCTTGCAAAATGGCCGTTTTTCACCAAAATTTTATGACTCAAAGAAAACAGAGTGAAAGGCATACCAAAAGAAGCATTTTAGTGTAAGAGTGGCTTCTTTAAAGTCAGTATTTCAAAAGATACGATGGTTTAAAGAGAAGCTCATCTGCCCAAAAAACACCAAGGCTATAACCTTGCAAAAATGGTCATTTTTGACCGAAATTTTTATGACTCAAATAGAAACACGAGTGAAAGGGCATACCAAAAGAGGCATTTTAGTGTAAGAGTGGCTTCTTTAAATTCAGTATTTCAAAAGATACGATGGTTTAAAGAGACGGCTCATCTGCCCAAAAAACACCAAGGCTATAACCTTGCAAAAATGGCCGTTTTTCACCAAAATTTTCATGACTCAAAGAGAAACATGAGTGAAAGAGCATACCAAAAGAGGCATTTTTAGTGTAAGAGTGGCTTCTTTAAAGTCAGTATTTCAAAAGATACGATGGTTTAAAGAGAAGGCTCATCTGACCAAAAAACACCAAGGCTATAGCCTTGCAAAAATGGTCATTTTTGACCGAAATTTTTATGACTCAAATAGAAACACGAGTGAAAGGGCATACCAAAAGAAGCATTTTAGAGTAAGAGAGGCTTCTTTAAAGTCAGTATTTCAAAAGATACGATTGTTTAAAGAGAAGGCTAATCTGACCAAAAAACACCAAGGCTATAGCCTTGCAAAAATGGTCATTTTTGACCGAAATTTTTATGACTCAAATAGAAACACGAGTGAAAGGGCATACCAAAAGAAGCATTTTAGTGGAAGAGTGGCTTCTTTAAAGTCAGTATTTCAAAAGATACGATGATTTAAAGAGACGGCTCATCTGACCAAAAAACACCAAGGCTATAGCCTTGCAAAAATGGTCATCTTTGACCGCAATTTTTATGACTCAAATAGAAACACGAGTAAAAGGGCATACCAAAAGAAGCATTTTAGAGTAAGAGAGGCTTCTTTAAAGTCAGTATTTCAAAAGATACGATTGTTTAAAGAGAAGGCTCATCTGACCAAAAAACACCAAGGCTATAGCCTTGCAAAAATTGTTATTTTTGACCGAAATTTTTATGCCTCAAATATGAACACGAGTGAAAGGGCATACCAAAAGAAGCATTTTAGTGGAAGAGTCGCTTACCTAAATTCAGTATTTCAAAAGATGCGATGGTTTAAAGAGAAGGCTCACTTTTCCAAAAAACAGCAAGGCTATAACCTTGCAAAAATGGCCATTTTTCACCAAAATTTTTATGACTCAAATATGAACACGAGTGAAAGGGCATACCAAAAGAAACATTTTAGTGTAAGAGTGGCTTCTTTAAATTCAGTATTTCAAAAGATACGATGGTTTAAAGAGACAGCTCACCTGCCCAAAAAACACCAAGGCTATAGCCTTGCCAAAATGGTCAGTTTCCGCCAAAATTTTTTTGACTCAAATATGAACACGAGTGAAAGGGTTTACCAAAAGAAGCATTTTAGTGTAAAAGTGGCTTCTTTAAATTCAGTCTTTCAAAAGATACGAAGGTTTAAAGAGAAGGCTCATCTGCCCAAAAAACACCAAGGCTATAGCCTTGCAAAAATTGTTATTTTTGACCGAAATTTTTATGCCTCAAATATGAACACGAGTGAAAGGGCATACCAAAAGAAGCATTTTAGTGGAAGAGTCGCTTACCTAAATTCAGTATTTCAAAAGATGCGATGGTTTAAAGAGACGGCTCGTCTGCCCAAAAAACACCAAGGCTATAACCTTGCAAAAATGGCCATTTTTCACCAAAATCTTTATGCCTCAAAAATGAACACGAGTGAAAGGGCATACCAAAAGAAGCATTTTAGTGGAAGAGTCGCTTACCTAAATTCAGTATTTCAAAAGATGCGATGGTTTAAAGAGAAGGCTCACTTTTCCAAAAAACAGCAAGGCTATAACCTTGCAAAAATGGCCATTTTTCACCAAAATTTTTATGACTCAAATATGAACACGAGTGAAAGGGCATACCAAAAGAAGCATTTTAGTGGAAAAATGGCCTCTTTAAAATCAGTATTTCAAAAGATACGATGGTTTAAAGAGACGGCTCGTCTGCCCAAAAAACACCAAGGCTATAACCTTGCAAAAATGGCCATTTTTCACCAAAATCTTTATGCCTCAAAAATGAACACGAGTGAAAGGGCATACCAAAAGAAGCATTTTAGTGGAAGAGTCGCTTACCTAAATTCAGTATTTCAAAAGATGCGATGGTTTAAAGAGAAGGCTCACTTTTCCAAAAAACAGCAAGGCTATAACCTTGCAAAAATGGCCGTTTTTCAACAAAATTTTTATGTCTCAAATATGAACACGAGTGAAAGGGAATATGAAAAGAAGCATTTTGGTAGAAGAGTTTAGGAGGCAAGTTTAGAATGTTTATATTGAATAAAAACAAAAATAATAAAAATTAGGGGAGTTCAAGCGAGACATTTTGTATTAGATTCGCTTTTCAAAATAATTAATTCCGGAGATACGAATTCTTAAAGAGTTTGCAGATAGACATCGAAAAACCTTGGCTAAAGTCTTGTCATGCCTACTTTACACCAAACCGTTTACGACTAAAATGTGAGCTGCAATTTAAAATCAGTTTAAATGAAGAAATTTGGTCGTGGATTCGCCTTTGTATCTTGACTTTTTCTAGAGTCAGCAAATATTGAAGGGACGAATGATGTTCCAAAAGAGAGAGAGAGCTCTATTTTAACAATCAGTGGTTTTTAAAAAGCTATAGCTTCCGAGGGCCTCGTCTCCTGCTCCCCCATAAGGGCGTTGCCCCTTGACCCTAGACCCCTCCCCGCATACCCACTTCTGCAACTCACGTTACGCCACTGACCAAATATTGAAGGGACGACTGATGCTCCAAAAGAACACTCAGGCCGCAAGCTTGACAAGACGACACATGTTTAAGGATTACTAATTTATTACTCTAACTGATATACAGCGATTATGCTTATAAAAAATTATAGTTGTCATAAAAATTCTCACTTACCACTTGATGCGATGCATCTCTTCAATGAAAAACGTCACGATATATCTTTATAGCCATAACCGTAAGAGAACAATTGAAATGCCACCAGGTTTGTCCTTTGCCAAAGAGACTGTAAACAGACTAAACTTGGTTAGCAAACGATCCATCTTTTATAGGCAGAGAAGTAATTGTGACGTCATTTGATTGGATGCAGTAATGCCAATCGTAAGCCGATTGGTTGATGACTCTGCGCATGGAAGGCGCATTCGGACCATGAAGGGGCTTACTAAAGAAAAACCGTACTTCTGAGAAAGTTCAATTTGTGCATGGTCAAAGAAGACCAGTGGTCGAGTAATAAGATGTAAAAGATTTTCCGTAGCCGACACACTGCATTTGGCATGTAGCGCCATTTGCATGCATGTAAAGAATAAGCGATGCGCTTCTTTATAACTCCGACGCTCTTATCTATTACTTTCAACCGTTGCTTAACATGTCATTTCATTTCTAACTAAAGTAACCATGATTTAACTCTGCATCCAGATGAATTCCTTTCCTTGGATTCCTCGTATCATCATTTTTGTATAAATCTGATCAGAAATAAAAAAACGATCAGAAAAGAACACAATTTGACTTTTTTGGATAACGAATGGCACGCAGGACCCGCCTTCCTTCAAAGAAAACCACAGGGCGCTCAGGTGTTGCTGCTTGCTTGTTTGTAAAAAGAAGAACAATGTGCTCTTCTTCGTAATGCCAATGGCTCTAACGTCAAATGATAAAAAGCAACTATAAGTAATAAAATAAAGTAACTAATGCAAGTAGTAACAATAGGGGTTTCAATTGGGTTTGTTACTTCAGTAACCTCCTTCATTGTCCACATTGTGATCGATTACCATATTGTTTACTAGCAAAGCAAATTTGAGGCCTGAACAGCCATTACGGTCACCAGTAACGATTCTAAAGCTTCAACCTAGCACACGAGGTAGCCCATGAGGCAGACTCATACGGGGTTTAGCACGCATTGGCAAAAATGCTAGGTGAAATATAGTTCTGCAACTCTCACAGCACAAGATGCTTTTCTGTTATGACGTTATCAAGGCACAGTTAGGGCAGGCATAGCTATGATAATATATCATTGGCACTTGATAATCCAAGAGTTATTTGCGGCCTTCATATGCTGCTGTGGCTTTTTGAATTGGATGTTGTGGCAAATGATTTTAACGTGCATTGTGAAGGCCTTTGCAGCCAAACAACAATTGACTTTGAATTTAATTTTATGTACAGGACACCTCGTGTACACACAGGCTTATCAATTACAGATATATTTCTCTGTTAATGAATAAAGATCAAAGTTCTCTGAAAGCAAAGTTTTCTAAAAATCATTAAGTTTTGTTATGATTTAACTTAAAGAAGATTTCATAATTTAGATCTAATGATATCTGCGACACAGAACAAAGCCTCGTATTGATGTTGAGACTCCCAGCAGCTCTGCTTTTTTTTGATCAACGGGTTATCGTATAGATATCAGTTACACTGTTTTTGACAGAGCGAACAAAACAGGATGAATTAAGGCTGTGGTACGCTCCTTACATGAATTCTGATAATTTTTGCATTTTAGCTCACTTTCATGTGGCTTTAAGGAGTCAATTCAAACTCACCAGAGGAGCAGGTGCCTTTGGTAAAGAATTTATAGCTATTCAAAAAGTCAACTGTGTTGGTTGGCCTCTCAAATATCACAACGTCTGAGATGGAGATAAGAAGCTGGATGCTTGCTTGGCTGTGAGTAGAATTGTAAATGTATTTCTGTTACGAAAAATATTTTGAATGAGCTCATTAAAAAAAGACTTTCAGCGACATGTCTTTCATCGATTCGTGACGCATCGCAGGCAGCCGTCCGATCGTTACGGCGAAAATGCAGAGGAGCATTCCGAAGTTCAAACTAAGCTTTTAAAATGCATTCTTGAAGGGCCACTCCAGCCAAAAAATTGAATTGAATTGCTTTTGAACGCCATTAGCGGACGGATTGAAGTCACACGGGTTTTCGGCTTTGGATAGTTCCCCGGTGGGGGTCATCGGCTGTCTAAAGCGTGTACGAAAAATTTCAAAATGTCAGACACCACTTCACGCGACACGGAATGTTTCTGTTTGAGTGTTTGTCAAGGATTGTCGGACTTTTATTTTGATTCCCTATCAGCAGATGATGATTCTCGTGGCTCGCCAGATATTCTGACTCAAGATAGAAAGATGCCAATTTTTCAAAAAAAATGGTCACATCTGCTCCCTTATGAAATCAGCCCGTATAAATTTGACAATAGGGCTAATGCGCTTGTCGACTAATGGCTTTCAACTCTCAAACGACAGTTATTCATGAAGCATGTGCACTTTCGATCGACCTCCGAAACACCGATGTCAAATCGCCAATTACCGAGCCCCCAATGAGCCGTGCGAATTTCAGTGCGAACGTATAACAATTGTGCCGAATGTTGAAACAATGGTTCCTTCATACGTCACAAGGTACTTTCTCCGAAAAAAATTTGGTCGTACTTTTAAGGTGATTCTCAACTTTGATGAGCGTCTATATCTCGAGAACGGGTAGAGATTTTCGAAAAAAAATTTCACTATGGCTTCCAACTCTCGACTAGCTACCAATTTTTGCAAAAATCTCAGAAATTTTTCTTGGCTGGAGTGGCCCTGTAATTCTCATCTACGATTGCCTTTAGTGGGAATTTGAAACCGAAAAGGTTAAGGCAACTGGATTTCTTACGAAGGATCATAGAGTGCGGAAAAAAAACCAACCCGAATTTGAAACCGTGACATTTGCTGCTAGCTATTTGCCAGCGTCAATTGAAAGCATTTGAGGTTAAAAACAGATTCAGGACGATTCATATGACCTAAATATGAGTCTGTCTGTTTGGAAATTACATATACAGTTATTCAAGGTAAATTTGTGGACTGAAGACAGATCTTCTATAACAGCACCTGGCGTTTGCTCGTGATTCATGAAAGTTATTTACTCTTAGAAGATTTCCAAACAGCAAACAGAGGCAGTTGGACTCCCTATACTACCTATAGACACCCTATGGATACTATTGCTCTGCTGTTCATGTAGTTGTTACGAGGGCTACTTTACTGAATTCTACACTCTAACACTACGAGCAAACATAAGTTTTAACAGCAGTGATAACCAAAGCACACGTTATAACAAAATACATCGGCTCTTACACAACGCATGGCTTTCTCTCTCCAGCTTTGGGAGCAATGCGCTTTGAAAACTGTCTTTAGTAGTTACGCTTACGGTAACGCTATCTGCTGTAAAAATAGGTATCCTGTCGCTGTGTACGAAGAATGCCTTTACTCTGTTGATGCTTTATCGGCAGTTTCATAGCATCCGCTACGCCCATTGAACACAGGGCGTTCCAAATGCTATTCTACGCATACGCATTATCAGATGAAGTTAACGTTTCTAGAAGCTTTTCCCCGTGCGTAGAATCACAAATTTCCAGTCAACACGATTTCCCTAATAGATTCCACACTACAATACCACCTGTGTTTCGCCAATCAAAGCTTTTATTGCCACAATATCCGCATCTTCTTTTACAAAGGATTTATTGTTTTTGCGAAAAGCCGTGCCAACTTCCCTTCTGGCAATGATACAATACTTTTTTGCATCATTGACTTCGTAATGACATTGAGTCAACCTCATTTCGTGGTCGCAAGCAATAGAAATCGGTACCGTAATTACACGAAAACGAGCATGCCTTGCATACCAAAAAAGTTACGGAAGAACATCTATATATATATATATATATATATATATATATATATATATATATTATAATAATTTATAAACTTCTATTATTTATTTATTATATATATATATATATATAAATTTATAAACTTCTATTATTTATTTATTTATTTATAAACATTTATTTATAAATTTATTTATAAATTTATAAATATATAAATATATAAATTTGTCTTCTGATACTTCCGTAGCACAGTGCTCAATACGTTAGCACGTAGAGTGTGATATATCATAGATTGATAAATTCTATATGAATTGAAAGATTTTGTTTACTGGTGGTAGGAAAAGCATGAACCATATACGGAGGCAAAAAGATTTGAAATTGGATGTCATCCATTCGTATTATCAAAAAAAGTAGCATTCTTTGCTAAAAAACTATAGTGCATGGGTTCAAGCTGTAAACCATTCATTTGACTCTCGCCGTTTTTCAGCACAAAGTTGATACTGGAAGGCTTAATAGACAACACCAAGAGCCACATCCTGCGACTTGAGTGTCAAGGAATAGCAAACTTCAGCATAGAAAAACAAAATAAGGTTATGCCGAAGTCCGTGATCGATTCATTCATGCATTTGACGCTGCAGGAATGCAAGGCACATTGTCTGTATAACAATGAATGCAGATCCATAAATTACCAAGATGATGGGGACAAGAAATGCCAGCTGAATAACCGAACCACAGAAGACGCTCGTTATAGGGTGGTGTTAAAGAGAAGATCTGGTTGGAGATATCTGACAACAGACCACAAAGAAACCAAGGTATGACTGAATATGACGGGTATCTTCATTGTCGGCACCGAAGAATCAAAAGCCAGCAGTGTAAGCCTACGTCTTCTTGATGGAGCACTTCTTTCGTTTAATCACCCATCCTTGTCAATGTTTGGGACAAAAACTCTCTAGATTTCTGAGTAAGAACGGCAGATTCTTCAATGCTTAATTCTACTAATCGAGTGTGCTTCTTGAGAGAGAGAGAGAGAGAGAGAGAGAGAGAGAGAGAGAGAGAGAGAGAGAGAGAGAGAGAGAGAGAGACCAATATACGCATTGCATGTTATATTCTGTAGCTCTGAAACTGTTTCTGACTGACTGACTGAACTTTACAATTATACATATATTGGTTATTCTAAAAATAAATTTGCTGATGAGGAACGAGAGCGGATGATGAAATGATGATGTAATGAGAATGGAAGTCTAGGCTGACGAGCGAGAAAAGATGTGTCACCATGACATGGTTGATTGAGTAGGAATTTCAACGATGGTTTGAATTCTGTCAAATTGGCCAAGCCAAAATGGAATGACTTAAACAATTCGTTTAAAAAATGTTGCAGACGCCTAGTTCTGCAAACGGTTTAATTATATTCAATCCTTATAGAGTAGCACCATTGCAACAAGTAAAAAACCAAATGGTTCACTTCTAGGTAGGCCATAACTGCCAGAAATACAGCCCATGCAGAGAGGATCAGTTATGCCTGGACACGTGCAGCTGCCCTGGCTACAGGTGCATCCAGTGCAAGCCGAATGAAATCGGTCTGCCTTGTCACCGCGGTAAGTTGAAACGATTCGACATTGCCCGCCCCAGGTCTCTTTCCAGGTCTTTGCAAAGTGCTTTCTCGCAGCACCTCGCTTTGCCAACTTCACAACTCATCTTGCTGTTACATGCACCTCAAATCAATTCCGCAGTATTTCTATTTCCAATAGCCAAGGCTGCATGAATAATTGCAATTTTGCTTTTATATTTTTCGAGATACCATTTCGGTGACACTCAGAATATCTACTGAAGCAGGATACGTTTTCCCTCATTCCAGAAACGATCTCTCAGATTTCAAAATTCACTTTACGACGCACAATTTCAGGTTCAGTGATCGTGCGAATCGTTGAATATTTAATTCCAATAACCCCATATACCCAGTTATTTTCTGAAAACCCTAGGATTTAAACTTTGGCTAATGCTATTGCAAAATGACAACCATCGGAACAGCAAGAAAGTCAACGGGGTTTGCAGTGGAAATTCTAAGCTTTTGTTTGTTTAAGGGCCTCCTTTGTGGCTCGGAGCATCGAAGTAAAATTATAAAATTACTTTTTTTATCCTGCAGTCTGGAGAGATTGCGATGACGCAAAAAATTCTGGCTACACAGAGAACGGTGTTTACGTCATCAACCCAACAGAAGTCCCAGAGAACAGATTTGAGGTTTACTGTGACATGAAGACTCGCCAAAAAGCCTGGGTAGTGTTTCAGAGAAGAAGAAGCAACTCAATGAGCTTTGAACGGAACTGGCAAGAGTACGAAGATGGGTTTGGATCGCTCTACCACAACTTTTGGCTGGGTCTTAAAAAGCTGTACTATTTGACAAAAGATCGGACTGCAATTTTACGAATCGAACTTAAAAGCTGGCGTAATCTTGAAAGAAAATTTGCGAAGTACGCGGTCTTCTCAGTGAGCGGCCCGAGCGATAACTACAGGCTACAGGCGTTGAACTACAGTAGTGACAGTACATTGATTGACAGCCTGACGCCATCAGCAAACTCGGACAGACAAAATGCCAATGGAATGCAATTTTCCACATATGACAAGGATAATGATTTGTTAGTTGAAAACTGCGCTTCAGATTATAAAGGTGGTTGGTGGCACAACAAATGCTTTGAGGCAAACCTAAATAACTTGTACGACGTTAATGGAACAGCTGGAAATAATGCAACCTATGTCTCATGGACATCTTTACATGGCGTCTACGGTGGCATAAAATCCACGACGATGAAACTTGGATTCAATGAACCTCTTAATTGAACACTTTATTGAAGCGAAGTGCATATCACAGGATAGGCCAGCACCGTAGGGTGATTATATTACCACACGTGGCATTATGTTAACAGTGTATCAAATGATAATTTTTAGTACAGGCACCTGCACTTTGATTAGATGTCACCTGTAGAACAGTCGATACGTCTTGCAGCCAAGGGCGTACCATATTTGACCTATTTAACGCCCTCCTTCTCTTTAACGCCCCTTCTTCATTAACGCCCACCCTAAAAACTAAAAAATCGAATTAACGCGAGAAAAAAATTAATTAAGTAGATCAAATACTTAAAATAGAGCTAAAAATATGAGACCGAAGTAGCTGCTATGCCAATAAGATTGTTTTGATGCTTTAACCGACGGCAAATAATAAAATTTAATATGATGAATGATCTTCAACAAAAAGAAAACATAAAAAATAGACCTGTATTCTTTCTTGAGACATGTCTGCAACAGAAACATAACAAGGCAGAGCTTGAGCACTATGACGCAGGCAACATTAGCACTATCTGGTGTAGCTATAATTTAATCTTCACCCATCAACTAATTGCTCTTCTATTCACAAAGCTGCTACTAAAGCACCCTGCTGAAGGCGGCTCGATCTCACACCTGCAGGGTTTATTTTGGACTGCAATGCAATTCGAATCAGTCCTCCTCCTCAGTTTCGTAAATGCTTTCGCCGCTCTCTTCGTCCTTCTCTTCGTCACTGGTGAAATCCCACTGGGCACCGAGCTCCACAGCTCTCGCCTCAGAAACTTCGATCTGTTAAAAGCAAACAGACGCAAACGCCGTTACATTTAGAGCATGAGAAATTGCCATTTTTGGCTAAAACTTTTGCGTTCAAACAAAGCCGGAACTTTCAAAACTAGAAACATCAGGATTCCGAAAGGAAACGGCTCAACATTCAGGGGGGAGTTAATGTTCTCGCAGAATACAGGGTGCCAGAAATCACTCCCCCTGGGGCAGCCTGTGTTCCCCACCGGTTGAAGGTTGGGGGAAGCGCCTGTGCATTCTTCCCATCTTAAGTTTTCACAATGGTGGGCAAGAAAAACTAGTGCTTTCATGAGCAGGGAAGAAGGGTATATTTTATCACAGTGATAGAGCTTCGAAAAGATACGATAAGCCGAAAAGATGTTCTAAGGAAAACAGTTTTATGCTGAATTGCTTTGATGATTTCAATAGCGCACGCGATGTACCACAAAAAAGAACAGCAGGAGACTGAATAGAGTGCGCTGAGAGCTGGCATAAGGTCGTAAGACTGTCAAAGTGACTGTGGCCTTGAAGTTGTTTCATATTGCTTACCTTGAAATTTTGGTACATATCAAAGTCGATGTAAGAGTCCGACCGCACTACCGCCTGGTAATGGTATATTCCCGGCTTCTCGGGGATAGGGAACCGGAGTGAGACCTACGGGATCCAAAACAGGTGTTTGATATTGATATTTATTGGACAATCAGACATTTTAGTAACGTGTTGCTGTACAGTAAAAGTGAATAAGTGCAAAGATATTTGGTGGTATTGGCTGTTCTTTGACGTGTCTTTATGGTGTTGACAATGGAGCTATAGATGGCGGAGAGCGATTGGCAAGTAAAGCAAACACGATTACATCTCGATTACAGTCCGTCGAGGCTAATAAGCCAGGCGATATTAACAATCATCGAAAGAAACAAAAGCAATAAGTAACAATGTAACTCATGCAGTATGATATGCTTCTAAGTAGTATACTGGATGCCAGATTATGGGGAATTCAATATGTTGGTGCTAATGGTGATTTATGGACAAAAACAAATGCAAAGGTTCACAGGTCAAGGTCAAGGTCAGGGTCAAGGCCATAGTTCACATTCCTAATTACCAAGATGTATACATTGAATGGCCAGCAGATTGACAATAGCAAAATGAAGTACTTTACTGACCTTATGCTCATCCTTTAAACAGGTGATAAACTGTGGTGGCGTTATTAGTGACATCGTTTTACGACTGACGATGTATACCCACCAATACTCTTGCTTCTCCTGCGAAAAAAAGCAGTTTCCAGATAGTGAATCTCAATAGGGTCAAAGATTCTGATACACAGTCAAGATTTCTTGCTTATACCAAGTGAAGCAAGGGAAAAGCAACTTTTCTTAACCGTGTTAGTGACTGGTTTAAAATGTATCTACATTGAATATGTTGAACTAGGTTGAATGTAGAGCACGATAACAATTCTCATTGGCACTCCAGTAAGCTCATTAGCATTTAGTAAAATATGTTTCTAATTTAGCATCATTTGGCATCAATTTGTCACTGCCTTAGAAAAGAATTGGAAGACAATCGACTTTGATGCATCTACATCCTATTAAAAGAGAATAATTTACCAGATCTCCGCTTGCAAAAAACGAAAGTGATGTTTTAAAGAGGCAACGCTGCTAATTGCAGCAACATTTCTGTCAACGCAAGACCTTCGCAAATCACATACCAGTGGAAAATATGGAGCATGTACAGGGTGGCTGTCCTTTGACTTTGCTTCCAGTATGGCCTCTGGCCTTTCGATGTCGGCCTGAAGAGTATCCCACTCGTCATCTTCGACGTCCTTATCGGTGTCAACATCATCATCATCTTGATCGTCTTCGTCATTTGCTTCATTGCCAGAATCTCTGGTCGAAGCCCTACATATGGAAGTGACGTACATAAACATCAACACTTTGAAATGGGGCAATGCCAAAGAAATTTTCGGGCGATAGTGACAAATGAGTACTGGAAACATGCTGCCAAGATTTAGCCATCTATCCTTAGGTTGATAAAAGTGAAAGCCAATGTCGTAAAAATCAACGCCTCGATCAAAAACCTGGAAAATGACATCGAAGTACTTTAAAACTAGAACTAAGAATAGGCTCTGGGAGCCTATAGAAGATGATAGTTGGACCCCATATCATATCCTCCGACGAGTGACACTATGAGAGTGCCTTTGGTGCACATGGTCACATTGTTAGGCGGTACCAGGACGGCAATAATTATTGTGACTCACACCCTCGGAAATCTTTCAAAGAAAGTTATTCTTGTCTTGATTACTCATTATTGATTATTCGATTATCAGAAAGAGGCCCACCTCGAAACATCGCCATTATCCTCGTTTTCACTATCTGAATCCTCGTTTAATTCCGCAGCTCCAGAGTCGAAGTCTGTTTCCTTGTCACCCTTTTTCTTGGAACTCTTCTCTTCTTTTTCATCGTTCTTCTGAGACAAAGATTCAAGCTCTGAATTCAACTAAACATTTATAATCACAACACAAGCAAATGAGAAGAAATAAGCCAATTATCCAACTACAATACCAGACTCCACGTAAAGCCTTGGCAGATTTACAGCATCAACTTGGTAAATGTAGGAAAAATACTTCTATTACTTCTCTCAGGCAGTAGAAGCACACAATGGCCCCTATGACACATCTTCATTTCACATGCAACAAGACGATTTTTTCGATTTTTACATTTGCAGGTGCATAACAGACTATTCATCTAAACCACCGAAGAAAAAAGCCGCCATCCAAGAAAACTTTAGTATAAATTTCAGACGGTGCATTGCAAGAAGATCGATGTTGTATATATGAAATATTGCCAGCACCATATGCGAACACTCCGCAGAAAATACAAAAAGACCACTTGCCTATCTGGTCAAGAGCCTTATCTAAATGTCCTCAATTTTTCAAACTTCCCAGAGAAATTTTAAATATTTCTAATATCGATATGCCCTGATAACACCCACCTTTGCCTCGGCTTCCAGTTTCTCCTTTTCCTTTAGTAATTTCTGCTTCTTTTTGGCGGCTAGTAGCTGCTTATTCGGTTGAACTTTTGGCTTGTTCTTTTTTTTCTTCTGCTTCTTTTGCCAGCCCTTATTGGCAGCGGCATCCTGGGAACGCAATGCACTGCATTTCAAGCCACGTGGTACCTAACATTCTATTCACATTCTATTCTATTCATTAATATTCTATTCAGCGTGCCCGTTTTGGTCTCGGGTGAATCCGAAACTGGATGTTCTCGAGGAAAGCTTATTCTCACGCCATTACAATTAGAAGAAATGCTAATTCTCACGCAATGAAGGCTGATGTAAGAGCAGTATGGATTAAACCGGCACCAAAACGAAGTTGAGCTCAAGACTCACATAAATGAAAATTCTTGAAAACCTCTTTGTGTAATCAACACCTTAATAACAATAGCTGGTCTTGACAACCGCAAAGCCAACCCAAGCCTATGACCTCATTGTTTGATGACCTCACGGGCAAGAAATCGTGGACGTTGCAGCTCATAGTTAAGATTCGTTAACATGTTTCTCGTAATTGGTATAATACTTCAGTAGGGATATGCAAGCAATATAACAAAATATTTGCCGAATTGCGAGTTAACAGTTTAGTAAAATATGAAACGAGATTTTCTAAAACCAACAAGAGAAATAAAGCAATATTAACTGACGAAGTAGAACATTAAGGAAACGATTTCTGATTACAACAAACAAAGAAAACGAAAAAAATTACAAGCGAACAAAAAACAAAAAACATAAAAATGATTACTGAAGATGGCAATATTGCCTACTTTTAGATAATATTGTTAAATTTGTTAGCGTCAATCAAGCATGAAAACCAAAGACAGGCTTCATTCTATTTAAGGTTGTTGATTTGACAAACCACAACATTTTCAAAAAGCAGCCAGGTGGCAGTGGTCTATTCAAATTAAAGTCAGTCAGTGTCAAGGTCGATAAACCTGGTGTGGATTATATGAATATTACCAACCTTTGACTCGTCTTCTTCCTCAACTTTTGGCATCGTTATGTCAGATGACGTGTCGTCCTCGAAAAAATCCTGCACGAAAGAGCAGGTTCTAGAATTATTCTTAATGGGTTGATTTGACGACTTGCATTAAAGGAAAGACAGATTTTAACACAATAGGATGCTTGATATATAAATATTTTCACAAAGCAATAAGCACTCTTGGCAGCTAAGCTACACCGTAAATTGATGACTTTGCTGTACTCAGTTTTCACGAAATTGTAAATTCTTGGAAATTTGGTAGGCTTGATATTCAGTTGAACCAAAAGTGGCCACGGATGTCAAGTCATGACATTTGATGACATAAGACATTTGATGACATTTGCAATCATCACAAACATAATTGGCTGACTCACCCCTAGGGATTTCCTTTTCAGTTCAACGTTAACTGTGACAATTGAGCCTGCAGTGATGACGTCTGCATCCTTTTCATCCATAACTGCCAATCAATTACGGAGGTTAGAAAGCTACTTCTGCAGGTAGTAGTATACACTTAGTGATGCGACAAGGCCTCACAATAGTTGGTTAACTTTGCTCAATAACCTGTCAATAGGCATCCCCTAATTACTACTCTCGTGTATTATATTAAGAGTCAGTAACTGACACAGATATTTTCTCTTCTTTTTCCCTTTCGTTTTCTTCTTTTCTTTTCCTTTTTTCTTTTTCTCCTTTTATATTTCTCTCTTTTATTTTTCTCTTTTCTTTCGCTTTCTAATCACACCATAACGTGATTCACAATACATTTGGACATGCGTGTTATTGTTATATGTGATATTTTTGTCAAAGTTAGCACAGAAGTTTGGAAAGTGAGTAGCTAAAAAGACTAGAAGAGGTCAATTTATTCCTCAAGTCAATGAAAACATTGACTCTTTTCACAAATTGTTCTGGATTCAGAAACTAATGTAAAAAATGAAAGTGCTTAATTTTATGTTATCAATCTTCACATCGCTTCCTCTCAATTTCCTTTCTACTCTTTTGCATCTTGTCATTTCCCCAAATGATGGAGTCAATCGAAAATAGGTTCTTTAATTGCAAAAACTAGCACTGCTAGCGCAAATCAACAAAAGCAGGCAAGGCAAGTTGTCAACACGAGTTATTTATAATCACAGGTTGCACTCACCTTTGGCGTCCACTACCACCTCCATATGTGGATAGGACCAGCACACATTAATAATATCCTGATACTGTTCATCAGAAAGTGTCCGAAGAAGCATTCTGCAAAATTAAACGGAAGAAAGTCACTCAATAACATAGGGAACGTTTGGGGAAAATACCCATCTACCAACCACCACAGATACTGTTAAAGCAACTGTTAAAGCGCATAAGAGTTCGCAGTAGGCTCATCTTGAGTCACAAGAACACTGGGATTAGAAAAAAGGAAACTATTAGACACAATCGGCAATCGAAACGTACATACCTTCTTTCATCATTTTTCATGCCAACAAAATGTCGAATAGTCTTTATATTTCTCTAGAATGAAGCGACTGCAATTTTGGCAAGAATGGTATGCGAATGGTATGAAGTCAAAAAAGTAAAAAACGCGGATAACTTGAGAACAAAATACTTCAAATGTGCTGTAAGCTCACAGACTGGGGTACAAAGAAAAGAAAGCGAATTGTTCATGGATTAGCAAAGCGATTATCAAAGGAAATGTCTTAAAAAGAAATGAATAGGAAATTCCAGCTTATAGAAGTGGCAAATTTTTCTGGCAGGAAGGGGGGTTGGGGAAGCGCTTGACTAGCCACTATACCTAGCACAGAGTAATACTTTCTTAAGAAACGGCACTTTAACTGCGCTACATTAGCCACTTAAAACGAACAGCAGGTTTTGGAGGATTTGAAATCGTATTTAATGGGAAATAAATAGAAAATGACGCAGAATACTTTAATAGAAATCTTATTATAATGGGTTGCTCTGTAATAAAACGATTGACGGACCATGGGTAGCTCTTTTAAACTTGGTTAATACCTATTTGAAAACTAAGAACATACCAAAGGTAAAAATACTTTTAGCATGCTTTTCGACGAAAAAAAGGGGAGGAATAGAATGAGCATATTAAAGTATATGGTAGGAACTTACTTTCTTAGTAGTGAAATGCCGCAGATGATCCTGGGTAATATGGGGCAGCATCAAAAATGGAGACTTTCCATCCCAACTTGCTTGAACAATCATTGCGTGCAGTTTCATCATATTTTCCAAAGTTGCGAGTCTGGGTGCCACGTGAGCTGGAATCACAGGCAATCAATGTCACGGGCATTTCACCGATCGATTCAAACAGAGGCTACGTAATGCATTCGTTTTGAGATTGAAGTTAAGAGGCATTTCTCAAGTTGTTCGAAGTCACGTTAATAGATTCGTAAATGCAACTAGGCCCTTTTAATTTCAAACTTTAAGACTGACAATTTAATATGTATGTAGATATTCTCTGTCTTTTAACAAAGTCCGAGTTCTTAGAAGAAGTTCGTACAGTTGCATATCGTAATGTCTCACAGACACAGAAAGAGTGGGTATAGGGAAGGCAAATCGAAAAAGCTTCTAGATGAATGCGACCCGCAGCTAAAGGATAGACAAAACATTATTGGAACTAAGGAGTATTGGAACCCAGTCCGTACCCGATTGACAAAACATTCTCTCGCACGTGTGCTAATCACATGTACCTAGGTGCGCGGAGGACTAGGGTCAATCAAGTGCAGACGGGCCATGTGTGCAGACGGGGACAGCCAATGGCAACGCACCCATGTGACCAGTCGTTTCAGGTTATCGATCGTGCCAGATAAGATGGCAAAAGCATCTTCATAGGATACAATTGTAAACGAAATAGGTCCCAGATACCACTATCGCTCGGTGGTGTCTTGATTTGATACGAAAAAAGGACTAATTTGATACAAGGCACAGCCCACTTCAACGTACAGTCTCTTTTGGGTGTCGAATGACTAACATTATCATAAGAAAAGAGGACCGACGATGACGTCAACAGAAAGCGCCACCGTCGTTCCTCATTTGACTGTAGCATGCACCTACCTCTGCCCATCTTGGCCATTGCTGTGAGCTGGTTAACAATATTTATCATCTCTTTGATCAAATACGGACATTTCTTCAGGATTAGCTCCAGATCTAAGAAAAGTCATAAAAAATTCTCTAATGCGCGCAATGAAAGTGCTTTTAAATGCATTCAACATCTTATTGAAAAGTTGATAAAAACTCTTTCGTTTTTCAAAATGTTAAATTCATTAATCAAAGTAACTTGCTGAAACTCTACTTTGCTATTCTATCAGCTTCCAGACGTTAAACATAACTCTAGGTCTAAGGCAACCATTGAAAGCAAAAACAGAAATAGCCAAAAACAGAAAGAATCATCAAATAAACATGTTGGCGGATGATCAAGAAATAACTTCCAAAATAAAATTGCGAAGAGAAGAGATCAAATATAAAAATCAAATTTGAGCCAATGTCCAGGCAACAGAACATTTAAACTATCTAATCTTAAATAAAATATTGTATATTGATAATGACGTCATATACTCTGTTACCTGATCTCAAAGTATCAGCAGGTAGATCGAGTCTTGATAAATGGGCGTGCAGTAACGTTCTAGCCTTGACACTGTACGTGTAACATAAAGGTATTTCTTTGTTCTTCTCGTTTAAATTGGGTAGGGAGCCAATCAACTAGAATAGAAGAATAATGTTTCGGGCTAAAACAAGAGAATAACGATTTGAAATTAAAAAAAAATAATAATATTTCGAAACAGTGCACAGCTAACAATGCTAAAAGAACAGAAGCACGATGTTTCGAATTACAAAAGAAGGTCTATACACTAATGTTTAATAATAGGTAGACGGTAAAACTGACGGTAAAAGTTGGGCAAAAATTACAAACTAGACAAAGTCTGGAACGAAGGGATTCATACTGCTGTAAAGCAAAAACAACGTACTATGGGTAACTCAATATTGTCACTTGGCCTCTCTTGCACATCATTATTGTGTCCCTTTTCAAACTCAAAAGAGGCAGCAAGAACCATAAGGATACCTGAAAAAGCAAAGCACGCAACATTTAAATGCATTTAAATACACAGCGATTATTTAAATGCTCGAAAATACCAGTCAAAATGATTACATAATATTCACCTGAAACATTTACTGATGAATTAATGACAAAACGTCTCAATAATTAACTAATGGTCAACTAGCGGGACTTATGATTAACTTAAATGATTGTATACACAAGTCATTTTGGAGAGCTTGAGAATTTATTGGGAAAATATAAACGCATAAATAATTCAAAATGAGTATCCATGCAGAGGGAACAATACAAAACCACATAGAAATAAGCATCAATATTTGATGAGGAAACAAAAGTAGCAAATTGGATATTGCGAATGACACGTAGTGAAAAAAAAAATAGAAAAAGATACCTACGCTTTACAGACATATTTGGCGTCCGAGGAAGGAATAGCCAATACACTCTCTCTGTATCCATTAGAACTTCATCACAGCTGTACTTAATTGAACGGTACCACCAAGTGCCCTGCAAAACGAGGAAGTCAAGCCAGAGAGTTACACTATCTCTTTCTCCAGAAAAACGTCTGAAAACCAATAAAATCAAAGTAAGAAATTTTTGATAGGAAATTAACTAGCTTAATCTTCGATTACGAAATCAATACAGCATTTATCAGTAGTAAGAACGGTTCAATATTAGTGGGGTGGCTTGGGGACATATTAGGAAACGTTGATGAAAGAGTAGAGCTAAATAAGTGTATATATGAACCAGCTAAATCACTCACAGTTTTTGCTACAATGTTAAGAGAAAGGAGTATATAATTGCTAAACCCTGTCAAATCTTATCAACCCCTGATAAATCGTGACTTTTAGTGATGGTTTTAAACATAATGATCCAAGAGGTATAGATCAGAATCGAATATTTGGTTGCTTCGTCGGGCATCTAGGGATTCTACTGACCAAACAATAAGTCAATTCGAAAATTTGCCAGAAATTATTGCAAAGATCATAGTATACGTTTCTATTCTGTTGCACTTCAATTTCAACTTCGTCCATTCTTAGAAAAGCTTCCAGTGCAAATGGTCGGTCTGCACATCTTGATAGGGGTATTTTGCATTACAACCTCAGGTCATGGCTATTGCAAACATATTTCTGACAGTTAACTGAAGCTAAATGTGACTAAAATCTGAGCTTTATTCTCACCACAGCGACAGGTAGAATCACCATAAACGCTAAGCCATACACAGCAAGAACCTACAAAGGAATTCAATCCATATGTCAAGATATGATTGTGAGATTAACTTTGAGCACAACTGCTAAGAAAGCAGAAATTGTTAGCAAGCAATGTTAGTGAAATATTGATAATGACCAAATGCAGTTGCAACTATCAGTCAAGTGGTCTAAATCTACCATAAGAAGCACTAAATACATGATTATGAATAATAAACTGTATTTACTCTAATATTCCCGCTGCGGGATTAGCATTTCAACCTAACAATAAAAGGCGGGATTATTAGAGAGACGGGTATATTGGAGAGGCGGGATTATCTCTTCAATGCTTTGAAGTCTAGCTTGAGGATATCGTTTCAACAAAAAAGGCTCTTAAACATGATTGTGGCAAATCCGAGAAAAAAAAATTTCAACAACAATAATAATAGCAAGTAATAAATGATAATAAATGGTAGTAAATAGTAATAAATGATTTTTTCAGCAAGATAAGCCAATTTTTACACGCTTTATATATCACGTGTTACGTTTCATATCGAGTCAGTATTCTTTTGTGCTTGAGTGTAGGATGATTCGAATAAACAGGGGGTGGACGTTTTTTCTACATTTTCATACAGTAAGGGGCCTTTAAGAAATGACCCCTTATTGGGGGGTTACATTAAATTGGGGTGGAACATTTATTTTCACAGAAAAGACAGAGCAGAAATTGTGCTTTATAGACATTAGTACAAAATCAAAGAATCAAACATCTTTTTATGCTGCGAGACTTGGATGTTTGATGCCAATTAAAAGTTTCAATCCCGCATGTGGGATTACTGGGGAGGCAGGATTATTCTTAAAATCTATGAAATACAAGTGGGATCATTAGAGAGGCGGGAATAAAAGAGAAGCAGGAATATTAGAGTAAATATGGTAACATGTTTTCCTTACCCACATAGAATTTTTCTTATCCACGATCCATGATGGAAGGGCAATACCAAAGGTAGTGGCTTTGTAAAAAAGTTGAGAGGTAAGTACCAATAAGCAGCAGCATGAAAACAAAGGCAACACCACTGGCAAAATTTTGCAACTAAGCCAATTAAGCAAACCTAAGTAAAGTATATTTTATCCATCTAATCTGTAAGCCTATTTAAAACCTATTTATTTAGATTCTACCTACCTTGTGGTCCATCAGGATTGCCATATTCTTCCCAGTTTTTTCTTGCCTCTTCATCTGTCAAACTGGAGGGAAAAGGAAAGAGCTTTGAGAGCATGCAGTTAACAACATAGTCTAAGCCCTAGGTCCAAGGAATTGCTGAAAAGTAGAATGGCTATTAAAATGTGTTGCAAGTCCTTTGAAATGTTGGTGCACACACATACCCAATAGTCCATGCCTTCATTGATAAGCAAATTGGTAATATAAACATTGATATCGAGCATTAGCACTTTGATGATCAACCTTTCTATTGACTGTACCAACCAACTATG
Source organism: Nemopilema nomurai (assembly GCA_003864495.1). NCBI lineage: Eukaryota > Metazoa > Cnidaria > Scyphozoa > Rhizostomeae > Rhizostomatidae > Nemopilema > Nemopilema nomurai. The sequence goes on from ML133402.1 coordinate 1,422,223, forward strand.
CATGCTTACAATGACAGAGTCCTACAAATCCTACCAAGATAAATCTCATACCAACACATCTGTGAACTAACACAGCTAAATGCCAAATTTAGTGCCAAAAATTACTGGTCCCATTGTTTAAGCCAAAATTTCTCCAATTTAAATTCAATAACCAGTTTCTGATTATGGGGTCAATAATAGACCATCAAATACTGCAAAATTGGAAAAGGTGAGAGGCGATTTCATACTCAACACAAAGATCTGTACTATGATGAGATTTTAGATGACAATGGGTTTTTGGAGCATTTATACATACGCTTCATAAGCCTTGGCGATTCTCATGAATATCACAGAGTCTCCACCTTCTTTGTCAGGATGGAACTTTCTACTTAGCTCACGATACTGTTTCTTTATTTCTGAAGTTGTAGCTCCCTAAAAGATAACAGGAATGATTTCAATCATCCTGTGCATGTAAAATAAAAACTTGTGTTATCATTTGACTTGACCTAGATGAATTTATAAAAGACTATAAAAGATAAATAAGCCACATAAATGCTCATGATCGCTTTGTCAGCACCAGAACAAAAGTAGAATGCAGAAACAATTCAGTATATACTTCAGTGATTCAGACAACCAAAAACCAAGATATTAGTAAATAAGTAATATCACTAAATGGTAATGAATTATAACATAAGTGAAGCGGAAAAATCATTGAGACTCCATTGATTCATACAGTTACACAGAAATCATACAATTTTAAAGTGTGAAACCCTAGCCATCATAAAATGCATCTAGATGGCACTGAACAAGATAAAAAACATTCAAACTTACAGGATCAATTTCCAGCACACTATATGGATTGTATTCTGAATATTCTTTTTCAAATTGGGAAACTTTGAACACACCAGCTATAAGAAGTGCCCATAAGATAATGAGAACTGCTCTCCTGTGAGAAAAAAATTCACAATATTTCCAATCAGTTTCAAAATCACTAAAATGGAAGTTGAGGCAAAGATCAAATTTTTGAAACATAGAGAACTGTGTGGATTACAGTAAATCAATGGAGTTAAAACGCAGCTTTGCTCAGAGGACTGGGCCACTTAAAAATAGAAACTCTTAGCTATCCAATCAAGGTTGAGAACAGCAGATGTTCATGTGGTCACTTCAAAGATCGCTGCGTGTGGTGTGATACACGACGATGCTGCCCCAATGTGATCACTTTGACAAAAGAAACAATCGGCACCCCTTAATTGTATTGAGTTGCAATGTATTTTTAAATCAAGTGACTTATGTCTGTTGATTTACTTTAAGTGAGTTTTTGTCTGCAGGAAATTATTAAATTGGTCATTAAACTATTAAGTGTGAATTTAGAGCTTTTTGGTTCTGCTTGAACTCTGATCTATAATATGTGCTGACTCCATTACTGTAATTACACTCAAAATAAGATCTTCTTTTAAACTCTAAAAGTCATCTCATTATAAATCATTTCACCATTTAAAATAGAAATTTAGTAGCATTATAGAGGTGAAAGCAAGTTCCATAACAGAACTGAAACAAATTGATTCATCTATTCCCTTTCCTCCATACAGTAATGGATTTAGAACAACTAAATGATTTATGAAAACACAGGTCAAGGACGCCTCAAGCCGTGAAGGCATCATGCATGTAAATTCAATATTAAAGAGAACTCACGTAGCTTGTTTCACAACTTTTCGATTTGGTTCTAATTTCTTTAATAAATCTCTTTTCTCCATGCATGGTGAACAATAACAAGGTTTGTCACTCTTCTTTTGTTTGCCTAAAAAAGTAGAAATAATCTCTAAAAACTATACACAAATACAGGAAACATAAGACAATAAGTGGTTGACATAAATAGGTGGTTGACACATTTTAGAAAAGGAAGGATGCATGAGACAAACAATTTATCTATCAAACAATTAATTCACACAAAATCTCTTCTTTACAAAAGCATAGAATATGCTTCCATATAAATTCATTTCTCTATCTCCAGCTATGTATAAATTTCTCTTCACTTGCTAAATGTAGAGGAACAGATGGTGTGGCATCTTAGATAACACAAGTATAATGTTAGCTCGTGTTCATGCTAATAATAGTATTATCTAGTAGCAGGCGCTTATGAAAACTAAAAGAATGGAGGAAATAAACTTCCCAGCCCATTAAGATGTGCTAGAGACATTCCATTCTGTTATTATAAGTTCGTTTATTTCAACTTACCCTGTGTAGATTTTTCTGGCCATAAAAAATACGTAACTGGTAAGAGAACCATGGCGAAAAACGACAACAAAAAGTAGTAGAACGTTGTCCCTTTATCGTCATACTCAAACTGCATCGCCATTTTGGTGCCTAATTGACGCTTTCAAAGCAATTTTTTTATTTTGTGCAAAGTAACGTGCTCTATCGAAGAAATTGAATTAGTTTTAAAATTTAAAGCAACCTCCAACTTAGGCCATACCGTGTTGCTCAATTTGAAGAACAATGGCTGCTCCTACGCATATTGCGATCTTGCGGAGCTTTCGAATGTAAGTAATCTGCAGCAGTTGACCATTACCTTTTGATACATATTATTATCCAATATTTTTATATTTTATATATAAATGCCTGTCATTTGGGTATCATAACATCTCATTTTTCAAAATTTGTTAAGCATAAAACATTTATTCTAAAAGTACGTTAAAAGGCAAGAGCAAAATTGTCAAGGAAAAGAAGCTTTGCTAGGTATGCTCTGGAAAAGTCCCTCTCGGTAGCTTTCAATGGTCTTTGTGTTTTCTACTTTACCCCGAGACCAAATAGATGTGAAAAGGTATTGAAAACATAGCTTTTTCGACAGAAATGAGGTGGTAGAAAGATCTTTTTGCGATGACGTAAATGGCTCGGGAAGATAGTTTCCAGGAAGAAAAGATATTAGACCACATTATCTCTGAATTGTTAAATGGCAACATTGATTGTTTTCCATCGCTATTCTTCTATTCAAGTTCTTCTATTACCTAGGGTATAGAGTTCTTCCGTTGCGAATGACTAACATGCGACATAACAGATATCTAAAATTGTCCTGAACAAAGCTCACAGTAAAAAAAGCTTACAACTGATTCAGTCAATTTCGAATGAAAGCAAGCTTTCAATAGATGAACAGCAACGCAAGGCAATATAGGCCTATAGACAATATGAAGCATACTATCCAAAAAAGACAAAAACACATCGAAACAGTTACTAAATTTTTGATAATTTTTCAAATTTTCATTTAAAAAAGATTAAGTATCATTTGTATTGTTAAAACAGCGCATTATCAAAATGAGAATCATCTAGGGCACATGGCATGCCTTCCACCATCAATGGGTAGACTTGCACCAGTAATGAAGGAGGAATCGTCAGAGGCGAGGAAGGCGATCGCTTTGGCCACTTCTATCGGCTCCCCAACACGTCCTAGCGCATGCGTAGTCTTGGAGTGCTCCAAAAACTGCGGTTGAAAAAGGACTCTAATCAGCTTCGTTTAGAAATAACAAGGGGTGGAACCAAAACAATGATTGGGTTGTTGGCTTTCATCAGCAAAGCAATCGAATCAAAATCAGCAAATGATTATAGCCCCTACTGCTAGAGAATGGAAAAGGGGACTTTGATTCATTAGAGAAAGGTTGTAACTCATTTTTCGATAAGAAGAGGATACAATGAGCCAGTCTCACAAAACTTCAAAAGAAGGGATAGGGCGCGAAACATGGAAGGTAAAACAAATTGTTAATCTAGACAAAACGAAACATCATATTGTAAAAGGAGTTCAGTCTAGACGTCTTGGAGTTAGTTGCGGCGTTTAGGACATTCCTTGGGTCTAAGCTAATCGATATTTCAGAATCATGTTACTTTTATCCAAATATACATGATTAAACATTCAAAGAACTGCTAAACGTTAGTCAAAAATCAAAAAATCAAAAAAAATCATCAAGAATTATTATTTAGAAATGTTATTCAATCAGTTCAGAAATATCACCTTAGCATATTCTTCATCGTCCATTCCCCCTCGTTTATGAATTTCTGTTCTAATAACACCGGGGCTAAAATACCAAAGAGCCAAATCACCTTCTTAAATATCACATAGATTCATGAAATCACATATAAGTACCTATGCTAATACAAACTATCCAAGGGCCTTCGAAACAGAGAGGGTGCAACTCGTGCCCCTTAAAAATTGTTTTTGTTTCAATGTTTGTAACCCTCCCCCCCCCTAAAGCTGATATCAAAGTTGCCTTTTTCTTGTACACAAATAAAAGGGAAGCGAAAATTTATAGGTGTAAAATTTACTTTGTCTATCACAAAGAATTTGATGCCATGTAGACAGAGGTGTTCAGTGTACACGTTTAGTGTGCAGAGGTTTAGATTAAACGGAATAGTATATCGTCACGAGGAAAAAAGGCAAAATGCCAAAATGACATTTTCAACAGACATGCGCAGCAGGGAGAACGCTGGCCCAGACTTTGTGTCAGGAGCCTAGATGTAACTGCATAAGTCATAATGACACAAAGGATTAGAGCTGTATCTGACTATTCAGTTGATGTTTATTGGCTCTTGCTCTGCCTCTGAAAATCATACATAAAGAGTGCATGGTTAAAGTTGCACCTACAAGATTTTATACGAGTATATGGGTGTGACGTGGATGGAAAAAAGTGATGGATTGACAACTCACTTGACTGAATTGCATCTGACTTGTTTTGATGCAAGCTCTAGGAGAACAAGCACAAACAACACAGTAAAATAAAAGCAATAAATATTTCAAAGAAAACTTGATGGGTGAGTTACCCATTCAGCAAAATACACAAGAAGGTATAGGCTGAGGTACCTACAGCTTTTATCAAAAAACGAAAAGTTAAAACACTTCTGACCCAGGTCACAAGGCTTACAAGCACAGAATGCATGTATCCATATCCCTTGCAATAGTTGATTTATTAAACTAAATGCATAAATATTGATTGATGAAACCTGTGTTTTGATTTTGCTGATTGACCTCAATCTTAAATGCATGGGGTTTGGAACTTGTGCACAAAATTAAAAATCAAGAAAGTTCTATCTATTTGGTGGTAAACTTTAGAAGCATGTTTGGTTTTCTAAACACTAAAGAATTTACTGTCCTGAAAATATTTTTGAGATCAACCATTATGATACATCATCAGAAAAACTCACTGAGATGCCAAAATCTAAGTTCTAAAAAGCAGTTAAGCTTACCCAAGGCTGTGCATCGAGTAAATTGGTCGATTGCACTCTTTGTCATACAATAGGCATTGACACCACCAAACTTGAAAATGGAAAATCATGGAAAAATTAATGAAGTACTACTAGCAAAAAGTATTTCTTATTGAATATCTAATTTATGCTAACATGATGAAAGCTTTTCAACTTAAAACCATGAAAACTCAATGTCATGTTACTAAAGCTGGCTGATTTACACAGCTAACGAGTTGTTTGATTAATTGAAAATAAATAAAGAATACATATTTGCACTTTCATTTATTTTTCTTCTTGTGTCACTTCATTTCTTTCAACTCAAGATATATTGTATGGTTTTCTTGCTAATGAAGTGGGTGACTTCATCTAATAATGAAAATAAATGGCTCTGCAAACTTCACTGCTAAATTTGCAAACACAAATCTATACAAATACTCACTGCTCTCATTCCATTGACACTGGATACATTGACAATACTACCTAAAATGCAGAAGAGCAAAATACCAAAATCCAGATTTTATGACAAAAACTCTTGCCTTCACAGGTAAGATGATCAACTTTCTTTATTGATATTCTAAAAGTCTCTAAAAGCTACACCATAAGTTCTTTGGCAGCCCATGCTAGGATATTATTCCATTCTCCGTCAAAGAAAATATGGTAACCACATCAATTATAGCTCATTTCATGGTTCTATAAAGCAAATCCATAAACAAATAAAAATTTCAATTGACAAACCTTTTGTCTGAATAAGGTATGGAACAGCTAAGTGTGTTAAATGAAAAACTGATCTGCAAAGCAATGGAAACAAAAGGAACTGAGTACCCTAAACTGTAGTAGCACTGTTCAGTGCAATTTCAGTCTTTGTAATATGAAAATAGGCCGTGTGAGGCATTTCGTACGCCTTGATTATTTGCGTGTGCGATACAAACCGCTTTTTATCCGTTGTTTCCCATACCTGTTGTCAAGAACTGGGTGCTGCTTTTAAGGAGACCTTTTGTGTTATAAACTGAACGGAAACCAAGGAAATTGACAGAGAAACTGTTCTTGTTCTTTTTTTAAAGATGTTAACATAAGCAATTTTAAATAAAATTTTACGAGTGATCGATAATACTAAGACTGCAATTGCAAGTGCACGCCTCATAATACTAAGACTGCAATTTCAAATCTTAGTAGCTTGAAAGATAAAATGAAATTTTATTCGTTTTTGCCTTTTTCTTTTGTTTATACTTTTTAACTCTGCCTTGAAAATAAGAAAGCATTTTGCCAATCAGTAAAAGAAAACACCTTTTGGATCTTCCCATTTTTGAAACAGTTAAAGACATTCAAAGGTACAGAAATATGCCTAGGTCTTAAGTATCAAGACAAAACCATACAAATGGTGCAACTAACCTTACATTAATGTTCATAATTTTGTCAAATTGCTCCATACTTGTTGTCTCAATAGATCCTTTGATAACAATTCCTGCACTGTTTACCTAACACATAAGAGTTGGAAATTGACAAATGAAACAATTATGATAAACAAAAAGACCTAGTGATGTTTTCTTGATAGACATATCTAATATAAAGCAAATACTAACAATTATATCTGTTTTTATCTGATATTGTAGAAATATTCCAGTTCAAACTTAATGGTAAAATTCATTACCAAAAAATTCTTCATTGTCCCAGCTTTGGTAATAGCAAGAAGTACTGAGAAGTCTTACCAAAACATTGATGCACTTAAAGCATTCAATTGTCTTTTTAATGATGTCTTTGACATGTTCTTCATCTGTTAAATCCCCATGGATGCAAAGTGGCTATAGAAGATATAATATTTACAGCTGTGATGTATGTATGTAATCATCAGAATTGCCCAAATTTGACAGCTAAAACTCAGTTCACAAGAAACCTTAACGGATTAGTATTGAAAGTTTTTTCCAGCAATTCAATAGACATTAAAGGATGACATTTTTATCGAAAACCTATCTTTAAAAAATTGAAAACTAAACATATTTATATGTCCCATAAACTTCAAAGATGAATATTGACAAAGAAGTAAATGTGAATGAAGAAAAACTTAAGTTTATGAAATAAAATACAAAGTCCTTGTCTATATTTTGTGGCAGAATCTTTTATGGCAGTAAGAATACCTTACTAATGGAAGTTGAAGCCAGAAAAATGGCATATTCAGATGTTACATGACCCTACAGAATGGCTATTTACCAGCAAGAACATGTACAACCGGTAATCAACCGATTCAACAACTGGTGGTGATTCAACAAGATGGATTGTCAATCATGATGATGAGCATGTGTAGATCAACCACATCATTCAACATGTTTCTCTATGATTACAGTAATAGCAAGGTGCTTGCAGGTTCCTATGCAAAACTCTATAACCAGAGAATGACGAACTGCCAAAAAAAAAAAAGAGATGGATTACTTCAGGAATATTTTTATTCTTCTCTATGCACTCTAGCTTTGTTTTGTTCAGAGCATCTCCATCTCTACCTGTCAGAACCAGCCTTGCACCTAGCTCTGCAAACAGGATTGCTGTTGCTTTGCCAAGACCAGAACTGGCCCCTAGGATGCAAAATCATACATTTACCTAAATGAAATTTCGGTCCTGGGGCCCATAGTTCTGCCCCTGTATTCAACAATGTTATGTCAAAGTTGACAGTTTGATATTTTTAGCATTAACATAACGAGAACGTACACAAGTATTTGCTTTATAATTGCTTTAGAAACTGTGACGAGTTTAACAAGAAAAAACACTGTTGTTTAGCTTCGAATTTACTTTCCATACTTTTACCAGCTCTGAAAAATTAAGAAAACAATATTTCGAATGAATTGAGATCAGCTGAGCAGTTAGCTTCATTTGAACATATCCACGTTCTTAAGGCATCAAAACTTCTGGTTTTTATGAAGAGATCTCGACAATCTTCACCAGTTATTATTGCAACTTTTCCGTCCAAACTCGACATTCCCGTATAGGATAACTCTGCTCTTCCTTCAACCTGGTAACCTGACCTACTCAAGCTGGTATCCGCTCCAGAACATACACCTAGCCTCTTCCACGTGTTCCCTCTAAACAACAAACCATAATGGCGGAGTTAAGTTCTTGTACCGTCATGGAAAAAGACTGGAAGTATCGCCTAGAAGGCCCGAAAACGAGAGGAAGTTGCCAATGAATTGAAATACAATTGAAGCATAATTGCAGTATAATCTTCTGTATTTTTTTCATAAGAAAGTGTTTTGCAACCATAGATTTGATTTCTGACATTCATCAACTAGAATTGGCTCTGTTGGTCGAATCATCTTCGAAGGTTATTATAGCTTTCACTATTTTCAGTTCACAATTTCAGTTCACTATTTTCAGTTCACAGTTCTCATGAGAAAATGAGAATCAGAATGATAAGAACATGATTCATGGAATAGTTCTAGAGAAAAATGATGTTCCGATTTAAAACTTCAACCATCGTGGATATTAATGCCAAAAGGCAAAAGTTTTACTGAAAAAAATTGTGACAGAAAAATTAAGATTCCTACAATAAAAGCTTGACTGCCCAGCTCAATCTGAACTGAAGAAAATCATATATTTTGGCGCATGCAAAAGATAATATACTAGGAGTTAGCTACCTAATGGTAGATAAAAAAGGGGGGAATAAGTGGTAATTTATACTCAGGGTCATATAGAAGTTGAATACCCAAGGACACATAGAAAGCAGCTACTTAACAGCAGACACAAAGTAGAATGTAGCTACTTAAGGACATATGGAAAATAACTTCCTAAGGGTAGCTAGAAAGTAGCTACTTAAAGGACACGTAGATAGTACCTTCTTAAAGATAGATGGGTAGATAAAAAGAAGCTACTTAAGAGCATATAGAAAGTAGCTACTTACGGACCAATAGAAAGTGGCTACTTAAGGGTATATAGAATGTAGCTACCTCCTCCTTCCTTTTTATTTCGATTCTCTATCTCAAAGTTCTTTGGCCTCAGTTTTTGCTTCAATTGGCTAGATTTTACGCTTCCTTCGCCCCAAATTAGGCTTCGTCGTGTTACCAAATTGACCTTTGTCCTCAGTTTGAATGTTCCCGCCGGATGAGTGATGCGCGAAGATGACAGCAGGTTGCTGTCAATCAAATATGAGAACAATGGATCGCTCGATCCAATCCTCTGGAGATTCACACCTCCACTGCAGTTTACTTGACATTAGAAGTCTCGCTTATAAAAAGCTGACCTGAATTTATTCGCAGAAACAAAGCAGTTCATCTTAGTAAAAAGCTCATATCGATTCACATCTAGAAGTGGGAATTTTAATTGCCATTTTGTACCAAGGAAGTAAATAGCAAAACTTCATCGCCACGAAACTCTGTACGCATTACCCGTGATTCGAAAAGACATGTTGCTTTAAACCTTATCATATGGTTTCTTGGTACTCTTCTCCAAAGGTGCTAATCGGGAGGGAAATGGGGAGAGAAATGATAGGATAAACAGAACTTCGGAAGAAAAGAAGAAGTGCAGATACTGCGAGGGAGAAGGAGGAAGCGAATAGCTATTTTTCATTTCCTCTTCATCTTCCCTCCTATTCTCCGCTGAGTCGGAATTGCCCAATTCCTACTACCCTCCACAATAGCCTCAGTGAAGGAGAGTAGTTTTTTAGTGCGGCACTGACAAGAGCTGGAGCGAATTTTTGTTCACGTGTCTAGTCAGGGCGAAGCTAAAGAAAAGGTAATATTTTCAAGACTCAACTTCTGCAGACTTTCTAAAAGTCCATAAAACTTGCATAAAACGCCAGTAATAAATGTTCTTAACGCGCACTTTTAAAAACATCTACACAAATAAGGAAAAGTTATTCAACTATAGCGTATTGCCCTTAACAGCAGCATTCAATAACTCAGTTGAAAATGACTGAGATTTTTCGGAAGGCCATAGTTTATTCCTTCTGAGAAATAGCTGGATGAGAACACGAGGGGACAAAATTTATGATTATTAAAGTAACAGCAACTTAGTTCCTATTTTAATCTGAACCGAAATTATAATAGCAACTGTATAAAATACTAACTGTTGTTAGTATCGTTGCCTAAAATACATAGTCGATAGAATCTAACATCATAAAATGAACTTGGTATATCTGCGCATCTATCTTTAATTAAGCCTTTTAGGCCACTATACAAAGTGTCCCTCTCATGTAACCAACATAAGCATTCAAAACGACTAAAGGCACGTGGATAGGGGGTGTTACAAGACTTAATCGCGGAAGAATCCAGTGGAAAAGCAATAATTCTAGAACTTCACAATTTTCGAGAAAAAACAGAATCAAACTTTAGTAATTTTAAGTCCGCTGTTCCTCAGAGCATTCCTCAGATCAAATCCCATGTGCATTAGCGTCCCCATATAAACCATATACTCATCTACATAAATTGGTCATTCGTTGAGTTCTCTTGAGAAAACGGCTGATGCTTCATTCACATTTAGTGCTGTTGTCATCATCTAGATGTATACCCCCTTGTTTGGCACATTCATGGAGCAAAATTCTTGTAGCTTCTCCTTGACTTTGTTCTCTTGAACCTGGGGGATAATAGCAAAAGCCGAGTTCAAATTTCAAAACCAATTGAAAATGGAGCGCACCATCACAAAGTTTGTTTTGAAAGTGAGCTTTCGTATTTGAGGAAGGCAAAAGACTAAACATTTTACACTTGTGTCTGTGCATACAGTTTTGTAGACTTCTCAGCAGTGTTACTCAACTTAATGGTCAAGCAAATGAAATGAGTCCACGGAAATAAAAAGCATTACCTTGTTAATATCCAGAAAAATATCTTCCTTCAGTACCGAAGAAAAGGACTTGACAGCATTGACATCAAAAGAGTGGGCTTCAGTCACTAGGATGTACAATATGGCGGATATGGCATGCACCTGGCAGTGGGACAACACTGGAAGACAAAAACAACAGTAGTGACACATTTTGGAACACGTTAATCTGGAACATAGTACGCTTAAAACACAGTGTTTACAGCGAAAAGAAACAGTCTCGAATCGCCTGTTTTGAAATGCGAAAAGAGGCAAATTGTGAGCATGAAAAAGTGATTGTGTCACATCTATGGATTTAGTTCATTTCCAAGGCACAAGAAGAAGCATCCTTGTGTGACTGGGAAACGACTGGTGTACGAGATTTGATATAAAAGAGGGAACACTCAAATGGTATAAAATACTGAGTGATTAAGCGATATATTTTATTTGATAAATGCATAATTAATTGGTGATTAATATTTTAAAACTGATTAGATTTTTTTAAACAATATTTGATTAGTCGTTAGCGTTTGTTTGATACAAATATTTGATTATTGACATTTTTTCACAGTTTTGGGCAATGTTCGTTTCAAGTTTATTGAAAGCCAGATGATTCTACGGGCACTGCGTAAACAACAAGACTAATGGAGAATTGTTTGCGTAATTCTTGGCGAAGTCAGCGAAACGCAGTATGGTTAACCTGAATGCTTGCATCAAATTAACTTTTTTCAAATTCAGAATCAATGCCCCATACCGGGCGTGGAGTGCTATCAAGTTAAATCACATTGGGTGTGAAAGGGCCTATCAGGAACGGTGGAGCTCTTTGAAGCCATCTTGAAAATCTGATTCTACGGTGCATGTGTTGTTGGGAAAAATTAAGATGGGGGCGATTAATTCTAGGGTAGTATCAAAGAGTTCTGATCGATCAAATTGGCACCAACAATTCATATTTGTCAAATCTGAAAGCATTCAAAAGGCAATAATGCCTTTATCATGAGAAGAAACCGGAATAATTACAATAATAAACAAACATAAAATTAACATACATTAAATAAACAGTTAAAATAAACATTACAAATTATTAGACTATTAATTTTCATGGGTAAACAAATACAACTGAAGCCAGTAAGGTATAAGAAGCGATGATTCAGGTAAGAAGATTTCCCTAGAAACTGCTTCTAAACCGTATTCTAGACATTGCCCTTGAGAGGTTGTTTCTGAGTTCTTTTCGCAAGTCCCTGTTGGAAAACACGTGGGTCACAGTGCTGAGAACACAGCCTGCAGCGACAGCAATATCTGCTACGTCAGACAATGTCGGTGATGCGAGACTTCTGCTCTTGATAAGCAGCCCAAGCGCCCCCATGGCTGTCAAAAACCACGTGAGCAGAAACGAGAGTGAGATTCCCAAGCTATAAAAAAATGCTCTGCTCTCTTGAGAGTGTAGCTCTGCTTTGACCTTTCTTGCTCTTGAGAAAAAGTGCCTTTCTTTTGATGCTTTGCAATCGTCCTGTCGCGACCCTCGAGATTCTGTGGCTTTTTGGAGGTTTCTGCTGGCTAACCAAGTTAGGCCTTGATAGTGATTTGAATTCTTTGACTCGTGGTGATCATCTGATTCGTCATTGCGGCAGATATATGCACAACTTCGATCGGGGTTAGCACAACCACGTGAGTACTGACTCAGAGCTCCATCTCTTTCCCTGGTTGAATTGGGACGATTAAACAAACTCTCATCACCTCTCTCTTGGATGCTCTCAAGGCTACCCACTTTAAAGACATTGCTATCCCTAATCGTTTTACTCGTGGCACAAATCGTCCAACTTCTCCCGAAGGATGAAACGGGCACAGGATTCTTTTCAACACACTGACCGTGTCTGTTTCTCGCAAAAGCGGAGCAACAACATGGCTTTTCCCCATCTGCTGTGTTTCTCGTTGCGGGCTCTTCGTCACTTACAACTGCATTTCCCGGAACGCTACCATCACTTCGCTCTTGTATACAATGTGTTTGTTCCTTATGGCAGCCTCTGTTTCGACAGAACCTCTTAGGGGCATCAATTGATTCAGTCGAAGTGTGGACATCTTCAAAGCAATTGTTTTGACATGAAATACTTGCTTTAATTCTGTGCTTATACGCAGAACAAGAACCCCTCTCAGAAGCCCCTGCGAAGTCGTGCCCAGCACCCTTCTGTTGCCATGAAAACCTTATCGAAGACTGGGTTTTCTTTATGCAGCGTATATGCAACAGGACAATTTTGAACATAATGGCGTGCGCTACTGTCATTACCACGAAGGACAAAGACAGGGAAATCGTTATGACGTAGCCGTAGAATTGCGGGAGGTAGGGAGAGTGCAGGCTAAGTGCTAGTGTGACCACCATGATCGCAAACGATACCAGCCAATTGGCCGTCAGAATCGCACGGAATCTTGTTTCTCTCAAGAACCTATCCACATGTAGCGGGTACAAAATAACAAGTAGCCTCGATATGGTCAATCCAACAACATGGAGCAACGAACTCAGATACGAGGCAACGAGAAATGCCAGGCCGACTTTGAACAACTTGCGGTAATGCCCCTTTCCTTTGTCAGCATCGTAGAGATCGTAGATCACAACTTGGAACAAGTCGTTCAGGCCGACAAACAGATTGGCGACGCACATATGAAGCACAAACACGTTCAGGCCGCGGCGCAGCGAGCGGTTCCTTGCGAATGCAATGACGAGCAAGCAGTTGAGAACAACGGCAGTTACTCCCAGTAATCCAAGCAGGGTCTTGACAACCAGCGAATACATTGCGATAGCCACAAGTCATCTGACTGTAGTCTTCTCGGTGTAACTATATAACTGTTGAATCGATGGAGCGATAGGTTCTTTCGCATACATTTGCACTTAATAAATAATACATCTATGATGATGCCATTATCAGGTGGCTGGCTTTAAATAAAGTAAAGAAACGAAAAAGCATGTGAAGTTGAGGATTCGTAATTAGTTGTCCAAGAAGCAATTTGCCACTGCCAGTCATAAACACATGTGGCCAATCAAATCGGCAGAACTCAAATTTTCTTCTGAAAATCGACGGACGTCTTTAAAGAGTTGACTGACTGACTGACTTTAAAACAGACTTCAAGGTAACAGCAGATTGGAGACTTCGAAACGTGCTTCGTGGTCGATAAGAAGGTTCTGTTGTTGTTGAATTCAAATTCATGACATCTGACAGCCATCTTGATGCGTTAGCCTACGAACAGGCACCGCCTCAGCTCCTTGTATCAAAATGGTCCATTAGCAGCCCCTTCACAATTAAGACTCTTTTCAAATGGACACCACGCAATGAATATGCATACGGCTAACGTGCTTTTAGCCTACGAACAGGCACCGCCTCAGCTCCTTGTATCAAAAAGATCCATTAGAAGTCCCTCTGTAATCAAGACTGTTATCGAATGGACACCACGCAATGAATATGCATAAGATTAATGTGCTTTTTCAGCCATACAAGCTTGAAGATGGCAATGGCAGCTGCGCACACAAGTGTGGAATATCTAAAATTAGTTTGTTCTTTGTAATAAAAGCATGGTAAAAGGAGACACGTATTCCCTGGAACATGACACCAGTGCAAATTGCAAAGGAAACTATATGCAAGAATCAGCGAGATAAATATGAATAGCTAATCAGAAGACACGACAGTTGCTGCTTCACCTAAAATACAAATACAGCAATCTAGGCGACTAGAAAATATTTGCATGAAAATGTTTGGTTTTTTACATAAGAAAACAAAAGTAATTGATCAGACATTGATTGCACGGCAGACAGGCGACAGCGTGTGACATGATTGAGACATCGCTAATTGGGCTGCAGACAGAATTGCCAGAGGAGCAGGCTGTCTGCTGCATTTTCAAATTCTATTCCATCTCACTACGTCAATTCCAAGACTTTTATCAAGAGCAACGCGAAGAATCACGTGGGCAGCAATTAGCGTACAGCAAAAATAACATCAAACACACAACATTAAATTTCACTCTTCTGGAAATAGCTATTACGAGAGAGACTGTCTTGCCCAGAGTTATACCAACGATTCACAGTTGGATATTTTAGAAACTTCTCGTTGCATCAAATATGGATGCAGCTACTGCTTCAAGAGAGATGGAAATAAAACCAGGCACATTTATCGTCATCATAACTTTGCAAGCTTGCGGAGCTATGAACTGTTTGCATAAGACTACTCACAATATTTCTTAGTTTTGAATTGCAAACTGGTGAGAAATGGAAAGGATTCAAGAGCTGAAAATCATTAATGTTTACACAGCAGTACAGACATTTACATCTAGTAAGATGGCTCCTTCTATCTTGAAGCATCGGTTTGACGTCAGAACTTACAAAAAACACTGTAGCTTTTGATTTAGAATATTAATCTTACTGGTCTCGAAGTTGTGCTTCATTATTCTGTAACGATGGCGATTTCGGTAATTTTCCTAGCTTTCTCGATATTCTCGTAGCTACGAACTTGCCGTGAAGTCTGTTTCTAGTGTTATTTTTAAACCCGCAAACAATTAAAATGAGATAATAACGAGCTGATAATTGCAACATGCCCTTGCTTCTCACGAGAAACCATGGAAATGTAACATTTTCTTCTAACCAAGATCTTTCCTCGGTACCTTACAGAAGCCAACAAGCTCCAACTACATGCTGACTACATGCATTCTTCTCCGAATTTAACCCTGACGTCTTCCAAAAATATAAATTATAAATATAAATTAAAATATAAATATAAATTAAAAAATCAAGCACAACAATAGCTTGAAATTATTTCCAATATTTTCATAATTTAGAAAAATTGTGCTAGCCAACTAAAGTACTCTTTATTGGTCTTATGATGAAAAAAACAATTTAATAAAAGAAATGCTCGAAATATCGAAAAATAAAATTATTACATTAATAATTCGAAAGTCTATAGAATCAACAATTAATGCAAAAAATCGAAATAAGATAACTTATTGCTTATTATTGGGAAACTATAAAGCTTTTCCTATTGGACTGCTTATATGATATGGTTGGATGTAGCAAATTTGGGCCACTATAGGTTGAGCAAGTTGCAAAAAATTTGGAAAGCAAAGAAACAGTAGTTAAGAAATTGAGATGAAGCATATTGTTATCCTACCTGCAGCAGGAATGTCCCTTACAAGATTTGGTTTGGGCAATGACTGGAAGCGAGTCTTCCCAGCAAATGCATCTGTCTTTAACTGGCATATAAAATCCGGTTCTTCAATAGGGCTTTCCATTTGAACATTACATTGACGCAATGAAGAAAAGATTATGACCTGGTCTGGTTTCACAAAGTCGATAACCTACAATATGAAAGAATTAGGTTAAACAAAAAAAATGTTGTGAAAAAATTTTTATTATTACAAAATGGTACAGTAACATGAAGTGGATGAAGGGATAGCATCATAAGAGAAATGCAACAGGATGCCAGAGCATCCGCAATCCGTTCCTCCATCAATTTCATTGTGGAAATATCAATAAATGCGTGAAAATTGTTGTTTTAATCTTGAAGAAGACACAAACGACTTCAGTGCAAAATTTCCTACAAAAAAGATTTTAGTTGAATCGCCAGGTCCCGGTGAATGCATTTTCAACCGATATCATAACCCTCTTGATACTATTTGATTCACGGACTTAATACCTTTGATTATCTCAATTTTCATATTATCATACTATTTCTATTATTCTTATCAGTGAAAATTAATTGGCAATTATCTGAAAATGAGGACATTTGGCATTCCTTCAACATAAACACATTTTAATCATCTTGAACATTATTCTAGGCCACAAAAGTTAATCTAAAAAGGAGCTCTGATGAAAATACGATTGAGACACACCACTCAATCATTTCAGTAAGGATACAAGAGAAGGAATAATTACGTTTTGCTTGAAGCCCAAACTTTTGAAAGGTTCCTTTTAGGAAAAAGACTGCACATTTACTGACACACTGGTTTTCTACATCTACATACTACTGGTCATCTCTTCTACAGACACTATCAATGACGTGTCTCCCAGCACTCTCAAAGATTTGATAATTTATTCAAGATTAAAGTGTAAATGTCTAGAAAGATGTCAAGGCACAAATTGAAGGGTGTATGATAGCGATTGGGAAAGATAAATTGCGCATACCACTGCACATGCACATTTATTTTGATAAGTGCAATTACTAGAAACTGGGCTGACCTCTTTGAGAAACTGTTTTAAAAAAGTTCATTCTAATGAATCACTGCATTGAATTTCTAAAACTTTGCAAGGCTAGCCCTTTCTTGGCTGTATTTCCTAAGACAATGGTCCTTAAGAATTGGCATTCGCCAGCAGTATTTTCATTTTGGTGCTAGAATAGTTTGAACCCACTTTAAGGCATGAAGGAGCCATTTGTGGATGGAAAGAGCAATTGTTTGGAAGACAATAGGTAGTCAAGATACATGTCGTAGTTTTTCATTGCTACAGAATGTGAAAGATATTCGAAACAACGAGAAAATTGCTTGAATGCACAAAGGTAGTTAAACTCGAAATTACTCCCGTGTACAAACCCCCGATACACTTTTGGCGCGCAAAACATCAGTTGGTTGAATCAACACCAACAGCATTAGACTTATCAGGCCCTTTCCCGCCCCAAAATTAAGTTTTATTGATTGACCAAATTATTTTTCGAATGATATGCCGATTTTGATATGTTTTAAAGGGTGTTCAGCCGCTTAATCGCTTGTTCTTAGGGTGTTCTTGGGGTGTTCAGCCTGTTCTTGGAGTGTTCAGTCTTTTAGAATCGACGCCAAAGTTATACTGAATACCTAAGACACATTTTTCAAAACAACCAAATGTTGTACTGAATACCTAAGAATTATCTTTTTCAAAATAAGAAATAAGCAATTTAAAGTACTAATTTTTGTGGTTTAATGCTGTCTTAGAAGCAATTCATTTATACTTAGCAAATCTTCATTTGTAATGTCATAGATTTGTCCAGTCTTTGTTTCTGGAGCTTCAATGCAGCATAGAATGTCCAGCTCTAAAACATAGCGAATGTCTTCTCTTTGGGGCCAGTGAAAACTTATACATGGCCCTGGAGGGTGCTTGTACTTTATTGCAAATATTTATAAAAGAGAATCATGAACCATTGCCCCTTTTTCATATATCTAAGACCAAATTTGTTTGTGCATTCTGATATACTTGTTGACATTCACCACTAGGTGCTAAAATATAACATCACTTCAATTGATTTATGTGGTTTCCTGTAAGACTTCTTGCTTCAGGAAGTATTTCTAAGATGTTTTTTAACACTTGTCATTTATGATTCAAATCACTAGACAAACAGGAAACAGTAATATTACAGTTCTTTACAGAGGTCTAAATAAACAGACATTACTGTTAAGTTTTATTTTAGAGGAAACAGTGCTAGTTTAAGATGGTGAGAAAAATACTCAGTTGTTTGCCTCAGTTTGGATTCTTGACATTGGTATACATTTAGATGATGAATGTCAGAAAATCTCACATGCAAGACAGATTGAAATGAAAAATTGTCTGAGTTTTCAGACGACGAGAAGGGTGTACTCCTTTGGAGAAGTGGGCTGAAAATTTCAGTAGCTGACTCTCACAAATTAAGGGTCTGTTTTCATCATGAAGAAAAGTTAGGTTTAATTTTTGAGAAGAAAATTCTAAATGCTGCAAAATGTTCAAAGGTCTCACTTGACTTGGCAAATAAATTTTCAATGCAGAATCTTGAATGTGTTACTGGTTTGCAGCTCTATAGGAGATTTCATGGGAGTGTAATGAACAACCTACTGCATTTGTTACGAGATTCTCCGAAAGCCGCCATCTTTGTGTAGCATCGCCGCCATCTTGATTCACTGAAAGATGGTATATGCGCAGGCGCGCACTGCCGCCATCTTGATCAAACAGAAGCCTACACGCCGTTGTGCTGGCAAGACGTGTGTTTTTTTGCTGGCCTGTTGAAACTCGTTTGTTCTGTTTGATTAGTGTACTACTGTGTACGTGAACTAGTTGTTCTACTGAGAACGCCTTGATTGTACATTGATGTTGTACAAGTAGTTAGTAGTTTTAATTTGTTATTACTACTACTGCGGAACTGTCTAGTACACGTAGGTGGCGTGGTGACAAGAGGAGGTCGGAGGTCACCTTCGTTAGTTATTTTCTTGATTACGCTTGTAATTTAGTAACAAGCATGTCGAGGGAGGTTGAGAGGGGCATAGGCCCCCCGGGGGTCCCAAAAATGGAATCCCAGGCCCAATTGGGGCTGGCCAGTCTGACGCTGGTACTTCTGCCGTGAGGCAGGCTGCCGCAGTCGCGGGGGAGGGCATCGTGGTTGATGTTAGTGTATTGGCTAGCATCTTTAAACTGGCCCGCGGTCCAATTTTGGATCGACTTCGCCGCCAACTCTCTCCCTTCGCCGGTGACGGTGGTGTGGAGATAGCTGAGTGGCTCGCAGCCTATGAGAGGCTGTGTGAGGAAGAGCATGTGGCGCCCACAGACCTCCTCACCGACATGCTTACCGGCCATGCTGCGCGAGTCTATTGTAGCATGAGGGTAGATGAGTCCTGCGACTGGAAGGTCGTGAAGGCTGTGCTGACTGCCGAGCATGCTATGCCTCGGCAGGAGGCATGGCGTAGGTATGTCAATTGCAGGCTTGGTGCTGGTGAGGCGGTTGTCGCATACCTGAGTCGCCTAGAGCGACTGGGCTGCAGGTTGGGCCTGACCCTTAACGACTTGGCTTTTAGGGTCAAGTTTTATGAGGGACTACCAGACTCCGTATATGAGTGGGCGGTGACCCACGAGCAGGCATACACTGCTGATTTTGGGTCAGTGTTGACCCGAGTGCAAGGCCGCCTGGTCTCGCGGAGGGCAGTAGAGAGGCATGCCTTCTCTGCTGACACCGTTGCTGCTTCTGGTAAGCAGCAGGGTAGGAGCTCGGGCTGCTATCTCTGTGGTGAGGATCACTGTGTAAAGCAGTGCCCCAATAAATCCACTGCTAAGAGGACTGCCCCTGGGAAGGCCTTTTTGAAGAAGAAGGTTATGTGCTTCCGCTGTAAAAGCACGAGGCATTTGGTGAAGGACTGTCCTGAGCCCCCACCAAGTGCTGGTGCCTTAGTTAGGCCGGATTCTCATTCAGAGGATAGAGACCGGGGTGACCCGTCCTCTGCAATGGAATTTTAAGATCCACTGGGATCTTGAGTGGTGCCTCCTCACCACAGGACAGTCTGATGCTGTCTGGGGCATCTGGCAGGACTAGTTGTAGTCGCATGCCTAGCGTATGTGCAATCTTAAATGGTTGTTCGTTGTGTCTTGTTGACACTGAAAGTGAGCGGACCCTGGTGAGGCCGCTGGTGGTGGAGAGCTGCAAACTGTGGCCGGGAACTGCAGTACTGACTGCGGATGACAAGGCCTCTAATGTGGAGGGCAATGACAACCATCATTGGGCTGCCAAAATCACTGATGGTCAGTCAACAGTTCGTAGGTGGCGTTGGTGGTGACAAGGGGAGGTTGGAGGTCACCTTAGTTAATTTTTTGCTTATTACAATTGTAATTTAGCAACAATATTAAACCATATGAAATTCAAATTTCTGATACTTTAGATGCTGATATTTCTGAAATTGTCTCATCAGTTCCACAGTCAGATAAAAGAGCTAACTTCAAGAAATCTTTTGCAGCTGCTGCAAATATTGAAGAATAGTATCTACCTTCAATACAAGAAGGGGAAAATGAAAACAGCACACAGTATCAGGGCAAAAGCTAAAGATCTGGACAGGTTTACTGAGCAAAATAAAAATAGCTACAAAATTCCATGCTAAACAATAGGGGGAAAGTTCAAAATCTTATGCTTACACCTGAATCATGGACAGTTGAATATGCCTCTTCTTTTTGGGGGTATCTGAATATTTTGTAAGCTAGTCGAGAGAAAAAAGAGCTTTGTGTAGCAAACTGGCTATACCAGAAAAGAAACCTGGGAGTAGGACATTGCAGAAAAGTGTAGGACATTGCAATTGACCTTGTCACTTCCTTTTTCCAAGATCATGCATTTTCAAGACTGATGCCTGGTAAAATTCAGTCAGTGGGTAAAAATAACCATGAGCATGCAAGAAAATTATTTCAAGAATAGTTTTTATATTCTCCAGGACCATGTATAAGTTTTCACTGGCCCCAAAGATATTTGCTGGGTTTCAGAGCTGGACATTCCATGCTGTATTGAAGCTCCAGTAATAATAACTGGACAAACCTATGACATCACAAATGAATATTTGCAAAATATAGATGAATTGCTTCTAAGACAATATTAAACCACAAGAATTAATGCTTTAAATTGCCTATTAATCACTTCAAAAAATATGGCTTAGGTATTAAGTATAACTTTGGTTGTTTTGTTGTAGACTGGGAAAATACTATTTATCGAACCAGAGTGGAAGTATCACAAATACAAAATTATTCAAGCTTGATTTCTAGTTTCTCCTTAAAATAAAAATCTTTTCTTTGATGTTTTTGGTAGTTCCAACCATGATCTCCAAAATGATATACATGAAAACTGCTGAATAACTAGGAGACATCCCAAAATAGCCACTCAAACATTTCAGAGCGTTGTGTTTCAGAAAATCCTATTAGCCATTTCACAGTAGAAAAAAGTTAACTATTCAAATTAGGCCATTTCTAATGCCTATATTCCTCAATATCAATGTGTATATGTCACAAAGTTTCAAATTCACAGTGTATATAAAAATTGTTAAACTGTCTTTGGAATTCAGATTGTCTTTCTATGTGCAAAAATTAGGGTGGATGACTCTCATACTTTGCAACTGCTTAAGAAATTGATTACAAATTTTGGGAACTTTGGTTTTTAAATGATTCCAACAATTGATATCAAATTCAGTAAATTTTGAGATAGTAGGTTACAACCTTTTTAAACTTCCTTTGGAAGAACCTCATTTTAAAATTTTATCTACTCAACTTCTTTGAAGGTGCATAAATCATAATTTACCTTTGATGTCCACATTGTCATGTACTTTTGGTCGATTTTCTGCTTCATTTGACATATCAAGATGCCAGGTTGGTCAGTGAATGAGTAGAAAAAACATTTTTTGTCCCAGAAAGAGTTCTGTTGTACCGTGTTGCCGAGCTTCGATGGGGCAAACGGGCCGGAAACCAGTCCAGCAACTTCTACGACTCCATCACGGTTGGCAATATAGGCATCCGAAAATGCTGCTGATATATCATCTGTTGTTATCAGGAGTTTTGAGACTGGTAGGAGTCTCTCGTTCTCTGTAGATGCTTTCTGCTTGCCACTTGGAGAAAATCTTATCACGAATTCATCTTCTAACCGATACTCTTCCTCGTAACTCTGTTCTTCCTGTTCTTCTTCGAAGTCTAAAGCACTTACAAATGCATCGTTTAATTCCCAGCCTCTAAAGGGGGTAGCCATTTCTTTTAGCGTTTCACTGTATTTTCCAAATGTAACGTAAAAGTCTACCACTACCGAAATTTCCAAACTTCATCGTAATTTTGCCGCCATTTTATTCCTACCTCATGCCTGATATCGACGGCCTCTTAATCAGTTGCTGGCCTCGTTACACTTGGATTCGCGAGCACGCGACTTTGAAAATGGCCTTGCCGAAAAATGGTAACAAGGAGCATGGTAGCGTTGAGATTTATTTCGCAAAGAAACTGGCAAACAATGACAAGAAAGTACGCGATCGTGCGGTTAAGCGTATTAGGTCCTGGCTTTCAGGCAGGCCGGGCGATAGCTTCACAGATCTTGACATAATGAAACTGTGGAAGGGGCTTTTCTACTGCATGTGGTTTTCTGACAAACCACTCGTCCAGGAGGATCTTGCAAATTCCCTTGCAAATCTAGTCCACGCAACAAAGGATTTATCAGCCGTGTGCAAGCTTTTCAATGGCTTTCTTCAGACTATGGGTCGCGAGTGGCATGGTATAGATAGATTAAGGCTTGATAAGTTCTACATGCTTGTAAGAAAAGTTGTCAATGAAATTTTGCAATATGCTCACAAGAATGAATGGGATGCAGATGTTTTGGACAAAGTATGTGAAGCATTCCTAGCAGGTCCTTGCTGTGTAAGCTCAAAGGCATTTCCAGATGGTATTCGAATGTTTATTTCAGAGATATTACTTGACGAATTGCAGAAAGTGGTTGGGGAGAATCCTCCTCCACCTGCTATGCTTAGCAAATTGATTGACCCCTTCATAGGGCTCTCAGCACAAAATGAAAATAATTTTGTCTTCAAATCAATCGAGGATGAGATATTCAAAAGACTGCTACCTGAAGAGGAACAAATGAAGCCAAATTTCCAGATCAAGTATGAGACACTTGGAACAAGAATTTTTGAAGAAGCAGCAAAAGAAAAAGTGTCTACAAAAAGGCGAAAAAAACTGCTTAGATATTCAGCTTTCTTCAAAGAGGCCAAGGAACAAAATGAAAATGATTCTAAACCTGAGAATGAGGACGCCACAGCCAAGGAAGAAAAGAAAAGGGGGAAAAAGAAGGCAAAAAAGAGGAAAGCAGAGAAAAACGAGAATGTGACAAAAAAGAGAGTAAAAGGAGCCAAGAAAGCAAAAAAGGATACCTCGACATCAGCTCAGAAGCCATCAGATGGAGAAGACAAAAAGTCAGAAAATGCTGACAAGGCACCAAAGAGTGAAGTTTCGAATGCATTAGAAAACCCTGTTGTGGATCAACACTCAGAAACCCAGGACCCTGTTGTAAAGAAACTTGATTTTGAAAAATCTGTTGTAGAAGATGAAACCTTAAAGAATGAAAAAGATAGAAAAATGACCAGGTTGGAGAGGAGGAAAAGAAGATCAGCCCCTCAGAAGATTGAAGTAGATGTATTAAAGACAGAGTCTATTGATGATGTGGAGCAACCAAGTGAAGGTATAAAGAAAGAAAAGATTGATACTCCTCTGCAGTTAGGTGGCAATGCCTTTGAAGCAAAAACCCCTACTGCAAAAGCCAAAACGATCAAACATCCCATGTCAACAAGAAGTCGTAAAATTTCAAACAACTTTGAGGCAGAGTCCAAAAACAAGAAAAAAGTTGTTTTTGAGTTGTCACGAAATGCAGTCACTTCTATTTCAAAACTGAAAGTAAATCCAGCCAGTGTTTTCACTCCCGAACAAAAGCCAGTGAAAAGTGCACTGAAGAATTCTGCAAGTCGCAGAAGAGCTTCTGATTTCTTTTGATGGTTTGTATAAGCAATATTAGAAATCTTAACGGTTTTTTATTAGATTTGGAGCATCTATATCATCTTGTTGTTATGAGTTTCTTTTTCTTCAAAATTCTTCCCATTCATGTTGTTTTGTTTTGTTGATTGAATAAGGTGTAAAGTTAAAAACTTTTAAGATTTATATTTATAACATTGATGAGACGCTCATAAAAGTCTTTTCAATTATTTTTCAGTTCCCTGAGAAACCACTCAAAAAGATTGGTCACTTTGAAAAAATGAAGTGACATTAAACACATTGTCTTGCCAACTTTTTTCAACTATACATGGTAAAAAACTTTAATTAACATACTCTAAACACAAGTCCTCAAAGGGCATAATTAATTACAATGTCAAATCAGTTCATATGGACAGGATCTTTTTACTCTTACTGAAGCAGTTATCAATTGTTGATATTGCCTTTTGGTAACAGTAGAAAATAATAGTCCATTTGCAAAGTTTCATCCAGACTGTTTGTCCCATCTCCATACTGTTCCATCATCACATGTTGCAATCATTATGCTACAAAAATAAAAGGCAACAACTTCTTTAGTTGATCAAGACACTAAGTGGCACTACGAACAGAGCTTTGTTCTATCAATAAGGAATCAATTTGCTATCCTTCTAAGAACATGTTGGTTTGACAACATGCCACTCCACAATGCATGAAAGTCAAAATGAACTGAAACACTATCAAAATACAAAAAGACAGATCCAAATTTTATGAAGAAAACATACCTTGCATCTTTGTTGAAACAAATTTGCCTAATAGTTGTGGCACATTTTGGATATGTTAGTGTGACACATCTGAAAAAAATTGTGAAATGAAATTATCCTTAAAAATAGATTTAATCTGCAGTCAGAAATCACATGGTTTGTGCATTTTCTTCCCATTTACCAAAAACTACTCTTTCATTAAAAATCAAATTCGGAAAAATACCTACTTTGCATTTGCAGGCTGATTTACATCTAGATCCCAAAGAAATATTTTCCCAGTTTGATTGCCAACAGCAAGAAGCTAGATATAAAGATATCTTCTTGTTAGATGCATTTGACGAAGACAAGTTTCAAGTTGCTACTAGCCAATCAAATAATGGAATCAAATGAGGCTAAATCTATAAATAAATCTTATAAAAAATTTCACAAAATTTTATCTTAACTTCTTTATTGGAACTTGCAAATAAAGGTCTCTATGTTGAACCCTCATATTTAATTTTCATCCCTTTTGCACACGCAAGGAGGTAATCTACATTGGCATGCAAATTTTTAATGAATTAGGTTCTGGGCAAATAATTATCATAAAGGTCATTCGAAACTCTATTTGAAACTGAATGTTGAAATAAAATATAGTCTTACTTTCAAATTAAAATCCATTGCAAACTTGATAAACCAAATATCACATTGGTTAAACTCAAACCTATTTGTGATAAAAGTAAAGTTTAAATTAATCTTAACATTGAAAATGTCAAAATTTTAGCATTAGAACAGAAGCATGCTTGGTGTAAATAAGATTTACCACTGTGAACAATTTCAGAACAGATTGAACATCATTATACAAAATCAATAAAAAGAAAAATGTTCTGATCATTATCAAGATTATACAGAATATATCAATACACTGCTCTACAGAATAACCTTTTGTATGGATTCTTCAGGATAGTGAGAGAAACCCTGACTAAGGTTTGTTAAGATCTTGTCAAAAATTTCTACTTAACTTTTGCAAGATCCTCAAAAGGATGTAAAGAAGTTCCATTCTAGGATCTTACAAAATCCCATCACAGCTGAGATCAAAGGATTCTATGTAAAAAGGATCTTACAGATTTTTCAACAAAGCAAGCATTCATGGACTTTTAACACAAAAAGAAGACAAACACATTGCATATAACAAGAGACTGATAACATGAACTCACTTGTGCAGAACTGAAACTCCGGTTTCAGATGCACCTTGCTACAAAAAGGATAAGAAGGATGAGGAAAGGCAATGAAATTCGACCTACATCTATAAGGAGCCAGGGAAAAGTTGCCTGGGAGAAGAGATATCTTCAGGATTTAATAAAGAGACAGCTCCAGGCTTAAATAATATTTTGTCAAAAATGCCCAAGATTAATATAATTCATATCAATCTTGGGCAATCCGGTCAAAGAAACAGCACTAAATAAAGAAATCTAGGAAAATCTGTAGCTGCTACTAGATCAAATAGGAAAAATTTGTAATGTTACCTTATTGAGCAGCCTGTCCATTGGCACCTTCGGTTTCCAGAGGATCACTTTATTGTCACAAGACTATAGAGTATGATGGACATGGTTCAATTTACAACACAGGTTTATATTTAGAAGAAGTAAGAAGCAAATTATAACAAAGGAGAGCTGATAATAACACAAAGCATAATACCTTTGATAGGATAAGGTCCCCATACCACCTTACACAGTCTACATAATTCCTATGGACATCTCTTGTTGAAAAGGCTGGATAATGCACATTTAGTGGTAAAAAGCTCCTAAAATATAAAATCATAATCTAAATCTCATCTAATATAAAGGTTTGAACTATCAAGGACTATGTTAAGAGAACATGGAAACACAACTTGACAAGTGGCAACCAAGTCGAAACACCTAATGTAAGCAGCCTATAATTTATAAGTTATAATGTAATATGATTTGATGTGTATGAAAATAAAATGAGAATGAGAAGAATGAGAAAATAACCAAAATGTCAACAGTGAATCAATATGTGAAAATAGGATGTAACTATTACTGTGAATCAGCAGTTTGATCGTGTTTAAAGGAATCCTCAATGCGCTACAATTTCAGAGAGAGAGAGTTTGAAACAAGACAATGTTTGCAAAATACTAGAGCATTTGAACTATTATAAACATTGTATAAAAGAACAATAAAAAACCAATGTATGATACAAAGGTTGTTAGCCATAGTGCTTCTCTCATTAACAACAGTCAGATTTCTAATTGATGAACAAGTTGTCAATGAAACTTGATTGGTAGATAAATTAGATAAATGTCTGTTATTCTAACACAGCAACTGCCAATTACTTAATCAGCCCATTCCAGGCATCAACAAATTATCATTTAAATAGGATAGGATACTAGTCAATCTAATATCCAGATCATTATGTCAAATATCAAGATGGGCAAATTTGAAAAATTTGAGTGAAAGAAAATACTAGTGATGCTGGAGCAGTCAAGATATTTACCTTTTTATACTTTTCTGTTTCCAATGACCATATTTTCAAAGAATGGTCCATCCCACAAGACACAAGTTTAGTTCCCAGAATATCAAGATCCTTAGAAATGAAGTTTGCATTGCATTTAAAAGAGAATGGGGCTTCAAAAATCTGTTAAGGTAAAGTTCCTACAGTGACAAGCACGAAAGCACTTGTTTTTTTAGATTGGCTAAGGAACTCCAGTCAAAAATTCTAAACTACATTGGTACCAAAACTCTGTTGAAAACTTTTAAAAAAATGATTGCTGATCAATAAAATTGCTTAATATCTGAGGATACAAGAGTTGATTGAAACACAACGTGCTTGGTCTTAAGTTCAGGTCATTGAAGATCTTCCCAGAACTTAACTAATAGGCTAGGTCCATGGGCCAAAATTCTAAATAAGTGGTAAACAAGGAAGAGTTTTCTTTGATATTGGCTGAAATCATCCAACAGAGAGACCAACTAGCAAATACTAAAAACATAAATGGTAATACACATTGGTAAACAAAGACATTAGAAATAATGTAAAATAATAAAGCAGGACTTAACAGGCCCTATGACTGTATCAAACAACTACTTTGCCACAAAATTGATAATATGATCAAAACACATACTATGCTATGGTTTGCTTTACTTCCAACCAATGGAAATATAATATAAATTTTTGAGAACAGTCATCTTTTTTTATCATAGTGGTTTTAAAGAAAATAATTCTATGCTAACCATCACTTAAAGAGCAATAAAATATAAGAACCAGTCATGAGAAAAATACATACTATACTTAGTACTTCATCTCTGTGGCCATTAACCCCTCCTAATACACATACACATAGATCTGCTTTGATGTTCCAAATCCTTATTGAATGATCTATAATAAACAGTGACAATAAAATTAAGCGATTGTATGTGCATAAATAATGCTAGTTTCGTTATAGGTCTAATTTAAGGAAAAAACTGATGCTACAGCTTTCAAAGTTAAATAAATAAACTAATAAGAAAACATAAAGAGAAATTTGTGCAAAGTTTTGATCTTACCTTTACTTGCAGAAAACAGCAGCAATGTCTCCACTGGATGAAATCGGATTTCATTTATGCTGCTGCCATGGCCTTGGTAGCACTGATAAAATTAGACAAAACCAATTAATCAACTAAAATGCAATGAAAAAGAAACGGCTTTACTAGTTAATAGTGCGTTAGTAGGAAAGGCAAAAGTCCTAGCCCTGCATCCCTAATCCAAGGACTAGCTGTAGCCACAATGGGATCAAAATGAATACAGTGTCAATAATTTAGATTAATCAGTTCCATTGCATGCTTATACTTTGTTAAGTAGCTCAATTTTAATACATTTGATCTATGCCATTGCTCAATTTTAATTAGCAAAAGTTTACAAGGACAATTAATAACATGCTAATAGATTGAAAACATCTAGGGTTCAACACAATGACCATCATCTGCAAAAAAATAATTTTGTTTATGCAAGTTCATATTAAATGCCTCATTTTCTTGCTATGAAATTGCTTAAACTTGCTGTTTTTCTTGCTGAGATATAATCACAGAGAGGCTTTTGTTGTTCCTGTTGTGATGAAAAAGCATTAAAAAGAAAAAAACATCACAATGAATAAAAAATAACATCAGGTGAAACAGTCACCTTGGTGCTTTGTCTTCTGGCAACACTGAAAGAAAATAATGAATACACATACTAACACATATTATTTTCATTTTATATTAACACAGCTTCATTATTTTTTTATTTATATTTTATTTTCATTTGGTAAAGCAAGGCAAGTCACTAGAGTTGAGTTTGAGCTATACAAGATTTTTCTTTCTTGATCTTTCAAGACCAGTTTGAAAATTTCCAAAGGATAACTCACACACAAGAATAAAATAGTTTAAGATTTTATAAACTATAAGCAAGACTACTAACTGAAAGTGGGCAAATGTTCAGTTCTCACCTCACTACATGGATGACCCCCTTCACACCAGCAAAAGCCAAAATTGGATCTGATGTGTCAGTATTATATGACCAAGCAGAAGTATAATAGTTTTCTTCGGGCTAATTTTCAATGTTAAGGGCACAGTGTTCTTAGAAAAACAAAGATGTGGAAAAATAGCAAGGTTGCAAACTTAATTCAAAATTTAAAGGATGAAACTTTATAAAAAAGTTTCACAGAAAGTCTAGTTTAAAAAAATCAAAAAAGTCTAGAATGAGCTGTGTTCTGAAAAATTGATGGCAGATCTCTAATACTGATTCCCTTTTCCTTACAATAAAAAACTTTTAATGGGGTTTTGTCTAACTTTCTTTGCAACAATTAAACATTCTTATCTTTTTCTTGCTGATAGATGAATATACACTTTCTAGAATTATGACATAGAATAAAAAGATACATCTGAGTCACAGTAATTCTGTAAAAGTGTTATTCTTCCAGAGCCTTCTTCACATTTGTATACTGAAACCTTTACAGGAATGAAAAATTAAAATCAACATCTACAGACATATTGAAGGAGCAAGACATCCTAGTTTAACAACATCCTAAGTGGCATTGGAAATAGAACAAACAGTAGAAATAATAAGCTACTTGAATTCACTGAAGATAATATATTAAAGTCATAATGAACAAGTAATTTTTTCTCCACTGAATTCTACAGTCTCTTCTTCCTCTTCCCTTGACAATGTTGGCAAAGTTTAAAATAACTGCTTTTTTCAAGTTAATGGTTCAAAGATCTAGATTGTAATTAATTTAAACACAGAAATAACAACTAAACTTCAAACACTCACCCTATTGCTTCCAACAGTTGCAAAGACAAGAGGGTCCTTTTCATCATCATTCAACAACTGATAAAACTGCACACCAAATATTGGTTGCTTGTGATCTTCCTAAATTTTAAACACAAATGATAGCTTCATTTTCACATATTTAACATCGAAAAAAATTAAGTAGAAATGATAAAATATTGAAGCAACCTACATCAAGTTTGAAAATTAAATATATATGCTAGCTTTTTAAAACATAAAAACAGAAACAGCTTCTGTATATATGAGCAAATTTCTATATTATTTGCATTACTAATACAATTTAAGAAATATAACATTAAGTAAAACATACACTGTTTTGTTTTACTGAAAAGCTACAGAAAAGGGACCAGAGGGGTAAAATCTTGCTAATCAAATTTTTCAGTTGAGTGAAACTTTGATTAAAGAAACTTAATTTTAAAAAAAGTAAATAAAGGAAATAATTTGCAACCTTTAAATAATTTGTGCATCTATAAGATGCTTTTGATTTCTGACTTTGTTGTGCACTGAAAGCTCGCTTTCTCCTTTTCCTTTTCCCATATCCATCAGACTTCTGCTTCTTTTTTAGTGTTTGTGAAGATTGCAGTGTGTTTGATGAATCACTTTCATCGCCACTTTCATCTGGAATAAGAAAGATAATGACCTATATTACCTCTACACTTTAATAGCTCTCTGTGATTCCAGATCACAAGGTGTGGTCACATCAAAGGAAGGATCAGGACACTGCTTGAAAAGCACAAAGCTTTTCAGTGTCCTAAAAACCAACTTCAGAAGATAGGTAGAAACAAATACAAAATACAAATAAAATACTGCAGATGTGACTGCTCTGTACTCAGTATAGACGAATAGAAAATATTTTATGACTTATCCATGTTTTATCCATGATGGGTAAAAAATACTTGTGGTGTGGGTGTTTATAATATGGTGACAGGTCAATACTGACAAACTCAATGCTACCCTGATTATCTTGTCAAGGGTATCAGATGGTACACGTACAAGGCTTCCAGAATCCTTAAACAACTTATTCCTCTTATATGAACCACGTTAATAACATATAAACTTGAACCTTGTGATATACTTGAAGCTATTACAAACTTCAAACACCATTTGGGTATGGGTTGGGTACCGGTATAAAAATCTTATTTTCCGGCTTTCTACCAACAGACTTTGATGCTTATACACAAACCGTGATTTAATTTTGATTTATCATTAATCAATTAGTATTTTGATTAATTTGTTCAACAGTTTGTCTTAATTCTTCTGTAACTCAGCTATTTATGGTCCTGTCCTCTGTTTGTCAAAAGGAGTATCGCTGTCAATACTATACTCTAATCACTTTTTGTCCAGACTGCTTGCATATAGCCAAGTTATCGAAGAGACCAAGAAACTCATAAAGATTCTGGTACCATTAATTTTGGGATCTTTTCTACTTGCAGATCTGCAGAACCATGTTTATGTGTTTAACGGGCGTCAAAAGATTAAGCAGTTTTAGATAAAAAATTAGCATGCTTACTCATTTCATTCTCAGTATTCACTTGAGGGCTGTTCAGATCTTCTGATTCGGTTTGCATTGACGAAGTATCCTCGTCCAACTCCAGTTTGAAAGCATTTTCTCCCCCTTGATTTGTTTCACTCGACATTCTGAGAAATTCGCCTGGTTTTAAGAAAAGCGCGCGTGGTTTCTCTTTCATCAAAACAAATTCACCCGAGCGAGGTTAATTACATCGTAGTAGCAGAACCACTACTCCGCATCGGTATTGTTAGATATGTAAGAACATTTGATTTGATTTGATTTGTTTCATACAGAACATACCCATAAGGGAATGCACCCGATATTAAGTCTAAATAATCCCATAAAATGTTATGCATTATTTGTTGCGTTTTTCTCATACTAGTACTTCCCATCCCTTAGTAGTACACATCTAGCTCCAAAATTTTACAAAAATTACAACCCATTTCCATTTATTAAGCCCCCCCCCCTGAAAAAGTAAAAATAGTTTTTTCCATCCACCCACATTAACTAGAAAACCCCCTAAAGATAATATAATAATTAATTAAATTGAAAATAAAAGTACTTTATATTTTCAGTATATTATCCGAAATTTTAATATTTTCGCAAGATTCAGGGGGCTTTTACAAGCACTGATTGGCTTTTACACCAATTTAGAGCAAGACGCTGATTGGCTGTTTACATTTTTTGCGTTTGTTACATTATACCTTTTCAACAAAACGTAAAAATTAATGTCCCCCCCCCCCCCCCACAATTAAGCCCCGCACGACAAAGCCCATCCGTTTCCATTTATTAACACCATCCACATCTATTTCTCCTGGGAAGATTGCTGACCCTCTCTTTCAAAGAAGACCCCTCTGCTATTAGGGGACGGAGAATAATGTTTGACAGAGTCTGTTGATACGTCACTCGTTCATTGCCATCAATCAGAAGATCTCAATTACAATTAGGTATATCATGATGATTTGCTATCTCGTTCAAATTCAGAGCCAGCATTTCCAAAACTGTCCCCTTTCTTGCTATACAATCATCTAATTCCTTTGCTCTCGCTTCTTGTTCCAACTTGCTCAAAATTCCGCTGAGCAACGATTTTTCAATTCGTCAAAATTCGAGCGAGGAAAAAATTTGAGAAAGGGTGATGATGATATGTTTAAAAGACTCAATTGCTGCCAACATAGAGAGTTCCCTTGATCTAAAAAATGTCCTAAGTACCCACCCTGCATAAACCTAGAAGCTACATAAACCAACAAGGATGTACCCTATGAAGAGACTTGCATTGTACCACGTTTTACCCGCTCATGTCCTTGCTACCAGGCTCTAAAAGTCACTATAACAGTACTATCGGAGAAACCCTATATACAAAAGAGGAATGCAGACTCTGAGGTCAATTTCAGATGTTTGCATACTCTGAGGAGTGTCGGACGAAAAAGTACTTAGAACGTGCAAAAATTGGTTCCGCCAGCAATTGTTAAATTATGTTCCACAAAGCACCTGTCGCACATTTCTTTCTATGAGCTGCAGGCGATTCAAGTAATTAATGACAAAGTCACTCCAAAAATATTTACACTGGGCATGTTTAAAATCCTCGCGAAAACTGCTTTAATACTATAAGCATTGCAAAAGATTCCATCCTTTGTCCAAGGAAGGCTATCTTTACAAAAACAAACAAAGTATGCAAATTGCCCACATGGTAATATACACAACAGCTATCCAGGCGTATAAGAAAGCAAGAAAAGAAGCCCTTCTTGCAACTGAAAAGTAGAAATTCGCGAGAATCAGTTCGTAGCAACAGCTGCGAATGCCATACCGAAGAAACCTCAAGTATCAGTTATCGTCTAGTTCTTCTTCGTCGCTGAAATACGAACTTTTCTTGAATTTCTTTTTAGGCACAGTCTCCTCCTTTGTCACTGTCACCTCTGGTAAGCCCTGGGCTCTTCTCTCCTGCCTCTCTTTCTCTTCTTCCACAAGGGCACTCATTTCAATAGTGAAGCTCAAGCTGGACGTATGAAGATCTTCGGGCTGATTATCATCATCTTCTTCATCTTCTTCGCCACCTTCTTCTTCTTCTCTGTCATCAGCACTAGTGAAGAACATCAACAAAATATAAACATTGCCACGCCCAGCAATAAACATCCAGTGTTTCTAGTACTCCCAAACATAGAAATTTACTAGCAAAATTTTCAGCAGATTCAACCTACATAAGCAAAGAAGGAATATTAAATAATAGATCGAAAACCTTTTCTTATTCTTTCTCTTCTTCACTTTCTTTGGAGGCGGTTCTCGCTCTCCAAGCATATTTTTAGGGCAGCCGTAGCTGAGATGTCCATACTCCTGAAAATGAACACTCAAACTCAGTTCTTGCATTGCAGGACCATATACATTGTCAAAATTCAAAGGCGCGTGTTACTTCATAAGAACTAAACAAGCTAAAGCCTTAAAAGAAAACAGATTCAGGCTAAAAAAGATGAGTAACGAAACACACAAGGCTGGAGAAGATGATTTGCACAATTGCATGTAGAGTAGAAACAATATTAGTGTATGTTTAATGCGTATGTAGAGCTCACAATGTAGATTACTATGAAGTTTTTCGTAGCTGAAATCAAAACATTTTAGTAGTACTGCATTTAACCTGAAACAGTGCTGGCAACAGTTCCAAACAGTACAACCTCTTCATGCAAGAAAGAGTTCCGTTTTCTGGTATCGTGCGTCATGTACCCGACTAGGACTACAGCCTTTCTTCCTTTAACATTTGGGACAGACACAGCCCCAAAATGCTTCAGAGCTTTAATTATACAAATCAGAATCAATTGATGAATATGTTATCAAGGTGAAAAATCAAATTATTTGCAAAAGACCACACTTACTCCACATTCAAAGCAGCGTGATTTATCTGGATATTCCTTCTTCCTAATGAAATCAGAAGCTTTTCCGTTGTCGTTGGCTATGGTGCACTTGATGGTCCGACCAAACAACTACAACACAAGATATCAAAAATACAATTTTAGACCTACAGAGGTTTAGAAATAAGTATGCTTCATTTTCTCTGACACAAATTCTCAAAAGACTGACATCAAAGCTTGAGATACAGAAAAATATTACAAGAGCTTTTTTTAAATAATTTTCTTTCTCTTGGCATCCTCATTTTCATTATCTCGTTAAATAAGCATCAAGTCTTCCATGGTTCCCACTTTAGTTATTCATAGCAGAAACCATACTGGTCAAGCGACCGCAATTCGATACAAAATGAATAGGGAAAAGATCTTTAGAAAAATTTGGAATAAATTTCATAAAAGAAAAATTTAGGCTATGTTGGGGCTATGGCCCTTGTAATTGCTACTCTGTTCGTGCAACACATTCCTTTACATTGCAAGTTTTTGGAGGATAATACAGCAGACTGTCCACATGTTGTACATAAGGAAACGGAAATATCCCCTAATTATGGCGCCATTTGATAAAAACGTTTCTTCTTAGCAGTAAGCCTTTCAAGCATTGTGAAGCAGAACTGCGCAGATTTAAATTCAATAAGAAGATTGGTTTGCAAAACAAGGAGGGGGAAAAGCCCTCGCAAATTTTTTTTTGTGTGGGGTTTGCGTGGGCACGAGCTACAGCAGGCGTCACTGGGAAAGGCCTTTCTTTCCTGCAATTATAATAAGAAAAAGACTACCTTACCTGCTTCTTATTGACAGATTTGCATGCATTGATAGCAGCTGGTCGGTCTATATATTGTATAAAAGCAACACCCTTGCTTTCTCTTGTAATTTTATCTCTCAGTATTGTAACTCTGTAAAAATAGAGAGCTAAAGCTATGAGCATTGGAAATTTTCAAAGAAATCTAGCAGAGCAAGAGAGCTGAAATGTATGACTATTGCAATGATTAGATATCATTACATTATGCTATATTGATCTATAACCTGTTGGATATGCAAAATTTCTTGAGGATGGTAACTTAGAGGCACTTTATCTCCTTGTCCCTTCTCCCCCTCTCTATTATTGACACTGTCACAGTTAAAAGTGGCTTTAAGAAGCCAACTTGTTGAACCTATAGATAAATAGAGGCTTCAGATTTGCAAGGACATAATCAAAATGTTCCTTCCATATTTCTGTGTAAATGTGCCAACAATGGCAAATATGCTGTCATAGATAAGAAATTTTACAAGCAGGGCAAATAATGTCTGAATCTGTCCATCAGATTCATTGACAGGTTGGGCTATTATGCTGGAACTACAAAGGAACCAACATGCATTTGATATTTGCATACATATTACAAGCAGGTTTTGGTTAATGATTTTATGGTCTTCATATCATGCTCTGGTTCAGACAATAACTACTTTCATTTTATAAATGATGTCTGATACAGGCCTTCATGGAAAGGCACTTCGTTGAGTGGTGGTGCCTAGAGCATGCCAACAAATGTCTAGGAGAGCTATTTTTCAAGCTCAAAGGAAAGTAAAAAGGATATTGCAAAAGAGCATAAAGATTTTTTCAGCCTTCCTAAAATAATCCTTACCAAGCTTAGCAATCTTCTAAAGCCTGGTTCCTGATCTGATCAAAAGAATCACAAAAGTTGCAACCATTGCAATGATGGGACAAATAGGGTTATGAAACACAGGAATGTTTATGGATTGATTCATGAGATAGCTTTTTCAGGGGTGCAAAAAAGAGACCCTTGTGTTTTCAAGGTGCTCATTTCATGAAGCAACTTTCAGAGCAAGGCCTGCTGATAGAATATGTTTCAACAGCTGGAAAAGATACATACTTGACCACTCTTCCAAACTTCTCAAACACCTGAAAGGTAAGTCCAAATGTTATCAAATGCAGGAGGCAATTTTTTTAATTGATATCAACTTTATTGAAGAAGGATAAGAGAATAATTACTCTTCCCAACAAAAATAAATAAAGCCAAAAAATATTTTAAATAAATTCTTAAAAGTACTTAGAAAAACAGACAAACGGGGGTGGATTTTAAATGTACTAAGAAAAAAGAAAGAGTCCTTTGAAAATTGTGTTCAATAGACGACAGAAGATTACTTGGCAGTTGACATTGAAAAATTGCTAGGACTGAAATTAAAGTAGAAAGGGCTCATCCTCAGATTGTGCCTTCTTTACTAAGTATCACACACAGTTTTCTAGAAAAAGCCATTGTGCATGAACATGGACAGGCCTTTTTTAAACTTCCCTAAAATGAAGTGAACCTGCAGACTAACAAAAATGTGATAAATTTGAGTGAAATGAAGTCTGGGATCTGGGAAAGATCTGGAAAACAATACAAACCTTGTGAATATCATTGTTTGTTAGTGAAAATGGAAGATTTCCAACATACACTGTACTTCTACTTGGGGCCAAGCCTCCGCTCATTCTTGCCTTTAGAATTAGCCAACTTGCATCTTTGGCACAACACTTATCTCATTTGAATCTGGAGGATTTGAAAAATGCCAATAACAAAATAACTGAAAACAATCAAAATTGATAAAAAGAACTAAAAAAAGTTTGCACACTCCAAAAACATTTCCAACAATTGCATATTTTACAATTCTCAATCAATACTGAAGCTTATATTTATATAAAAAGCTTCATTGAATCTGAAAGATGTTTTGATGCTGATATGAATAATCACTTTCATATGAAGAATAGTTTGTGTATCTCCTTCAATAATTAGGTCAAAATTATTTTTAACAAAGTGGGAAGCAGAGGAGAATTTTATGGCATCGAAATCTTAAGAAGCAGAAGTTTCAAAATAAAATGATTCGGCCTAGTATGCAAACTATGTACCAGAATAAGAAATTTTGCGAATATAACGCTGGTAGCACAACCATTCAAAGTAGATTCTGCTGTATCAGACAATACCCATGTGTATTTCATAAATCATAACATTGGGTGCAGTATTCAAGTATTGGCAAAAATATAGGTATGAAGATGGTAGATTGCGATAGCCATTTTGCATTGTGACTGCATCTATGGGATAATTTTGAAACATGTGGAAATACATAAACTTGCACGGGATATTCCGGCTCTTACCATGTCAACATTATATTGCTCCGATGACGCCAAACACATTAGAAATGGCACAATCTAAGAAGTAGCTGTGAAGGAGCTCGAATTGAAGGCAGCTTGCCGGATGTGCTCGAAGACTCCCATGATGCATTGGAGGACAACAAAGCAGCCGTCAAGCGAAACTCAAGTCTGATTGCAACTGAACTTAGTCCGAGGAAAGGTAACGGAAACTCAT
The DNA here is from genome assembly GCA_003864495.1 of Nemopilema nomurai. NCBI lineage: Eukaryota > Metazoa > Cnidaria > Scyphozoa > Rhizostomeae > Rhizostomatidae > Nemopilema > Nemopilema nomurai. The sequence goes on from ML133402.1 coordinate 1,460,196, forward strand.
TCGGAAGGATCGTTTGTAAAGTATTTTCCGTGACAAAATGAAGCTTTTGCTATTTTGTCAAGCCATCTTGGCTACTTGCATATTTCTTTGTGAAGCAAGGCATGGTATGGAACATCATGGGAAGCACCATGAACATCGCCATCACCCTCAGCATGACTTCAAGGTGAACTTGAAGACGATGGAAACACCGAAGAATGAAACCATTTCTGTCGAAGTCACCAGAAAGCGCCCCGATAGTAAGAGCACACTTAGGGTAATGTCAACTTTTTATCTATATTGGCTGGCGATATCTTAACATCTCCTTATTCATCTTCCTCATCATGTGCTGGCGTTCGTTGCCACAAAATGTCCGTATTGCTCTAGAAAAAAAGTCTTTCGATTTCGTTGGCAAAAGGAACTCTAGGAAGAGGTTCTATATTTTCTTCCACAACATCAAAGTCAGAAAGCCCACTTTACCGTCAAACCTTGACCTGTTTGTGGAGCTCGTTTTATTTATTTTTTGCTAAGTATTTGCCAATTCCACATTTTGCTCAAATATGTCATCAGGATCCTACGCAGCAGGTGTAGTAGGTTTATTCCCAGATCTCTGTTCTCCCCATAATGAATCATTCATAAGTGTATCGCTTTCCGCAGAAATGATTTCTTCACACAACCAAAGCTTTTATGTCAAAGTCACAGACCTTAGGTTTAGCTGCTAGAAGAAACAGACAAATAAGCGATGACGTCATGGTTACTTTTGGCAGAAAATTTACATTGAAAACCCCATATTTTTGGCAAGACATTTTAGTATTGAGTACTTTGTATTTCTTTTCATTGGATATGTCGATATTTTGTATTTCAGAACTGCTGACTCATAATGGTTTTGAAAATTTGCCTACTGGTTTTGCTGACTCAGTGAAAATGGAGTTAGCATAGGTGTACCAGTATAATGATGCTAGTCCCCATGGTTCCTTTTTTGATAAATATGTGCTAAGTTGTGTGTATAAGTATAGTCCTTTTATATATGTTTAGGTGAGCCTGCGAGTCCATATTGTCAGAGGAGGAGTGCATATAAATGGACAGAAAATTGACCATTCTGTTATTACATCTGTTCATATTCGCACAATTGTTGGTAAGATTTAATCATATTTTTTCTTGAGGCATGTGAAGCCTGAAATCTTTCAAAGCTAATTTTGCTTGAACTATGCCAAGAAAAAGCCCAGCAAATCTTTTCTTTTGTTATTAGCTTGCAAGCCTATATTATCAAGTAAGGTTATATACTGGTAGTTTTTGCTGATTTAAAATTATTTAGTTTTCTATTAGGAATTGAATCATTGTCAGGTCAATACCAATGAAACAATTTTTCTGTATCTATTTATTTTATGTATTTGTGTATTGTAATAATATTAAATTTGGTGATACAGAGGAAATCTTCTCTGGTGGCAGAATAATCAGAAAGCCAGCAATAATCAATGTCCGTGCCATGGTTTCTGAGACAACTAATGCCAATGGTGTCAAGATCTTGTCATTCCAAGAAGAAATTCTTAAGGTGGAGGATGATGAAGTTGAACAAATCGAAGTGAAAGAAGTTCTCCTTGAACTGGGTGATACAATAAATGAAAGCAGACGAACACTGAATATTGTGAAAATCTCAGAAAGCAGCATTCATAAGCATGCAAGAGCACAAGATAAGCATGTTTGGGCATGTAAAGGTATGCAAAAGAATACAAGACATGGACTATTTAGTGTAGTTTACATATTTGAATTGGTGTAGAAATATGGAATGCAGACCCTTTTAGTTTTTTGCCATAAAAAATGATCATTCTAGTATGCAACTTTCCCATTGAAGAGAATGAATGACCGTCTTTGTATTTTTGTCTGTTTTATTATCCTTGACATTTGCTTTTGTAATTCACATCATGGTCTTTTTTCAGGCAAATTACCCAGTGTTCCATTTCATGTCACAAGAAATGAAATGAAGAGATGGAAGCATAGACACCCACGTCCACCAAGTTATGAATCTGGGGAGAACAAAGATGGAGATTCATGGGACAGAGGATATGACAACAATGATGACCGTGAAGGAGAAAAGGTAATAATTTGCATGGTAGTAGTGGCTTCCATATTATTCAGATAAGTAGGTTTCTATTTTGATATTGCCTTGATCTGGGTTTGTGTGTTCACTCTTATTGTATTTATTATGTGCTGATTTGCTTTATGGAGAGCTATGTTACTTATATTCTTTTGATTCCTTTATAATGTAAATATATTGTTGTTGAACTTTACGTTGGAGAGCATCTGCCAAAAAGTGATTCACTTTTCTGGAGAAATTATAAATGTTTCTTTGCACATCATTTTTTCCCCATGAAAATGTATTACACTACTTATTCTAATGCTATTTATCTTTAACTATACATATCACATCTTTACATATTTAATCTCCTATAGAATAAACATGGTAAACATCATCATCATCACTCCCACCATCACAGAGGTTTGAAGCAGTGGATGCACCGCTTCTGCAGGTGGTTCTACAAGCTCCCTATTGCAACACGTGCAGCATTCTGTATTTCACTCATATTATCATTTGTCTTGCTTTTTGCATCATGCTGGGCATGTTGTTGCAGAAAGCCAAGTTCCAAGCCAACAGATGCTAAGCTTGAGCTCGATGACACTGTTAGTGTTAATGAAGAAGCAGAAGCACTGCCAGACAAAAAGAAGCCCATTGATGAGCAGCCACTCATTGCATAAAAGAACTCTTCAGAGAAGTGGACAGGCTTCTTACATTGTCTGTGCTTTGCTGTAATTAGAATACTGATCTAACATACTTGTAGCTTCGCAATAACCATCTTGTATCATTTTGAGTAATGATGTTGTTCTGATCCCTACCAGAGCAAATTTTAAAATAATAATTTTTTATTTTGCAATAGGCCAAATGTTAGTACCTTTTATGACAAGATATAGGTCATTTTTCGGGAAAAAACAAGCCATTGTTTGTCAGCACCTGGCACTGAAATGAAAAATAGCCCTGTTGTTTTGGAACATACCTATTGAAAGCTAAACATCCCTTTTCTGTTTTGACCAAGATGCTGTAAATGAAGAATCCAATTCTATGAATGATCTAGTGAATAATGCAATGCCTATCTGCTAGATTAATGGCTGGCTGGAACTATATGAATGAGCTGTAGTGTTGATATTTGCTTTGTACATCTGTGTACATATATTTATACCAAATCCAAACAAAGTACCAAATAAACAAAATACCCCAAAAGTCTCTTTTATAAATTGAGTAGTGCCAAAGTCTCTTGAATAGTGCCAAAAACCCATAATGTAGAAAAATTGGCTACACTTGAAATTTTCTAGAGTTTAGGTATACATGCTAGTGCAATCTCTTTCAAATCTGTGGTTTAGTTTGGGTTTTAAGGTTCTGAATAGTTGTGACCTGTTTGCATTAATCTGATCATGTTAATCATAAGGATTTGGTATGATTTAGCATCAAGATTAAAGTGTACTCATAACAGTGTTGATGCCCCTTCAGTTATGGGTGTATGGATTTTTGCTATAATTAGTTAACCAGTTATTAGTGCACAAAACTTTTTACTTTCTCCATTGTAATCTTTATTTTGCATTTCTCAGTCTTTCTTTTCTGTTTCAGCCCAGTGACATTTTCCCAGAAGATTTATTTGAGCAAATATAATCCTTCTGCATGCTCACATTCATTAATGTTCATGACAAAATTAACAGCTATGTTGAATCAACATATCTTTTTCTGACAGGGATCACTGATTAAAACCACTGCTGCTAACCAAAACATTGGCACAAAACGTTTTTCTTTCATTTAACAATCACAAAAAGCCTCACTATTGCTTAGGGCATTCAAATAGAAATTCAAAGGAACAAATCTGTTGAGGTTTTAGAAAAGATGTGTACGTCATAATTGTAGCATGCTAAACATAGGAATCTTTAATAGGTTTGGTTCTGTTCAATGAAAACAAAATTTCTGGATTTTTTTCATCAATTTACATCACACAATTGTCAAAACCTGGCATTGCATTTGCAGTTCATTTTGCTAGACTAGGACAGCCAATGATTTCACTTCTATAATAAACACACTGAATGAGCTATACAGCAGTCAGGTATACACAATTTACAATAATGAAGACAAAGGTTCATCTTGATTGTGTGACGTGTATTTTCATAGATAAATAATGACTTGTATTGAACTGCACTCTGGTTGATTAAGGTCTATTTGACAGAATTTTAAGAAGATCAATTTCAAAAATATTTAAAAGGAAGTCCGTGAGCTTTTCTAAACTGGCTGGCAATAAACCCAATGTTGGCAGAATATGGCGAGTCCTTTCCAATAATCGGCTTACTATACCACTCCTCGACAACTCTGGCAATCTTTTCATTGCCTGGCTCTCCTTTCAGATATAAGTAAATAACAGATGGCAAGTCAAGGCTAATATCTCCTGGCAAAGTGTATCGCTGAATCTGGTCGATGGCTACCACGTCCTTGCTGTGGATAATGTCAGTGGAAAGGCTCTCGCTCGCCTTGAATAAATAGGCCATCTTTGAAAAACCGGAAGCTATTGCGTCCCTGCCATTTAAAGAGACAGCAGGGTCTTCAAACGTAGCATTCACTTCAAAGAAATTCATCTTTTCCTTGTTGAATTCCAGACGATACAGACGCAACACTGCATCAACTAGGCCTTTTCTCGAATCACGAGCACTTAAAGCGATTGGTTCTGATGAAATGTGTTCGGTTGCCACATTGCTTTTACCATAATTAAGGTGATAAATAAGCAAACCTTGGCTTCCAATCCAGGACAGACTAACAGCCGCACAAGTAAGCTTAAGCAATCCAGCAACGGAGGTCGACATGTCGCAAGCGGTTGAATGTCACCATTAGCATGTTCCGCCAAAGTCACTTTTCACGAAAATGAAATCAATTCTCGTTTTGGTTATTGCTGACGCTGACAAGAGGGAGAGAGGGAGAGAGGGAGAGAGGGAGAGAGGGAGAGAGAGAGAGAGAGAGAGAGAGAGAGAGAGAGAGAGAGGGAGAGAGGGAGAGAGGGAGAGAGGGAGAGAGATCAAAACAGATACCTTTAATCAAAACAGATACCTTTAATCAAAACAGATACCTTTAATCAAAATAGATACCCTTAATGAAAACAAATTTCAAGCTAGTAGAATAAGCAATGCTACTTATAAACTGCATCGATTTGATAAATATGTTTTCAAAAATGTAACCAGATTGCCTTTGGAATGCTCCCTGAAGAAGCTTTGAAGGCCCAAGTTAAAAGATAGAGAGAAAAACCAAAACAAATTAAGAGGCAGAGAAAGTAAAAGAAACGTATCATTCAATTCTTTTTAAAATATCATAAAATATAAAGGTGCCTAATGTCAGCTAACATACATTAGAACGTATTTTAAGCTGCTACAGATTTCTTTTGGTTTTTATTGATTCAAAAATCCTCTCAGTTCCTTCACCTTTTACTTCAAATGGCTTGCTTTCGAGCTAATCCAAATTTGCTTCAAACTCCTTTCCATTGTCAATTCCATACTTAATTTTGTCATCGATAACCAAAGCCCATCCCATTCTGAAGGTAGAAAACGTGTGACCAACTTCACCATCCTTGCTAATGCAAATGATGCCTCCTCTTCCTTTCGTCTCATTCCCAAGGTATTCAATTGCCTTTTCTGCAGCAGTTTGGGCATCGGCGCCATTTTCCATGTAGGAGACGGCCTACGTTAGATATTGAAAAGTTAATGAAATTTTGCTCAGCTGCACGTGCAAGCCAGCAGTGTTTAACACTAATGGTGAATGCAAGCTAAGATGGCAAAACGTGTTAAAGAGTCTAAAACAGAAGAAAAGGAAGATGGAAATTGGACAGCTGAAAAAATTTGCAGGGATTCTTCTCTGAATTCAGCATAGGTAGATAAAAGGAAGAGGTAAACAGGAAGGAAGGACAAGCAGACGGACAGACATATAGACAGGCAGACATAAAGACTGACAGACAGGTGAATGGACGGACAGAGAGGCGTAAAGACAGATAGAAAGTAAGATAGATGAAGCAACACAAGATAAATTGTTAAGTAATATAAAGGAAAGCAATGTTACTTCAAGTCGTACCTGTCTGCTGAGGGTTACCTTCATCATTGACTCCCCATGACCAGTAGACGTGGCCCCACCAAACCTGTTAGCATAAGCACCACATCCAGTAAGAGGGGTAGCACCCACACGGCCAACCCATTTGCCGGGTATTCCGCCTAATAAAAGAGAAATCAGGTAGAACCAGGTAGAATGATCGATTAGAGTACTCAGCAAGCAACAATCTCAGGAGCAAATGTGAAAAATGGAGCACCATGATTCACGATTCATCAAGAAAAAACAGTTATCACCATGTCACAGATGAGATGTAGTGATTATGTTAAAAACATGCAAATATAACACTTTTGCTGGAAGAAGGAAATATTTAGCGTTGATTGTTTAAAAGCATGGTGTAAAACCGTCTTTTTTCATTTGCTATCACGCAACATATAACGAGTAGAGAATGTCATATGACAAGGAGGCAAAAGGTGGCTCTCCCCATAAACCAGAGTTTTAGGTTTGAAAAATGAAATTGAATTTCATGTGCAAGGACGGCTCAGTGGTTAGAGGCGCTGACTACAGACCAATTGGTCCGTGGTTCAATTCCCTGGCATGACCAAACTTGCATACAGAGTGAGAAGAATCGCCAGCTCTCTGTTCTTCGGGACATAATGAATCACGAGGTATGGTCACATCGAGAGAAAGGACAGAACACTGCTCAATAAGCCTAAAGCTTTTCAGTGTCCTAAAAACTATTTTCGGGTGCTAGGTAGAAACAAAAACTAAAAGTACTAAGTTTGCCATTCAAGCTGTTTCACTTCAACGGTCATTCTGGAAAGTGGGTTCAGGGTGATTTGCGAATATTGTCAAAATGAACATCGCATTCAACTGTACCTGTGGATGTGGCACAAGCTATTCTCCCAGTAGCATCAATGGCAACTGCACCAACTGTATCATGGCCCACACTTCCATTACTGGCATCAAACCCTTCTGTCTTCGCCATCTTGCTTGCAATTTCTTCCAGCTCTTCCATGTTTTTCGTGTGAATGACATCGTTGAAATATGTTTTGACATTATGCTCATATTTAACTTTGCCATCTAACTTCGCTTTTAGAACACTTTCTTCAACTATCAACTCGCTGGGATCTGCCAACACTGGATGCCCTATCTGTTTGGCAAATTTGCTTGCACCAGCTCCGATAAGCATACAATGTGGAGTATCTTGAAGAACTCTTTTAGCTAACTGGACAGGATTGGCAATATCAGTAACACCTGCAACAGCACCTAGAAAAAAACAGCTTTCAGATTATCTCTTCAAGAACAATGGTATGAAAATCAAATTTTGATTCAATACGAGTTGTAGGGATGATAGAGGAACGGAGAAAAATTTTCAATTTTCAAAATGAGAAGAAGATATTCTTAAAAGGAAAGTAAAACATTCTTAAAGAGAGTAGAAATAGTGTCAAAAAAGGATACATGCACTTCAATTCCTCAAAGGTTCATTTTAGTTTCTTGTCTTCAAGGCATCAAACTGATTTTACAACGGTAGTAACATAAAGCTAGTACAACAGTTCATTTAAGAGCTCTACCATTTAAGAGCCCTAACTTGGTTTCAGAACTTTGATTAAATCACATGAATTTATACGAATGTGAGTCACCACAAGTTGAGACCACGTATGATACATGTTCATTGAAAAAGCCTTTACTTTCAAAAAAACCGTAACAAAGTTGGTAGGAACTCTTCGCACTTTGGTGCTCAAATGAAGGCTACTATTTAGTTATTCTATTGTTTGTCGTCGAAGATAGCTTTGAGGTAAAAATTTGCTATATATGAAATTTTTGACTAGACCTGTGTGAAAATGCCTTGAACATTTTCTTCAGATTGTGATCATTTGTTCGACGTTTATCAAAATGCAATACAAAAACTACCCAAAGCTATGTTGTTGTTTGAAATACTTAGCGAATTTTAGCACACTACAGCGAGGTAGTATTAGCTAGGTAGTCCATGTCTATTGCGCATGAACGAATATCGAAGGCAACAATAAAAATAGATGCCATATCGGGGCAAAGCTACAGAATAATGACCTCAAAATTTCATCATTTGCTGACGAAACCTCCATTGTGCAGACAGACACAAGATTGGGGGTGGGGGTCGGGAAGCCCCCGATGCCACAAGAAATTGTGCTACCGAAGCTTGGTACTTACCAACCCTTAGGGTGTCACCATCCATGATTAGTGAATCCATTTCAATGGTACCTTCTCGTGTAAAGCAAGAACCGCGACCTGCATCGAAGACCGGATTGTCCTCCAGTGACGTCACAGCCGCACAGACGGCATCCAGCGCGGATCCTCCCTACAGATGAAATTTTGCTACGAAATGTTACAATATCAACATTCATGTCTTGCAGCTACGCAACTGCTTACTGGTATTGTCTCAATGTTATATCTGGTATATAAGGTATGTTATATCTGATGAAAATTTAAATCATTGCAATCCTTTGCATGCATTTGTACAAATTTAAGTGCAAGGAATTATTTTCATTTGTCTGCAAAGTTTATTTTGCTTTTAAGACAATCATCAGCAGTTGGCATTTCCCAGGAAGTAGTATCATAAGCATACCTCTTTGAGAACCGCATATCCTGTCCTGGCAGCATCTTGAGTGCCAGTTTTGTGACCATCAACAAAAGCATCTGCTATATTACTTGCACCTCCGTGAACAATTATACATGGCTTCATTATGACTTTGATGGCTTTCAAATCTTTTAAAAGCTGTAATACAACAATAGGTAAACGAAATTAATGTTCAGTGTGGATTTGTATGAAACATTCATAAAAGCCTGTTTCTCAAACAAATGAACATGATGCCTTTTCTGGCAACAAGAAATGTCTAGCTGTCAAAGAAGAAGATGCATAAAATGAAAGGAAGAAAAGTAAGTATTCTGTCCGGGAATTGTTTCCACAAATTAAAGAGATTACAATGAATGCCATCAAGTTTTGCTTCCATCAGGTTTTACATGAAGGTTTTTCATGCTTACAATGCAGTAGATTATGTGTCTCAATTTTTTACCTAAGTATTATTACAGACACCATCTGAATGGCTAAGGCTAGAAGCACAAATAGATGGGGGATGGGCAATGAACTGCAAGGAGATGAAACTATGCAATGTCAAGTGAAAGCTACAACAAAAAGTAGAGCACAGTTTTCAATAAGAGAATGGATCAATCAGTAGGGTGGTTCATAATCAAAACTTTAAATATCAAGAACTATTAATAGCTTACTTCCCATTTTTCTGTGCGGTTTGAAGCCCTAAACAAGTTCCCAAAATTTACTTCAAAGAAATATTTTCTGTGAAAAGTAGCAGTCATAAAAAATCAGCAGGCAATGGCAAAAAAGGAGATCTTTAATTACAGCTGCAAATGGCAAATCATTGTAAGAACAAAAGCTTAAAGCCTGAAATATATGCTAGGTGTATTGCACTTTGATGGTTGCATGCACCATGCCACAGAATGACCAAGTCAAAAGAAAACTCTCACAACACTTTCTTGGAGGGAAATTGACAATTCAATTAAGATAATAGAATCAAGCTCATTAAAACCTTTTTCATTACAATTCACCCTTTGGCACAACACACTTTTCAGTCTTACTGGACCAAAAGGATAACATTGAGAATACAAAATCATTTTCCTAGAAAAATCAGTTTTACCAAGCTTCTTTTGAAATAAATCATGTCATGAATGTCATGTACCTTTGTCTGGAAGACTTAGTCATAATACGTGGAATAACTTGCTATGCTGTGGGAATCTAATTTAAAGAGCCCTTGTTGTCACTATTTTCAGGGACACTCTAATCACAACACAAAAAGAGCTTCAATGACAAGTGGCAAATGTGAATCATAAATTGTCCTCCTTGGCCATCACTAAATAGCAAGCTTTCATGACACTAATAACTGATATATTTTGCTGTGTTGTTCATCTTTAAGTCAACAATCACTGGTGCCAAATAAACCAGCAGGAGTGGGCCAGAAAATGCTGCATGTGAAGACATCTTCATGAAATAGACAAGAATAGAATGAATCTACTGGAGACAGCACCTAAGAAGTTTACTAACTGCAGTATATGAAGTCAACTTCCCAAGTAATGACATAATGTAGAAAAGGTGTCAAAAGGACAAATATTGAAAATGAGAAAAACTTTTATTGGGACCTATTCCAAATTGGCAGAAAAATACAGTGACAGTTAGAAAAATTGTGCTTTGAGCCAATACTGACATTACACAGTGGCCACGCCAGCTACGAACGAGTGGGTGGGGGGAGAAAGTAAGTGAATTGGGCGGAGCCCCGAAATTCTTTTTTGACCATGCCCTTCTTTAAGTTTGCAGCAGTTGCAGATTTCTGGAAGAAGTTTCTAGAGCATAGAGGTCCATGGGAAATGATAGTACCTCACACTCACCCCCCCCCCCTCCCTCATCATTCTCTCCTTGAGTTTATATCGATTTATACGAATGCCACTACAACCCCTCCCCCGTCACCGCTACTGGTTACTAAATGGTTGCAGAATACCTCTACAGAATACAGAAACTAGGCTCTTTCGAGAAGCTTTATGTGGCAAATTTTCTAAACCATTGGTTGTCGCCAATTCTGCACCCAACGGCAAAACTATAGACGCCCCTCAAGGTTCCAAAACTCCGCCGCCGGAAATGTAATAGAAAATTGCAAACTAGACAGGTTTTCTTGCAGGAACTGCATTCGTCATCAAAAATACGACTTAACCGGCAACCTAGCCCCTGTTGGTACAGGAAAAGGAAAGTTCAGTAAATTTATTCTCGGGGGAAAATGGAACAGAAGAGAAGAGTTAAATCTGGAAGAGAAAGACTCAAAAAAGATCGATAGTGAAGGAAGTTAGAACGAAGGAAGTGAAATTGAGTTTGACAGAAAAAGAAACGGGAGTCGAAATTGTGCAGATCGAAAAATGACAGTCAAAATCGAGGAATCTGAAAAATAATGAGAATAAGGCAGAACCAAATTCTGCTTAAAACTCCGGACGCTCGAGGTGCAAAAATTGAGGACTTAAGGGCAAAATTGCGAGGCTTGAGTTCGGGGGCTCTTAGACACCAAACAAAGGCTTGAGTTTCGTGCCAGTAAAAAATTCAACACGACCCCTCTATTGTCTAGAATCGATATCTTTGTTTCTTTGTGAAGGCTTTTGCCGTGCTGAGTCGTGTGTGGTTTGCCAAGGATTACAGGCTGAAATTCAAGTGTCGTTTTTCAAAATTCTGTGGTGTTCAATGACAAAACTGTTTTACTCGTCCGGGAACTATAATTGTTGGCAAATTAAATTCCTTTGCAGCTTTTTAAATACCCGTCGAAGAAGGATTTTTACCTATTTTTGAAAAAGGAGCCCATATCGTTGTAAGGTGTTTTTTCCCAGAAAATGATTTATCGTGCATAGGTTCCGAAAGACTGCAGACTAGCCCCGCCCATGGTAGAGGATATGTTGCAGATCGCCAGACCAGTTCAAATTCATGAATTTTCCTTATTTTGCAAAAAAACTGGAAGTTGAATACGTGAAATGGTCAGAAAGAACCTTTGGATACTTTACGCATGAAAGCGACAAGAAGCCTCACCTGTTCTTTCAGATGCTGGATTCACTTTGTTGTCTTGAAGCTACCGGGTTGTCAGACAAAACCATAGAGAAGCCACTGAGTAGCCAACGAGTTGCAAGGGAGGCCAAATGTCACTCAACTGTCAAGAGAGTGGATCCAGAAGCCATTGTTCTATCGTGATCGTGAAGCCTTATTTAAAACGCCAGTGACATGACAGTGTGACCCGAATTGCACTTCACTACTTTTCTCCGCTTTGCTTGGAATAAGGCGAGTACCAAAATTTTCTCCAGCTGTGTTTATTCGTCTTTGAAAGAAATGAAAAATTGGGGATACCTCTAGTCAATTCGTTGCAACCCGTTTCAAACAGAAAATAGCGAAACAATTTTCATGAATGGGGAAACCAGTGTTAGTTAGGAAGTTGTGTGGACAACAATCAAGGAAAGTTAATGTAAAACTTTTTATACTCCAGTTGCAAAAATATAGCGAAATAACATGGGCCGATTGTTTAACCAGTTCCAAGCAAATTATTTCAACAATCATATTTTCTGTTTAGAATAAAAAAGTGAGAGAGCCACAACTTGGATATTTTACATCTCTTTAAAAATGTTTCATGTTCTGACCAAAGCAATTATTTGCATGATGTATTATTTCTTTAACTCGAAAACGTTTCTTTTTTATTATAATGTCTTGCGGAGTTAACAAGTTGAAAGAACTTTTGTAAGCACGTAACACCAACAAAACTCCGGTCTAAATGCTAAACTGACTCAAATCGGAATAATGCGTTCAGCAGATAAAGCTTCATGAGCTTGGTATTAATATCCGCAACATTATATCTAACATTTAGCACTCTTCATTTGGGTGGTAAGATTAGCTAAGAATACAGAGTATGGTGTTAAAAACGTTGATCGCGATTGCTTGCAGCGTGATAGAAAATGCTACAACAAAAACTTTCTTATCTATAGAGTGGATCATAACTACCCTAAAGCTTAGGCAGCAGAGACCATTTGAGAAGGTTCCAATTCTAGTCCACTATGGTGCCATTATGGTTCAACAGCGACTTTATTGTGCCATTATGGTTCAACAGCGCCTTTTCAACACAAGATATAGTACGTCAGTCAAGCCATACAATGACGGGTGCTATAGAACATGTAATGCTTTGCAACAAGATGTCCATGTACGTATTTGTGGTTTAAAAAAGCATATACTCCAATTCTTTTAAAATGGGCAGAAAAGTTGAAAAGACAGTTGATACCGTCAGTAAATGTGTGCACGGAAGGGTTTACCCTGGGTACCAGACCCACTACGTATCAAGGAATAGTGGGTCTGGTACCCAGAGTAGGAAGGGTTCAAAGTGATTGTGAACTACACTCATCGCAGAGCATCGATGAGCAGAGCAGTCAAAATGGTCCTGTGGTGGAGATTAGTGACATTCCAACAAAATCAAATACTCCTTACAAATACTCCCTATCGATGAAGATTGCAGTCACTAGTCTGCTCCCCTGCCCAACTGCTCAAATCGTATTTGTCAGACTAATACCATTTGACATTGACGATTTTACTAGGGCCACAACCATGGCTTCGGTATTTCTCCTACCAATCACTTTAACTCAAGTCTTTGAATCTTGCAAACATTTTGTTTAAGCTGTAGGCTTGACTTTTGTTAAATGTCATCAAAGTTTTCAAGCTGAAAGGCATGTCTGGTTGCATCACATACCAAATTGCCTGTCAGCGTTACATCGACTAAAACACTTTTTCCAATGGTTATGCGTCAACCGGTTATGACCAAGGGTGCCACTTATGCATGATTTTTAGAAGCAACAAACAAAAATTTCCTTTAATTGGTAGTCGAAACAAAGCAAAGAAATGGTCTTATTTCAGTTCCCATATCTTGTATCTATACATTGGTATAAAAGTGCTTGTTGACACTAATTCAAAGTCGAACCTTGGGGCTAACTACTCCAGACTCGCTTCAAATTCTTTTCCATGATCAATCCCGTACTTAATCCTGTCATTCGCAATCAAAGCCCATCCCATCCTGAAGGTGGAAAATGAGTGGCCTAGATCACCGTCTTTGCTAATGCAAATGATGCCCCCTCTTCCTTTCGTCTCGTTCCCAAGGTACTCAATTGTCTTTTCTGCAGCAGTTTGGGCATCGGCACCATTTTCCATGTAGTAGACGGCCTACGTTTAATAATGAAATGTTAATGAAATTTTGCTCAGTTACACGTGCAAGCTAGCAGTGCTCAAAATCAATGATAAATAGTCGGAGTTGCAAGACAATTCTGGTAAACTGAGAACACTAAACGACAAATAGCAAAACGGAAGGCTAAATTGTCGATTTTTCCTCTAGAAAACAAAGTCAACTTGAAATCTCACCTGTCTGCAGAGTGTTACTTTGGTTATAGATTCACCATGGCCAGTGGAGGAAGACCCACCAAATTTATTGGCATAGCCACCGCATCCAGTGAGGGGGGTGTCACCTACACGACCAACCCATTTGCCGGGTATTCCCCCTGAAGAAAAGGATTTGGATAGGTTCAGAAGGTAATGCTGATGTTAAAGAACGTGAAAAACAGGAACATAATGATATCCCGGCGAAGGATCTCCGAGGTTTATCAAAACTATGGCCCAATCCAATCGAACTATGCAGTGAATAATGTACAAAACGAGACAACATCATCAATCTGATAGACATATACGGAAAAATATTCAAAAAGTACCACAAGAGCGAGGGAAATTAGAAGAGAGTAAATTCAGGGATAAATGCAAGACCAACTCCGTAAAATTTCTATTCCTTATCAATTTTATGAAAAATAATTAAAGTAGAATCCTTTGAAGTAACATTTAACTGCATTTGGAATTATTTGCCTGCTCCGAGTGTCTTGTAATTTCTTCACGTTGTGATCATGTTTTCCATATTTTCTTTTCGATTTACTCCCTCCCTTCTACATTTCCCAAATCACACCTGGCAAAAATTACAGCCTCCAAGATACTAGTTGTTTGCAATAGAGGTCATGACTCCATCTCATGTTCATCTGTTATCTACATTCAAGTGACAGAAATCTCTCGATATTGAACGACAGGTCTTCAGAATGTCCCTGACGCAGATGAATGTCACTAAAAAATACTGACTACCCAAGCTGCAAGAGAGCTCAAAAGTGAAAGAGAAATTACTACTCGAAATTATTAATCTACCTGCAGAAGTATCACGATAATGTAACTTGTACCTGTGGATGTGGCACAAGCTATTCTCCCAGTAGCATCAATGGCAACTGCACCAACTGTATCATGGCCCACACTTCCATTACTGGCATCAAACCCTTCTGTCTTCGCCATCTTGCTTGCAATTTCTTCCAGCTCTTCCATGTTTTTCGTGTGAATGACATCGTTGAAATATGTTTTGACATTATGCTCATATTTAACTTTGCCATCTAACTTCGCTTTCAGAACACTTTCTTCAACTATCAACTCGCTGGGATCTGCCAACACTGGATGCCCTATCTGTTTGGCAAATTTGCTTGCACCAGCCCCAACAAGCATGCAATGGGGAGTGTCTTCAAGTATCCTTTTAGATAGCTGCACAGGATTGGCAATATCAGCTACAGCTCCAACGGAACCTAGTGTAAATCCGGACAGTGAAATTTTCTAACAAACCTCCCATATTTTGTCGAGACAGAAGAATAACAGTGCACATTATTAATAGCAAGACAGTCACAAAATAAACCTTTCATATTTTACTCAAAAGAAGAAAAAAGGAACTATCAAAGACAAGAAAGCGCGAATAAATGTTTGTAGTGAAATTCTCTTCAATCTTTAAACTGCTTCATATGACGACTGGTGACAGAATCGGCACCCCAAACCACACCATCAGGAAAATTGTTTTATACAAAAGTTCGAAAATCATTGAAGGTGATTAAACGACAATTTGTGATAAAGAATTTTGGAATAGGATTCTCAAATGAACACCACAAAAACTATTTTCATTGCCTATCTAATGTATGAGGACAAATTAGAACCGTTTGAAGTGAAAGTTCAGTGCATATGGAATTGTTGACCTGTCCTGAGATAAAATGTCTCGGAATTTCTTCACATTCGATCGTGCTCTCTGTCTTCGATCTTCTTTCTTTGTTCTACATTTCTCAAAATGGCAGCTGGAAAAAGTACTACAGCCCCGAAGCCACGTTTTAAAATATTGAGCTAATTTTAGCATACGCTAGATAACATGGTTCTCAAGATCCGTATCCTAAAGAGATGGTGCAAGGTCGAATAAGGAAGACAAAGCACAAAACAGCTTAACAGGCAGCTTGTCACTTACCAACCCTAAGAGTCTCACCATCCATGATAAACGCATCCATTTCAACAGTTCCCTCTCGTGTCATACACGATCCATGGCCTGCATCGAAGACCGGATTGTCCTCCAGTGACGTCACAGCCGCACAGACGGCATCCAGTGCGGATCCTCCCTGCAGAGAAAAACATCATTTTGCTACAAAATGTTTTAATGTCAACATTAATTTTTTGTAGCTTCTCAAACTGCTGGAAGGCAATGCTAAAAAAAATGCTCACGGCAAAGGCAGAACATCATATATTGACGAGATTCTGATCTTGTATATGATAGACTTGAACACAATTAATTATTTTGCTTTGAATGTCTGCAAGATAGTCATCAGTTATTGATTTTCCTAGTGATAACAATGCCAGAAAGTCATGATATTAGAATACCTCTTTGAGAACAGCATATCCGGCCTTAGCAGCCCCTTGTGTGCCAATATTGTACCTTTCGACGAAAATATCTGCAATGTTGCTTGCACCTCCGTGAACAATTATACATGGCTTCATTCTTTTCAAAATGACTCTTCTAGTCTAAAAGGAAAGCAGCGGTGACGCTATTGTAAAAGAGTCCAAGGTACACGATCAAAATGGATTCTCCCCCTTTTCTCCTTTCCTAAAATTTGATGAAACATTTAAGTTTTGGTAGGCCCTAACTTAGCTAACTTTTTTACTCAAATACTCTCACCTTTTGTAACAAACCAGTCCTTGGAAACTCACCTTCTCGCCGAGGCTTGCCAAAGAGCTAAAATTCGCGTTAAAATTTCCGTACACTGCTGTTTGGTTTTCAATAATGCAAAAAACATTTCATTATCCAGCGTATACCAGCTTGAGAATAGCCAGAAACAATGTTGCGATCTGTGAAAATTTCTTGAATTTCTACATGGGCATGGTGTTCCTAAATGCTGCAGAATTTATAACTACAAGAACGACTGTGATTTGACTTGGTTTCCTATCATGCTGAAATTTGTGACACTCACTTCGCAGCTCCGCAAAAAGTTCACTTCTTTACTTACGTGGCACAGATTAAGTGCCAAAGAAAACACAATTGAACTTAATGACATGACATGCACAATAATAACAAAATGACAGTTGGTTAAGGAACAATGGATAGGATGAGTGAATGCGAACAAAGGGAAACAGTAAGTTGTAGGCCCATTACACCATTACAATTAATAATGGGGAGACTTGATACAAAATTGATACAAAAGACACAAAAACACCAAAGGTTCAATTTGCAAAATATTGGAGGCATGGACCAACCCTTTGTCGTCAGAGGCCTCAACAGAACAAGGTTCCCACTAATAGCTTTTCCCCAGATATATTTGCTGCTGTGTTGTGCTATCAACACTGGTTTGAAGAAGGGTATTGATTGGCTGTGTTTGGCGGGAAAACTATCGCGATGCTTCAAATAATTTTGACAGGAATCTTTGAAATAAAAAATAGGAGCCAGTGGCCCTCAAGGCGATTGCACTTAAAGGTACTACTCCGATTCGTAGTCTAGGAAAGTGTCTCCCATGTGCCCCCACTTGAAAATTCCGACTCTCTTGCTAGGGGGCCACATGGGACCACATTTGGCCCCCACTTCCAGCATTTGAAATTAAATGTCCAGGGGTCCTGCGTGCTTGTCTAGACGATTTTTACGTCCTTGCATGATTAGTGATACATACAAACATACATTATTTTGTTTAGCTTTCACTGATGTGGACCTGCTGCATGTATGCCGGTTTGGTAAATTACTTTAAAAAGATTCACAGCATAACTTTCTGAAACAGTGCTGCAAATTAAAAATTAAGATATTAAAATAGAGAATATATCGAGTCAAATTGACGAAGATTCCTCACCTGCTGTTTTAGGGGCTAAGTCCGGAACTCCTTCCAAGGAAAGGAAGGACGAGCAACAACACAACCAACAACAACAACTGTAAAACAAACAAACATTTGCCTGTCAGCCATTTCTATCTGCGGCACGTGGGGCATCTGTGATGTTGTTGCAAACAGGGCTTGTCCAGTTGGGGTGACTTTGCAAACCTTTTGCACAAAGATCTTGGAGGAAACTCAGCTAACGAATTCGTACAATAAAGGTAATTAATTGCTATTGTCAGTATACTTTACTGTAAACTCTACACGATCAATGAAATACTACCTGGAGCATTGAGTGGCTAGGCACAATATTGGACGATGCGGCTATGTGTAACCCCTAGACAGCATTTTTAGTAATTAGTCATTTCTTTTGGTAGAGCCTACATCTAATAAATTTCCTTCCAATCTAATTTGTTAATGTAAATAAAATTTCTTGCAGATTCTTACTTTAATCCGAGCATGGTTAATGTTGTCAACCAGAAGTATTGTTAGCACCATCTTGGGAGGGTTTGAAGATATTTCCCAGGTTAAGAATAAGGCAAGCTATGAAGTTCCAAAAATAACCTTTTTAGGCTTGTTTTTACACACGTAAGATTTTTTAAAAGGCAATGATTCTCTATCAATTAGAGCTCAAGAGATACTTTATGAATAGATTTAAAATGGAACCAGATCATAAGGTAGCACTCACTAAAAGTAAAATAATTCCCAAGGTTAGAAAATAATTTCAAGTATATAATTTTTAAGGCCACATTTTGAATCTCTAATTAAAAAAAACATGAAAAAGGCATAAAGATTAGATATTGGATTATTTAATCCTTCAAGTAACATATTGCATGTGTATCTTTATATCCACTATATTAAAATTTTTTCATTTTTATCTCCATGGTCAATTCCAAATTTTATTTTGTCATCAGCAATCAAAGCCCATCCCATTCTGAATGCAGAAAATGAAAACCCAACATCTCCTCTTTTGCTGATACAGATTATTCCCCCTCTTCCTTCCGTCTCTTTTCCAAGGTACTCGATTGCCTTTTCTGCAGCAGTTTGCGCATCAGCACCATTTTCCATGTAGTAGACGGCCTGAAATCAATAAAATTCTAATCCTAAGTTTAATAGGGTTATCACTTGTTAAAAAGCATTATTGTGATCCTGTTTAATGATTATTCAAAAGACAGTCACTACTGGAATAATCATGAATTAAACAGTTTTGTTTTAAATGCTAAACACACATGCAAAAGGAAAGGTGTGTCAGAGCAAGCAGATCAGTACTAACAATGGAAGTCATTCAACGATGATAAATGAAATGGGCTCACCACTGAAATATGAAACTGGAATGCAAGAACTTCCAGTTACATTTAATTCCTCAAAAACGGTTTTGACAACCAAAATACTGAACTCTATTGCTGTTACCAAAAATTACCAAAAAGTTACCAAAAATACAGCATACTGATGATTAAATTGAAACAATTGATATTAAAGTTGATATAAATTGAGGAGACCAAAAGAATAGATTATCCTCAATGTGCCAGAAACCAAGTTTGATGTTGTAAAGAAGGCTCAAATATTATTGTGAATGTATAACCAATGCAACTATCACACGAAAGTTTGGTATTACTGCAAAATTAAGAGCAGATACACAGATTATTAAGCTGTACTCTAGTCAGTCCCACCTGTCTGCAGATGGTAGCCTTGATCAGTGATTCTCCATGGCCAGTAGATGAAGCCCCACCAAATTTGTTTGCGTATCCCCCACAACCTGTCAAAGGGCTATCACCCACACGCCCTGCCCATTTGCCTGGTATACCACCTAAGCAATCAACATTTGTTTAATAAGTTAAATTGTTTCTATGTTTAAATTTCTAGAAATTATGTTTTCAAATTAATACTATCTTGGTTTTGCTTTAGTTTTTTAGATCCTTTTTGTTGATCATTGTTTCACAAGTTTTTTTTGTTTTCTTCCCGAAACCCCTGATTGAAAAACCAAGAATTTTCTTAATTAATATTAATAGCTGCATAGAGGTAACACCTTTGATGCATATTTGGTTTTTTCTTATAGAGAGTGTTTTTTGCTAGGGGTTAGTAGTATTGCAGCAGAAAGCTTCAACGACAAGTACATTTTTGCACCAATACAGCACTATTTTTCTTATGCTTTTTCATTTTTATACAAGACACACAATATAAAATTATATTAGGTGATATGGTGGCAGAAGTTCACAAAGCAATAGATGCAAAATCATGTCTTTTTGAATACACTGAGAATTTTAGACTCTTTAAATCTTTAATAAACAAATCTGGCATTTATAACTTTTTCTTCAGTTATCCAGCTATCATACAGAAAAACTGATATCACATAAAATGGAAAGAAAATATAGTCTAGAAATAATCCAGGGTAACAAAAAAGTGAAATAGTTCAAGGGAAAAGTGGTCCTTTTTCCCATTTCACAATTTGCTACTCTATATAGTCTTTAATGCAATTATGAGCCATTTGATCCTCTATAAGCGAAGCACAGAATACCTTTGTCATATTTTAGAAGGTATTTTAAGCTTTATAATTTTTTGACTTTCAGTTGATCTATTGTCTATTGTAGTAAGTAATTAATTTTAAATGTTTACAGACATTTAGAAACAAACATTCAACTGTACCTGTGGATGTGGCACAAGCTATTCTCCCAGTGACATCAATGGCAACTGCACCAACTGTATCATGGCCCACACTTCCCTTACTGGCATCAAATTCCTCTGTCTTTGCCATCTTATTTGCAATTTCCACTAATTCCTGCATGTTCTTCGTGTGAATGACATCGTTGAAATATGTTTTGACATTATGCTCATATTCAACATCACCATTTAATTTAGCTTTTAGTACACTCTCTTCAACTATCAGCTCACTGGGATCTGCCAGCACTGGATGCCCTATCTTTTTGGCAAATTTGCTTGCACCAGCCCCAACAAGCATGCAATGGGGAGTGTCTTCAAGTATCTTTTTAGATAGCTGCACAGGATTGGCAATATCAGTTACAGCTCCAATGGAACCTAGCAAAAATTTGAAAAGCTTTTTAAGGAGTCTCCAGAGCATGAAGTTGTCCCACTAGACAAGAAATAATGAAGTTTCCTTGAAAAGTATTAAATTAATTTCTAAGCAGAATGGTATTAATTGTTTTTTAGGAGATGATCAAGCATCAAGTTTTAGCTAGGTGTTATATTAATACATTCATAAAATTTGCTATAATCGCTGGTATGTAGGAAAGGGATTGCAAAATAGAAGAATTTTTAATGGCAAAGGTTTTGCTTTAGATCATTTTAACCCTCACAACACTTGTTGTCACATGCAAATGATATAAAAAATAATGAAATTTACCAATTCTCAGAGTTTCACCATCCATTATAAATGCATCCATTTCAACTGTTCCCTCCTGTGTGAGACAAGAACCATGGCCAGCATTGAAACAGGGGTTATCCTCTAGTGAAGTAGCAGCTGCACAGACAGCATCAAGTGCTGAACCTCCCTTGTGAAAAAGAATTTTGTTTTTTATTGAACAAGGTTCTAGAACCAGTCCCTAATCCAAATCTGAAGGCTAGTACCTTCTGGATGAGTGGTTGTATTTGGAATGGGGGGTTGGGAGAGGGGGAAGGTGTAGAACAAAAGAGCCTTTGTGATTGGGGGTAAGAAAAGCTTCAATTATTTTTCACACTGGGTATTTTTATAACAACAGAATATTTGACCCATTAACTAATTTATATTTATTTGTATATTTTCTATGATTTGCTCTACAAACAGGTAACCATAAAGAGTAACAATTAACAAATGACCGTAAAGTACAATCTGCCACAAATTGCATATTGTCTTTCAATTTGCATACCCAAGCACAATTCTTTGATTCCAATTTCTAATTTTTTTTCCCCTGGTTTTTCTTTTGCTTTTCTCCACCATGTTTTTCTTTAAGCTTTTCCCCAACGACTAATGGGTTAAATAGACACTGCTGTGATATGTACAACCAAAAGCAACTTCCTCTCTGTGAGATTATCTGTCCATACCTCACTTACATTGATTCTCTTTCTACTTAAAGTCTACTGACTCTGTCAGTAGAGGGAATATCTAATATTCATCTGTAACACAGTAATTGTAAGCTACTTGTTTGCTAAATGCCTAAGCTTCTCTCTCATGAGAAAAAGATATCATCATGATTCCATATAATGCTTTCAAAACAATCTTATTTTAGTTCAAGATTTAGGAATTTTTCTCAATTCTGAAAAACATTTTTATAGATTCTCTCTTTAAATCTATTAATGCATTTATGCCATTGCTAGATTTTGCAGATAATTTGGTCTCAAAAAAAATTTACTGTTCTTTGAAAGCTTTGTTATTTCATTTTCCACCTAGGTTTCTGTTATACCAGCATCATGAATATTACGGATTAACAAAAATACTGGAAATTTGCTATCATACATAATTCAATATCTATCAATATATTCCTTATTCATATTGTGTCACAAAATACCCTTGTTAAAACACGAAAAACTGAAATAGGACTTGCACACATACTTCTTTGAGAATAGCATATCCAGCCTTGGCAGCATTTTGTGTACCTGATTGGTAGCGCTCAACAAAAATATCTGGTATATTGCTTGCACCCCCATGCACAATTATACATGGCTTCATTTTGATGTGCCTTCTCAAAATTTTGATAGAGCTGTAAAATTTCAAAGTGTATATAAAATGGCAATGGTGTCTTTAACATGTTCATGCACATCACAGAATGTTTTGAAAAAATCTGTTGCTTTACGTGTTTCCTGATCTGCATACTTACTTGAATAATGACACAAAATTGAAAAATAAATGCCTAGTTCTTAATCATTTTTATAATTACAAAGATATATGAACAACGAATATGCCAGGGTGAAATAAGCACCATTAAAAGAAGCGAACAAAAGCCACAGCTGAATCTTTCACTTAAATATGCTCCTCATATTTTGAAAAAGATTTATGTAGTTCTACAATTCTGTAAATTTTCATACGAATGGCAAAAGCCTTTGAAAGGGGGCAAGAGAACATTGTCCTCCAATATGATCGACAAATCGTTTTTATTTGAAGCAAAAACTGTTGGCGATTTTTGATTGTTGCTTGATACAATACTAATGGTTCGTTTTTATTCCATTGACGACGCCGCAATAACTAGGATTAAAATCGAAATTCATTGCCTTCTCTACAATAAAAATGTCTACCGGGGCTGCTGATAAATAAATGATGAAACCAAACACAAACAATAAAATATACCTCAGCAAGCAGTATACGATCAAATTGCGATAGTATCAAATTGCAACTGTAAAATTACTCAATATGAGGCTGAAACGAGGGGCAATGACAGTTTCCCGGATTTCATTTCAAGGACACATTAATGGCGCTTGAAGAAGAAGTTCTGTGAATATCCAAGGACGCGTAGCCTAGCCAGGCTTATTTATCTATAATATTCTTATGCTTAACGTTTCGCAATGCCTCATTGATCAAGCAGGGCTGGCGATTTGTATATGATACGGGGGACAAAATGTGAATATGATGCTCTTATTTCTATTTCTTTCTTCATAGGCTGGAAAAATATTGTAGGACTTTGAATTTTTTTCTAAGGTTTATCTTGATGGAAGTCAATACAGCAGCAGCGATATCATATATTAGTTGAGGAACAGGGAAGAAATGGCATCTTCAAGCAGGGGAGCGAGGCTGCCTCCAATGCCTCGTATTGGAGACATCATTAGACTTTATGGGTTGACAGCCAAGAAGCAGCTGAGCCAAAACTTCATTTTGGACCTCAACGTTTGTGGTAAATGTTAATGGAATTAATGTTTTAAACACGTTTATAGATGCGGTCTGGTTTGACTCCAATGCTTGGGATTTGGAGAAATGATTGTTGTGTGACATGATGATTTCGACTGTCTTCAAATCCATAAACAGTGTAGGACTTTATCCTAAGTAAAGATGATGTAAAGCTGAATGCAGAATGATGTTGCACCGTGCATTTACCAGCTTTTGTATTCTAGCTTTTTAGGATCGATGACGTCATATGTCATAACACCATCGCTGGTCGTTTCGTCACTCGTTTTAATCAATACCTTTGCCATCGAGTTACGGTAGAATGATTCTCTTCTGATGAAGCAAATTGTAGCGATGACGTCATATTTCTTTCATTCGAAGACAAGATTGCAAAGAAAGCAAACCTCTTTGATACCCACGTTTGCGAAGTTGGATCTGGTCCAGGCTCAATAACAAGGTCGATTCTGCAACAAGGTGTCAGACATGTGGCAGCTGTTGAAATTGACAAAAGATTCATCCCCGTGCTGGAGGTAATAATTCCAGTTCTGCCGATTGCTTGTTTACATTACTTGGCCCCACTCTACAGTGACTCAAAGTAACGTGCCTGAAACGCAAATTGCCAAGTTGTTAGTACTGTGAGAAGTTAGCTGATGCTGAAATTTCGAATAATTCTGTCATGATTCTGGTGACAGAATTGGGATATTTTTCGGAAATTCGATTCAGATATACGAAATTTAGCCACTCTTTTATATTTGAATAAACCGCCTTTTTATTTACTTCGTATCCACTTCCACACACTAGCAACTGGCCGATTGTGCAGATGGCTACATGTCTGTTCATAATGAAGACATAAGGAGGTTCAATATCCCGAAAGCGTTGGCCAAAGCAAACAGGGTGCCTTGGGACTCAGAAGGTACGAACAACTAAGTCCCTCTTCCGAATAACGACATTCGAATACTACGACTATTTGCGCTTACTAATCTCTCTCCCTAATATTATATGACAACTTTTAATATTTCGTACTCTGTTGATCGATTTCTGATGCCACGGTGCAGATGTGTTTGTTTTGATCGGTCTCAATCCCCGGAGTTTTTCTCACCGGGGCTTTGAAAAGGTTTTCACAAATATGTATTTAGAAATTCTCTTTGTGAATTATGAAATGCATTTTATCCACATATTTATATAATAGCGCTTGTGGTTTGTAAAGCCCAATTCTAATTTTCTACTTTCTTCGGGCCTAAGGCGGTCACCATGCAGCTGGGATGAACTCCTCGTTCCCACAAGCGTTTTCAGTTCTGCCCATATTTCATTGAACACGATACCGAAAAGTGGAAAATTCTAAGCATTTATTCCAAATGTTTATATGTCATAGTTATTTTATTCAATATTCCTTCTTCAATTGTTTTCAGTCATTTTCAAGGCATTGGTTGGTTTCTGATCTTGTTTTAACCTGAAGGATATAGATATAAATTTCTACCACTTAAACATTTTTCCTATTTTTTCCTACTTGCTTTGTGTGCTTCAAAGCTCGTCTAATTTTGCTCTTCATATTCGAACTATTCGCTAAAGATTAATATTCGTATATATGGTAATAAAACAAGTGGATTTTAAAACTAGTACTTCTTGCCCGCAGTTGTATGTTACCGAAAGAAAGTGAGAAAACAAGAACTTTTGAACATGTTAGTATATAGTCTTTAGCAATGCTATACGGAGCTGCAAGATTTGATTTTCAGATTTAGTGTTATATTGAATTGAAAAGGGGGTCTCTTGCAGATGGAATGGGCTTTTGTGAAGTCTCCTAATTTAAAAATTTCGTATTTTCTATAAAATTTTTTAGTTAACGACTCTTTGAGGCTGACATTGTTTTGGTTTTTTTCTGCAAACTTAATTCTAAGTTCATTGCCTCTTGTAAGCAAAGCGTGTCTCAGTTGCTTCTAAACCTGTGCGGCTCATCAGCTTGAGCAAACAAAAGAAATTAGGCAGCTTCTATAAGGACCTCACTTCTGGAACACTTCTGTCCTGCAAGCTATGAAAAGTTTAATTGGAATTATTGGGAGAGTGACGAACTGATCAGATATTACTTCGTATTCTTGCTTTGTTATCCAATCTATTTTTGAAAGAAATATATTTTAAAGGACTGTTCTTTCCTCCATAGAACTGCCGGGCGTTCGACTCGTGGGCAATCTTCCGTTCTCGGTTTCTATTCCGCTGCTATTGCAGTGGCTTGAGGCAATACCTGACCGAAAAGGACCATTTGTCTTCGGTAGAGTGCCAATGACTTTGGTTTTTCAAAAAGAAGTCGCTGAGGTAAGTCGCTGTGTTTTTTATAGTATCACCATCATTTCATCTGAGCACAGAGAGTGGTCACAAAAAGGCAAAATTTCTGTACCCAATTTTGATGTTTTTCGCATAACTTTTTCTAGTAATTGGCCGATTTTTTATGTTTCTCTAATCGAGTAGTTCTTAAAATCCACACACGAGATTGGCCACTTTTCCTGGTGGAAGTTGCCTTTTTTCCCACTTTCTTGGTTCCGATTATACTTTATGTGGTAACAAACTCCCTTGATTTTCTTCCTGGATATCATTCTAGCATAATAGCAACTGAAACTCGTTCGGTCTTTGTCTACTTAACTACTTGGTCCACTTTGTCACTTGGTCTCCTTTATCATTCGGTTCAAATTTTTCTCACAGTCCAATGTAGGATCTAAATTAAACATGCTTTTTTCGCACCTCACATCATCTGTGTGTATGGAAACATTTGTCAGCCTTGCCTTTAAGCCTTTATTTTCATAACATATTTCATTACTGTTAACTGGCTATGGAATGTATTCTGCTATTGACATTCGTTGATTTTAATTTCCCCTGTTTTATAGAACCTTGCTGCACCAGGTGGTACGATGCTGCAGTCTCGACTATCAATTATGACGCAGAATCTCTGCAGCGTGGAACGTGCAATGGTGATGCCGCGGTCAATATTTGTTCCTGAGCCAAAGGTGAATACCCCAGCTGATTTCGCTTGCTCAAACTGTATTGCATTCGGCTAGAAACGAGCCCATTGCTAAACAGCCTCTTTTGTAGGAGAGTTCGTTACCAACGCTTCATTTGATAGCATCCTTGTTGCCTCAGATTCACACGATACGCATAGTGAGTGACGCGTAAAGTATCAATCCTGTATAATTTTTGGTTTTTGACTGATGAGCCAAACGTCACGTAAGAAGCTTATGTTGAGCTTTTTGCAGGTACAAAGAAGTTCAACTGCTTTACTTTCTTTCTGCACCTGTGCTGCTCCAGCCCTAACCTTTTGTCCCTTTATGTTAATCTTTTTTGGGAAAAGCTCTCTGTAAGCAGCCATGTATCTAGGTAATCCTTGACATGTGACTTGTGATGTTATATGTGTAGTGATTCTGGCATTCAGGCT
Source organism: Nemopilema nomurai (assembly GCA_003864495.1). Lineage (NCBI taxonomy): Eukaryota > Metazoa > Cnidaria > Scyphozoa > Rhizostomeae > Rhizostomatidae > Nemopilema > Nemopilema nomurai. Next base: position 1,487,286 of record ML133402.1, read on the forward strand.
TGCAACAATCGAAATTTTACTCGATTTTCTCGGAGTCCAAGATGAAGCTAAAAATTTTGAGCGGGCACATTTTCGGTATGCCCAAAACACACGAAAATAACGATCTAGAGACACAGTTTAAACAAATACACAAGCTTAAGTCAACATTCCGTGATAATGCATTTATCTGAACTTATTTAAATCGGTTATTTTTGCTTCGCTATTGCACTGATAAATAGTTGAATTGGTAATTATTATTCCTGATTTCATACGACATTGGATAGGACCTTCACGCAATTTAATTGCATGTTGATAGACTGTCACGATGTGTGACGGTAATAAAAAAGCTTTCTTTTATCAAACATTAAGAGCTTAAAATTTTTAATGTTCCAATGAAAATGCCTTTTTGCCTATGAAATGCTGTTGAATACCAATTTGAGCTTTGAGTTGTGATCAAAATGAAAATTATCCTCTCTATCTGTTACGAAGGTGGATGCTTGGCTTGTCAACATCGTTCCCCACAAGGAGGCGAAAATTAAAGCTCCATTCAATGTTGTTGAGCAGGTCGTCAAAGCGGTATATCAGCACAGGAGAAAGTACATTCGAACCCCTTTGAGGTACAAAGTAGTTAATTATTATCAATAATTGATGGTTAAAATATTTAATTTTCAAGTTTAATCATTATCAGCACGATGAAATACTAGAATTCGTTTTCGGAACGGTATATTTTGCCGTGAATAATTATCAGGTTTGTCAACATTTTGACTTGAGTTGGATTTCAAACGTAAGTTTTTATATTAATGCTTAATTGATGTTAATTTGATCTCTATAGTTATGTCTAACTTTTTTTAAAAATAGACAGGTATTAACAAACCTCGTGCAAAACTGTTTTGGTAAACACATCAGCAAGACCATGCATTATCTAACTACAATATACAACCAAAGGTGGAAGTGTCTGGTCAGCTATTGTAACGCATAATTAAGATTTAGAATGCAATCTTTGGACTTGTCGCGGTTGATGTAAGAAGAGTCATGCTCAAGTCACACGGAGTAGGTTCTGCTGCAATGAATTTCATTCTTTGCTTTGACGGGGACATGTCGCTGAAATGACATGTGTGACACTTTTTTTTATACAGTTGCCATTGGTTGTGGGTTGAAAAAGTGACCAATATTGTAGACGAATCAGTAATTGAAAATTTGTGGTCTGAGAAGGAATCTTTACATGTTGTTTTCCCATGACATCACATTCACAAGCAGCTACTGGTGGTGCTGCGTGCCTTGAAGCCTTCAGATAGGTCTTTCTTTATGCAGTCTGCTCTTTAGGCCTGTCTACTGCCCTAATTAAATGTCCTCCAATTTCTTTGTATCCGTTATTAAGAAATGTGCTCTAAATGAAAAGCAAATTATCGAAACTTTACATAAGCTTAAATTTGTTCTCACCGTTGAAGCACTGAAGCAAGCCTAATAGATAGATCAAGAAAAATGTCAAAAGTAAGTTTATTTTGAAAGCAATAGATGGGGCTGCACCTTTGTACATGGTTGCTGTTGTTGTTTCATAGCTGCCGCCATAAAAAAGTTTGCTATCCACCTGGCTGCCACTACACAGGAACTTGAAGCTGATAAAAAGTTCACTGATAACACATTTCTTGCTTATCTGATATTTCCACCTTGTGATTTCTACTTTATTTACTGTCTAGATTCCCCTTTCTATAAGTTGCTGACAGGCAAGATTTGTTTTTGACAAGTTCCGATACCGTATCTCTAGCAGGATCCTAGCACACCTTTTTTTAAAGAATATTTCAACCAAATGTCATAATAGGATGAATTGAAATTTTAAACATTGTTTTTCCATCTTTAGGCTATTATTCCCAGAAGCTGAAAATTTAACAGACGATTTGATGAAGTTATCGAACGTTGCTCCGACAAAACGCGCCCACCAACTTACCATGCACGATGTCGATGCTCTGTGCCAAGGTTTTTTGGAGCTTTGCGAGAAACATGGATTAAGTCATTTGCCAATGAAAGTTCGCAGTCCAGACCCAGTTGTTCATCAACCTGATGTCCTTTTATGAAATCTGTGTGATGGGCATCAGTTTATTTAGTAAATCTTTAATCGTGTACATAGAAATATAACAGCGGTGTGTAATAAAGCATCTTTTCACAGAAGTGTTCTAGTTTGAAATTATGACTGTGAATATTTGAACGGGCCACTTTTTGTGGATTAAATCCGTCACAGGGTTTTAAGCTGACTTTTAGTCGAAATTTCTGTACCAAAGAAAGAGGAGATTTAGACGGGACTTTTACAAAATGATAACGTCATAATTGTTTAGTGGCAGAATTAAGATAACGGCTTGAATAGTTGAAAGTGAGTCATCGAACACCCAATCACGCGCTTCAACTAACAGCCTTTCGCATGTTATTGTGATCCGCAACTTGCTATCTATTTGGTCAGTTTCTGGTCCCTTGTTTTCATGAGGACTGTATTTAAGATATGCGAAAATTATGTTTTTCTGCGGCTCTGTGCTGTTTCGACGTCTTTCTGTGCTCTGTGAATGAACTACTTCGTCGAATTTCTTGAAACAAATGGAGATACAGACTAATGAATGTTGATCCATCTTGAAGTTTTCTTTGATGACGACAGAGAATCATCTGTAGCAGGTAGCAAGATCAAGAGTATTGCCACTTCAAACAGCATGCGAATGTTCTTCGCATTTTGTGGCGAATGAGAACTGGGTTCCATGAATTGTATCGGTTCCTTTCATTGCCCGTTTCGTATAATAGTCTAACGCGTATTTGTGTTAAGAATTAGGATATTGTCTTACCGTAATGAAATTTTAAACTGTTTTAATTCTTGATACTTGAAACTTTATCGTTTGTAATTCCTGTTTACTGAAACTCTACTTGGGATTCGTCATTTATGTTCGAAATAAGGAATAGCGTCGTAAATTGACATAACCTGCGTAATTAATAGAAAGTGTACCAGTTGGTTTTCAATCAAAACTCGATGCGCTGGTAAATATTCTTAAGATCTATTTGTTAGGATTCAAGGTGGCGGTCGGTTTGATAAAAACAGTTCTTTGAGAAAAAAAATTCCACCTCGAGAATCATTTGTGATGTCATACGTCTAGTTCTTCTTGCTCCCTACGTTTAAGTCGAAACCAGCCTCTTAGTGCTAAACCAGCTGCTTTTAATAAAAAGCCCGACTAAGATTGTCCCAAATTGCCAGCAAATTGTTAATTTGACAGTCAAAGAGTTTGAGATGAAAGTTTGATTATAATTAACCAAAAATTCAATTGATCAATGTTGTCAATGCTTTTACACATTTTCCTAGCACAAGTTTCATAAAATGCATAAAGTGCGTGCATATTTCCAGGGCAATGGGGATATTAAAAGCACAGGATATTAGTAAATTTAAACGAAAGAATTGAGCTCCTATTTTCAAAGCAGGATGCCAATGCCCAAGCCTCCTTTCCCTTTACTTTTTATTATCTCCTATTGGATAAAACAAATTTATCGACAAGATTGAGGGGCGGAAAGAAGGGATTTGTATCAATGGGCCTTTCAAGAATTCACGTTTTTTAAGATAGTCAAAGCGTAACAGGTCAAATCACAGAACGAAGACGAGGCAGATTTCGGCGCGAAAACAGATTGCCTCTTTAAAGATCTCGAAGCCTAGTTTAAAAGTTGGCGTCGCGTTCTGAAGCGACTGTTTTTAACTCAATGAGCAAAATAAACATTCGAGGTCATTCTTTTGCGTTATACTGAGCTCCTGATTCAATTTACTCACACTTGGCTACCTGCCTTTTGGGTCAACAGAACACAATCGAAGAGATTTCAGTATGTATTAGGTTTTATGGATGTTTACAAGAAAAACATTCGGCCAAACAATTTGGATTTTTATTGGTAAATATATTTATTAACTATTTATACGACATATCATGAATTTTTCTGCGCGTATGCCAGTTGCAGAATCCTGTTATTGTTCAATGTAATGACATTTTGGGAAAATTTGGCAAACGTCGCATTAATCTACGAACTCAATGATTAAAAAGTGTTGATACAATATGCAGCAATTTCTTTGGAAAACAAAAAGGAATACAAAATGATGAAATATAAACAGAAGCGTTTGAAATAGAGGAATATTTCTTAGTAATCACAGCAGGCTTTCTTTCTTTTGTGATGTTTGATAAAACTGGGATTGCCATGATTCAAACATCTGCAAAGAAATTCTGATCAAACAAACTGGAGTTAACCTTCACCACCTTTTATATGACAGTATATACAAGGCATGGTAGCTCACTAAAGAATACCCTAACTTTTATTTATATATAATCAATATCAGTTTATTATACAGACGCTTTTGGGCAAGTAAAGCAATTGTTAATAGTTTAATTTCAGAGCTAACTGTACCTAAATGAATTGTTCAATCATAGGACTTTGCTTACCTATACTAGCTGGAATACTTAAAGACAGGGGAGGTAACAATAATAAAACATTGGGACCCAGGTTACTAATACAAAGTTGCAAACATGTTTCATATTAAGTAGTCTATTACGAAAACTGTTTTGGCTTGAAAAAGAATTTTCGATTTTTGTGGTAACAAAGAAATCAAATAAATACAATTTGATTTATTGACAATCATGTCATTAACAATTAAAAAGCAATGGTATTTAAGGAAGCTTTGATACCATTTTGAAAAAAGGAGATTATGGTTTACGCAGACATAAAATCCACCCAAAAGTAGTACTTTCAATTGGTCATGATTCTAGAAAAACATCCAGCAAGCTTGTCCAAAATCGATAAAAAACAAAATTTACAAATTAGTAAAGGTTGATGGGCTTCAGATTTGCCAACTCTGTGGAGATAGAAGAGTTGAGAGAAGAAAGCGGTGGAGAGAGAAGAGTTGATAGAAAAGAGAGAGGTGTAAAGAGAAGAGTTGAGAGAAGAGAGAGGTGTAGAGGAGCTGGCAGCTTGGGAAGTGCATTGGTGCCCAGGCCTCTTGGCCTTGTGGCTGAAGCAATCTGCAAATGTGTTTTAAACAAAAATTGGGTATTCTTAACACCTCTTGATAAAAGCATTATTACAATGAAAGGAGCTTTGAACAAGTAACCTTTAGCTCTCTAGCACAAGTGCCCTCTCAGCAGCTTAAAAGCAAAAAACTTTGAGCAAAAAAGTGGAAGTGACTGCTGTTATTTCAACTACTAACCATTACTTTCTGAAAGTTACATTTCGAAATTTTTATTGACAGAATGCCAATGCCAAACATTTTATTATTTCTTATAGGCAAAAGAAAACTATATATTTTATGATGACCGCCTACAGAGATATAAGTCTTCCCTGATGACTTACTTGGCAATTTGAACAATGGTGAGTGAAATTAAAAGAAAGTTTTGTGTTTTACAACCTTCACCAGACATATTATTCAGAAAGACTCATTTTCCAAGTAGAATATGCTTTTATAAAGTCTTTCTGAAACAAAAATATATTCTTTTTACACAGATGTTTCTATCCGCAATTTATTGTGGTTTATTGATCAAACATTTATTTAAGCTCGTCTAGAAGAATTCCAGGTGCATCCTTTTTCTTTGCAAATTTCTTAAAAGTCCTGTTAAACCATCTTCCTGGCAATATTTTCTGTGTCTCCTCGTTTTCGCTTGTTAACAAATGTCGGTTACCATCCTCGTTTACATTTGCCGAAGGCCCGCCATTTCCATTTCGTTTTGTTGCGGTTGCGTTACCGTTCTTCCCGCGGCATTCCGCGTCTGCGGTTACCAAGTGGTGCCTATCGGCAGCAATACTGGCATTATAGTCCTGCGTATTTTTCGCTGAATCCCTTCCACTTAGCATGTCCTTCGCAGACCGTCTGAAATCTTTGCTATTCCAGTAAAAAATTATCGCAGAAATAATGGCATTGATGTTGACCAATACTTTGAGGAAGAAATGCAAGTATTGCTCGTGATGCAGTTTGTACTCCAGCGAAAAACACGACTTGCACAACCATTCGAGAAGGTAGTAAACACACGCGGGGCCGACGCAGAGGAAATAGCTGCCAATAACCAGGGTCACTTTCTTTGTTGCGCGAATCCGGCAAATGGCTTTCACCTTCTCCTTACGGCTCACTGTCTTCTCGCGCAAGCTGTTTCTCAGCTTGCGCGCGTGCTCGTAAGCAATGCGAATCGTAATTACGTAGCCCACTAGAAGCAACGGCAAGGAATGATGTTCATCACGATGTGCATCGACACACTCCAGGTTTTCGTCGGCACGTAATGACATGCCTTGCCTTCGTTCTTCGAAAATAACGGCACTACATCGAATGCAATTACGAATACCCATGTTGCGACGAGCACCGCTTTTATTCGTAATGTCGTAACGATTTCGAAATATCGCAACGAGTATGAAAGCGCTATAAGTCGGTCTACGTTACTCGCAAGAAGACTCATTATCGAAGCATGGGCACAAACGAAAAACGAGAAGCGGTAAATGTCGCAAATTATCGCCTGTTCGTAGTCTCCGAATGCATTGATTTTTTTCAAAGCGTAAGCCGGGAGCGTGAGTGTGCCTTGCAATACGTTCGCGATAAGGAGGCTGAGTAGCGGAAAATCAACAGGAGGCTTGCTTTTCCGCTTTTTGACGAATACCAAAATGGCGACGACATTTAGTGTGACTATAATGGCCGCCAAAGTGAACAGACCGAATGCGGTTGGAATCGGATGCTCAACAAACGGGTCGAAGGGCTTCTGCGGAGGCGTCGAGTTTAGATGTTCCTAAAATAAACACAAATACTGCTAGTGATTGAAAATTTGCGATCTTAATTAAATGGAATATGTCATATTAACTTTATTATTTGTATGATATCCGTGTATTTCTGCCATTTCGAATACTTGAGTACTTTATCAATTACCGAATTGAGTTAAAAAGGGGTCAGAAATGTCTTCTGTTGATGGTGATCATTAGGCGAAAAAACACGACTGAGTCATGGATAATGCAAAAAATGTGATTAGCTGACTACCTACAAGCGGAAAAGACTCAGCTAAAAGTTGAAACGGCAGTTGTAGTGAACTTTGTCTTTGATCGAGTGATTCAATAGCATGGTCTTGCCACAAGTACAAATTTTAGACATGACAAGCGATTGAGAGGATTAAGCGATCGAATGATTGTAGCTAAATCAGCCAATCACGTCGACAAACCGTTAGTGATCCAATCTCTTCAGTCAAAACGCGATTAAGTCCGTTCGTTGCCATTTTGTACTTTGGAAGAGATTCCCTTTCACTACAACCTGGCTTTTGGGGGTGGTATATTCACAGTCTGGTTGCTATAGTAGATAGTGTTTGAGCACTGACCATGGTAACAATAAGAAATAGCACAACAATTCATCTAAAGTTATTGAAGATTATTATCTAGTTTTATCCATCTTCATGGTGTATTGCGGTTAAATTCGTCTTTTTATGACGACAAGAGGAAATCCGCGGTGAAGATGCACGTAGGCGCTTCAACATAAGTACCGACAAGAACTTTCTACGCAAAGCTTTGTACTACAATTTCTGCAGCAAAAGCGACTGCCCGGAAAGCTTGAAATTTTCCCTATTTTTTACTTTTATCCCGTTCCCAACGGGATGTCAACTACCAGGAAATTTCCAATTTTATTCCGGGTATGATGTTTTCTGACTTCAGATTCAAGTTCAAATTCAAGGATAAATTTGATGTATTGCATATACCTTTGACAGTAAATTCTCAACAATCGAGCAACCCTTTTAAACTCGAAATGGCTCGTGACATCCATCTTCTAAGCTTATCAAATTTGATCTTGAACAGTTCAAAAGAAGAATATAGACGATTCAATCGTGTAAAAAGATTTAAAATGTCGCAAAATTGCTCAAATGTGGGCTGCAGTGTCAAGTTTGCCGATTTTAACTTCGATTTCTAAACTACAAGAAGCCATCAATAACCATTCGTATCGTATTCTATAACATCGAAGATAAGACCGATAAAGAAATTCGCTAGTATTGAGAAACTTTTGCGAAATGATGCGAGACCTGATCCTAGCAAACATTGTAAAGAAAATTGGAAATAATTTGTTTGAGCAGTAAGAATGCAAAGCAGCATGAATGCTGACTGTTGACTGATTCGATTTCGTTGCGTAATTATTTACGTATGATACAATTAAATGATTTAAAATTCACGATGACTTACTTGTGGCATCACTTCTCGGCCTTTCTGTGAGACTTTCGTTGCTAAACAGCGAGGTTGAAGCTGAACAAACAATAAAAAAGATATTAATTAGGCAAATGCTTGTTTCAGAGAAGTGCATGAAGGTATACATGAAGTTCAGTGTCAGGCTGATTGTATTAAAATACTCAAGGAGATAGATGTGATTTGCACTTAATTTGTTTATAAATCAGTATGGATTGACTCAAAGAAACAAACTTCATTCAATGGCAATCGAAGCGAACATTTTAAAGAAGGCCCCCGATGAATTAGTCACTTCTTCCTGCACTCTTCCCTATATGGTGGAGATTGCAGAAAGCAAAACATTAGAGGTTTCAGAGTCAATAATTGTTACCCATTTCTTATCTAGTGATTTGATAGATCATAAGTCAAAACAGCAATCACAGTACAAAATGTTTCAAGATTACACCTGTCATACATTAACTTCCACTTGTTTCTAATTTATTCCTAACGTATTCCATCATTTTTACCAGCCCCAAGGCAAGCGCTGTTGCTAAGCTAGTTTTGGATAGAGAAGGGCTTCATTGTCATCATCGTCAACAAACTCCTTGTAAGTCACAGACATAGCCAATCTGGTGCTATTACACGATGACGTAACAAACAGCGTGGCCCGTTACAAATATAATAACATTTCCGAATGTGGAAATCTGACAACAAAATATACAATTTGTTCTCGCCGATTGCTGTTCCTTATTGTCTTTAAAAAAGACGTCTTTTGTTCCTTCAGTTTATGACTTTTGAATGAATAACGTAATTTCTACGGCCTGACTTTGTTTCTCACGAAGCAAATATGTTTGAAAACTGTTTTATCTACCGCTGGGTAAAAAACTTGACAAAGCATTTCACTAAAATGTTTAACTGTTCTAAACGTAAACAAACCTCCTACTCATCATGGAGAAACAAGCTCAACAACTTGAGGTAGGGCTACAGCAAATGTTGGCTTTGTAGAAACGGGGTTTCAACCGTACACGGATGCTTCATCCATCAATATTTACAATCAAGGCACCGTTTTGCTGTGCCAAATGCAAACTGTGAAAATGTTCTTTCCAACATTTGAACAAGTACAATTGAAGTTTTTAGGAGAAAATGCCCACAATAAACAGGAACACTGCAATCTTTTAGCCTGTATGCCAAGTTATCTTCTTACCTCCCTCACCTACAAGATACACAATCAGATTCCCTTTGAAGAATTGAAGCTATCAAATTACTGTAACCATTTGCCTCTAATGAGCTTGGTGACGGTTTAAACTCTGCTCATCCCCGCCAGGTCCCTGACCCCTTTCTTTGGGTTATTACCAACTCAGGGAGATTAAATTTGACAACTCTGACCCAATCAAAAAGATCTGTTGCACACCCCCTTTTACTTATAAAAGCGCTGTGCCTGTCGATTTCACCAGATTGTATTGAGGCTACGGGAGGCCCACAAAAATTAGGGCAATTTCCGCTGTAAGTATTTCATAAATGTTATAGAACAACTCATGATGGAAACACGTCGAAGTAATGTACCGAGTTTTGCTCAACGAACACTTGATAAGCTGTCTCCGAAAAAGACAAAGTTGCCAGAGCACACATCAATTCAAGCATCTTGCTTCATATCAAAAACTTCTTCTCAAGTAACCGTAAACTATACCAGCGCGAAAGCCGATTTCCCGACAATAAGTGTTTCTAATGTTAACCACTGTTTATTCTAAAGCTGTCATTATGAAATCCAATCTCAACTTGATCTATTACTACACGTGCGTATGGTTAAAACGGCTCTCGGTAATAAAATACATCAAAACAAAATGAACTGTTTTTACCGTCCTGCTCCCCACTTCCTTGTGCCAAGTCGCGACCCCTTTCTCCTGCGCTTTCGCTCGTTCAAACACCAGCTCCACGTTCGCTCAATGACTAGACTTTGAAAACCGCACGGTTTAAATAACTTACGGAGAATACCCAAGAGTCTGCGCAAAAGCAATCATGTGTGATTCTATACAATGTTTCTGCGTAGAGGCAGCTGCGTACTCCGCAGCAACAAGTTGGCCTGGCAAAAGCTTCTTTTGAATCATTTCAACGTGTAAAATAGAGAATTCGCGACATTGTTGCCAGCCAGAAAACAACAACGTGAGGTTTTTATCGTGCAAACCAGAACAGCTTTCTTTGACGTTATCAGCAAGCAGAAAGTTCTTGAAACAGATGGCAGCCCAACTCAAAACCACTTCTTTGGCAGGTGCTAACCCTTTGAGCCGTGTTTCGCAGATTATTCAACCCAACCCAATCTCCGGTAAAGTGCGAGAATAGAAGAAACAAAACGTACCGTTCTATTTGTTTTCAAACGATAATCCTAACCTTTATCCACCGAAAACATGAAAACACGTAATTGAGAGAAAAAGTTTCGAATATTGCTTTCCCGAAGCTTAAGTTTTTATTCTGGCCGCTGCAGAGCAAATTTGGTGGTAATATGGTTTAATCTTCGATCGATTTACAAGACTTGCACAATTGAAATCGTGGTTTTAACGGTTTTAATTAAAATGCTGCTGTGTGTGTTAGGAAAATCCCTCAAATTAAGGATGCTGCGCTTAATGAATTGCCGAGGGATCTCATTTGTCAGAGGGTTGTTTAAACAGAAAGCTTGTCACAGGTGCACGCTGATAACACTTTGGCGGCCTACCACATCTGAATTGTTTCCACCCGTGCATTACGGTATGACGTCACGTCACACCGCTACGTTCTTGATTCTACGCGTTCTTGTTTTAATGTACTTCCAACTACACACTTTTTTATAAGATGACCTAAATTTCTGCCGAGCCTTCATATTCTGAAAAATTTTCGATTTCAAGCATAAAATTTTCTTGCCCAGCACTGAGTGAAAATTCGCCCTAAGAACAAAAAAATTGTTAAATCTTTTTTGATGTGATTTTTCATCATAAATTTCAACAAGAATTTCAAATTTGTTCCTAGGGGTTGGGTACGGGTAAATACAAGGCGAATAATATGTTTTTGTTCCAACTTTTTTGGCAGGGAAGGCAGACTTGACTTGCTAATAACTTGATCAGTTTTTGCATTTGCATATCTTTGGTGAACGTTTAGCGTATTTCTGCCCACACCAGTTCCCGTGCATTTTGTCTGAATGATGTCACTATCAAAATGTAGAAACAAAACCATACAGGAGTTAGGCCAATTTGTGGTCGGATTAAGAAAAGTCGTTAGGGTCGTGACGTCACGACTGGGGAAACTATCTAGGGAGCTTATGGCGATTCCTTAGCAACCAATGGAGCGTCCTTTCTAATTCGGATGCAGCCTTTTGTGTCTTTTAGCCCCGATCCGGTTTGGGTTATCAAATGACGTGAATTTTGTGTGATTCCTAAAGAAATCGTCAGTGGAATCATACTATGATGGAATGCAATTCGATCATAATCCCACTTTCTTTGTTATTGACAAAACAACATCCATAGTCTCCCCTAAATTAATTCAGGGAATGTTGAAACGAGGCCGACAAATCTGCCACTGGAATGATAGGAACTTTTATATTATCACGGATTTCCAGTCACCACCACAGAAATACTTGGCATGACAGAAGGTCCAACTCTGACATCAGCAGAGGTCCAGTGTAATTGTAGGCCAGAGGTTTTAAATGTGTTTGTTAGGAAAAGTGTGTCCATGTGTGACAACCCCTCCCCCCCCCCCCCCCAGCAAAAATTACAAAAGGAAAGAGTTTCTGAAACGCGACTTGACGTCTTTCAAACTGTGCTTTGTGGAAATTTAACTAGTGGCCTTGATGACTTGTTTCATGTACATTTGTTTTTAATGTGTGCATAAACTGGCTGGAATTAATCATATTGGTTGCTGCCGTAAATTACTGATAATTAGATGTTTTACGACCTTATTAGAAGTGGCTCAAGAAGTAGAAACATAAAACGTAATGACGATATTTCAGAAAACAAAGATTTTAAAAAGAATGGTTTCCACGAAAAAGTACGAGTGGTCACTATGTACCATGCCATATCTCAAAGGCATTATTGCAAGATATCGCGAGGTTGTACATGGTGTGAACAGCTTGTAAGCAGAAAAGGTATTTGCTGAAGATGCACTTATTGTGACGTTAGTTTGTAAAGACTGCAAATACATTGCAAAAGCAGCTTCCTTTTTGTGTTTGCTAAGGGTCAACAACTGGCAAATGGTCCCCAGGAAACAGACTGCGACATATTAATGTCTTTGGATAATTTCTGCTGCAAGATCATGTGTGCAGATCGAATTTCACTGTACTTTGAGCGCCATCCAACAATTTTCCAAAACAAAAGAAAGGTTCATTTTAGAATAATGATCAGTGGCGGTTTTAGGGAGGCAGTGGGGGCCTTGGCCCATGCCCCGCTCTTTCGATAACCCAAAAGGGGCCCCGCACCTAAGAACAATTTAAAAGGCACCACCTCGAGGCATAACAATTTAAACGGAAAAGAATTTGAAGAAAAATTTTGGCTAACAGAAAATTTTCAAACAAGGCCCCTCCCCAGATGATTTTTGGCCCCGGGCCCTAGTCCCTAAAACCGCCACTGAAAATGATTCACTGCTGCGTATTGAAATTGTGTGCTGTCTTTTCTAAAGTTGCTCCCAACATATGGCAAAACAAATATATTCTTTGTTGCACAGGCTACAAATAGAACCAGGCTGACCTGGATTGTTCAATGATTGTTTAATCCAGTCAAGAATTTAATCCAAACACAACTGCAATTCGGTCGCCAGATTACAATGGGCTAAAACCATAAGCGTACGGGCCGGGGCGGCAGCCCCCTCCCAGTTTTCGAAAACCTTGTCAGTCGGGCGAATTTTCAAAAATTCTCCGCAAATAGTCGGGCAGAAATGACACTGGAAAGTGATGGGACTTTCTTTAGGCAATTCGGTTGAACATTGTCCGACGAGATTAGTCCAAGATAGTGCCTCTGTACCCTGGCAAAAATCCTACCGTTAGCAAAAATTTCCTGAAACATGCCACATAAAAAGACAATTTTTGAAATTTTTCTCTTTTCACAATATAAAAAATAACCTAAGTATAAAGTAACATTTGTTTAAATTATTAACAAAAACATAAATTTTTATGGTAATTCACTAAAATGCCAAAGGCAACCTCAGGAGTCAAAAATCTACAAATCGAGGGGGGCTTATTCGAGGGTGAGGGCTTATATAAAGTTTGCAGTTCTAGGGTGAGGGCTTATTCGAGGGGGCCCTTTTTCGAGGGGGGGGGGGCAATTCGAGGATTTACGGTATGCCACAAAGATGCATTGTGCATGCGTTTATTGTTGAAGTTGCCTTCTTTGACCCAAGTGAGACCGATCTTTTCCCAGAAGAAGCGATGTTTTATCGCCAACTTCTCGGTGTGATGTGGTACGAGGTTTTATCAGAGCAACTTCCTGTTTCCCGTAAAATAACATGTTTAGAAAAATAATCCGTTTCAACATTCACACACCATTCTTAATAATCTTATCAATTTACAATTTATCCTATCAATTTATCCTTTTACCCAAATACCCCTTCGACGAAAAAAGCCCCTCTCTATTGAACAAGCTCTAACTTCCGGTTTTCTGCAAAAGTTGGGTGGTAGTTATGAACGTTTGGTGCCAATCTCAACATCTGAGTGTGGTACTCGCCGTACGATTAAAACGTGGGCCAAACGGATGTTCCTATTTTTAGCACACTCTACCTTGTTTGTTAATGCTTTCAAGAAGCCAAAATACCTTTCTTTTTTGACAGTCACATCACACTTTGGCAGTCTCCAATTTAAGCGGTTGCCAGAAGGAAACAAAAAATATTGCTGGATAAGGGGCGTGTCGATCAGAAATAAAGTTGCGATGTTTCGAACCCAAAATAAGACCACAACAAAACAGAAAGCGCGACGACCTTTGCAATGAAGATAAATTAGAAGCCTGTGCAAAAGTAACCACCCCGTCAATGAACAACCTGCAGATATTAAAAAGCTTCAAGTCTCTTACCTGCTAGTCTTCTAGAAGAAACGTGGTTACACTTGAATTGGCCCCATGACATCGATTATTAGCTTTTTACGATGTCCACTTTCAAACTCAATATGACCTTTCAACTCCCAAAGTCACGATACTGCCCTCTTGTTGTCAGCATCTGTTTAGGAAAGTTATCAAAGCATTATCATCGACATCAAAAGAAATAATGGCCCAAAGTTATCCAGCCTGATAAGTGAATAGCCGTCGGATTTTGCCTATAATACTGTCGTTGTTTCTTTTGTCCTTTTGACAATGGTTGGTATGACAGTTGTTAAGTGATCTTCACGCCGGAATGCAATCTGCATTCGCAGCCTAAATAATAATTTGGCAAAGTGTCGTGTCTTGTTTAGGCTGCCCTCTCCGTCGTTTTAACTCAGTTGCACTTCAATGAAAGCATTTAAGCTGTAGCCGAAAACCAGTTTAGATCGCGCGATAAAGCCAGGCCCTTCTGCTGGCTTTGGTCTACGGCAAATTAGGCTGAGCTCGTTAGGTCTATTATTGGAAGATTGGATTTTACCGCAATTTCTGTTGCTTGTGGTGGCGGCGAACATAGACCTAAACATGTGAATAATTCAACGAATTTTAAATGGCTTTCCACAATGTGAGGTAATACCTTTTAGTAGTTGAATTTTGGGAAAAGCTTTTTGCTACAAATTTTGCCTATATTTCTGTTTTGTCTATAATTTTGCCAACAAGAAAAGGTGTGATGTTCCTATATTTATATACTAGATTTCTGTTTTTGATATGGAACATTTGGAACCAAAGAGCTCAAAGTGTTTGAAAAGAAAAATTCGCTCTTGATTAACGAAACAGCAATTAACTAATTTTATACCAACACCAGTTTGCATAGTTTGAAAAGGGAACTAGTTAGAATTCAAACTGTAAAGCTGTTTTAACTGAAGACCATTTCCTGAACATCTTGTGTCTAATTGCACCTAATTTTACAATGGCATAAATTTACATGTCCCCTGCAGTTGATATATTTGAAATCCTATCCAAGAATATCAGATCTTACTTAGTCTTCAGTTCATGCAGGTGCCACAATTTGAAAACCAAAATTCGATTTGACCAGGTGTGTTGAGGCTGGACTATTCAACAACGAAGTCGAAATTCAGCTACCTCTCTTTTAAAAGATTAAAATCGTTTCAAAAAGAGGATTGCGTTTCAGGAGTAACACATGGCAACCAAAGTGGATGGTGATCACGAGGGCACTGCATTGGCTATCGTCCTCAATATAAGGAAAAGATCGCATGCTCTCTAGTGCCAGGCTCTTTCACACAGAAAAGTTTACCTCGGTGAAATAGTAACCGACCCAGCTGACAGCAAAGCAGTTAGAAATGAGGCCAAAACAATGAGCTTTTCTCTTTGTTCAAAGGTAATTTAGCTCGTTGAAACATCTGGCTCTCCTGTTATGACGTCATAAGTGTTCCAGTATCCTGCCTTGGCCAGTTATGCCGGCCTGGATGATTTTCTGAGAAACTCATTGTTTCGCCTTGTATTGTTTGAGGTAGGTTGTTCTGAAGCTAAAATTTGACTTCAGTATCCTGATTACGAGAATCACATTTAATTTTGTAACAATTACGGTGGAAGAACTTTCTTGTATGATTTTTCAGTCTCACGAGGTTTGCCTTTGGATCATTAAGGTGATGTCGATATAGGAAGGGAGATGTCGTTGGCCAAGAAAAATAAGCCTGAGGACCCGTGAAGTATCTTTGTTCTCTTTTTGAAAGCTTAAAACCTAAAACCAGAGTTCATCTGAACCCCACCACATGCTAACGTTGTTGTGATTCCCACCGAAACGCGTACAGCTCGTATTAGACAAAATATTTGCACGCCTCTGTAATAGTATTAGTTGTGAACATCACCAGTTCTGTTCAGCGTGGCCGTATACTCGTAACCACTTTCTATAGATGTTTGCCACTCAATGAATCGACACAAAAGTAATGCTTGGTGAAAAGTATTTGCCCTGGTGGTTTCTGATTCTAAAAAGTATTTGCTCGAAAATCGTCGCGGTTTTGGCGCTGCGGAGAACAGAGGTTGCGCTATGCCTACAAGGGGACTGCCTGTATGCTAGGACACAATGTTAAAGGGTTGGGCATGGGGATATACGGATACACAATTGTACCACGAAAGGATGGGAAGTGAGGATAAGCAGTTAATTGAGTGTGGTCGGAGGCCACCCAAAAGTCCCCTTTTACTCGCTGCTACGTGAGGATGGGGGCACGCCCAATTTCGTCTGTAGAAATGTCCACCCGGGTCTTGGATTCTGGGTCATTTGGTGGGCAGAAATGCTTTCTCCATATTTATTGAAATGACTGTAAAGGAAGATGAAGCCCTACTTTGCGCGTTGATGTAAAGTAAAGACGAACTCCTAATTTCAGTTTTTCAGTCTACTACTACTATCGGCGCAGATAGTGATATCCATAAAGTGTCATGTTATGATATACTTGTTATTTTATGTCTGCTCTGTCATGTTAAAGATACCAACAAAGCAAGGAAATCATAACAAGAAACTTGCCTTGCAAATAGTTTTCAGTGAAACTATTCATAAACGTTTCTACCAATTATTTTGCAAGTAAAGTAACAGTGATTTCGTGTCCAGGAGAGAGGTTCTTTTCATGATTCAATATGATATAATTTCCATCGACCCGCCAACTGGCCGAAAAGGCTGGAAGAACTTCGAAGGTAAACCCTGCTGGATAATGCAGGTCCTTGTTGAAATAAATAACAGTTTCAGTGCTCATGCACTTTGCCGATACTGCATAGCTCATGGAGAATTTCCGCGTATCCTTGTCAAACCGGAAGCCCTTGGTTAGGCCCGCAACCGCTTGCGGATACGTGCGGCTGGTATTTTGAATGTAGATGTGATGCGGCTTCGATACTCCGTCGGGGCATTTCTTGCCATCATCAAGGCAGCTAGCTGGATCATAATCCAACGGCCGATAGTCCCAGCCTGTCCATGACTGCATGTGTTGATCGCAAATGTCGAACAGCTCAAACATTCCTTCGAAATCCTTCTCAGTGTTGCTGACAACTAGAAGCTCGCTGGCGAAACCGGCGCACTTCAGCCGCTTCAGATCCTCCGCGCGAACTTCGAATTGGAACTTCTTGTTGAAATCCGGTGGCTCGTAGTAATGGTAGCTCAAAACACTTCGATTCTGATATGATGAGCCCCCGGGAACCGACTTGAAACCAGCTGCAAAGAAGTCCCAAGTCACACCTTCGAAAAAGATGTTGTGGTGCTGGTCGAATTGCCGAATGGCCTTGTGCAGTTGTTCGTATGCGGGGGCAAGGTTTCTCTCATCAGCAACGCCAGGCACCATCAGAGAGGGATCACTGCAATGGAAGGCGTTGAAGTAAGCCACGGGCAATGCATATGAAATGAAAAGTAGCATGCATATACAAGATGCATTTGGGGCGTGGTTCTGGTTAGGACATCAACGGGATGTAGAACTGTGGATTAAATATACCGTAAATTCTCGAATTAGCCCCCTGGAGGCTTATTTATTTTTGATATTTTTGGATAGGGGCTTATTCGAGGGGGGGGGCTTATTGACAATTTGTAGTTCTAGGGTGGGGCCTTTCGAGGGGGGACTTATTTACAATTTGTAGTTCTAGGGTGGGGGCTTATTCAAGGGGGTGGCTTTTCGAGAAGAGGGGGGCTTATGGACAATTTGTTGTTCCAGGGTGGGGGCTTATTCGAGGGGGGAGGCTTTTTCGAGGGGGGCAATTCGAGGATTTACGGTACGTGCTCATTGTTCTGAGCATCGGCAGTAGGGTTTAATCTGACAGGGAGTTGAAATAATTTCAGGATAAGAATTGGGTACGATAAACGCAGCACAGTAATGTACGTGCTTCTAGGCTGTGATAACGGTGAGCCTCTTATGAGACACTAGTTACCAGGCTGCTCTATATCAGGTTAGTTGCAGAATAGTTGAACTTGAGATGATTGAAAAAGACTGCCATGAAATGACAGCCGGTGTCCGAATTCGACAAGGCACCTGTCTATGACAACGAACTGCAAAACTAACCCAGTTACTAACTGACTGATTTGTTGACTGACTGGCTGACTGACTAATGACTGACAAATCAACTGAGTTACATAACTAACTGGCTAAGTTTCTTTCTGACAAAACTGTCAATTACATGCTAAGTAAAAGTGTTGATTAAACATAGGGAATAAGAAGCTAAACGAACCAGCGTACAAAAAACTAAAAATGAACACCAGTTAGGAGAAGGGGGCCGGAGAGGAGGGGGCAAGACCTATCGAAAAAGAGAATGTGAAAAGGAGTCTTAATCTCCAGGTGCCGCGACAGAAAATTGCTTCTTGCCATTATTTTAATACCAAAAGCAGATTGGCAGAAAAACACCACTGTTAAAATAAGTAATTATTGCTCTGGTAAGAAATGCTGTTTAAGAATGTTTTGGCAAAGTCTTTTTAATGTCTTCGATGAACATCTTTCAGACAATGTTGTTTAATTGACAATTCAAGCGTAGTCAAAACTGTATTTTATGGGTCTCATTCAAATGCACGATTAATCACATTGAAGCAAGAACAACGATCACTTATGGGCCTTAATGAGTGGATTTATGACACTAAAAGCCCAATCACTTTTTAAAATAGAGATATGAAGTCTGTTCATAGTTTGCAACTAACTACTCTGTGGCTTGGGAAATTAGAATCGCAAATGCGAGACCGTCCATCTAATGCTTGCCAATTAAAAACAGGAAATAACCTCTGTCTTTGCAGTAAAGTTAATGGCAATTATTCTGTTCTCGTTATTTGCTAATTTGCCTATTGACCAAATTTGTTAACTCGGCTCTAGCTTTTTGTAGAAAAATACTTATTGGCAATGAAAAAGACTCAAATGATTGATGAATTGTGCCGATTCAGATGAAGAAATCATTACGTTTTTCATAAGGAAAAAAAATATAGGAAAATAATTTTAGAATTAGATATAAATTAAGGGCAAATAAGTCCAAAATGAAGTTTGGTTTTTGTTGTGAAATTAACTGTGCACCGTTTTTGCAGACATTTTTCAGCTGTTCGCATAGCCTGAAAAAACACATCACAAAAAAGAAGAGCCTCAGTTTTGGTTTATTCAAAATTAATTGCCCATGAACAACAATAGTCTTATTAGTAAAGCTAATTAACTTTAATTATACCTGGAATCTAGCTGCAAAATGAGGAAAACTCGACGTCTAATTCGCTCGTGTTCTTGTGGGACGAAAACTAGAAGCTAATCTAGCAACCGATTTGCCAAACTACCATAATAATCTCCTTCTGTCATTCAAGCTTAAAGGCATTGAGTCATGATAAATGGAAAGCGTATACCCAAATTGCAAAAATTGCTGAGTCATTATGATAGCTCCGTTAATCTGCATGGCTGTCAAGCAAACCACACATATGGTGCTATAACCTCGCAGTTCATCACGTGAAAGCCAATTTATCACATGAAAACAGAAAACAGCCCGTGGAAAACCGCTATTTACCATGACTCGATGCTTTTAAGGTATTCAATCGCAAATATCTTAGGGACCTGGGGAACAGTCATGGGTGGACAGATAATAGAATAATGCAGCCCATTTACCGAAACACGTCTCCCGCGAATGGCTCATTTATAAGCTCGTATCCAATAACACTGTTGTGATCCTTGAAACCCTGTGCAGTCTTTCCCCAGAACTCTGCCCATGCATCTAGCAGCCCGTCCGTGTTGTTGTACAAATTCTGAAAGGCGGCTGCGGACGCTTCGGTGAAATAATAATCGCTCCAAAAGTGCTTTGCGCAGTCCTCGGGGGTTGGGTACCCAGTTTTGGGGTCGATCGCGTATTTGTCCTCCAGTGGAAACGGAAAATTCTGAGCATTACCTGCGGATTGTTAAAAGAAGCAATCGCTTAAGAATTGTCATGAGTGATCGATAGGGTATTAAAGAAACTACAAGACTTGTTATTAAAAAGATTGTAAAACAACTGCGAATGTTCGTTAGAAGATCACACTTTCTACTTCCTGGGAGATAAGATTAAGACCTGTTTACCTAGATTATCAGCATAATTGTTTTGGGACCGGGGGTCAACATGGCAAGGCAATCTTGGAGCTGAATATGTCATGTTTTTGACCATCTAGCACAATCTTTTCGTCGTCATTTGAATCTCCACGAAAAATCCAGAATGGTTTGGCAAAGTTTTTACAAACAACTAACAGACAGACTAACTGACTGAATAACGAAAAACTATCGATAAATCATTAATAAGAACATTAATAATGTGGAGATATGGAATATTTATGTAACAGTCAAATTATTTTAGTAGCATATTGAAGATATGGGACGTGAAATTATAATAATTAAACTCTTGGACTCTGAAAGTGTTATCAGAAAATTTAGATCGTCAATTTCTTATCAAACATTTTTCACCATCATATCTCCAGCTGTTTCTACTGAGAGCAAAATAGCCTATCTTATCTTGATCGACAAAAGAAGGCTTTTTTTCTCTTTGTATTCATTACGGCTTTAATCACAACTCACAGACATAACGGTGAGTGTTGGAGACTGGGCCCTAACGTAGATAGGCCTTAGCAGTAAACTGGTCATCCAGTTGGTTGTACGAATATTAATTTACTTCCTCTGTTTCCTACCTTTTCACGCAATGTTTCTACTTTGCCTCCTTCTACTTTGCGCAGATGGGATGTCACAAGCAAAAGTCTCTCCCAACCCAACATGTCTACCTCAATGCTCATCTGTATACTGCTGCAGGAAGGTACCAAATCATATAGCACCTCCACCAATGCAGGTACGCGTAGGTTTCTTCTAGAAATTTAGAATATCACCCAAAAGCTTTCTTTACACCCAAAGGGTAAAGCAGGGTCCATATTCCAGCCCCACTTAGTTTTATTGTTTCATCTGTTAAGTTTCGGTTTTTCTCTGGGTGTTGAAGGCCCATTTCTGACGATTTGTCGATACCTGACCCCTTCCCCGTAGCCTCCTCCACTAACAATAGGCACGGTTCTAAAAATATTTCTTCTGCTTGTTTATATATATTTGGATGAAAGGACCACTTTGTATCTCCATTAGATGCTAAAAAGATAACTGCAGGAGATATATATTTAAAGGAAAGCTTCTTAGCTGTTTTGTTCATTGCTGATGGTCAGAATTTCGTTCCTTCGATATTTGCTTCATTTTTACTGTGTTCTGCCACTGGATTTCACCCCGAACAGACATTCTGGCACTAGATAATCGAAAAACTGGCTTCTTAGCAGAATGGTTTTACCAACCATTATTTTTAATATATCCAATTTATGAAATATTCGGATCGCATTGAAAATGACTCATATCAACGAGATTGGCTGTCGATTTTTATTGTTTCCTGCAATTTCAAATTCAAGGTGTACCAATGAACTGTCTTATGCCTTAATTTGCTTAGGATGAGATTAATTGGTTTTCCCTGAAACGATCTTCTTTGGTAATGAAGTTTAGGCCGGCAAAAGCTGAAGCTGTCTGATGCAAAGAGACGCCTGGATTATTCATTTTGTGCGAATTGAAGCCCACATTTAACTTCCAATACTTGCATTACTGTCCTGTCTGGTTGTCGTCTTTATGTCTGTGAAACTGTCCTGTTGAGAGTCGCCAGCTCTCTGTAATTCCAGGCATAAGGAATCATGAGTTGTAGACACATCGAGAAGGAGGACCAGGATACTGCTCGATAAGCTTAAGCTCGTCAATATCCTAAAACTGCCTTCGAATAACAAATGATAGAGTTTCTGAAACTATGCCAGTTCGTTAATTTTCAAGCTTCATGCTTCGAAGAAGACCTGGATCACCTGCCCCACCCCTCACTTATTACCCGGATCACCCTACCCTACTTACATGGCACTTTAAAAAGATTGAACCCATGTTCGATTTACACGATTAAAATAGCTCCAGTCGTGTAAATCAAACAGAGTTGAACTCGAGTTAGGGTGAACCTGGGGTGAACCAGGGTTGAAGAGTGTCGTAGAAAGTGGGTATATGACGTTTTCTGCAATAACAACGGTCCCTTGAAATGCCAAAGACGGAAAGAAGAAGCGAAAGCAATTAGTGGCCTGTATCAAGGCCCGGCTCTTTCACTCGTCTATTAACGTATATTTGGTCTGTGCTGATGATCCCTCCTCTCACTTTTTCACGATCACCCACGGGTTTCTGTACCAACCTTAAAAATCGGTTAAAAGACCAGTTAAAAATAATCACTATTCAAAGATGTTTCCTGCTGGTATAGAAAATTTACCTGAATTAACAGCCCAGTCAGGAAAGCCTTCGACGCAGAACTTCCTCGACATCACATCTTGATGCATGTCCAGTAATGTGTATATTCCGTACTTTGCAGCAGTTGACACGATCTTCTTCATCACCTCCATGTACGTTGCATTGTACTGTCCCCTCTCAGGCACGTAGCCTGGCAACATCCAACCTTCAAGAAGGCATACCACACTCAATATGCATCAATATTGTTCAATCTTTAACTCGAGGAGGACTAAAGAGTCTCAGATTGTAGGATTCTATGAGTTATTTTTAAAATTATTGCAGTCGCTTTCAAACGATTGCTTCCAAACAATTTCAAGGCTTTAGTTTGGTCACAAAACAAACAGAGAATGCTCGTAATATCTAGGCAACACTGAAGACGTTAGTTTCAATTTGTCAATGGGAGTGCAGTGGGGATACAGTATGAAAAATTATCGTCGGCAAAAAACCTTATTCGAGCTGTTTGCTAAATTTCCTTTTGGTTTGCGGGGGACCAAGGAGAAGGAATTGGTGGCCTAATAAATGCACCAAACGGTCTGAAGGCTGAGATCTTAACAGAAGGGTTTGGCTTTTGCATTTATACAGAGCTGCAACCTCGGCGTCGCCTTTCACTACCCTAGCTTTCATTATCGTTGCCTATTTTGATTGAAATGGACACCAGTGTTTTCGTCTCTGACTGGGGGATAGTAGGGCCCTAGAATCGGTAGCTGGAGCTGGGGTCAGGGAGACTTTGTGAACGTCTTTGTTCGTAAACTTTCAGAGTAATAATAATAATAACACCTTTTTTACTGTTTGACAATAGTGTGAACACTAATAAACATGAAGCATTTTAAGAGATTGCATTGTGAAAGTCATTGACTACAAGCATTACAGGCGCATTGATTTTCGAAGTACCAATCTTTTAAAGGAACTTTGAATTGACTTGCATGCACTCGATGAGTACTTACCTAGCCTAACAGCGTTCAGCCCTAGGCTTTGTATCAACTTCATGTCAACTTCTGAAAAGGTCCCATGGTCATGGCCTGTTGTCTTTGGGTGGTATGGTGGTCCTTTCACCACCACATTTGTGCCGTGGAAGAATCGCTGCCTGCCAAGGGAGTCAATGAACTGTTGTGTCTCCGGGTCGACGTTTATCAATAGGCTTGCATCTATAACATGTTCGCTGCGAGGAAATGCTGTGGCGCAACCGAGAACCAAAACGACAAGGGCACCAAGCCTAATTTTCATGAGGTCCATGTTGCTAATGTCGCAGGCACTCAGATGCACGAGTGCAGATCATATGACTGACTCAACAAACCAGAGCACTTCCGCTATAAAATCTCAGGGTGGTACTGTTTCTGTCATCTGTCTGAACAGAATTCTTTAGGAAACAAGATCCCTTTGCGTAGAATATATCAATATCCCCCAGACACTTGATGTTATTGCCTTAATATTGCGTTGTGATATGACATCGAAATTTTCCAGGGACGAGCTGAACTAGGAATCGTCTTCCTTTTTTTTTAATAGCACGTGCGCATTGATATTCAAAATTTTCCGTACTTTTTCTAGGAAAGGATTAAAAAGATTGGACTAGAACTAAAAAAAATTGAGAAACGATACTTGGCAAGTTTGTAGTTCGTTTCCTCATCAAATATTTTGTTTATTTTCAGGAAGTCAAATGATCTGGTGCTAGTTACGAATCTAGGACCTGCTTGTTTTCAAACCTTTGGGTTTCAAATAAAAAGTTTAGAATGGTGAATTGTGGGTCATTTGGTTGTTGGCTATGAATTGCCAACGAAATTGTCACTTGGGGAGGGCGTTGGGGGTGTTGCGTTATTAGGTCATTTATCACGGTTCTGAATTTGGAGAACCAATGAAGTTAAAAGAAAGCATTAGGTATATTCTTGCTTAGTAATGTTCTGTAAACCGTTTTTCAACAGCTTGCATGGTTTGAATGTGCAATTTTTTGACAATTCTAACCGGAATATTTTGTTTCGGCTGTTCCGGTGCAATTTGGTATGAAGCGTCGATAGTGCCGAGTCCAATGCTATTAAGGGAAAACAGGGGCATCCCTTATCAATAGGACTTAGTCCCCTTCTTTAGTTTCTTCGTGTTGGGATGACTGCTGGCTTTTTTTTCTTTCTAGCTATTTTTATAAACGTTTTGCATTCTGTTATTTTTGCGAGATGTTTTCTGCCAGAATAAATCGAAACAAGAAAACCACAACTGACTGAAATTGACGGAAAGATGCTCAGAAAGACAACTGAGATTTCATTTTTTAAAGCTGCAAATTTCAATTAACTTTTTATCAACTTCAATCTAAATTGTAGAATGTTTGATTGAACGAATCGCAAATATATTTGTGTGTTTGCTTTGCAAACTGTGTGGTCTCCTCAAATATTGCGAGGGGTCAGTCGAACTGCCGCTTTGTGCTTTTCGTAACCAAAGAAACCAGCACCAAGAACTGATGACAAACCAAACATCCCAAGAATGACAAACAGCGTTAACAAAGGATCGTTCTTTGTCATGTTACCAGAGCCTACGAAACAAACAGTGTTATTCTTTTGATATAAACAGTATATTCGGTGTTTAAATGAAAGTAGGCCACAGCAATATGTGTCTGGAGAAACTATTACACGATAATTGTAGTGATTATGAAATTGAAAGTTGGCTTTTAAAGGTAGTCGACTTAGACATTTATCTCTGATTGTAACAGTAACCTCTTTCAGATATATGCATGGTACCACTCAAGAGGTTTTTCTAGCTCTTGTCTTTATCCCTGTGAAAATCGACTATGTTCAATGGAAAAATGGCAATAGCCTTGTGAATAGTAAGTTGCTCTTGGTGCTTCAAAGGCTATAGTAGACATTCAACAGTGATGACGTTAGGTACATGGTGATAATGGTGGTTGTTGTGAAACGACAGTAAAATAATTAGTCAAAATACAGTGTGAAAAAATGAAGAAGATAGAAAGAATATTATATCGAAGAGAAATTCAAAGAGACTCAGGAGGGCAAAGAGAAAGAGGTGAATTCGAAAGATGGTGGATGAGAGAAGACGAGAGTAGAAGAACATCCGCATATTGGTGCTACTTTGAACGGAGCAGTGACGGTTTTTGCAAGGTGGAAATGAGTCAATGTTGCGAAGAGTTAATGCTTCGAAGGCCGAATCTTACTTGGCGATTTCACATCTGTATTGTCCTTGCTTTCTTCCAGTTGCCCAACAGCAAAGGGAGCTTCAAAGGCTGCAAATGTCCCCGTTCTCGTGCAGTGGCATGTGATGTATGTTTGGTTGCCAATGGTTGTCACTTCTGGGTCCGCCGCACAACTGTCGTTCTTCCAAGTCAACGTGAAGTCGTCCCAATACCGGCACTTGAAAATAAATGTTGCTGTTTTACAAGCAATTCTATCACGTTTAGTTATCTTGGAGGAAACAAAGTTAGCAAGAAGGAGAGTCTGCTATATCGTAGCCACTAACACGGACACAGGAATCATCTTGAAAGTGATGGGGCGGACACTAAAGGGTTCACATGATTATGGGCATTCCCACCTTTGATTTGGAAGGGACATTTTATGGTCTCACAGGGGCATTATTGGAATTAGAAGTGGCACTTTTGCATGGTTTGACAGAAAGTGGAGAGCATAACCTCTCGCCCCCCCCCCCCCGGTTTTTACGTCATTATGCACTAATCTTGAGGTGGAGGATTCTGTTTCAGTTTAGCAGAAACTGACTTCAATTTGATCAGCTGATAGTCTACCTGGCACGTAGGTAAGCAGAAGGAACGTTCTGTCTAAGATTTGAAATGTCCTTCTGGCGGTTTCTAAGAACCAAACAGGATATTCATTTATTATTAATGCCACTACGCACGCACATGAATACTTTACCTCTGTGGGGTGGCTGCTGTTGTACTTCGATTCTTCAATAGGAATCATGACGGTGATTGGCGACGAAAGTTTTTGCTCTTGAATCTCCGCATTCGTTTCAGGATTGAATAGTTCTACTTGCAGGGCACCAGATACTATTGTGTTGTTCTTTTGGCTTTCCTCGTCGGAGAAAATGTCGTTCGGATATTGAACAGAACCAATGCAGACACCTGCGTGAAAAATAGCACGGTATCCTGTGACGCATATGTTTGGAAAGTCCTCAAATCGAAACAACACTTTTCATTGACAATTTAATTTTTGGTTTCGTACAAGATTTGCATGATGAATTTGTTTAGCTTTAGTTTCGTTTCAAAATCTCGCTTCTTTTTTCTCTTTAAATTATTCAATGTGGACCTCCTCTATGGACCTCAGTTGATTGAAGTAGAAGAGGCTGATTATTGTGCAGTAGTAATTGTAAGTAAGTAGAAGAGGCTGGTTATTGAAATTTCCAATCTTCAAACAGATAATTTATTTTGATTTCTTTAACAGTTTTCCATTTCAAGAGTTGTTTATGGTTTAGGTATCCTATGCTTAGTTTCACAAAGGCAGTGGGGCTGAGTTTGAAATGATTAATAACCGCATCTCATTTGCATTGAAATCTACAAGATTCGCTTTAAAAATGATATAGAATAATTCAGCAGGATGCATAACATTGCTTTTTGCAAGATTGTTCCACGGCTGACTTGATCAATTTTCTCAATGGCACGTGATAGAAAGATGCCAGGCCACCTTTGCCATGGGAAATTATCGTGTCTTCCTTAATGCCTTCGCTTCTCTTAAGCTTACAGGCTGCTCTTCTTGCTTTCCATTTCCTACATGCTTATAGAAGTGGAAACGTCTATTCAACGTATTGTGGGTGGTGGTGTCCAAGTCGCCATCCCAAGCAATTCAAGAGGCAATAGGAAGCGAAGTCTCGGCAAATATTCACAACAAATCTAAACTTGTAGAGATTGAAGATCATTGCAGATCCCTATTTTTAAAGCTCTGATGAGACCAACCGTTGCATGTATATTCCGACGTGCATTCCCAGGAGTCATACTTGGACGCCAAATCGTCTCCCAAGTTGACCATTGCATCGTTTTCGCATTCGTTACACTGGACTGAGATGTTCTGCTTGCCTCCGTCATCCATGTTGTACTTGTAGCTTTGTAACGTAGACAGGCTTGAGTTTGCCGACGTTGCATTGTCACCAAACGCTGAGCCGGAACACATCGACTTCAACAAGTACGGCGTCAAGCTTGTGTACTTGCGTTTCATGGACATGGTTGCGTTGTCAACAGCCGTTACGTTGATGATGTTTTCATATGTTTCAATTATCTTCTCGACCTTCAAAAAGTATTTCAACTCGTGTCAAAATCAAAACGTTGCATCATACACAACTAGTTGCTGCCCTAAAAATGACCTGGATTTTGTTTTGAACTATTTTCCCTAATCCAGCTTTGACTTTTTATTCCATATCAAAGCAGCAATGAAATGCTTCATAGTTCGATTTTAGCTACACCAGCTAACAAACTGCCTCTTCTCAACAAACTTAGCCATTACTTCAAACAATTGAAAACAGTTTACTTTTGTTAGCCAATCGCCGAGAAAACATGAAAACCCCGTTGCAACAAGACTCACAAAAATAACGAGAAAACATGAATTTAGCCAACAAGAATCAGCAGCTACTTTGAGCTGGATCTATGTTTTTGTGATGGCCCCTTTTTATAAAAAATTTTCTCCAAAAAATTTATAAATTTTCTCAGTATATCTTTCAGTGGGTTGGCTGAGTATCTCAGGTGGGGGACTGTACCCCTGCACCCCCTTTTGGCGCCACCACTGTTAGAAAGCTGCCATTCTCAAAGGTTTGATAAAGCTGAAGGCAA
The DNA here is from genome assembly GCA_003864495.1 of Nemopilema nomurai. Classification (NCBI taxonomy): domain Eukaryota; kingdom Metazoa; phylum Cnidaria; class Scyphozoa; order Rhizostomeae; family Rhizostomatidae; genus Nemopilema; species Nemopilema nomurai. The sequence continues at coordinate 1,515,518 of ML133402.1, forward strand.
GGCAGCTTATACCTCTTCGGGAGACTTGGCAAAGTCTTCTTCTGCATCCGCCGGTGGCACTTGAACTGGAACCTCCAACGAGGATATCGTTGGTGCAACTGGAATCAGGTGGCTCGGTATTACTTGCCCCTTGATAACGGATGCCAGCGATTCAGCAATGTTGTCTCGTAGTTCGCTATCAAAGAATTTTCCGTCTTTTGTTACATCTGACATAAGGGATATGATCGTATTCTGCGTTTCTGCGTCGACAACAGTTTTCAAGATCCCGAGGATTCCCGCGGTCGCGTTTGCTTTGAATTTGATTATGTTTTGGCGAACATCAGCAGAGATGTTGAAGGCAATTTGTCCAGCTAAAAACGCAAAAAATAAATTTGCTTGAAATTTATTAGATTTCCATTTAGCTAAGATAACTGCGAAATTACGACATTACTTCTCCATTTCTTTTTAGGTATACTTAAAAAAGATGGATATGTTGCTAGCAGAAAAGGTATCGACATTTCATACAAGTTATGGTCATGGCAAATGTCGACAAATGCAAGGTAACGGATTGCTCCTTTCATCTCTGTATCTGAAATTGGCACAATGCGAATATGTGTGATATACCTGTTGAACTAGCCTCGTTCAGGACACTGACTGTCGATGTGACCTGCCCTATGACGGATGAAAGGTCGTTGGCATTGAACGCGTCGACGATGTTGTCGGTAAACTGGGACACAGCATTTTCGTCTATTACGCTCAGCGGTGTTACTCGCACTGTGTGATATGCGCGAGTTGAAGCCCTCCATGTATCGGACACATGGACAAATATTGTCAGATTGAAACCCTGTGTGGCATACCCTGCTGGCAACACGGCCGTCATTTCGCTTTCCTGGCTGATGCCTCCAAGAAAGGCGTCTTCGCCATTTGCCTTAACGTAACCGAATTGAAAGGATAGCGGAAGATCGTCCGGTTCATCCGTCCATCCCTCTGTTGCTTGTAGATTGAATAAGGTTTGAAGAGCAACGCCTAAAGAGGGAAGTTTAGAAAGGCAGACGTTTAGAAATGTATGGAGCTGTTATTACGTTTCTCTGAACATCTATCTAGTTGGTGTCATGAAACGTATTTCTTGTTTTTCAACGACATAAAGAATGTATTGCTCTTAAAAGTAAAACGGTACACAGCAGACAATATGACAATATGCCATATTTTGAAAATGATGGTACCTTGCATTTACAAAATGAGCACTACGGTGATGAATTCTAGCAAAGAATGCAGCTCTGGCGTGCTGTCCCTTTTGAATCCCTGCGTGGCGGCATTATGGCAACTATGCATACAAATTAAGGAGGGCTTCAGCAAAAAATAAATTGAGGGGAGCTTCAAATGTATGGCTCTACCTTGCAAAACATTAGATGTAAGTAATCCAAGGCTCGGCGGACCATTAACGACAACGAGGCTTTCCGCGTAGCCACTGCCTTCTGCGTTCTGCGCAGTCAGTCTGAACTTATAAGTTGCTCCTTCCACAAGGATACCCTTATTTATTATGAGGACAGACCATGAAGTGCCTCCGCGTTTGATCCGTTTACGAATGGAAGTCTTAGACACTCCAGGCTCTGTTAAGTTGATGTAATTGAAATCTAGAATAGATCGAATAAAAAGGTAAGACTATTAGATTTTGCATCTTAAATGAAGAGCTATAATTTGTCTCAGTTTTGCAACTGGAGCCAAGGTGTTCATACAACAACCTTTTTTGTGGAGTCCTAAACAAAGAAAGCTTACTTTTTAACATTTCAAGGAACGGGTTAAATTGTTAGTAAATGTTTGCTTTTCGTTTCAAGGGTGCTTGTGCACTTTATTTGGCAAAGGTGTATTATAGAAATGTTCACGAGGAACTCGGCGAACGTACCATCATCGTCAAGGCATTCCCACCATGTATCTACACCACCAGATGCCACACTTTGAACGAATCCCTTCACGATCACTCTTTCGTCAGAGTTCACTTTGGTATTTTTTTGAGGACGTATCTTTACCCTTGGCGGTGAACCAGGCATAATTCGTATCTTCACCTCTTTTGTCACGGATCTTAGTCCTTTGGAATACGTGAAAATGAACTTGTACCTAAATAGGATGTAGTTAGAAAGGCAATCAATTTAAGGTTATTAGATTACGAATCTGCTTTGTGGGAGCCTGGAGTGCAAAGTCATTGCAGACAAGCTTTTGCGTATAAGTGTCATAAATCGATTCTTTGATTGATGGACTGATGACGAACAATGCTACTATGAATACGCTCCTAAGAATGTTGTTAATGAAGTTTTATTGAGATGTCATAAGAAGTTGTGTGATGAGTTGAACTGAAGATGAAGGCTATCAACTTTTTTGATTTATACAGGTAAGGAATATTCTTGGTACACATGAGAGCAAATTAGGCCAAAAGGAATTCGATTGAGCCTCCCCCCCCCCCCCCCCCCCCATCTTCCCCCGCACCAAAGTTAATGGACCTTACACACATGTCAACTCTTACATTTCATTTGCGGGCAGGATTCCTTTCTCGACAAGTATTTTCTTGGCTGCTGGTAGCAAAAGTCGCACCATTTTGCTTGTGTCGTTTACATTAGGGACTAGACAGGGACTGTTTTGCTGATCATAACATTCCCAGTTGAAAGCCTCGCTCGCAGTTGAATCTCGATCTGGGTCATAGGACGGCGATGCGTCCAAGGTGAAGCTTGAGTCGGAACCTAGCAAGAAATCATGGAATGAGACTTCCTCTGCTTTATGTTTATGCTTAAAATAACAACAACTTGAGGTGGCATCCTTCAATTCGAGATTGAAAAATACAATCTTTGTCTGCTTGCGGCATTCAGCATCATTTGGGGACTGACTTAGTGTCAGGAAAGACCGAGCAATGACGACACTTTGAAGAATTTTTTGTAACGCCAAACAGGCTGGCTGCAAAGCGAAGGAACGCCCTTGCTACAATAACTCTTCTGTTGTAATAAGAGCATTCTCGTGATGCTTTGTCCAGAGTCTGCTGTGCGTTGAGCAATGACAGATGTCATTCAAGTTCATCTGCACTATAAGTCCATTATTTTGTGCGCAATTATCTCTGTCATGTTTGTGACAGGAGTGCCCCAATTGTTAGTCAATATAGATTTTCAAGAAGCTCCGCAAGACGAAGTTACACTGGCCTTTATTAAACTGTCTATTTACGTAAGTGCTTCACCGGATTTTCGGCACTGTCATTTTATTCAAAATGCACACTGGATATAACATGTTCATATAATTGCACTTCGCCTTTGCAACTGCCTGATTTGATGCAGTGTTTTTGTCCAGTAATTTTGTAAAATAATTATTACATTTTTCAATTAAATTTCAACCTTTGCATGAATGATTTGGAACAGTAACAGGTCGAAATCATTAAAGATTTCATTCTTTGTTATTTAAGTGACTGATACTAACCTACAACACGGTAGCGTCCACCTCTGATTTTAGCAACCAGGCCAGAACTTTCAACCGTTACTTCGACTGATGCACTTGAAAACGCGAAAGGGTCATTCATCAGATTTGCTGTCAACGTAAAGACGTACGAACCGCCACCCAACAAACTTCCACGTGGTACAAAAAGTCGCGGACTATTTCGAGAGCGTTGATCGAGCCTCACTTCCGCTGAAGAAACCTCCCATTGGTAAATGAGAAGCTCTTTGGCGCTCTGGCAACTAGAGTGACGTACAACGCCACGCAGTACCAAGTTCTTGTTTGATTTGACGCTCCTCCGCAAGCCTAGAATATGGCAACATCACTTAGGGTAGAAAAGCCGGTTTCAATAGAAATGAAAAATGAAATAAAATGACAGATAATGTTCTCCGTATTGTCCTTAGGTTTTAGAACATTAAGTGAATTTAGTTATTATTTTTGTTCATTTGCCTTATCATTTAGCTATATTAGATTCAGTTGAAGCAACAATAAGGGTTTGCGATAAGGAAATGATTCAAAGAGACATGCCTGATATGCATGGCAGTAGTTTATACTTTTAACTTCAACTTTAAACATTGGTTTTTAGATGTGGAACTGAGTTTACAGTAGACAGAGAAATTAGCTTAAAGCGCTAAAGTGGGATTAAGTGTTTAAGCATTCAAAGTTGTTTTAACGGGCATTGCAGAGACATTTTACGCTAATATTGACTCATCTGTTAGAGGACATCAATTTTTATTTGATTTCAAGATCTCACCTCCTAATATTTTCACTGCGGGAGCATTTTTGTTTGATCTTTGGATAATGAAGTTAGTTATATTGCTTGTTTGTCCTAAGAAGTTGGTAGCAGTCACGGAGAACTGGTAACCAAGGTACCGTTCAGAGTTGCTTGATTTCACATTCTGCGGTCCAATGTGGATAACATGGGTGTGGAGTGGTAAGGCAGTGAGGTAGCTTCTTATAGCCAGTAGGTCGGCCGTTTCATTAGCTGTGACGATATTCATATCGACTTCCTTTGCGAAGGATACGTTCCAAGAAAAGCTCAGCTTCCTCCCTCCAGTGTTGCCGGAAGTTTCTGCCTTGAGCCGGGCCGAGTCGCAACTCCCAATCTGAGATGGCCCGGATATATGAACCATAAGTGGGCTCAAACTTCCTTCTGTTTGTATGGTGATGGAGCTGCTGGTTGAGTCGGAAATCCTTTCTTTATGCTGTGAGACAGCTCCGCTTCTAAAGACTAGAGAATCTCCCGGTGCTATACTAGCGGATATGCCTATTCGAACGGCAAGTTCGTCCAAGGACCTCGTATAGCAGAGAGCTTTTCTGCCTAGCTTTGACACTACATCATTGGTGAACATGTGCTCACACCCTCTCTTCATCAAGTGTATTTTGGTGTCAAATTTGACGAGTATCGTTTTTAGGTTTCTGCTGATTGTTGCTTTTATCGGCCTTGGAGCATCAGCATAAACCTGCAGGCTCTTCCAGGCAGTAGATGGGAGACTTTGAAGCGTGGTCACGGTACCATCTTCCTTTGAGCCAACCACTGTGATGCGCAGATCCATCGAGTGCGATATGTTTGGCATGGTGCACGTTGCTAGACTGTCGCTGAGGACATTTGCTTTAACGAGCTCTGTTCGATATTCATCGGCTATCACGCAGTGCAACTGATCTAAGGGTTGCATAATAAAGTGATGTTTGAAAACTTTAGATTGGGTAGTATTTGCAGAAAAGGGTTGCCAACATGCAAAAGTTACACCCTGATCTATTTTCAAAGCAAATCATATTTTTGCTCATTTTTTGCTGCTGTCGCAGGCACGTCCAGTCTTGATTTTCTTTTATGCAACAGAAAGAGTTGCCAATTTCTGATCAGTATTGAATAAAAATCTCGTTATGCAATTCAAAGAATGATGAATAGACATTTACTATGTGCTATTGGCCTATCCCTTCTTGATATTTGCCTCCTGGCACAAACCCTGAAGATACACGTTAGAAGTTATGGAACTAATTTGAGAGAGAATAAACACGATTAAGCCTATGTTTGTTATGGTACCCTATTCTATGATTGGCACTTTACACCTGGTGCTTTTGCAAGCCAACTTTAAGAAACAAACAGTATAAGGTTAACTGAGGTACCGGTCTCCTGGAAGCCAGTCCCATTGACAGTGACGTTGCTTCTTCTGCCTTTCAGTATTCTCTCAGGGTTCACTCCGTCAATGACAACAGCCGAGTAGAATTTGAACGCAGATGGTGAAGCCTCGTACACAACAGTGTCGTTGTCAAACGAACACCTTAGGTTATAGGTACCGCTGTCTGATGCAGGTGCTTTGATGCTGAAGTTCATCTTATTTGCTGCAAGAAAAAGCATTGTTGGCCCAGTGAATAATTATGTGTATTGAAGATTTGGTACCTCTCAAGTGATAGGCAGTTTGTTGTATAGCTCTTAGCCTCGCTTTATGCTTCATATGAATCAGTAGCAATGAAAAATACAGAGTCAATAGCTATGGTGCGCTAGGAAAATGCATGGTAAATATATTTAACATGAAGTTAGAGCTTAGATGGTTAGGAGATGCGCATCCATCTAAACTTGTATTTAAAAAGTAAACCAAGGGAAAGGGTATTTTAAAAAGTAAACCAAGGCAAAAAGGGTATTAAACTCACTTATATCTGCAGGTTCTGCTGTAAAATTTTTCCCATTACCCTCAAACCAGCAGTGAGCCACTTTATGTGACGCGAATCCTGCTCCATGGATAACCACGGTCCTTCCGCCAGCTCTAGGCACGTTTCTGGGCTGAAAACCCGATATCAACGTACAATTTGCATTAAAGAAAGAGCTTTTCGGATCCAAACAGAGACCACAACGGTCTATCAATTTTCCACTTTTGAGAACACCGTCACATCCTTGGCAAGTTGTTCCATTTCCGTTACAAACTCCGCAAATGTCCATGCCAGCACTGGCATTGTGTGACGATGTACCCCCGTAGCACTGCCCGCACCTGTTTAGCTTGGCTCTTCCGAAACAGACACCCATGCAGTCTTTGTAGCTCCTCCTAGTGCCACTGCTCATTTTTCTTTGGCAGATGCCACAGTCATCAAGCTCAGCCTTCCCGCACGTTCCCGCGCAGTCCCGCAACGAGCCTTTGGTCCGCCCAGTGCTGCCTCCCGTACACTGACCACAGCTATCGTACTGTGCACCTAATGAATGAAATTCGTGATCAACTTGAGACATTAAACCACTGCTATACCAAGGGAGACTACGATGCTACGAGTCTTAGATGCTACGAAAAGCCAAATATTCGACTTTTCTTATTTATTTCTTTACATGGGTATGTTTCTTAATTCAGTTAACAGTTTATCTACTTTCACAAATTTTCTCGATAGCATCGTTCATTATTGTATTCAACGCAAAGTTTCTTATTACCCAAGACATGACTTGCACGGAGCTCTTTTTTCGATAGATCTATGACGATTCCTTCTTTTCGTTGACAACATCACAAGTGAGTGATTGCATGGTGTAGTTTGATGAATCATTGGCTACGAATGAATCACTAATCACTAATCAATTAATCAATGAACCATACCAGAAAAGGCTCTGCCGTCGCATCCAACACATGATCTGCCATCCCCTCCACAGACATTGCACACGTCCACCTTTGCTATCGACCCGGGGATGCTATTACAACCCCTCCTCAGCATGAAGCCGAAGAGCTCAGTACTGTAGGAAGATGACTCCCAGAGGCTTTCTTTTTCTACAATTTCTAACCCTGCAAAACCATTGCAAATTCTTAGATAAATAACTCAACACATGAAACAAAGATCGGTTCCATCATATTTGGTAAACCTGTGAATATGTTCATGTCAATATCTTTATTACAGTTCCACAAGTGGTAGTATCAGGGATATTTAGATGTCAGTAATGAATATGTTTACAGTACTAATATTCATTATATCATCACACAAAGTGTTGTTATCAACAAGGTCCCTGGACTCTGCCGAAACAATATCATTGAACAATGATCTGATATAGCAAAATAACTTAAAACTTCAGAATTTAAGTGGAGGAGTCGGATAAACCACACTTGTGTACTAAGCTTTTTTCAACTTTTTATTGATAAACTCCCAGAAAGGAATATGTGCAGAGGTCTGGTATCATTTGCTATTTTGTTTTGAGCATACTACGCTTTTCATAGGCAGCACTGGTGCCGTGACCATGCCAGAAAATCAAGACGAATGGCACTGCTAATATACAACGAAGAAGTTTGGCTTGTCTTAAGCGAAAGCTCTCAACACGTGGATGCTCTCAGGTATGATAAACTACGTGTCCTACCGTTGCTTTTACCATCTGTCATGTCCCAAAACATGAAGTGTAGCCATGCTCCCTTCATGGCGTGCAAAAGAGACCAGACAGCCGCCTTATCGTGCAGCTCTAATTTCAGCTGGTCCTCAGGCTTAAGGCGCAGGACCTCTAACCTTCCTTTTGTCGCCGTGTGTCTCAGCTGTTCGCTTTGGTTGAATTCTTGCCACGAAGTATTGCCTAGGTTGTAGTGCCACTTTCCGAGCCCATTCGATGCAGAGAGTACTGCTATACCCAGTGACGGGTTGTCAACATCCACAGCGTACATCCATAGGGCCGATACCAGAAATCCTTCGTTCGGTTCTGTTGTTGTATTGTAGGCGATCGCGGGAAAGAACACTGCCTTCGTTCGCGCTACGGGCTTGTCATTCACCGACTGCACCTCAATGGTGACATTAAGAGGGACAGGTTTTTGTTCCAGATGCGCCAGGTTGCAGTAGCAGACATTCAGGTGCAGCCATGCAACACCGTGCCAATTCGCGTTCGGTGCAAAGTAGATTTCACTGTTGAACAGGGGTACCGATTGACCTAAGTGCAGATCATGGAACTCGGTAGAGATCTCTTCTTTGTGCATCTTAACTCTCCACACTCCGCCTCCGTGTACTGACAGTACCTTTGCAACTGGCTTGTGGTCATCAAATGTCATTTTGTACTTATGATACAAGTCTAGTTCTGCCATGGGAATGTAGGGGTACATTGCTGAAAGTATAGAATGTTCTTCCATTTTGATATTGAATTCGAAGAAGTCCTTCAATAGCACTGTACTGTTTTTTAAAATATTGAGTCCAGCATCTTCAGGAAACACAGGCAAGGGGACATGATTTTTAAGCTTCAACGGCTCAGTTCTGCCTATAGGCCTCAATAATAAGGCACCTATTCTCGGACTTGCATATATGTGTGACGTGTTGACGATGGCTCCTTCGGTAAGGTTTAAGTTAATCGGAATGAAGCCACGCATCTGCATGCTTGTTGCGTTGTAATACTTTAAAAGCCGTAATCCATATGCATTGTCATTATTGGAGCTAAATGTCAAATATGCCGATGGAGAGATAACCACACCCCCTGTAATGTTGGTAAGGTTGAGTGAACGGCCATTGGAAAAGTGAACAATCCAATCTCCATGTTGCTCTACCATTCGGGGGGCTGCTACTATTGCCGTCTCGTTAATGAACCGGGACAGGTAGAAAACAGAACTCCACAAGTCAGTCATGTCTATGTGCCCCAGCAGACTGTACATTTCTTCGGGGGGTATTTGCGTGATGGGTTGGCAGCCCAGATAGCTTGGCATGCATCTGAACGGATACGAGCATTGCTCTTGCCACGGCGGGCAGTCCAATCCACAGCGAGCATTCTGTTGAAAAAGAGCCACTTAGTTGGCAGGTAGAAAATTCATCGCAAAAGTCGTATTTGCTATTTATAAAAATTTTAGCTCTCCTTTTTAGGCATTCCTCAAGTTAACTCATTTCATGCACTTTATAACAATTTTTTCGCTGACGATGTCCTTACATATGTTTTCGCTACCCAGATGCGTTAGTAACTCCCACTTTACCACGTTATGTCAATGCATAATATAAGTGCTTTATTGAGTCATTAGAGGTCCCTTTAGCAACCCTAACTGTCACGGCCATTTACGTTGAACCAGCAGCAACCTCTTTAAACCACCTGCACCAGTGTTATTTCGAGCATTGAAAACAGTACTAAACTATGTTGCGAACATATCTTGGTAATTCGAAATCGGTCTGATTAAAGCTTTTAACCAGCGACACAATGAATCATTACCAGTTGTCTCACAAATTATTATATTTATCCATAAAAGCTTCACGCATAAAAGGCATGGGCTTGTACTTGCATTGTATATCTTTTCCATTGCCTCCTTGGCGGCTGTACCTGGTTGAAAGGCACGAGTGTCCAGCCAGTGCTTTGGAAATACGATATTTGGCTTGGTAGCGGAGCCTCTGCCAAGGACTGTGTTTAAATATGCACATTTTGTCTGAAAAGGGAAGCATCTGTGTGTATAAAAAGCAGAGACAAGGATGGCAATGACAAGGCAATCTAATGTACGTACTATTTCGAATGCTTGGCCTATAAATCATAACCAATAAAGATAAAAAACTTTTTGAAGAAAATTTCAAACTGTATATACATAGGTAGGGACATGAGAACTCACACTACAATTGCCATTGACGCGTATGGCTTAGGGGACAAATATGAGAATGGGAAAGTCATCAAGTTTGCCATGGCATTAAATGTATTCTGAGGTGGGTGCACTCGTGGGTTCACTTAGTTGCAGCACAACTTTGGGCTAAATTGGTGCATAGCAGCATTTGAAACAAAGTCATTTTTAGTGCATTGAAAAATCTCCTCCTAATCAATTGCCAATGGTTGAGAGAGATTAAAAAGTATGAAGAAATCTCTTGTTGATTTAAACTATTACCTGATGGGCGTTTATTAAAAGCAAGAATCCACCACAAAACAGTAGATAGACAAAATAGGAAGTTATGGATGTTTGTATATAAAACTAGAAGCAAAATATTAACGCTAATCAACAGAAAACAGATTAATTCAAGCATAAAGAGCCCTGGGTGGCTTTGCAATGAAAAATGTGCAGCTGGTATGGTTAGTTGGGTGGGTCTGGAGAACAGAGACATATCATGTGATTAAATAGTCTTGCTTATTTATAGAAGATGTATTTGATGTTAGGACGAAAGCATTTCTAGGTTAAAAAGCAGGGCTTTCGTCGAATTGAAGCAATCGGATGGATGTATATATATAGATATATATATAGGGAACACTTCGGTATATACCTCAAAGTTAGAGTACTGGTTGCCTGTGTCTACACTGCCACACCCACTCAGTGCTGCAATTGCAAAGGTCAAGGTGATGACCTCTTGACCCTTCTGCGTGTATGTAACTGTTGAGTTGTAATTCACCAAGCACTCGTGTAGGAGAGGTACCATGCTCTCTGGCTATGGACAAAACGTTTCATAATTTGGTATTGCTTCTTTTCACTGAGCATTACAACTATCTGATTGTGAGAGAACCTAACATTACTAGATCTGTTTGGCATTAAAGTTGAGCCAGCAATTATACATCCTTCTTACTCAGCATACTCAGCAGCTCTCTTGGTCTTCTCTTCCTTCACGGCTAATGTAGTCTATACAATGGAAAGAGCTAGCGGAAACATGTTTTTAGCATATTGAATTACCTTCGCCCGACACTCCTCAGAGTAGGTAAACGACAGAAAATGACCAAAAGCTAACAATAAAGATAGCCAATCGCGGATCGAAACGCACTAGAAGGCTGTAAGAAGAGCGCATGATTGGCTGTCTAGTGGCCAATCAGAATTCATTTCATATTTTATTTAAGAAGAGTCCAAGTAAAAGGGCAAACTTTTCTGTCTACATAAAGTAGGCCGCATGAAAAGGGCTTGAATATGCATATAATAATGTTTCCGCTATTTCCTGCTATTGTGAAGTTTTGAGCCACAAAACAGTTGCAACCTATTTCCATTATAGTAGACGTATCTGTCAACCGATTCATGCTTCGTTATTCTTTACTTACGATCATCGGTACTATAACAAACCTTGCAGTACCATTGACCATAAAACTGAAACTTCTCCTTGCAGTTCAGAACAGAGTTAGTGAGTGCAGATATGATTTTGCCCAGCTGGATTGCATTACAAATATCGCAGTTTCTCTCAGACCCAAAGCCATAATTGCATGGGCTGGTGCAGTTCAACATTGTAATCTAGAAAAGAGTTAACTAGATTAAGCAAATTGAGCGTAATCTGACCACAGTGACACCTTGACGGCACTGCACAAATAGCGAATCTTTCAAATCTTGTAGCTTCAGAAGAAAGCAATTACCACTCACTTTGACAAATATTGACACGACAATACACATTTTTGATACATTCTCTAGACATACATTGCCATGGAGACATTCTCTTAGATTTACAGGGGGCGAGTGTACTGTATGGTGTACTCAACTCAACTTACTTAAGGCGTACTATTGTGCCTTTCAAAACTGTTTCATTGACAAACACTTGCTTTTCAACATTTTCTTAAACTTCAAGCACGCTGAGCTTTAGTCAATTGATACTTACGTTACTGGAACTGGCGAAACTAGACAGTATGTAGAGGTTTTTGTGGAAGTTCAACAGCGAAAGAACGCTCTTTTCGACTTCTCCACCAGCGAAGTTGTCTACATCGAATCTGCAGTCGGATGCTTCGGAGCCCGCGTCTTGTATCGCATGAAACATGGTCTTCAACGCTGGAAGCCACTTTTGGAGACACGTCCAGCTACCTGGATTCTCGCAAACCTTGAAAATATGGAAAATAGCTTTTCTAGATCATCATATTATTGAAATCAAAGACATATGCAGGCTTTTTGATACATATTATCATCGTTAATAAAAGAAACTTCTCAATAGAAACAGAAACTTCTCACTGAAAAGCGATTAACCACTGGGTTCACAGATAAAATTTCGTTTTGCCTAAACGTCACATTTACGATTGAGAGATTGCCTGCCATAATGTCGGCTACACATATTTGAACCGTAATTTTAGGCTCAATGGCAAGGCGTGAAATTCATCAAAATGCACGCCTTAATGTACTAGTAAATCACTTATAAATTCCTCGATTGGCAATGGCTTGTCCATGTTTACAATTGGATTACTGTTTTCAATATAATTATAAGATGGAATTAGTTTCCTTCGCTGTCCATCTTCTTAATACAAAATTTGTCAGAAATCCTCTTTTCGTAATTAGTGTTGGCTCCATCTGTTTAGTTTGAGCGAGCGATAAATCTATCAACATCCTCCATTTTCTGTGCTGAGCTAATTATTAGGCATTGCACAGCTTTTTTTAAGGATTACGGATGAATAGATTGAAACTTTACCCCAATTGATCATTAATTAGCTAAAGGAGTGTTGAACTAATGAAAAACACAGCAAACACAAATGCCCTGTCTAGCAACACAGGCATCGGCTGACCAATCAGAAGAGAAATATTCTTTCATGAGCCGTGCCTTAGTGAAATGTATTGACATGGGGATTTGCAAATATGAAGCATTCGAAATCATATTTGTTCTTACGAAGCTTTCGATCATAAGGAAAGTCACTTTAAAAATCTTCGTCGTTTTGAGGACTTTATCCTACCACTCAACTCATCTTTCTATGAAGAATTATGCGCAATTATAATTTTAGAAATTCCTTTGTGTCTCCTTACCTCTGGCTCAATGCACTGGGGACATCCTAGAATGTACTTCAGCTTGAAATACACCGAGGTAATAGAGTTCTGGGAAACAAACTTGCACTTTCCCTATATAAGCAATTAGTAGAAAGAGAACAAATATTACCAAGTTGCTTCGAAATGACCTCCTTTTGAAAAACTATTCTATAAATCTTCTTTTATAAGGAATAAATATTTAACACACTAAAATATCAGCAGTTTCTTTGTCGAAAAATTTTCCAGATCGCCGAATAACTGCATACCTTTCTCTTCATAGGAACGATGTCTTCTTTAGAGATTGGACCTCCAATAATGTTTAAATTTTTGAGATTCCAAATGAAACGACTGAAGTTTCAAATCAAGTAAAGTAAAATAAGGTAAGCGGTTTGCGCTTTTAATTTGTCAGTAGCTCTTTAATGTTTTTCATGGCTTTCTACCCAAAGCACTGAAAATCGTGAAAGTTTTTAGCTTAAAATTAATGACATTGACAAGGCTTCTCACGTGTGAAAAGCGGCAATCAAGAGATTTTCGAATGACCGACTTGAGCATCCGAGCGGACCCCAACACGTGTTCGGACGCGAAGTAGTGATCTTGCTGCCTGCATTCGCTTGTTCCATTTTGAAAACTCTCAAATATTTCACCGCTTTCCATTGTTTCGTTAAACTTGAAGAAAAAAGCAAGAGATAATGATAAAATTTTGTTAATCGTTTTACCCACTGTTAATTACACTTTAGTTTGTCATACATGTTTTTGAATGTTGGTTCTTGGAACATTTTTCAAATGATGAAGTATAATTATCAAACTCAATACAGTGGTTGAATTTCGAAAGCTGCAAAGAATAAGCGAGATTGAATTTACTTTTTAGAATCTTGAACAAATCATGGCGTGTTTTATCTGGACGTAAATTATACATAACCAAGTTTTAAAAGCAAAATATAGCGCATTATTATAAAATATATTCAAATGAATGTAAATGATTTCCACTGACCGTTGGGCAAGCTTTGCATCCGAGTAAGTGCTTAGCTGTTTCGTAGATTATCATTGTCTTTGTAACGTAATTCTTGTCGGCAAAGGAATGGCAGTTCGGCTAAAGGTGAAAAAGAATAATTGGAGAATCAAATAAAATTGTTGCCAAATAATCTATTACTTTATGCTTGCATCTAGATTGGCACGCATATTTGTATTGCAAGCTAGACTTGCAATCTTTAACGTGGTTTTTTAAACTTGATATTTAATCTTGATAGACATTGACAAAACATTGATAGACAAACTTTTTAGATGTTGAACATGGCCAGGCCCAGTTAAAGTGATTCAATTTGAAACTGAGACTAAGTAATTAATCTCAGCAACATTCGGAAAATGTAGCAAATTAGCATTTAGTCTTTTGACCTCAAAATTGTTTTCAACAAAGGGTATCGGGTATGTTTCAGAGTTCAGAAACAAGTACCACATTGAAATTCTTGCATAAGAGAAATGTTCATCTTTGTCACTTACCCTATGTTTGAATGTTGATTTTGACATGCCCAGACGATCTGTGATTGCAAATAAGTTGCTGAGGACATTCATTTTCATCAGCATGACACTATCTACGAACGTTTCATGAGAGACATTCGATTGAGCCGTCTGTGAAGGGAAACAATACAAATCATGTGTCGGCCTAACAACTAGAGCATTTTTATGAAAGAAGACTGACCAAAACCTAACGGACAGCTATAATTATATTGAATAAGAACTTCCAAACAGTCTACAATCTTAAACACGGATCTGGTTGCTGAATTCAATGGAGCTTTAGGAATCTTCATTATCGAAAAGCTTGGAGAATTTGTAACCCTGAACAGACTATTCACCGTTTTGCAGCATGCTTTCTAGCCATCTGCAAGAATTCTCAGCACATTTTGATTACTTGTGATGTGAGAAATTGTCCTTTTCTTGGTGAATATGTTATAGCAGTTGCAGCCATACGACAGTGAAAGTAGATGTTCTTGACATTCAAGCTATGCATTATTAAAGCAGACTATTTGACAAAAAGAGATTAAGTGTTGGGAATTACGCCGACCTTCCCACCACTTACCGAATCGAAGCTGGGTGATTTTTCAGATGCGCAATTGAAAATGTTTCTTGCGACATGGAGCAAGATATCAACTTTCGCAATTATGGAGTAATGCTTTTGGGTTGGGCAAGATGTGTGTTTCTTTGGTGGAGCTAGAAGAAGATATTTGTCTTCATCCTAAAAAAGACCATCATAAAGTTGCGAGCTCCATCAGACAATGCTTTTATAGCTGAAATGTTGTGAGCAAAATAAAAAATCGTCCACGATATCTTCTTGCACAAACACTGCAACAATTTGTTTCTGAGGTAAATAAAGTATAATTCATGATATCATCTTGCACAAAATATTGCAGCAATTTCTATCGGCTTTTTCGAAAAAAACAAACAACTATTTGAGGCTAACTGAACGAGGTAACACGGCTTTTAGTGTGCTATAAAGAAGGTAACCCCAAGGCTTATCTGACACCGAAGAAGGCAATGTTACTAGTAGTAACACTTTTGTAGATAAATCAAAATTCTGTACGTATGGTCAAATGATCTGCCCGTGCATACTGTATTTCACAGATGAGATTTATTGTTAGGGGTACACTTACGGTTCCAAGGACTTCCTTTCCATCTGATCTGCCATCGTAAAATATTGTTCTTCCTAGCAACGATAACACTCTTAGCTTGCGAGGTTCCATCCTGCTATCATTCCTTGGATCAAAGCCTGTCTCCTGAAACGGTAAAGAAGCAGCGAATAGTTCCTAGATCAATGCAGGAATGAGCTGATTCTACTTGAGATTTTTAGATTTTTAGCCCCTTTTTAGTAAAATTTTTATGTAAAATATAACTCTCATACTTTCCTTGGATTAGGAGGAATCAAATAATATGGTCTCTGATTTTTACTTAAAATTTTCCGTATGGTTGAGAATAAGGAGCAGCAAAAATCTTTGCTTAAGCTCCAGACAGCGTTATCTACCATTTTGTCATGTGATAGGGGCGGCGCGAAGCCCTATGGAAGTACTATTGGAAGCAAAACGTTTTGGCGACCCCACCCTTTTTTCACCCAGAAACGCCCATTTTGAGGATTGATACCCGCTTACAATACAACGAGAAGTTAAACCAAGAAATGAATTAAATTAAAATCGCTGTTTATTAAATAAAGAAATATGCATAATATCAACAATATAATTCTACATACTACTGTAAATTATTTACTTTTTAGAAAATCGCTGAAAGCAGTATTACATGCCGTTACAAAAAATTCTATTCTCCCAGTATTCTGCGTCTGATGGGTGCCGGTGCGGCCATTTTTTACAACGGTTTGTAGCCCACGTAATGCCGTAACCCCACTATTGGTTTCTGAAACCGAATAGTATGGCCGCTTCTTTCAGCTCAGGTGACTCAAAAACATCAAAAATGTCTACCGCTTTACAAGAAATTTCAAAAAAAAGCTATCTTACATGCTGTGTATCACTCATTACCAAGCAAGGCCAGCAAAAATGCGTGTTTTTTACTTCATCACCACACATCCATGAAAAGTGATCATAAACCACTTGGCAAGACCTGTTTTTAAGTAAAGCCTCTGGGCATGGTCGTCTTTTAGACGAAGACGTTGCTCAAAGGTCAGTTTAACCTGTTCTGACAAAAGGGACAACACTTCTAAAACATTTAATTTAACTCTATCTGAGGCGACTTCATTCATTTGGAAGCGAGCTTTTGAACAATTCTTTTCTCGATTTTCGACTGTGAGGCCTGATTCAATTTTGGTGCTATTGGATTCTCAAAACGAACAGTAGTTTCACGAGCCTGCGACCCAATAGTTGCAACGTCACCAACAATGGGGCTGATGACGAAATTTTCAATTGTTCTCCTTCAAATCCTATTGCGATTGGCGGATGGGGTATTGAATGTCAGCGGCTTATTTTATGGGATTGGGATTAAGGAATAATGGCACGTCACGTATCCAATATCAAGCAAATAAGGGCAATGGGTCGTTTGATATTGTTTGCTATCGTTACTTATTATGCTATGCTATAGTACTTTTTTAAATTCTTTTACAAAAATACTTAGAAAAATTATGGAAAAAAGCTACCATTAGACTAATAGTATTAATAGTGCTCTCCGCCGCCTCTGTCATGTGACAAAGGAGTCTGAGCTCTAGTTTCGATAAAAGGCGCGAATGTTTTCTCACGTCAGCACGAAAAGTTCCATTTGATCGTACAGGACAACAATCTTAAATAAATGATAAAATATTGGGAAAATCGAGAAATACTGCGGGCTGAAGTGCTCTTCCCCGGATCAAACATCTAATATTAAACGAAAAGGGTATGTTTCTTATTTCAGTCATTAGATCAGTGTTCTTCCTCCAAGTTTTATTTGTTGAGAATAACCACGTTCTCCTGAATCTCAGAATTGCTTGCAAATCTTTTTTCAGCCTGTAAACGTTCTTTTACCCTACTTTTTTCGTTTACGTTGCCCGCGATGCCTATGCCTATTGAATAGATTCAAGTAGTCTGTAGTTGTTTTGAAAGGAGAAGTAATCAGGTGAGCCTGTTCAATGTGGTTCATTTTTTCCGCTCACTTTTATTACGACCTCGACTTTACTGTTATATTCGATCTGATAGCTGTAAGCATTATAAGCCGAAACTTCCTCTGACTATGGTAGAAAGGAGTTTTTGATTAAGTTGTTCATTCAGTTTTTACAGCATCAGAAGTCAAAACAATTCACTTACTGTTTTGGAAAGAACTGTGCAAACAGCATAATGACGATTTAGATTATGTTTTAACAAAATAAGATTTAATTGAGGACTACACCAGAGCATCCAGCTAGGTACAAAATATATTGAGTGCCTTTTGCCGTTTTATTTGATTGTTCAGGGCTCGACGATTACGGTCATTGTCATTTTTTTATCGGCAATGGCACAATATTTTATTGCGCTTTTTAATAACCCAACTATTCCGTTTTGAGAATGTTTCGACATTTAAAAGAGGATGGGAATAAATTGACACCTGAAAAGGAAAACATTTCAACAATTTGTAGATTTCTAATCACCTAAACTAGATGAAACGCGACGGTCTGTGTATGTGCTATCAAAGTGATAGTTGATCAACTGTTTCTGACGACGACACGATATTATCAGAGTAAATAATGGAAGAACTCACGTTGAGGTATTTTGAGCAGTTTGGGCTGTTGCAATCCGTGAAATCATCGCAACCTAAACGTGGAGTTGAATGTCATTATAGTCGCAGCACGAATGAATTACATCATCATAATGAAAGGAAATAGCCACAATCAATGCTGATAGCTTGCAATACTACACTGAATGTTTCTTAACTTGAATTATTTTTCGCTTCTCTTAGCATACACGTAGCTCGTAGAACGACTTTCAAAGTTTGGTGTTGTAAACTCCTATCAGATGGTTGGTTGATAATTGCGAGGGGGTGCAACATGTGCTGGTTTGGAAATGATAAAACTTCTTACAATTTTTTTTATTTTATTGAGTGGCTATATGTGCTATGGGGAATATGCAGGGTTTGTGCTAGAATTGAATTCTAATGGGAGCATGATGCATTTCACATTGACTGTTTACTACAATAAATGTGATAGAATAGTTAATATGAAATTCAGGAATTGCAAACCATATTTTTTCACAACCAGTGAGGCAAATTGGGCCTTTATTCAGTGATAAACCCAAAGTATTACGAATTCAATTAGCAAAGTCTACTATTACGGGATACCATGAAAATGGTTCTTGAATATAAGGTTACCTGGGACTTCGTTGAATGGTTCTGTTTTTCCGAATACAAATGCAACGATGCTTCTCATTCGATTTCTGATGCAAGCAGGCATAGAAAGGTATTTGATGATGTTAGCAGCACCGAATTTTTGCATCAGCCAAGAATCTGTACTGTTAACCAAGCCAATGTCTATGGCTTCGAGCAAAAAGCTAGACGTTTCTCCATTGCAGAAGACTTCCCTGAAGCATGCATTGCACTGCTGCTGTTCATCTGAAAATATTGTATATATAAAGTTTTCGTATAAGATATTATGGAGTCTTAAATGTTTATCAATTTTTGACATTTTCAGCAAATGGTAGGTAAATGGATGTGTGGATATTGCACAAAGGGAAAATAATACTTTTAGTGCGCTTTCAGTGATCTTTTCAGTGGAATGCCATTGTTATTGAATTGAAGCTCTCTGCGTGTCTTCAACGTCAAACCTATTTTCTAGAGAACTTCGACATTTCGTGTGTGGCCAGGCTCAATAGTAATTGATAAGTGTTCGCAGTTAACAGACTGTGGCGTGATAAGAGAAAGCAAGCAGTTATTGTTAAGGAACGTCACGCAATTTTTTAAATAAAACACTGACCTGCTATCATGCAGCCACAGAAAGGAAATTGGAGCAAGACTATCAGGGTGCAAGCCAACGGTATATAATTAGCCAGGCTTATCATCTTTATGAGTTTTCCAACACACTGTAGCAATATCCTCTTCGTTATGATACTGGGCCTATAATAGCACCATTGTGTTTTCAAGGCTTAAAGTATGGCATTTATGCCAGTTTATTTTGTACTTTTGTTGAGATTCTTCCTTGAACACTAATCTTAGTTATTGATTGCGTCATCATCGAATGCAGCATTCGTTTCCACGTCTTTCGATTGTTGTGTTCCATCTTACAAAATAAATAATTGTCGTGCGTTTAGAAAACCTTTTATTACTTGAAACGGATGCTTACCATTCATCTTGAGATAGGAAAGGGTTAACTTTCTGTTAGTTTTCGAAATTGGTCTAAAAGCTCTCACAAATATAGAAATTTTAATTTTTTCGCTGAAATATATGGTTGACAACAAAGAAGAACAACATATACACGAATCTGTGTCAGCTGTTGTGTGTGAATCCAGCATTCCGTAATACCTAACTAATAAGCTTTCATTGTCTGTTTTCTCGGCCTTCTCATCTAATCTTCACTCGGCTTGCTTTTATGGTATGATCTTTTGGAAGTTTATAGTTTGTTATGATCTTCAACTGGGCCCTGGAAAGTTATCTCTTACAGTCATAAAGTAATTGTCTGTCGGACAAAATTCTTTAAAACAGTGAATCGCCTGCAGGCTCATGTCATTAATGAAGAGAAGCGTCATCATTAGCAAAGGAAACAAGCTTTTCAAAAGGACATCTCAAATGAACCCATAGGATATAATTTTTTTACCATTACCCCCTCTTACTTAAATTTTGACATTTCTAAGTAAATCAAGAACAAATTTCTGACGTTAGAATTTTGGTTGGTATTAAAGGCTAAATACAGAAAACAGTTAAGCAGCCGTGGCCAGTGGCAGATTAAAGTGATGCCCTCTTTTCGCCGAGTTGACGCTGGTCTGGCGCCCCTTTTGGAAATAGTTTGTCCATTGTGAAGAGATTTCTCTTGAACAAAAAAAGCCTCAAAATTCAGTGAAAAATCTCAGCACAAGGCAAAATATTTCTATTACCCATTCATTTCTATCTAGCAAGAAAAATCCAAGATAAATTTTCAGATAGCAAATTTTCAGACTAAGGGGGAATTTTTGAGATACCTTTTATTATTTTGAATAATATTTTTAAAGCTATCAGGAGTGAGGTTCGGAAATGGTTGTATTAAGTCTACACTGAGTACCCTGACATACTAAAACTTAGCCTCTTAGTCTATTACGCACTCCATTGCTGCATTAGCTTCTCTAGAGACAGTGCTACGACAGCCAGTTCGATGCCTTTCCAACCTGTTCTCTGTGACGTCACATAAGGTAACATGAAGTTTGAAGTGTTACAAACTGTTTTAACCTAAATAACTATGTTGTTCCACATATGCTGTACAGCTAGTTGTGCTTTGCTGAAAGGTAAAGAAATATGCGCCTTTGCTGAAAAGGGATTAGGGATAAGGGGATTAGGTTGCCAAACACAACGAAGTGATGTCATAATGAAAGATTTAGGCCATTCAGAAAGCACACAAGATGTATCTAGCCACACAACCTTGTGCACGGTGCAAATTGTTCTATGCCGGGGTGCTTTGAAGAGGTATAGAATCTGCTTGACACGTAGAGATGGTCCAGTGAAGTAAACGTCTAATTTTTGGTACTTTGAAAGGGGCATGACGTCAAGGTAACTGATTGCTGATGATGAAATCCACTAAAAAGTCGCTCTTGTGGTCAAAGAAGAATTTATGCTAAAAGTAGTGTTGGTACAATGTGTAGGACAAGAAGTATAAGTAAAGAAAACTCTAAGTTGTATGATTTGAACATGGAAAACTAAAGCCCAGTTATCGTGACTGCAGTTTGATCAAAACTGATATCGTCTGGTTGCATTCCATTTTCTATGCCATTCTATTCAACGCGCATTCAATATGCATTTGGATTTGAACATGTGGAACAACCAACAGAACAATAGCCTGCCGTTAATGATCCAGAAGAGGTGTCAAACTTCGATTAGCTTTTGTTCCCGATCAAAAAGTAAGGCATGGTCTCTTTGTTTCACGGTCGGCTCTCTATAGCACTCGTTAACTGGTGTAAGGAATGCTTTGTTAACCGTAGGCAAAGTTGTTTTTGGTCAATAATCCGTCAAATGTTCTGTGTGTGGACGATAAGAAAGGCAGGAAAGCCATTGCCACCCCTGTATCTGTTGATGGCCCTTGGGAACGGACCTTCAAACACGTAGAACATTGGTAAGTAAAAGCTGTTTACTTTTTAGACATAATTGACAATTGATTTCCTTGGGATGAATGGGGAAGTTCCATTAAGCATGGTGCTGGCCACTGGCCTTTTTATAGCTTCATTGGTTGTCAGAAACAACTTTAGACAATCTTCTTTTCAAAGCACACACCTCAGTGATGCATGCCCGCTACAACTGCAGACACATCACTAAACAGGAATCTTAGGCACGTTGAGATGGACCTATGACAATCAAAACTTTCCATTAATCATTATGTTTGACTTTAGAATAGTTATATTTCAGCATCTCTTAGAGGATAGTTTCTGTTGTTTTGGTGCCAAAGGAGAATGACCATTTCTCTACAAATTATCTTTTTTTCAAATCCTGCTAAATTGACGACTTCAGATGCTAGGCCTATGTCGTATGGTAGGGGCGGTGCCCCCTGAACAACTCTGAAGACTTTCCAAAGATCTTTATTTCACCCTCTTTCTAAAATATCTGCATACAGTGATGATGATACATCCCAAATCAACTAAGAGCTATTGTGCTAAACACTTCTAACCAGAATAGTATGGAGGTTTACATTTTTATTACTTGACTTGAAAAGACGTTCATGTAGCTTTAGAAATCTTTATTTAACTTGAGAATACGTTCTTTTAACTTGAAAACACGCTCTTATAACAGGAGAATACTTTCTTATAACTTGCGAATACTTCCTAACAACTTGAAAAAAACTTTCTTATAACTTAAAAACACGCTCTTATAACACGAGAATACTTTCTTATAACTTGCGAATACTTTCTAACAACTTGAAAAACTTTATTATAAGTTGAGAATACTTTTTTATAACTCGAGGCACATATTTCAAACAGGAACGCTAGATCCACGTGTAAACTGAGTTCTCTAGTGTGTTTACTGTCTGATGTTCCCCCATCATACGTTCGGCACAACTTGTTTCAATCATAATGTATTGGCTTATATGAAATCCATATGCAGAGCCATGACACATCTGTCTTGATAAACACTGTAGATAAAAGGGTGTAAAGGTTGTGGTGGTGGGGCTTCTTTGCAATGGCAGAATTGTAATACCGCTACTCCAAGCGCTAAGCATCGCTCTTACCTGCCTCGTTTGCGCATTTCCTTCGCCCTGTTCATTCACTCACCCAGCGTTAGTTATACTTGTTTGCGCGTAAACATTTTGCGTCATCTTGCATCGCACTCTTCGTTGCATTGCGTATACTAGTAGGAACACTTCCACTAAGGAAACCTACCCTCTATTATAAGTATTATTTCAAGGACTACGCTATGGATTGACTCAGCTCATACATACGTATCCAGACGCATTTCCATTGTTTCTCTAGCTTGTTTTTCCTCTTATGTAGACACCTAACATTAACACCTTTATATCCTTTGTTCGTACAAGGAACTAGTTTTACATATATATATAACTCTTCGAAAACCCAAAAGTTAACGGAGAATTAGAATTAGCATGTCGTACACTTTGCTCTTGAAAAAGGCTTAGTGGTACTAGTCGTACAAAGATACACGTTTGTGAAAACCGTATCTGTGTCCATTCTTGTTGTCATTCTGAAGTCGTGCCGGGCATTTAGCTCGGAACCTGCCATATTTGAAACCAATTTACAGAATGAATTGCACCAAAGCAGCTTGTTGTTGCTTTTTGGTTATCTGCATGGCTTGACTGCATTTAAGTTGCCGTCTCTTTATAATCTACTGTCATAAAAATATTTCGGAAAGAAAACAAAGTGTTATCTAGCATTAATGATTTATGTCGCGGTACATCTGTGCTCTAAAAGCTCTCCCTGTATTGATGAGCCAGTATGAAGTTTAAGTTCATTAACTCTGAAAAACCAGACATCAATCAGTTGGACAGCGATAACTTAATATGAAACACCTGTATTGAAAGGGAAATGATCGAATATGAAACCATACTTTCTGGTCAAGGGAAAGGGATTAGGTGGTAGAAGTTGATGATTCAATCTAGACCTACAATGTTTATGCAAAGCTTCGGAACACTTTTTACAGTTAGAGGAAATCCCCTTTTCTCCCACCGTTTAAACTCCCACCATTTCAACATTTCATTCCGTATTTTTTTATTGATTGCGCTTAAAGACCTGAAAACATTTTCTGGGGAAGGGGTTTATTATATGAAATTTGATTGGAAAAGAAACAAGCAGTAACCTAAACTTGAACCTCCACCAACCCCTTTTTACACTGTCTACTGGGATTTTAAGAGAATTTGCTGAATTTAATTTAGTTTATAGTGTGACATTTTACTGTATGTAATAGAGAGATGAGAATGATATATATAGTAGAGTACGATTGGCTCAAAGATTGATAGCTGTACAGGGCATCTGGTTTTACCAAATAAATGGAGGAGTCAAACTTTGGTGGAAAAAAATATAAAACGAAAAAATTTGCCCCAAAGTCCCGGCCCTCTCCCGTCACCCTATTGAATTATCCTATCTCTATGATTGAAGCAATATTGTACTCTTTCCGAAGGAAGGAGTCTGGCGCGACCCGACCAGTCGCCTCTATATTTTGTAAAAATAGAACATAATTAATGGTTTTTGTACAAAACCATCAAACACAAAGAGATTTATTTGAATGTACGCTTCGTGAAATTACAATTGGTCTCCAATCTAGCTAACGACCCATTTTGTATTGATTTGTTATATGGCGGAGTGTAAGCCCCTTATCTTAGGAGCTGTTTATCTTCTCCTCTATGTTGCTGCAATTTCCATGCCAACAATTAGTGGTAGGCCAAGCGTTATGATGAAAAACATTTTTGGCGGAGTTAGAGAACTGAGCGTGTGACTTCATTAGGCCCACTCACAGAAGTAAGTCCAATGCATGTTGAATAGGTGCCGACAGTATTTAACGTTTCAAATTAGTTTGGCGATCATTATAATAAGTAACGGAAAGTACTTGCACGGAAAAAGATCTTTGCAGTCCTTAGAAGATACACCAAGGCAAATGAATTGAAGTGAGGTTAGTGGAAAAGACTTCTTGGCGTCACATAAGCTAGTGTAATATTGAGTAATACAAAAGTATTAGATGGTATGCTTCTTTCAGATGGGGGCCATGCAAAAGGAATGCTTCTTCCATAGTATGTTTTGATGGTGGCTTAGATATTTCATTACGATAAGGTATTCAAATATTTTTTCCGGGTTGATAAATATACGTAGAGGAACCAAACAGCAGTTTCGAAGCCAAAATGTCATTTCTCATGATTGACCATACATTCTTCTTTTGGCTTAAATAGTGCTGACTTTCTCAAAATAATTCTCGCATGACAGGATCGAATGTGTATTACAAAGGAAGCAAACGAAAACATCTTGCTCATTTAAGAATTCTTTTTCTACTTTAAGTAAGCGGTCAAGCGACATAAAACTAATCTATATGTTTATATGTAAGTAGAAATTTGTCTGTTGATATTTCCATAGTACAGTGCTCAATACATTTGCACGTAGAGCGTAATATATCATAGAGTTGAAGAAAATAAAACTATATGTTCTATCTTTACAAGCCTGTTTCGTGAATAGCTTACTCTTGAGGAGATGTTCTGAACATGCTATATAGGCTATATATATATATATAGGAGATGCTCTATGCTATATATAAGTATATGTATACTCAGATCAAGGGTAGTTTTTGAAACGTTCAGAAGAATTACAATAGTCCTCTTTCTAGTTTTTCTAGTTTTATCATGTTGATATCAATATTCTCATTTTCATGTTAAAGACCTCAACATAGTCTTCTGTTATCAAACTTAAACTTTGGTCACATTGATTACAGGTTGACAGTACTACAATGCACTTCAGGTTAGCCAAAAACCTATCAACATTCTTTAGTATTTTTTACTGATTCTGAAGATGAAATAATTTGTTAGTAAAAATAGAGGATGTGATTTCGAGAACGTGACCCCACTAAGAATTCTAAAATGCGTCAATCTTCAACACTTGTATTGCTCGTGACTTTATTAAGTATAACTGACTCAACCTATAAAAAACGTTTTTCGTTGGCAGAAGAAGTAAACTGCTAAACGGTAAATCTCCGTTTACTGAAAATATGGAGGCTTCCAGAAACGTAGGCTCATTTTGATATTTTGAAAGTCAATAAAGTGCTGTCGTGTAGAGTTCCATTCAGTTCTTCTCACTCTGACGTCATCTCTGCAAAAAGGATTAGGCTAATTGTTGTTAGCCGCAAGGCAAGCAAACAACTGATTGACAGGTAAATAACCAGCTTAGCAGGATCTGCATCTTCATCCTACCACTGACAACAAATTCACCCATAAGTACTTTAAGTGATCATGTTAACAATCCCCTTTTTGCTTGAGTCGTTGATAAATGCTCGTATATTTCAATACCATGCCAGTTTTAATTTTCTTTGTCAAAATTAAGATCATATTTTTAAAGTTCAAAGCGACGCAAAAGGAGATTAAAAACAGAAGCTTGGCTCAAGTCTGTCATTTTTGTGGAGGGTGTCGATTGAATATATTCATAGCTAATTATAATGGCTCTTTAAGAGCCCTTCTAAACGACGTTTTATCACCAATGTATTAGGGCATGGTTGGAATGAATCGTTGGACGAGCACACTTAATATTTGTGACAACTGGGCGGCCGGCCATGATTAGCCATTACATCTCTGACGTAAAGTGCCTGCCAAAAAACCCTTCGGGTGCCTCAGTACCTATGTTTTTCATAATATTACTACTCTTTATTATATTTCTCTTACTTGACAGGCCATTAGCCGCAAACTTGTCACCCCCTCCCCCTAAAACAAAGTCAGTTTCCAATTAACTTTGGGGAAAATGGGCTCATGTTGGGGTAAACGGGGCCAGGGTGATGGACGAATGTGATCCAATAAACAGTCGTTTGTGTTTCAAAACTGTTGGCTGGCATCTTGTAGCCCTCTATCACAAGCAGATCCACCTGAATAATTACTATCACCTCTCCTTCAAAATGAAGACGTACAGCTGACGTGAACACTGTGCAACGAACAGGCGATTGTTCAGAAGCTGTCTTGTAGCCAGGAGCGTAGAGGGGGGGGGGGGGTAAAGGCTAGGGGCCCGCAAAATATAGGTCTTACAGTTAAATATTTCGACTGCGGCGCAAAAGGGCCCGCCCCTCTTGCTTGGCTCCGGGGCCCGGGCCGTCTATCAACGACCCTGCTTGTGACATTTTCCGTTGTAGCCACACTGCAATTCCATTTGTTCATTACGCATATAACGTCTTGTGTTTCTGCGGTATACCTACCTTCCGTGTTTTTAAGGTCTTTCATGTTTTCCTTAATAACTGCCAATGTAGGCGATAATACCAGTAAACACAAAAACATTAAACGCAAAACCGCTAAAAATGGGTGCGGTTTACTAAGCTGACATGAGGTGCAACAAATTTGCCACGATATTGCAGCAGCATGCAATATTTTTCTATATCGAAATTGCTTTGGCTGCCTGAGATAATTATTAAAACAGCAAGTGATTAGAATTTCTAATTGCTCAATTACTTGAAAATTGTCGAATTCCCAAAATTTTGATCAAATTAGGTATTCAAGAAACTGAGCATTTTTCACATTGGCTTCTTAATATTGGTTTCTAATATTTCATTAAATAGAGTTTATTAGCCCTAAGGATTTTTGTTATCATAAATATATTTTTATCATCGTTTTGTCACGGCATTGTTCTCATTATAGATTATAATCAATTGTTGATAATCCAGCCCCTGTTTCAATGTTATTTGCTAGAGGGTGTGGCGACCAACTCATCTTTAGAGCTATCAAATCGGCAGATTGTGTTTTGAAAAGAATGTGATGTGAGTTTACATCGGTACTTTAGTTTATATGGCTGATTTAGCTACATTGCTAGGCAACATCTGGAAAACTGTGTCCATTTTTTCCATTTTTGCTCTCTAGGTTCATGATAGCTATTTCAAGGTTTAAAATCAAATGAAGACCAGAACTTTTCTTTTTTAGTAAGTTTTATTTAATGAGTTTTATTTTGATTTAATCCTACGAGTTTTATGCCTTGCAACTTTGGTGTCTCTATCCCCAAGTTCCCCAGTTGTGGACAATTTGCCACAAAAAACATGTTTACGATATGATGTTGACTGTGGGAAAAAAGCCAAGTTGGGGTTTTGGCACTTCTGCTGCAATTACTCTCCCACAACATCCATCGAATAAACGGGGGCACAATGCACCATTCAAAAATTAGAACAAAGCAAGTAGATCCATTTGAAATACAAGGTAATCTTTTTTAATGGATGTGAACTGCGCTGAAAACACGCTTCGTTTGTTGCAATCGCCTTTTTTGTGCTCGTTTTATTACGTCAGCTTGCCACGAGAGCAATTTGGAGAAAACACCTAGCGGCCGAACACTTACAGTATATACAGCATGAAAGCGATATGATAGCATCATGTTCCTATGCCACTTTAAGCACCCCCTAATAGCACTTTACGATATGTTTGATCATGATTTTTACACACGTAAAATATCTCAGTTTTAAACTCTGAAATTGTGTTTTAGGTAATAACGTCCATTGCCAACCGTAAATGGAAATACATTTCTTGGAAAACAAGGGTTGTTTTCTGCGGGATAAAATGCTACTCGCGGTAAAAGGGGTCACTTGAAAGTTACATTTTAGCAATGACCTCTTCAAGGTCCCCACGTGATCACTAGAGCGATTCTCCCTGAACTGCCCCAAGGAACTTAGGAAGGACAAGAAAATATGCTTTAGCGTGTAGAAATATAATAAGATATCCATAAACAAGAGGTTAAACAGCAAATCATGGGTCTGATACTATTAGGTCGCTTGATGACGTCAGAGATTCGGAATGTTTCTCAGCCTTTATTGGCAATTTTTCAATGAATAGCAAGTGTAAATTTGAGTGCATCTGCAACCACGGCGAAATAAAATGCTCTTTTAGATTACCATTTGATTGAAAAATTTTAGCATCATAACCTACGTAAAGAAAATATGAAGTAAATGATACTTTGAGGCAAAAACACTTACAGAAACGTACAAAATCTCCCAGCATATGAAGACCAACAAATCTACGTTCTCCAGTCAGGCCATTCTACTGTTAGCATTTCTAAATAGCTTTTTGTTATAGTTTGTAAGTTCAGTAGGTGTTTCCTACTAAAGTATTTCCTTACAGCTGCATGGGCCTTTCCATTTAAGAGCCCGGGAGTCTCTAAGTATCTCTCAGCTTGTTTCTCATTAAAGTGGGAATAGGCTCTTCTCTTCTTTGCTGTTTATTCTAGCATTGCCCCTCATGTTAGAAATTTGCCTCTTTTTCCATTGCTCTGCCAAAATCTCAAAACGGTTCTTTGGACGATTGTGTCGCTATGCCTTTTTAGTACACTGCCTTACAGTGGTCAAAAGAAAGGGAAACTGTGTCGTCAGTAGAAAGAACTCGCGAATCCAGTTCCAAGACAGCTGGGGTTTAGGGGCGCTGTAGGCAGAGCTTGGGGGAAGCTGGGAAATTTCCCATTTTGGCTATTTCTCCTTAATGTGGGCCTTTTTATGAAGCCTTTCAACTGTTTAGTATACCACAAGTTGTACTAGAGTTTGAACAAATCAGAATCATAAACTTGAATATTTTTTAACTGAGATAGTGCTGGGCGGGTGTTGGCTTGAAAATGCCCTACAGAATTGACGATCTCAACGAAAATGATCATCAGTTCTTTGCTCAAATAGTGCCAAATTCCTGGGTGGTTCGAATCCCCGGCGCTGTATCCGCAAAGGTTAGAGCTCTCCCTCTTTGCAACATAGTGGTGCTTTTGTGTCCAAAAAAGCTCTATTGTTTTACTTTTGACATGTTACACTTGTTGAAATATTGTGGGTAGATTCTGATAGCCTTGCCAAACAACTGTTTGACTTTTGCATCCGCTGCCTGAAATGTTCGATAACCCTTTTTTAAAAACTTTTGGCCTGCATATTGTCGTTAACTTGTCCTCCATCGATATCTATCACTGATAACTCAAAATGCATTGTTCAAAGAGAACGGGCCGTAGTTCCCTTATGCCAGCCAGTTTTATCTACTCTCGGAAATGTGGAAAGGCTTTTGTAAAGAAGCGAGTCGATCCGTGTTGTCAAGGTGATAGTATAAACCCAGGTAGGACGTTCCGTCGTGGAAAACCACAACAATGTCGACCCAGGCCCCTAATCTTGATTCCCATGAATGCACGCAATTAAGAACGCGTGCTCATGAATACAGCAGTGCAGTATGAGAGCTGATATTATTGTAGACGTTCTTGTCAACCTGTTGGGCGTATTGAATGACTTTTGACGACATGTGAATCTAGCATGCCTCTTTGGCTGTTTTGAAACACACGTATCTAGTACAAGCGAAGTAACGGAGTTTAGTGCTGAAGGCAGTACTACAATTTGCGAAGATCTGAAAACAGTGGATTGCATAAAAGCTTGAGTATCCAGTAAAAAGGTCAAACGAAACAGAACATCTGATCAACGGTGAGTTTTTGCTGAAAGGCTGAAGGTTTTGCTATTGTTTATTACAAATGCTTGGCCATTTTAATATCGGCATTACTATTAGTTTATTTAGTGAATGATTCGGAGAATTATTGAGTGATTTTTTAAAAAGGGGATCCTTTGTCTGATTTTCCTATAAGCGGACAGCGGTTTGAAGTACAGCAGTAGTATCATAGTGTACGATCAAGCCGATGCTATTTTGCTAGGTGGGAAATGTATCCGTAAGCAAAATAGTGTTTACAGTCGCTTGGGTCAAATGCTTGTGTGTATACTCCAAAGTAGTTCCTGACACAGGGTTGATAAACAATGATCATCGTTGCAGAAGCGACTTATTTATTGCTCCCAGCAAATTTCACTAATTACGTCGGTCTCTGGATACAGTAAGGCAGGCATTTTATTTTTATTTAAAACACGTACAATTCTGCGAGCAGTTGCAAAGATGTTCATTTCATGATCAAGACTTGAATATTAGATGTCGTAATATCTAATCCGCAAACCCTCTTCTGGCAATAAGAAGTAGGATCAATTTATTCCCGAAGCGCTTAACACTTCCTCGGTAGTCAAAACCTGTTTAAAGCAAGGTATAAGCTTCAGTTTGGGCTATGAACCGTTTAAGACCAGCCCCTTATAAAAGCAGGACAATGCAGTGCTAAAGGATTCTGTGTATGACAATTAGATAAGACTTTTTTAGTAAAGCTAAGCCTTCTCGGGAATCAAAGTGTGGCATTATTCCAAACCTAGCTTTCTAGGTCTAAAATGACGCTGTCGAATGTCGAATGGATTCGTAACGCCAAATTTACTTCATTGTTGACTTAAAATTGCCGATGGTTGAATTGATTGACAGAGCCAAGTGTTTAAACCAGTAAAAGCAATTGTTTTATTGGTTGTTATTGCACGTTAGGACACGAGAGTGCAACTGTTACTGAACACGTGAAACAGGAAACAGGCTGGTTTTGCGACTGATGGTGTGAAGTCGGACAACACGTGTTGCATTAAATATTTATGATTGTTGTCAGAAATATCACAACAGGAAAATTCTCGACGTAGCATGTTACTTTTCGTCGGAAAGTTGCATTGAAAAAAACATGGACTTTTGCACGAAATGATGACAAAATCTGCTTGCGCAAAAACGAACGTCATTAAGTAGCGAACTGATAGAAAAAAGGAATTTATTCTTAGCACGTTGCTTGTTGATGTTCTCAGTTAATGGCTAGCTCCTCTTCAAACTTTGCCTAAGACTAGCAAAGCTTTACATCTGAATGTTTCACAAATATTTGCGTTGCATTATACAATATATCTGTGTTATTTCGAACATCAGCCCCTGATCGTCCTTTTAGTCTGACCTTTTGCAAAAATGATTGTCTTCAGTGGTAGTTGGCAGAACAAACAAGAGTGCCAAACCAAAAATCTCCGGCCTAAGATTGACAGTACTTCATTGCCCTTTTGGATACATGCATGAGATGCAAGTGATTTGTACAAACAGTTCGGCAGCCATCCGCTGTAGCTCCAACTGCTCTGTCTCCCTGTGCTGTATAAGGCTGGTGTTCCCTTCGCCACGTGACATCGAACCCAACTCTTTGTAGCTGATGATGCCCTCCCTTACATTGACCGCCAAATCTGCACGCTGCAAACAAGGTTGCATTTATCTGCTCATTCCATTGGCTTATCACTCAGCTTGTGGAATGAAAAATCGATTTTGAAGCGGTAACAAGCGTTGGAGGTTATGTAATCATTGGCTCAAATGCATGTCCTAATCACCTTCAGCGCATTTTCATTAACAGTAATAAGATCGTACGTATACCATTAAGGACGCTCGAGCGAGTTTCCCACATACATTTAATAGACTCATTCATGATGATATTTGAATCGACCGCATTGAGTCACAGGATATAAGCACATTTTTACCCAGAGTATATATATGATTTGATAACTCCCATTGAGTACCTCGCAAAACGTGATCAGGTAATTTGATTATTAAGCCTCTATCTTTTCCTGTTGGAGTTGGTGAATAAAGAAATGTTTCTGCTGTGTTTGAAACATATGCAAAATAAGTTGACATGACCATTAGGCGATTCACAAACATTGCACTTGTAGAAAGCCTGCGCGGTGCATGATATTCCGGCAACACATACAAGGCTGGAGAGTTCTCCGTTGAATGGAGGGTTCTTGAAGTTGTCCTCTCTGTGATGGGCATCCTATTAAGGGTGAACAAAAAATGACTTTTGGGATTCGACACTCTACTCTGAATTCTAATTATCGCTATACCAACCCATAAATGTTAGTGGGCCAGTAAACAGACTAGGTCACTAGCATTGCCTTCTTTAAGCCTGGTTTACAACAGATACCTCCAATCTCTTCTATTGCTTAATCAAAAAGATTCTAAGCTTTAGGTCTAAAATAGTAAGATTCTACTAGAAAATATTATTTTTACAGCAACAGTCGTAAAGTAGTTGACAACAAGCCAACAAATGACAAGGGGAAGTTGCATTGGGGTTATACCCCCGCTTCCCCGCGCATAGTCTCCTTTTTCGAATGGTGTTTTTCTATCACGCATTGGCATGAATGCTTGTTAGACTGCTTGGCCACCCCTTCGTTTGGCATTCCCTGGGCCCTTGCCTACGCGATCTGTAGAAACAATGCCAATGCAGTGAATGGTCTCTTAATTAAAGAAAAAACTCGAGACATGCAATTGCAGCGAGGCTGATCAAAGTTGGCTGACAACCATTAAACAGGAACTACCGTTCTCGCGTGTAACGTCATCCTCATTATTTATTTATTTATCTCTATTGTTTGTTGTTTACCTTAGTGTCTTGTTAGTCACGTCAATGCTGAAGTAAACAATGGTATCTTAATTCATCAATTGTTTGGTGAAATGAAGAGAACATTGATGGCACGGCCTAAGACAATATGTAATGCCAATTGTTTATCAGACCACGAGTATAGAATGTTTATCAGACGATAATGTAGTTAGCCATGTGGGCTGCCAAGTAGAGAATAAGAAAACACGTTCACTTACAGCACATTTACGTCTGAAGAGATGCCTTTCTGTAGTCTATTATCACTAGAAAGAACAATTGAACGGACTCGCCACTTGACTAAGAAGGGAATGTTAAATATACAACTGACAAATTTCTTTTTGCTACCGATTTTGTGCAGAGCCCCCTAGTTACCTGATAGAACTTCACCACTGCTCCTAAACCCTGTTGAAAACATCAGGCTCTAGTGCTGTTAGTTTTTAAGTCTCGTCAAAGAGCAGTACTTATACGAGAACAAAGGGTTACCATAACTACTACAAAATGATTACTGGGTTAACAGTGTCCAAGACCATACTTATATCCATCTATTTCTGAAAGCTTTTTTCAAATGTTTCGAGCTCAACCATGACAGACCTTGCAAACTGCTACCTTTTTCGTATTGTGTGGAAAGGCAGGGACCTCCATTTCTCTTATGACTGTAGCTGTGTGCTGCTCAAAAAAATTTACCACACCCTAGGCTGTTCTTTGCGACATGTTTCTTGAAACCACACCATTTTATGATCTGAGAAATGATTCAGAGCAACATTTTTTTCCATTAAAAGGAATTTTGGTCTAGCACATGCTCTTTTTGACAAGGAACGCTGTAGCAACTGTAATTGTGATTTCTGATTGAAGATCGACTGTATCGGCAACTCTCCTACAGTAAATGATTGCCAATTGTTTTGGCAAACCACTTTTGATAGTTTATCGCGGATGAATTCACTTGTTGTCCATGTTGAGTCGGGAAGCTGGATTTGGTATTTGGCTAAGAAGAAACACAAGAATGGGAAAAGGCAGATCGTTTGCAAGTGGGGCAGAAGCTCGGCAGAAGTAGGTAGTTTTCAATAGCCAATGTGCTTAGGAGTAGGTTCTGCATATTTGACGATCAACTAGTTTACAAGGTTTCCGACGAAAGGGGGGGGGGGCGGGGATTCCCCCCCACTTTTTTGTAAAACAATAGAGCTTTTCTGAATATCTTTTGTTATGACTGTTAAAATCTTCCATGGCCCCTCCACTTTCCAACCTGCGTCGGAGCCCATGATTTATGTCGATGATTACAAGGTACATATGATTACGATGATTAGTAGTTGTGATTACAAGGGAAACACTCACTTGAATTAGGCGTAAATCTTCGATGCTTAATTGATTTATGGTCCACCGGCATTCGGTAGCAGACGTTTGGCGGCGGGCGGTCGAAGGACAGGTGGAATCGGACACGCGTGCGGTGTGACACCGATTTATTAGATATTGCGTGTTTTGCGAAGATGTGTATGAAATTAGCTGAAACCAAAACGAAATCGTTGCAAACAAAACGATCGCCACGCCAGGTGCAGCGGAGAATGTACGGGAATGAATCATTAATACCGCATGGAATAATCCGTTCAACTGAGATTTCATTTGAAACGTGATTTCGTTTTATATAAAGGATTATTACACAAATCATCAGTTTCGGGTGTTTTGGAGTAATATGCCGAGTTTGAGCTCCATCTTGTCATGAAAAGCGCTTTTATCAATGGCCACAAATCTAAACACCTCTTATGTGCGTAAATATAAGCAATGGCTCTGGGTCACTTTATCAATCTAACGTATGAGCTTGTTTAAAATGGCTGCAGTTCTTCTGAAGGCAGTTATCACATCCCGGTGAAGAGTTTCAAAAATAATTTAATTAAGGACATAAAGAACAAGATAAAAGGCTCTATAAAGACGACAAGCCAAATGAACCAGGCAATATTCCCCTCATAAGTACTCAAAGAGTCTCTCAAGAAGAAGTACAAAATATATTGATCTTGCGAATGTTTTATGAATAGGGAACTTAAACTATGTTTGAAGGGAGTTTTTGCTGCAAACTATGGATTTAAAAGCTGCTGCTTGTATATCTGGAGTTTTGCAGCCATTGATACTAGTTTTATTCTTACTGGCTTGGGGTGCCAGGAATGAAGAGGAAACTCGGGATCTTTCTTGCACTTGAAATGGAATTGGCATCAACTTTTTTGCTGCTGCAAGGGCTCCGACGCAGGTTGGAAAGTTGAGGGGCCAAGGAAGATTTTAACAATCATAAAAAAGATATTTAGAGAAGCTCTATTGTTCTACAAAAAAGTGCGCCATGCTATGATTCCAGCACAAGTTATTCAAATATTTTCACCCCAACTAGCTTCCCTGGCTCTCTTCTATGCCACGCCCAACCACGCCTTTTTGGCGAAAGTGAATAGCTACCCTATAAAAAGATTCGCGCTACGCCACTGGTGGGACAAAGATTCATTTGTTTGTCAAGAAGCCTGAAAATTTTCAACAGTTTTAATGAATGCTAAGCTGAACACTCGATACCTCGAATACACCTTCAAGTATTCTAGTCGACTATAACGAAAAGTTCTGGTCTAACGAAGAAGAATGGTGAATTCGAAGAAAGTGACAAATTTAAGTGGATATGAGTATATCCCTGTTTGAAAGGAGAAAGTCGAAGTTACTCGTTTATTTCGCAAAAACATTCTTTAGGCTGCTACATGCAAAGCCGAGACGTGACATGTCTCTCGTTTCCATGGTAACGTGAAACAATAGCCATGTGTGCAGGACTCCTAGTCGTGAAATATTTATGATCCGATCAAGACTGTAATCACATTAATAATTACATCATTTGATACAATGCAACCTTCTTCCACTTTTAAGCCCAAAGTTTTCGACTCCGTGGTCATTGTTATCCTCCTTAATCTTTGCCACCTTGTGCACATGAAATACCCAGCTTGCTGAAGCTTTAGTGACGATCTGCCTTCGGTTACAATAATAATACATGCTATGAAAACAGATGTCAGACAAGAGAGAAGGCATGAATTGTAACATTCACTGGCTTGTATACTTGTAATCACGCAGATAAGGTACAAACTCTAGACAGCATTTGGAAAGGTACTACAATGCAGGCCTGCAAGACTACGGAGTAATAGAAATGTATTTTAGCATGGATATACTTGACATAGTTCTCTCCTTCCCTTATCAGCACAACGAGTTGTACATATCACACTCGTCTGCATCCTGCCTATCTCGACAGTCATTGCAGTACTTTCTTCTCCCTTCTTCAGTATTCCTGGCCGCCACCGCAGCCGACTTGGCCACGTTCTTAGCAGCAATCGCGCTTGACTTGGCCACGTTCTTGGCTGCCACTGCGGCTCCCTTCGCCATGTGTTGCCATATGTTCCCCCATGGGCTTCTCTTCACACGGTCCTTCACCCCAATATCTTCAGTGTCATCATTCTCGTCGACGTCCTCTTCGAAGGACTTTATGGCACTTGATTGGCAGCTTGCAATCATCACAGCCAAGAAGGCACACAAGAACAGTAAGCTTTGAGATTTCATCTTGAATTCTGTCGTGTCCTCTTCCCTTGTACCTAATCCTTGCTTTTGGCCAAGCCCTCCATCCTCCAAAC
The DNA here is from genome assembly GCA_003864495.1 of Nemopilema nomurai. Classification (NCBI taxonomy): domain Eukaryota; kingdom Metazoa; phylum Cnidaria; class Scyphozoa; order Rhizostomeae; family Rhizostomatidae; genus Nemopilema; species Nemopilema nomurai. The sequence goes on from ML133402.1 coordinate 1,552,190, forward strand.
TTATAGGTTTTTGGAACTCTTCCGGTTGTGTGTAGTTATTTGTGTCAATCAAAACTGTCTAGCAATCAGCTATTAAAAATATGTGATAAAAACTTCCGTTTCAGCGATCATTCAGCTTCTATCAGGTCTGAAACAAAAATCAACAAACCAGGCCACGTGAAGCATCAAATTCTTACCACGTGAAGCAAAAAATTCCCGGTTCAATTTTTTGTGCAAACAAAATCCAGTTTATGCATGGCTTTTGCAATTCTCAGATCATACGATCTCTGTATGTATAAAGTTGGGCCAACATGGTCCTCTATCTCGATGTGTTTCCTAGAATGTTAGCTAAAAAAGTCATACCGTTTTCTAAGGCACCTTTTTCTGAGTTTGCATATTTCTTAGAACGGCCAATAAAAAGGACCTTGTCATAAGACAGAATTTACTCATTAACTTCATTAGTAGGTGCTCGCTGAATTTAGCCAATGTTATGATAATCATTTTCAAGCCTCCAAGACTCAACCTCTTTCCTAGCGAAAGGAAACAAAACCTAGGAAATTACATGGACAGGGACTTGAGTCTTGGCATTTCGTTGGTTTTTATTCAAAATATCAACTTTTAAAAGGTTTTAACGGCACTCTTGCTTAAAATTAAGAGCTCTCCTGCTGGGAGATATTGCCGCAGTGGCCGTTAAAAAGAAGCCGTGAAGAGGAGGCCGTGAAGAGGAGGCCGTGAAGAGGAGCCCGTGAAAGCGCAAGAGGCGTTGCGTTGCTTTGACATCAACATGCGATTATAACAGTCTCGATCTTTGCGCCACGTCACGAGTATCCGACCAAGGCGAAAAGCTAAGCAGGAGGTGCATCGAACAAACAAACTGCGTTGTTTTTCGCACTTCTTGTTGTGTTTAGCGGGCTCTATGCTGGCAAGAGATGTTTTTGCTAACACTAACAAGAGGGTCAGCAGTGTGAAAGCATATCCGGGGCTGCATTATTTCCTACTGATCAGCGCTTTCTTGTGCAGCAACTTTCTCGCACGAGAAGCACTATGGTAAAATTCACTATCGTTTTTGCTTTCATCTTCAAGGTTTCCTTCTCGACTCAGCGTTTCGTAGCTCTTCCGCCAGAGCCTCCAGTGTGTTGGATCACGTGATAAGTTGTGATTTATGTCTTTGCATGGTGGTCGTTATTTGTAGTATTTGAATCGATGAAAGACACGCTAAAATTCTCAAAGCAAATAGCTTCAATGTTTGTTTCATAAGAGAATTTTCACGCAAATGACAAAGCAACCTTCTTTTCAGGATGATTCAGAGAAATGAGTGAAACTTCAAATTCGCCGGGTCGCCGCACCCATCTCATCTCGCGTTTGAAAATCCCGAATTCAACAGGAGGAACCATGGCAGAATATGTTGTGAGTTCTTTTTATTTTATTATTCGTATTATTTAAGTATTTCTTAGCAGCTTCAGAAATTTGATGACGGTTTTTTGCTAATGAATCGACGCATCCAGCTAGGCCTTTGCTTTGCTGGAATTGAAGAAATCTTCGAACAGTCAGACAGGCTAGGATTGGTTCGTTCCTTGTAACACGTGGTTTGAGCCATGGAACTGCCAACGATTAGCAGTCGCCATCACAATGCCTTATCGGGAATTACTCCTAACCAGGCTTTGCTGAAACCCCTCCTGTATATTTTGTCCGAGCAAATCGCGACAAACGCAGGACTGTCCTTTGCATGTGAAAATACATCTTTTTGTTGAATTCCGAAAATAATGACAATTCCAAAACGCTTTTACATAGTAAGCAGTTGATATTATTTAGAGATTCATACTTAGCAATTGCGAATGAACAGATTTCTCTTCTTTACTAAAATTTATTACTATCCCTTTTGTTATTGTTCTTAAGAATTGGCGTATAACCAGGGCGTTTGACATCAACCGCTTTTATGAAAACAGAGAGCACAAAGAGGAGGATATAGCCAAAAAGTCGCTGTATTTATGGGCAGGACTAACGTAATCTCCACGCGAGACTTGGGTTTACTAAGCACAAAACAAAGATTTTACCAGCCAAGCGTTCTATTTTGTTTTCTATATTTACGTATCGAAAGCTTCTTTTAAAATCGCATGCCCTGGAGAGGGAGATTATTCTGCACAGTATCGTTGTTGTTAACATAAAGCTCTCGTGTGTGAGATGAACTCGGATTTATAAGATGCTGACTTCAGACTGACTTTAGATTGACTTCAGACTAAGTTTCACAGAAATTATTGAACAATGAATGAGCAAATCGCTAATGAACAACCATATAAAAAGAAAGAAGAGCCAGATTTGATGGCTAACACTACAACATGAAACACACGCCATTTATAACTATCACATTACATAAGAAGCAATAGACCGATGAAAAAAACGAGGCATAGAGCATTATAACACTGATGACATCATGACAAAAAATAGAATGAACATAACGCTACTACAGGACAACATAATAAATGGGGTCATGGGGTAATGTTAATAAACGAGTAATGGAATGGAAATGGACTACGCACCAGCAATTATTGCACCGATAAATGCTACGTAACAAGCGACAATAAACCTATGGCGTAACGAACGCTTTCGACCAATGTGGCCCCTAAGATGTGCTGCATGTCTAGCGTAGCCTTCCACGACATTCTTATCCCAATGCCCTTTTACAAGAACTAAGGAGATAAACTATGGACCACGAAAACAGTTCATTCAATCCCAAGCTCCGGTGCAAGGTGTGATGACGTCGCTTGATTAACTAGGCCCAGTTCTTTATAGTTCAAGGCCTAGGATACTTGGTAATATTAGAAAACCCCACACCGTGTTTACTCTCAACGAACTATGTCGATACGCATTAAAAACGTTTGGGCGATTCATGAATTGAAGATCTTTTTCTATACGATAGCATAAAAATCAGTGAATATAATTGTAGCGCAGTTTCCGGCCTTATTATGTGCATTGCTGTAGCTGAGATATGCCAGATTCCATGGATGATATTGATTAAATGTTCATGTAAGATGTAAAGCCATGTGACGCTCAAGTAATGCTAAGATGAATAGAAAACCATCCTTCTTTACATTGTTCTTCCCCTTGGAAAGAATTGTGTGATGTTTTTCTTGACACTTCGTCTGCATTCAAGTTATTTTTATACAACCTGCTATTGCATAACTGCTTAGATTTAGAGATAATCGGTAAACCAGTTATGAACTTTGAATTCTAACGAAGTAGGGGATCGCCCGGGAACTCTTTCAATAAAGGCAATAAAGGAATAAATTTCAAAGTAACTGGATTAAAATAACAAAGTTGGCAGCAAAATCAAAACTATGTATGTAAACCCCTCCGTCTCTATTGGGGGGAATAAATACAGGCACAGTCCTTGAAGTTGCTAGGCTGTATAGCACAAGTCATTTGGGTTACATGGGTACTACTGTGAACTGGCAATGTTGGCTTTGCCTTCAGTCTAGCTAACATCTAGCTTCCAATTATCTAACTACTGACTTCTGTCATGTGGCTACGCTTTTGATGACCTCTTCTGCCCTAATTCAAGTCAAATCAGGTATGAATTATTAAGAAATGACAGTTAAGGTGAAACATTGTTAGCTCTAGCAGAATATTTGATGCACCAATTACAAATACCTATGCAACATAATCTTGCCTCTCAATTTTCCGCGGCATTCTTGCAAAGATGATGGCAAAAACATATGCAGCTGTTATCAAGAGGATATAATTTCGTCGTTCTAGGACTGTTTTTAATTAGATTTTGATATTCTCCGTGTTATTACAATAATGTTCGCCGAACAAAGAATCCGGGCTCACTGTCTTAAATTAATTTAGTTATTTAATCTATTTTTATGCCTCCGAAAAAAACTCAAAACGCTTTAGATTGTTTGAAAATACCTTGCATCCTTTGTTTAGGAAAGCAGTTTAAAAAGCAGAAAGAAAATATTGAGGGCTTTAAGTGAGGAAAATGGCTTTTTAATTAAAACTTAAGAAGATTTGAGTTAAGTCTTTTTAAATTCTGACAGAAAAACAGCTGGACTTGAGCATAATTGCCCGGTGCATTTTCTAGGGTTTTATGGCCGCCTATATCTATTTAGCAACGTTCTTTTGAATCATTTTGCAGCTCAAGTATTGAAAAATTTAGAAGCCATAATTCATCTACGTGTATTGAATATACTATTAATGGTTTCGGTGTAGCATGAGTCCTTTTTTGCAATTGTAAGGTAAATGGAAAGCACTACGAAGGCAACTGTTCAAAGAGATATATTGGAACTGTCATCACTAAATAGCGGCTATCTTGAGTGTATTTCGATTTATACAACGTTTTAAGCCAAGGTTTTTGCTTGCGTACGCTGCTTGCAATTAAGGCTATGTCAACCAGTCATTTACCTTGATAGATGGTCAGTTTTACATGAATCTTGCATTAGGTGCGTATACTTGTTGAAGAGTTCAAAACATTTACGATGATTCAGGCTTGCTTTACCGGGCGTTTTTGATTCATTCAGCACTGTTGCTAAACGATTGTTGCAAGTGGCTGTTACTGTTTTTAAACGAAATGAAAACTTCTCAAGAACGTTAGATAGTGGCTATTCTTTCTCTAAGCAGTTATCCCCCAGCATTTTGTTGTATAATTGCTAAACTTTGTATGTATTCATGCAAAAAACTTGATAAACTCTTTCAGACGGAGCCATACCAGGCAACACTGTAGATACCGTCTTCTGGTCTTTCCTCAAAGCTCCACCTTCCAGAATGGGGTATGGGGTGGTAGGCCATCGTTTTGTTGAACATCCCCAGCTCCATTCTACGTCATGGTTGGCTTTCCAGAACCTCCATTCGTTTCAGACACGGTATTTTTACAACAGTGCTGAGTGAAAAATGATGCCAAAAATGAACAAGAAGCTCTGTGGTAAACCCCAACAACTCCTTCTCCGTGTGTCTCCAAGAATAGTTGTATTAAGTGTCCAGATCGCGCAAAACAATGCACAGAAATAATTTATCAACGCTCTTGAGGGCTTACTTCTGATAATTCAAACAGTATTGAGTTTGACAAAGCAATTTCATTGAAAATTACACAACATGGCGCGAAAATCTTATTAAAGCTACCCGTAAGCTGTGAAAAAGTAATTCAGTATAATTCGATTTAAGTAGTTTCAATTACATCCAGCTTGAATTATGGCAGGAAATGAGATTGTGCAATGATTGAAGCTATTAAATAGAGCCATTATCTTTGGTGCTGAACATGTCTTAATTTCTTAAGCTATTGTTATCAATATTCAAAACGTTTTGTATTCACTGGAATTGATTCAATTGCGAAATTCTCACAGGAGCAATTGGCCTGTCCAACAATGTACAATGGCGATTAAAATTGTCTTTACTGCTCAAGAGACTAGCCTAGAGAAGCACGTCCGTCTTTATGACGAAATGGGAACATTACCAAAGTTATGCTCGTTAAGGTAAAACTGATTGTATACAATTGGCTATTATGTAGGCGTGTGATTTATTTCTATGGCGCCTTTGATGATGAAAATTGAATTGGTTTGAATAGGCCTTTGTTTGCGGGTTGATATAAAAATGTCGAGGGCGATATGTAGGATTGTAAAAAAGGACTAGCAGGGTGAACACAAGAAATGAAACATTTAATAAAATCAGACGAAGAGGTGAGTGATTGTATGACAAAGATGGAATGATTAGCGTGTATCCCGCTTGACCGGCTGCTAGTGTTAATTAGCACGTCCCTACACGATAAAAGTATCCAAATCTCGTTTGAAGTCTGTTAGTGGACTGTTGTCATCAGAAACATGGGAGTGTGACGCATTTGAACTCAAGAAATGATGCGTCACTTCTTTCGTTCATGACTTGTTCTTTAATGCATTACTATTTTCGCTGTTCAAAGATTTTTCCAATTTTCAACTACCAAGAGGCATTGACATCTTAGATTTAAAAGGCAATAAATGTTGGCGAGTCTTGAGTGGTTTAATTTAGACTTAACTTTAATGAAAATCGGATGATCAATTTTCCTTTCTGCTGTAGCAAGCCTTAGCCAAAATAACACCTTTTTTGTTGATTTCACTATTACACTGATAATTATTTTTGGTGAGGCTTTCTACTTTGGAGCAATGACAAATGTATAAAGGTGTACGTCTGTTATCTGCTTCAAAAAAACATATCGTTCTCTTTAACATGCCCCATTCTTACTTATGTGTGAGTGTCTCAGAAGCTTGTTGCACGTGTTCTGTTCACTTGTTTTGATTTTCGGTTATCCTTATTTGCAGTACGAAGACCTTGCAGCGATGAGTCCGTCGCTGAGAGAAACGTGGCTATCAGAGCAATGTGCGTCGTTCGAGAATGAGAACAAGAATTACTTCTACGTCGAGAAGGAGACTTACGTCGAGGGCCTATACAAATACCTAAGGAAAGTCACCAAAAGATGGTCGTCCTGGAACCATAAATCATTTGGGCCCATCACGTCTAGAGAGTGAGTTACTTTGCTATTTGTTTTCAAGTTGTGAAAAGACTTTATCATAAAGGTATCATGTTGAATGTCATCATTATCAGGGCAACATTTTTAGGCCCAAATTCCTAAAAATTTCTAGCAATGTTCTGGTACTCAGGCAATGAAATGACGTTCGGATTTTCGATAAACTGTGGCGTCTGCTTGTACTGCACTTCAACCAGCACAGTTCGACCAGCACAGTGCATGCATATGCGCACGATTCGAAGTCTTGAGTGGGATCAAGATCACCTTGCATCATGCCAGCTAGCCATAAAATGGCTACTAACACTGCGATTATGGTTCTCAATTTGAACATATCTACTTGACAGGATGGACAATATATTCTTAAGCCCTGTGAAGATGTTTACTGACTTTTACACTAAAATAATTGTCTTCAGATGGACGCAAAAAGCTTTTTGCACCTGCATCTAGTCTTCTACGCAGGCCAGTTCAATAAACTCTACTATCCAATATGTGACTATCCAAATATGAAATGGCCAATGGAAGCTTTTGCATATTGTATACGTTTACATACAGCAATTCAAGATATACTTTGCTTATTGTCACTGCAAATTTCTCTGTGAATTTGTCAGTTTTTGATACATAATGATAATATTTTCTTGTCAGTTTTTTGCTGCTTTCTACTGCAGTTTTGTTTTAATAATGACTACTTCTCTTTTAACAATTGAGTTTCTTTGCAGCCAAATAAAGGAGCTACTAAAATGGGAGCGATCGCGTGGATTTCGTCACCATTCCGGGCAAATTCGTAACAGAGGAATCAGTTCTTCTTCTGAACAGGATGCAGAGACGAACCCACTAGAGAAATTCGAAATATTTTGTTCATGCTCGGAAAACTTGCTAAACGTTTTCAAGAGAGACATTTACAAGCCTCTTACTGAGTATTTCCTGGACTCGAATACTAGAGTGACTTTGCAGGAAATACCGGAGGCACTGGAGTCATGTCTAAACAAATGGGAGACTTTGCTAACGTCTAAAGAAGTCGATGATAGGCTTTTCAGCAAGGACAGTGAGAAGGAGATATTCATGAATAGCCTCAGAAACAAAACGTCAGAGTATGACCTCGTACTCAGGCTAGTTCCAGACCTCTTTGAAAAACACATCGAAGCTTTGAAGCTGGCACGTCGATGGAGACTGATTGTAAAGGCCAGCGATGTCAAACGACGAGGGACGTTCACTATGGCTATGCCCCAGGCAGTTAAACTGTTGAAGCGGCGTGAAGAAATTCAAAGGTCAATAAGGTCGAGAAGCCAGAGGAAGAATTCGATGGAGAGCAATGCGAATAGCAGTGATGCGGAGTATCATAACAGCGAAGAAGCGCAGGAGCGGTACAGAAAGGTATTGAACGAGCTCGAAGACACGAAGGCAACCTGCCTTCTGTATGAAGACGAGATATCAGTTTATAAAGAAGATTATGATCAAATGAAGCGAGAGTTGAGCTCAGTAAAAGACACGTGCAGGGAACTACACGCTAAGATGACTGAATCAAGTTTGCAGGACCGTATTGATTCCCCTGAGGAGGAGGAGAGCTCAGCAGAGTACTGTAAAGTCTTAAAAAAGGAACTTGATCACACTAAAATGAAGTACTGCAGCCAACGAATCAAACTATTGAATGCGAAGAAAAGAGTGGAGAATTTGAACATGCAGCTGACACAATCGCAGCACAAGAACGCCGAGTTGGAGAACGAGATGCAGGGAACGCGAAGCAAGTGCGGGAAACTCGAAGATCAGCTCGTTATCTCGCGGAAGAATCTGCAGACACAGGGAGGCATGATCGATGCATTACAGCATCAATGCAAGACTTTGTATGACGAGTTAGAGAAGACGAACGAGCGGTGTAAGACAATGGAAGGCGATCTCACCATCTCAAGGCAGCGATGCCAGGAGCTAGAGCTAGACGTACACCGAAGGATTTCTAGAGAAGAAGGGCCGGGGAAAGAGAACCAACATTTGAAAGACAAGCGCAATAAAGGTATGTTGAAATGCGTTCATTAACAGAACAATTCGGTCTAACGTAGTTTAACGTTTCTAACATTTAAACCAATAAGGTTGTCTAGCCTTCATGAAAATCCGCACACACTCTGCCACAAACGACCTTGACTGTAGTGAACAGAAGAAAATTGTTTCTCTTTTGATAATTTTTGCCAGTCGAGAGGATGGTATTCATTTATCGGTCAAATGATGAACCATTGTTACCAGACAAAAACATTTTCTGACAAAAAGACATTTCTTAGTTCAAGATCGATGAATCACACAAATAGACTTGGACCAATAAGTCAATAGACGAATATATCGCCATAAACTTTAAACACGTATAAACTATTGCGCTATGACCTTAAGTTGTTCCCTTGTGCCTGTTGTTTAGCGTAGCTTCATCATCATCGTAAGCTTGTCGTAGCCCTACGCGATGACAGTAGCTAACTACTTCTAAGTATACCATATCTGTTTTTGTCACTCTTAATGACCTTGAGGCTTAATTTACATCATTTATATGTCTTTTGTTCTGTTTTTCTTCTTTGTTTTAAGCACAGCATCATAGTGATAAAATGCATCTTTTTCAGCTAAAGAGCGAAAACCAGTTGCCAAGACTGAATGCATTTTCCCTGAAATAAACAGAGGTGAGTTGATTCGATATGTTGTATCAATCATTTCCTTTAGCAAAAATTTTGAAAATATATCTAAATTGATCTGATTTGTGAAATAGGAAGAGAGGCACTAGGCATTAGAAGCAGGAAAGGCTTTAGCTAATTCAAAGTAGTCTGGTATAACCACAATAATGTAACACCCACGGTATCCTAGGTCATAAGCAATCGAGCTCAACCTTGAAGATCGTTTCCCCTTGAAACATGTTAGGGCATGATAGGAAGGTGAAAGGGCATGATAGGAAGGTGAAAGGGCACGATAGGAAGGTGAAAGGGCACGATAGAAAAGTGAGAGACCATGATAGGAAGATTCGTGCTTTTCTTTGCTGTCGAAGCTCTGTCAAAATCTAAGCTCTCTCTGGTTGGAGGCGCTAACACTTTGATTGAAATGCAAAACCCTCATAAGAGTGTGGAGCGTTGCAACATGGAGCCAGATAGAAGTGGTTTTAGAAATGCTTTTTCAGACAAAAAAGACCCTTCTTAGTTCAATAGCGATGGCTTACATGCTGACTTAAAGACAGTAGACCAAAAAATTTCATACACTGTTTAAAGTAGTTTTAGTGTTAAAAGCCTAAATCTAATATCCTGATTGCTATCTAATTTGCTAAAACACCTTTTTGACAAGATTTAAAGATTCATTATTGACAAGCAACTGCCTCCACTGAGCTGTGCCCATCTTTACTTGCAGAATTCCTGGCCAGAACACTTTTCTATTTTTGAACATTTCTTTTACGAATCAGGCCTTTTCCCTCGCTTTTTATAATCTGCAAATCTTAATGGTTTACCGCTAATTAACCTATTGTCCAATGCCATTTTGTGATATCGTTATTTGCCAACTGTGACTGAATTTTGACATCAATTTCCTCTCATTGTTTTAGGTCGCTCTTCATAACTCCATTTGCAGCGTGGAATTCAACTTGGACACTTAGAGAATTGCATTTCAAGTAGATTTTCTTTACCAATACACAAGAGAGAGAAACTTTGCTTAAACTAAAAGATGTCTTAGCTTTTTGCAGTGCGGTTTGAATGAGACTGGCGACCCAATTTTCTGCCTTCTCTCGACATTGAATTAGGGCTTGAATGTCTAGCATAGGCCCGTGTTTCAATTAGCAACAGTGCTCTCGTGATAAACATATTTCAACGCAAGTATTGTCTTGTGGCAAAAGGAGAGTTCTTTAGTCTAAATATTCTCATTGCTTATTCTCTTACATCGAATTTCCATTTTACTCTCCTTAAATGTACTACCATGTAGTACAAGAACGAACCCATCGTTATTTTGTTAGCAACAAATTATATTTATTGTTTATATTAATGTATGTGCTCAAGATCAATCCAATTACATACATTGTAAATATGAAATTGTGTTAAATTTATTTCTTAAAATTTTCATAAATTTTGATAGTGTTGAACATCTTATGTTGACATTGACCTAAATAGTAGTTTCTTAATTGAGTTGACATAATTAAATCTTAGATTATACAAGAGTATTTATATGAAAATTTGAATAAATTTGAATTTTACATTTGCAATTTGTGTTGATATCAATCGCTTTGTTCTTTTCAAAGTACTTCTTGAACGCAGAAATTGCAGGTCCTTTATCTCATTTTACCGGCTGTTATTTTTCTGAAAAGCTATGCATTATCGGTCGGGCATTTGCTGGAATCTTTTAGGTATAGACATGAATGCTGGATTGCGTATCTGCATCTTTGCAAAGTCCAATCAAACACCCAAGCAAGATTTTGCTTGTATGCATCTTCAACATTCTCTTCTCAATCTTCATTGTCTGTTAAGAATCAGTTGAGGTTACTTTCACGCTCCAGCATTCGCCTTTTCCCCAATTAACTTTGACATTGTCTGACATGTAAAGCTTATAAATTTAATCAGATATTTTCATGAATTCCATCCTAATTTGCTAATGTCACAGAAGCAATAGTTGCTCCAACAGATTCGATGCATATCTAATAAAAAGCACAATTTCACTTTATCGAATTTTAAACTGATAAATTTTCTCTGTGGGACCCTTCCTTTTCACTTCCTTTGAAAGCATCGGTTTGTAACAGTAGTTGCCTGGCAGGGTGGGCAGGGGGTGTGGCCCAACCAGCAAATATTTTACAGAAGCCCCAAAGTTAGTCAGGAGCGCCAAAGTTAGCCAATTGCGCCAAATACTATTGTCTCATAATCACAATGTACAAACGTGGATTTCCAAGGGTGCTCTTTGCAACCGTTTTCAACCACGAAATTAATGTTGGATTATAGTGATAATTGATATGTACTTAACTTGCTTATATTGACACAGAAATAGACTGGTTAACTTTAGAAATGTTAGTAAGTAGCATATAGTAATTATTTTGTTTAAAGTTTTGGGCTATTGCTTTTAAAAAAGATGTAAAACATTGATAAAATTGTAAGCTTTAGCAAATTTTCCCAGTAGGCCGCTAGGCAAATACTCATTTATTGTTCATAGTTTGTCGATGGCCTTTTGAGTGAAACACGATAAATTTGTCTTGACGTAACAGATATCTAGAGACAATTTGCGAAATGTGATTCTATAAGTCTCAATTTTCGCATTGAAGGAATATCAGTGCTCCATCAATAGAGCACGCCATACATGAGTCATACATATCACAAGTTTGTTCCACAATTGGCCGTGGGCACACTCTTCGCCGTGGTTTGCTTTGGCCATCGATTGAGTCCTCTCGCCTGTTTGACCCTCCACCCCCACTCTCACATATTTGCTTCTCATGTAACAAATCTTCTTACAAACTCCCAAAACGAGCTAACTTTTGACAATATTTCGTTTTATAAGCAATTCATAGTCCTCAAATTCCTTCAAAAGTGCCCCTCTTGTGTCATCGTGGTTTGAATCTCATTGATGTGAGACATGAGCCAATGAGCTTGGCCCTGCTACTTTAAAGACCAATGGCTGACCCTTCAGGTTGTAAAATAGGCCCAGCCATCGGAGTAACAATACAGGCAGCTGATGAACGAAACAACCAAAGGTAAATTTCCTCTGAACCTGATGATAGATTATGCAAAAGAAGCTGATGGACAATGCTAACAATTTCTTTACACTCCCCCAATAGTTGGCCAAAGATTTCCAATTGTTAAAATGTTCCTTTCTCTGATAACATGCTTTTGGTCAACTTCCTTTTAACAGTTTCACAGTAGGCAAACTTTCTTCACCTCTCATCATTAACTTCCTTCCTTGCTTAGTCCAATTGTTACTTTCCTAATCAAAGAGCCTTGTTGTGTTTTGTTCTAATATTAACTTAACCCCAGTTGAAATTGTTCTTCTTTTTATCTGTTCAGTAGAGATTTGGAGACGAAGGCTCACCAAAAAAATTGCAATTTAAAGAAATTTTGCTAATTCAAGAAATGTACCACTCTGCTAATTCCATGGAATTTACCATTTTTTAGTTTTAAATTTTAAGTACTGATTAAAGCTTATACGAGTCGACTTTTCCACATCAATGTTTGTAAATCAAAACTGTGGCTTTAATCAGTTATAATGAATATTCAGAGCAACAAATCAAGACATACTTTTCCAAGGAGGTTCTCGTTTGAGAAACGCTGTGTATCCTTGTACCAGAACACGATCTACTCAAGAAGGTTACAAACTTGACAAGACAAAATCATATCGCGCGAAACGTATTGTTGTGTGGTTGAATTTCAGGGCTGTCTGTCGATATTCAGTGTGCAGTCTTCGTAACAGCCAAAGGCCATTACGCCCAGTACTCACTGTTATCAACCCTTAGCTTCAAAACCAAGCAGAAATAGGAGTCCGGGAACGTATGACGTCAGAAACCTCCGGACGATGAATGAGCTAAGTTAAGCCAATCAAAATGAAACTGCGTGTCTTCCTTTCAAGCACAGCTGCCTGATTGCGTCATGCAGTTTTAAAGCTTCCAAAATGTCCCATATTTCTCGTAATTAAGAGATATATCTGGATGGGTATATAGCCGAAAAAGGCTTAATAACAAAATATTTGGTTGTTTGTAATGGCTTAGCCTCTTGCTGTACAAAAAAGAGCGAAATGTATTCAAGGTAAATCTAGGGTAAATGCTTAATTCATCATGTATTAACTAAATTAGAAATGCCTTGGCGCCATTATTGCAGGTGCTAAAAACTCACGATTTCTCTTTCTTAAACATTAGGCCTGATCCTAACATAATAGCTGGTGGCTGTTCTGTTATTTATATTGATTTGCATGCACTCTAAAAGCATTTATCGCAACTGGAAATACGAGTCTTGTTGTTCGTTATAAACTGCCTTGGCTCACAAACCCTCTCACCACAGAGACTTAATATGCCGAGGTGTCAAAGAGATCATTGCATTGCATATACCGCATGGTTTCTAACCAATGAAGTTTGTAACAGGTGAAAATGTAAGCCAAACAGAGTAGCCGAGCCCAGCATCTAAATAACAATCCAAATCTATATGAAAAATGCAATAATAAAAGAATACATCACCAGAAAATAGCGTTCAGTGTACTTTCTGGCAAGAAATCGCTAGAAGTCTCATGCAGGTAAATTTCGCTGAAAAGTACGTTCAGAATGTTTGCTTGTTACCTTCGTTTGTAGAGGTACTAGATGGCTTCATTTTCACAGAGTTCCCGACGAATTTTTTGCAAATTGTACCATTCTGAATCTAATTGCAATTCTCTAGGTCTTCTCTTTGGGTTTTGCATCAAAATTCGACCAACCTCCCCCCCCCCCCCTTAATTTTTAGTAGCAACCCTGCTTTGCTTCATGTGATTTTTCACCTAATTTCCAAAAACTCGTTATAACTGTTTAGTAGCTTATGAACAGTGTTGGAAAATAAATTTCATGGGAAGCGCTTTGACGTCAATTTAACTTAAAAAAAGAGTGATTTTTATTTCATTTGTTTTTATTATGGTTTTATAAAAAAACTGAGTCGATGAGCTCAAAGGGCGAAGACCAGTTGGTGTTTTGAGAGAAGCCTCGTTCTGAAAATCAAACGCAGTACCAGAATCGACCAATCAGATAAGAAGATGGAACAATAATAGTTTGTATTCTTGCAGACAAAATTTTGAGCTGATCGAAGGAAATTTGAGAGAGACTCCGGCTTAAAGGAGAGGTCCGCGATGAGTTAACGGTCTTGATTAACTGACAAAGAAACTCAGTTCTTGGCAGCTTTTTCTTGTTTATCGAAAGAATGGCTGGAGCTAGTAATGGAAAAGCGAAATTCGCAAGTTTGCTTCTCTTGTTTCAAGGGATTTTGCTCATTTTATTTGTCGTTTTTGTCGACTACGGGAGTGAGCTCCTACCAACAGATCCTGGCAAGCCAAGGAAAGTGAATACTGAGTTGCTTGGAGGTATGGTGACACTAGTTTTCATTTTATTTAATATTTTAAGGCAGTGCCCGGTGTTGGAAGGCGCCGCGATACTTCTTAGGCCATCTGTGCTACAGGGTCAAGTCAGGTGATCTTCAGCATGGATATTGTGTTCAACTCTTTTGTTTAAACAAGCGGAACTTTGTAAAACAATTGTCCAAATTTCAATATTCACTGAGAGTTGATTTCAAGTTCACTGAGATGAATGAAATAATATTGTCTCACGCAATCTTCCATCCTAACTCAGATGTGTTTATTTCTAAAGTATTCTGTTGCCGGTTTTGGAATGGTCAAGCCGGTTGTACCCGGGTACAAGGGTACCCTTTAATCCGTCCATCCCTTTAGAGCAAACACGCTTCAGATGACTTTACATCGAGCTGTGTGTTTAATTATGTTGCAGTTTGACCAGTTTTTACTTTCGTCATTTTCTACTAAGGAAAAACTTGTTTTTTCGCACGTCGCCGGTGATACGCCGTAATAGAAATTAATGGGTAAAAGGACATCATGCAACAAAAATTGCGCCGTAATTCGAAGCTTGAATTTCTTTAAATCCGTTGATATGCTATGGCTGTTGAATAATAACTACAATTTAGAAAATTCAAGCACTGTCAATAAAAAAAGACTTTCTTTTGGAGGAAGTGCCGCACTTATTACCAATGCAGCTTATTGTTCTGGTATTTCATTTGCATTTCCAAGGTTTTTTCTCTACCAGAACAATGGTTCTCATTTTACATTTCATAAGTGCGTAGGACTAAAGTTTGCATGGCTTTCTGTTCTGACGAAAAAGTCATGTGCTGTAAAATGTGATTTTTTATTTCAAAAAATAATTTTCAACTGAAAAATCCATCTGCCCTTTTCATGGTATATTTTTCAATGTTGCTCTATGTTCATTCATTCTGAATGTTATCATATTGACCTTTAGTTGAACTAGTAAAAGTGAGCTGCTACCCTTCAACATTCATCTTTTGGATCAACATGCATATAATTCCCTCTGTTCCATCAAAGTTGTTCTTGCTTTAGACTACACACTAATGTAATGAGTGCCAAATAATCACCTGATTTAAGGCTATTGTTAAAAGTTTTGATAAAAAGTTCCTTGGTTTCTTTTGGCTAGTTTTTTGGTATGATTCATCCCTATTGATGTTTATGTGCAAATTTTTGTTGGCATCTCTTCCTTAGCTTTCTATTGTTCATAGTTATAGCACTGGATTCAAAGATTTGATTTTAAAACTGCAATGTATAGTAGGTGATAATTAATTCATAGTCGATTATAAACTATTTAGGTAACTACTAGATACTGGTGTGAAACCAAAGATTATACAGGGGCTGTCTACAAGCATGCAACATTAATATCAAAGAATTTCCCAAACCATTATGGCCACACTTGAGGCAAATCGTTTGGCCACAAATCTAGTTCTATTGACAAAAATGATGTTTTGGTCTTTCAGTTTTCCAAGATATACATTTATTGGCCCTTCTTGGTTTTGGCCTGGTGTTAACCTTTCTCAAGCGATACACAAAGGGCAGCTTGGTCCACTCATTCATGATTGTTGGCGTGATTGTGCAATGGGCAACTTTGCTTCAAGGCTTTTTCAAAATGGAGCGGAGTAAAGTTCTTCTGACAATAGATAGGTATGAATGCCAACTTGAAGTAATGTTGTATGATCCGTATTTGTCTTTTGTGTTTGAATTTTAGAATTCTGCTAAAATGCTTGTTGATATGTGACCTCAGAATTGAAAAAGTTCTGTCAAGTCTGTTTCATGGGCTTCCAGCAACCTTTGATTATCATTGCCACACTGACATGCACTTGTTTAGTTTGTGTCACATGTCGGTTTAAAAAATCTACTAATGAGTCCCATGAAGTTTGTGCATCAGTTGCTTAAATTTTAGAACTTGAGAAGCAAGAGTCCAAAGTCTAAACATAAAGCAGCTATGAGAATGTCAAAAGTGAAAGCCAACCCTCAGAGACATTGGTGGTCACACAAGACACTGGGGCCATGACCCCCTCACCCATGATTAATCTATGCCAGCCACCTGAGTCAGTAAGAAGTATAGAAAAGAGGACTAATCTTCTGAGTAGCACACCCCTTGCCTTTCTCACTTCTTCTAATTCCTAATATGTATATATTCTATATTCGCAAGTTTGTCTTGTGTGTGTATTTGAATTAGCAATATATTAATAAGAACTGCTTTTTTATTTTCAGGATGATCTCAGCTGATTTTGCTGCAGTGGCCGTATTAATTTCATTTGGAGCTTTTCTCGGAGTAGCAAATTCTGTCCAGCTGCTCACTATAGCACTCCTTGAAGCACTATTCTATTCAATAAATGAAGGAATCTGTACTACAATTTTATATGTTTCTGATAATAGCAAGACTCTCATGGTCCATGTATTTGGTGCATTCTTTGGTGTTGTGGTTGCACGAATGCTCTATCGAGGCAGGGTCTTTCGGAATAGTATTCTTCTATGCACATCATATAATTCAGAAGTATTTACGTTGATTGGTGAGTTTAAGTTATGTACTCTATTTTTAATGATTCTGAATACTAGAAATTGATTCTGTTAGTGTTGGTTTATCATATTTTTTATCTTGCTCTCTGTGAAAGAAAAAATTGTTGTTATGACCAATGTCTTTTTGTTCTGATTTTTGGGGAATGAAGTTCTTTGCCAGTTTGGGCTTCAGCGCAAAATTCTGATGCATTGTAGAGCTAGTTTTTTTAACAAACATAACACCATATGTGTTACAATTACCAAAAACTTTAACAAAGGCCAGGCAGTTCCCTCTATGTTATTGGTTTCATGTGCATGTGATCAGGGCAAGCTTTTGCTTTCAATCAAGTTTTTTATACAACTTTTTTTATAAAGGCTTAATTAAATTTGTGATAAATTAATCCAGTTGCATGCTCTTCTAGGTACCATGTTTTTATGGGTTTATTGGCCAAGTTTCAATTCTTATGGTGCAGATGATGTCACTCGGCAAAGGGCTATGGTAAACACATTTTATGCCCTGGCAGCAAGCTGTGTCGCAACATTTGCTTTTAGTGTTTTATCTAGTCCGGATTCCAAGCTGAACATGGTAGGTAAACATTTGCATAATTCTTGTTTATTAATGTTTCATCTCATTGCCAAATACTTATTATGTCCTAACAGTGAATAGAAACAAAGCAAGGTCTCTGATTCCAAATCAGGCTGTTATTAAATTCAATACTGAGGATTTGACACAAGACAGAAAAGAGCTTGTTTGTGATCTGATACTCAGACCTATTGAAGTCACAAATGGTCACTGGACACTAGGCAGGCAGGTATAGACTTACAGAACCACAATCCCAGACTGACTAGCACAGTAGAGGCGTATTTTGTCCAATGTGTAGCCACCAAACTGTGTTGCTTTTACAGATCAGCATGGGCATTTTTTTGCATGATACATTTTTAATATATCTGATTTCTCTCCATGTTTTCTTTACATCCACTGTTAAACGATCGTTAGTGGAAATAATTATCGAAACTTGTGTATGCAATAATTTTCGCACGAAATTTATAGGTCTAGATTTGTATTCGATTTGGAAATCGGTCGTTAATTAAAAATAAAATTTTAGCCACTGCTCACAAAGTAGCATCTTTGTGACAGCGGTACTATGGTTGTCTTTATACAACGCTGTTTAAAGTATAAGTATCTTGGATGATATCTAGATTTATTTGAGAAGTTTGTAACCAGACTTGGATTGCATGATGCATTTGATGACTGATGAATATGTCTGATGAAGTAATTTGATTTTGAAATATAGATTAGTGCGGCTTGGTGTTGAAAAACGTCTCGGAAGTAGCAGCCATAACTTATTGTTGCTAAATGTGGAAATAGCCGTCCGGTTTTGAAATGTTGCCAGACCGCTTTAAGCTGAGATGATCATGACGAAACAATGACGAAAGTTGGCTAATTTGTGTATATATTTATATCCACAGGGCCATATACAGAATGCCACATTGGCTGGCGGAGTTGCAATTGGCTCTGTCGCACAAATGATCATCCAGCCTTGGGGGGCAGTTCTCATTGGTCTGGTTTCTTCACTGATAAGTGTCATCGGCTGTCGTTATATTTCAGTACGTTAACCTTATCTTTGTCTTTTTTAGCAGTCTTGAGATCACCTGCATTATTGTTTCAAGCCCTACCAAATCGCTCTACATCCGAAAGGGCTAAAACATTAATAACAAGAAAAAGAAGTATTCTCACTGCCATCATCTCTGTCTCACTAAGATTTTAACAAATAAGACTACATTTTTATTAAGCTGTGGATAAATGACAGTTTATTGGGTTACGGAGTGAAAATAGACTGGAAGCATGTATGCACAGGCGTGTAAGAACTGCGCCTCTAGGGCCGGTTGAAATCTTTTTTCCCAAAGCCGTTACTATAAGGACAACGTTCTCTCTTTGGTTGAAGGCGAAGATTTTTAGAGATTTTTGGTTTCTCTGCCTTTAAAATGCAAAACGAATTTGATGATTTTCTGCAGGTAAAGCTTGAGAGAAGATTCAAGATATTTGATATCAGAGGCGTTTTGGCCACCCATGCATACCCTGGCCTGATTGGAGCAATAGCATCGGTCATTGTCACTGCAATGGCAAAGTACAGCAGTTACAAAACCAGGTGGGCGTGCAATTGTCTTCAGATAGCATTTCCACCATTCAACTGGCTTTGCCAATCCGTTCAATATTATTGGTTCTTCATTTGCCAAAGGAGGGCTCATATCAGTCGGATTTTCAACGATTTGAATTTGAAAAAAGAGAAGGAGGCCACAAATTGAATTCAAATTTATATTTGTCTTTGTTTTACTACAGATAAAGCATCGTGGTGATCTAATGCGTTTATGGACTTAATCAGATTTGTTTCCAAACAGAACGTGACAAAAGTGATCAAACTGTTCCATGATATTTGCACGCAGTTTATATGTTTAATTTCAGTTGCTCCAAAATGACTTCACATGATATCAGGCTCGCTTGTTCCAATGGGTTTTGGCTCGATTAAATATTGAGTCGTTCGGTACCGGATTCTCCTAGGAGTCGTTAGACATCCGTCACCTTTTAATTGCTCATCAATATCATTATAATAAATAAACGATCAGCATTTCATCTTTTGTTCATTAGACTCGAAAGAGATTATCTGTGAAGCGTCGTTGAATTTAAAAAGAGTTGAAAGAGCTGTCTTGTCTAAGAGATTTATTTAATGCAAAAGCTATTCAAATATTGACGTTGCGGTGCAGATTGAATGGTCATATAGGGGCTTGGATTGTCAGCATTTTCGTATTAAGGAGGAATAGAATATCACCAATATTGTCAGGAGAAGTTCTCATGAAATAATGCACCTATATGGATATTTTCTGGAATTTTAAATAATTTGTTAGGAAAACAGTAGCAAAGGCACTTGTTAGTAATTCTTTGTGGTATTTAAGCCTGCATGTTCCCGTCTAAGCGGTTATCTTTCATGCCACCTCGCCTTTTTCAGCCTCTATCGCTTGTACCCGGCTGTTACTCCAACGAAGAACTCGACCGCATACAGCGAGCTATTATCGTTTGAGCCCGACATCCCGCCCGGCCTAGGCAGATCACTCACTCAGCAGGCGGCCTTCCAACTGTCCGGCTTGTTTTTGAGCATCTCGGTGGCTGTGGTTGGTGGATTCATTACAGGTTGGTATCATTCGACCTACAAGTTGGCTCATCCCTAACTCCCCCCCCCCCCCCCCACAACCCATCCCTATTGAGAAATGTTTGTTGCAAATTGATACATTGACAGATAGTTCGAAATTTGCACATCTGCCACGAAAGAAAGCATTGTTAGTTTGTGCACTTTGTTCTGGGCATTTTGTTGGTTTCGTCAGTCAATTCATTTTAATCAGATTTGGAGGTGACCTTGGCCAAAGATTCAAGAATATGACGTAGACAGCTGTCTCGAAGCCAGTGGCTGTTAAAAGCTGCTTCTGGAATGTGTGACCATCTGACTCTCAGGTTTTCTTTCTGTGAAGCAGATGCAAATGTTAAACAGAACATATAAACCTAATTGACTGTTTGGATTTCCGTCATGGAAGATCTAGATCACGTTCCAACTTTGTGATTTTGGTCAAGAGTGCCTTCTTTTCGTACGACATCAATTTAATTTTGTAAATATTAAATTTCTAAATAATAAAATTACATCAGTCTTTTGTGTAATTAAATGGAAATACTACAGCAGATGATCAATTTAACCATTTAAACTCATCAATTGGATCAACACTTAATTTGTACACTAAAGTGATTGATTGCGAGGCTGTTGGTCACGTGACCTTTTCCAGTTCCTCTGTGGTTTTCTTAATGATACAACAGAAAACAAATCTGGTTCTTGGCCAGAAACTCCCACCTGACCTCTGTCAATTGACGGGCTATCTCCGCCTCTTTCTAGGCTGTCTATGATTTAATTTCCCCATTATGTTGCAACTTTTGCATGCAAAATTTGTTGCTTTTGAATCTTCTAAGTAATTTAAAATGCAAGATTCAATATTTTTCATGGTTTTTGATTGAGTCAAAACTTTTTGCTTTTTTGACAGGATTTCTTGTGCGAACGCAGTTTTTTGACTCAGTTGACGAGGAGGATGCCTTTAACGATTTCCATGACTTTGAGGTGAGATATATGTCTCTTGATATCGATGTACTCAAAGCGTCTAATAATAAACCATTTGTGGTATAATAGTTTAACAGAAGTCGAGGAACACGGCAAATACTTGATCTCTTGTCAATGCTTTTCCATAATCCGTGGTCTAGTGTCTGAATCTTCATACAACGTACAGGGACACTTATAGCAACTAGCCCATGTTCCATCAGGTTTCAGTCAATGTGCAAACAAACAAAAGAAAGGAAGCAGCGAAAGCAAAAAGTTCAGCAATGGAATATCAATAGTGTGTCAAAATAGATTTATGGTTTTTCGTTCATCGTTTTATCTTATCGTTCATTTGAATTTTTTTGAAAATTGTTATATTGTCGGAAAAAGACCAAAAGCTGAAAAAATGACTATTAAAAATGTTAAGATATTTTCTCAGCTTCTGGTCATTTTTCGAAGCTTGCATACACTGAGGAGTGTTGGACGAAAAGGTGCTTTAAGTATGCGAGATTAGTTTCCTCTTTCGTTTCTATTGTGAAATCTAAAGTTGATTCTTGAACATAACACTTTTTCACCATATATTACCATTTCGGTCTTTGTTGTCTGCCTCGCTGCCCAACGGCGTTTTCGGGAGACGAAACACCAGACTCAGTGGCCTTCTCAGTTCTCATTTAATGTCAAATTCGAACCTGTGCTATTTTTGGTACACTGCCAGACAGTGAATGACAAGTCAGCTTTTATTCCATAAGCCAAGTTTTAGCCTTGATCAAAAGGGACCAGAAACGCCCTGACCCATAGGAACAGAAAACTACCCTTATTCTATGGACTAGAAAAGCAATGTAACTCAAGTGGTAAAATAAAACTTTTTTCATCAACTACCCCGATTACGCAAACGAGAAAAGTCTCCATAACCACTAAATTTCCTAAAATTCCCATAGAATTCCATGTGTTGCAATTAAACACCAGAAAATGAGTCATTTGGTACCAAAGTGGGATTGTCTCTAAAGGAATCTGGGTGTCACGAGTATATCATGTTGGCACTGTTTACTCTTCCAGCTATATATAGTCATGGCTTGTAAAAGTATATAAAAGTTGTGTATCAACGAAGCGCATGTTTATTTGTCACATCCAGTTTGTTAAAGGCATAGCGGTTTTCAACGGGCTGTTGTCTGTTTTCATGTGAGAAATCGGCTTTCATGTGATCAGACATCAACTACGAGGTTAAAACACCATGTGTGCAGTTTGCTTGACAGCCAATCAGATTAACGGAGCCAATCATAATGACTCAGCAATTTTTGCAATTTGGGTATACGCTTTCCATTTATCATGACTCAATGCCTTTAAGGACTTCTTAACCTTTTTGTAGGGAGCTCTGCCGCATGTGCCTTTGTTGAACTTGCATGTATAATTTCCTGCTTAATTTCATTTGCAGCAAAGTTTGTTGCCTAGTTGTTCGGATTTTTGGGCTCCGTGTCCATGCCTTCCTTCATTCCTTCATGTCACAAAGTAGAACTAACATTTTTTGAATGTGATTTGTGGCATCCAGTTATTATTTGACCAGTCATCCAAGGGTATTGATGAAACCCTATGCGTACTTTCAGGACAACATTGAAGGCTTTGATGATACAGAAGACGAGGATCATATCCCTGACGATGCTTCTCAGGCCTCAAAAGAGCTGGCGAGGAATAACAGCATTGGCGAGCCCGTATAGGAATGTAGCTGATCTTTTGCAGAAATAGATCATCACAGTCAAATGCAGGGAAGTTTCAATACCTAATTTAGTCTCATTTTTCACTTGCACCAAAATATCGTTCTTTGCCAGATTCCATTTTATTGATGAATTTTGCATGCTGTGGCGCTCATGTCACATGCGTATCATTTTATGGCTTTTCTCGAATGATTTTCCTGCCATGTTTTGATTCGATCTTTCCTAAGGGCATGGTAGTGGACTAAATGCCTCGTACTCCCAATCGTTTTGAAAAAAATCCTTTTTTTGTTAGTCCTTTGCATCCTTCATGCTGAAATGAAACAGAGTATATTTTATGTAGCTATCATGGCTCAAGCTGATGGCCATTTTGTGATAAAGCGAAGTCTCTTTGTGGCACCTCTATGTTACTTAGCGCCAATGCACATAATGATCTGGCTCCTTTCTGCATTGTTCCCAATATCGCCCTCTTTAGTGCCCCTTCTCTTTAGATTATTGTTTTCTAGAAAAAAAGAAACCGAGTAAAAAATATCCTATTATTTCTTGTACAACTTACATTTCTTAATTATAATATATTGTTCGGGCAACAGTGATCTAGCTTTTGTAGTTTTCGATTTTTGGTGAATTTAGTTACTTAGATAATTTTCAGTGTATTGAAGAATATCCTTCGGTGAGATTAGTAGCACCTGTGAAAAATGTCAAATTTTACTCGGCTCTGTAGATCAAGTGATTACAGCAATTTTTATTTAACTCGTATTAAGTATAATCAGATGCTTTATCCTAGAATGTAAAAATTGATAGCTATTTTATAAGTATATTCAATTTGATCTTAAAAAATGATTTTTACTGAATTAAGTAAATTAGTTTTTTTACTTTTGTTAATATTTGAAATTTCATCTGGTAACATCTCACTGGGAGCCAATACACTTCTTTAATAGGACGTCGAGTGCGACCATACAGATTTTTTCCACATGTATGGCCCCTTATAAACTGTACTGGCCCGTTGTAATTTAAGCAACTTCAATCAACATTTGAAGTATAATACAAAGTTGAAAAACAAAGTTGCATTACTAATCGCTTGGCAGGCTGCAAATATTCTTCAAGTGAATAGTCTTGCTTTCTTATCATAAATTTCAAAATCATCTTTTTATCGCTGAAAAACACTTTGATTCTTTTATCAAGTCCCATACAACTCTGGATTGTTTTCATCTTCAAGAATTATTTTAATCA
This sequence comes from Nemopilema nomurai, assembly GCA_003864495.1. Lineage (NCBI taxonomy): Eukaryota > Metazoa > Cnidaria > Scyphozoa > Rhizostomeae > Rhizostomatidae > Nemopilema > Nemopilema nomurai. The sequence continues at coordinate 1,576,243 of ML133402.1, forward strand.
TTATATTTTTAACCCTGATCCTTTATGTTTGTAGCTCGTATTACGTTGGTTTGAAAGCTATGTGATAGTTTTAAACAGTGCGTTCATTCTGGAAGTTATTTTTCATTTGAGATATCCCAGGCTACGTTGGCATCTGTTTTAGGGAGGTTTTAAAGAGTAAAGAGTTGTTATCAGTTTTAGCAAGTTTTTTGAGGGCTTTTACGATAGTGTAGTTTTCCGAATAAATTGCCTTCACTGCTGCACAGCTTGTTGGCCATTGGTTGCACGTAAATTGAATTTTAGACATAAATCGAATTCTATGCCATGCCTTAATTTGATCAATGAAGAAATTTGCAGACATTTGCTTTTGTTTACTGTGTCAATAACTTGTTTGTTGGGTGAACCAAGTATTTTTTGAGAATGGAGTTACGAAGAAATTTGAACTACTATTGCAGCTTCAACTTTAGACCATGTCCTAAAAGCGTCGCAAGTAAACCTCTGAAATGACTGATAAGTAAGTTTATCAATGCTCGTTGAATTTTTTGTTGCAAGTTCCTATTTTGTTCCAAGTTCCAATCACCTATTTTAGCCTTGGTTCAAAGCTTTGTAAGCTAAGCAAGAGAATTAAAATTGCAGCCTTGAATTGCCAGTAAGTTTGATAGAAATTTCTGGCTGTGTGCCAGAGAAGTCTAAAATCTTTCCATTGATTTTTGCAGTAAATGCCTTTATGAGACATGTTTCAATTTCTGTTCAGTTTCATTTCATGTTTCAATTCAAAATATATTTATGTGACGGTATTTCTTGTTCATCCTTCCTCGCTTCATTTAGCATCGTGGTCACTTTGCACAAGTTGATTTAATAAAATACAATTCAAGCGAAAACAAGAAGCGTTACTGATAAAACATTCAACAATTTCAAAATTTAATCTAGCGAAAACAAAGTACGTATAGTTTCTCTACAGTTAAATTACCAACCAATTGTGCGTAATTCTGTGATTCAAAACAGGATAGGAACTCTAACATCAGAAGTCATACTTAAATAGAGCTGCTTTGTGATTAATAGCATAACAAAAATAGAGAATACATTTGTAAAATGAGCGTATAGAATGAACTTAAGAATACTCGCAACAAAAAACCCTTTAAAAAATGATGAAAATATACCTTCTACAGAACTCCTAAGCAACTATAAATTGCTCATTATTTCTCATCATCTATCCATAACCAGTGAAATTTACCAGCTTACAGCCTTTATATTTTTTTCTATACCTTTACTTTCTCATCAGTACCCCCTTTACTTATTATTTATCTTATTTTCTTTGAATTTTTCTCTTACTGTTATATGTAACTTCAAACTGAATTGGAAATCTTGTGTTTAGATACGTCATTAGGGCACATGCATCGATAGCCCTTCACGAGTTTTTCCTTCAGCATAACAAAACTAATGTATCTGGTGTACTTAATTAACTAATTTTTGAAATTGCTAATTTTTGTATTTCAACTTCAAATGTTTGGTATATTGTAATAAATATTTGTTTGTGCTGATAAAAAATTTTGAGTTTGAGTATAAGACATGGATGGAAGTAGAAATTGTTCTCTCTCGGCATAGGCACGAGGCTAGTCTCGGTTGGAGATGAGCTGGCGGGGTCTTTTTGAACTGGTTGGTGCAAAAGAAGACAACATGCCTCGCAACAGAATTGACTTTGGCTTCAATATTCTCTGCAAAAAGTAACTATGTACTGTGCAAAAAAGAACGAAGTAATACCTTTTGGTAAGTAACTAAGTTACCAGTAATTTAGCCATTCACTTTTGCGATTTTATTCATTACCATTCCCTAAAATGACATGGCCTTACAGGTAGAATAATTCCATATAACCAACAAATTGAAAGGACATCTACAAAATGCTGTCTCCTACTACAAAAACCTCATATTTATGATGTGGAAATATATTGCATGAAAGATGGATTCTGTTCAGAAACAGTTTTATAAATTGCCGTACCCTGTATTACTTTTTGTTTAGTTGGGATAAAAAGGAAACCTGTTAAAATCTTGTTTATGCATTTTTCACTGATTTGTCAAAAGCATGATGCCAGACTAAGGGTAGTTATTAAAAATTTGATAAACAACTCTTTAGGCTTGAAGTTCTTTAAGTTTTGAAGCCCAAATGATTTTTAGCTGTGTGACAATATTTCCCATCCATATCATATAGATTTTGTTTGGGTTTGCAACAATGTTTGGTTAATTTTTGCAGCCAACCCATGACAACATTTGATCGTAAGATTCAAACCAGGGTTTGGAATGTGTTTGATAATGCCATATGATCATCATGGTCTGCATAATTTTGCATGATGCTTTGACAGTAGATACCAAATTGTTTATTCCAGTAATTGCTTTCTTTCCAAACATTCAATAATTGAATTTTTTTATATTTTCAAGGGTAGTGAGGTACAACCAATCAGTGATCAGAACCAAGAGGACTTTGAAATTGACAGATGGTAATCTTTTTCTGTTTTCTTATTTTGATTTCATTTGGATTCATAGTAGATCATTGAAATAATTGTATTTTGATATTTGTTATTTGTTATATGTATTTTGTATTTTGATATGTTATTTGGTGCTCCACTCTTTAATATCATCTCCCTAAGTTCTTCACTGCCTTCAATGATCTCTTTTTCTGTCAATCGTACCTTTGAGAATTGGGTTTTGTAATACTCCTAAAGAGCCCCTCGTGATATGTCCAGCAAATCCCATTTTCCTTTTATTTTATTAGATCTTCAAATGACAATTTCTTCTTCATTTTGTATTATTAATCCAATGTTGACAGAAATGCAACTAGGAAACACAGCAAGTATGCTCCCCTCTTATCTGGTTCAGTTCAGTGGCAGTTCAAATGTGTCTTAGTTAATCTTTCTATGAGCTCTCTTGGCATATTCAGCAATTCCTGCAATTCATTCTTCAAAATGTGTGACTCTCTCTTCATCAACCAACAACAAAAACAGTATCTCAACAAAAACTTTCCAACATTGCCATTCATACTATGAACTACACATTTTCTTGCAAAAATAAACCATGGACAAATCCAGAATTTATTTCAGTTTTCCTTTTACCTTATGATTATTTTTATAGTTTTTTTCTAGTAAAACCAGGCTAGCCAATTGCAAATTACCTTGTAATAGTGAGATTTGCAATTGTAGTTTAAGTTGAATTGGAAATATAATGTTTCCATTATTATTAATAATTTCTTCAAAAAATTAATCTAACAAACTCAACTTTAAAAATATATCTTACATAAAAACGACCTTTTGTATATTATATATACATATGTTACCTATTTACAGAAGAGTTTCGAATTTAGATATAATTTAAGAGGTGAATTTATATAAAAACAACTTATGCAAAGAAAGTCTTGCATAATCGGCAGTTGCATTCACAACCCTTCAATTCTTTTATACGTTTTTTAAAGGTTGAAATATTATGTGACTGTTTAATTTATGTGACTGCTCGACCACGACCGTTCAATTTATCTACAAGACTCTCCAAACTTCTTTTTATTCTCTTCCGATATTTGTATAGACTGGCCTTAACATCCCAAGAACTTGGTTCTGCCTTCCGAACGCTTATAAAAATTCAGTTTGCTCGACGCGCTTTGCTTCGCGAATCGTTGTCTTCGACAAAAGATTTAGGGTCACAGGCAACAGGATTTCTTACGAAGAATCATAGAGAGTGCGGAAAAATAACTGACCCGAGCTAGACTCGAAACCACGACCCCTGAATTTGTGCGCCAAGTGCTCTACTGCAAAGCTATCGGGTCATGCTTTTAATCCAGCACTCGAGGTCAAGCCATTTATTAAAAAAAGACTTTTCCGCATGAAGTTCAAAGAGGGGATTAACGCCAGCATCGCTTTCAAGGGAGAGGCTGAAAGTATAAACTGATCGTCTACATGAATGTTGTAACTTACACTTTGCGCAGAGCCAACAATGAGGTGGTCATTGGATGAGGTGGTCAATTGATTCAGCACTGTAAATGTGGTCCTCTTAATGTGTTGAATTTGACAATTCTAAAGCTTGCTTAAGAAAAGTGTATCGATTGGACTAGCCTAGTCTTATGTTTTCTTATGATTAAGTTAGGTTCTCAACTCTATATACAGCTTTCTATGCTATTAAGTAATTACACACTATTGCACGCCTTGGCACCGCGATTCATTGCACCCCTACCATTTTTTCCCCAGCATTTTATCCCCTACCTGTTAGTTGTTCTTTGTCCGAGCCCAATATAACTGACAATGCTGCTGGATTTTATTTAGATTAAAATCTCCCATTATTAAAACTTTCTCACTATGGTACTCTAGTAGTTTATGGAATTTTTCAGCCTGATCTCTCTCTGCATCCTCAGTGTAACTTTATATTAGTATACTGCATCTATGACATTGCTTATTTTTTTGTAGCTTCATTATTATGATCCTTTCATTAACTGTATGGTTAAACCAGATGGGTTTATTTGTTTTTCATTGATGATAATGAATGCTTCTCCCTATCGACCTGTCTTTCATCCATGCTACTTCCTATCCAACCCTTCTACTTCTCTCCAATGAGTTTCTGGTAGGCCGAAGATGTGGAGTTCCATCTGATCAATTTCCTGAACCAAACTTGCTAGCTTCCCCAGTGTTAGAAATCCTCCTACACTGCATTTACTCATGTTCTAGTGATTGTTGGATGTTGTCCCGCATGGGCCATCAGGCTGGACTATCTGACTCCTGGTACACCATTTGCCACCGTCCGAGTTCTGATTTGATGCCATTTCATGGCTAAATTCAAGAGGCTGTTAGTTGGAAAAGGCCCCGAGAATCAATCCTATTGTGTTTTTAGAGCGGCTCCAATCCTCTTCTCAGGTGGTCTTCCCTCTGAAGCCATGACCCCTGAAGTCGTAGCTGATCCACCTTCATCCGCCGTATCCACCATTTGCCATCGCTCTTAACCCTTAGCTAGGGAACCCTTTCCAGGTAATACCAGACCGGACCTGTAAGCTAGTGGAGAGAAGGGAAGCTTTAATTCCCCATTCATGTGTCAAAGCGTGTCACAGCGTTTTTGCACTAATACATAATCTATGTTTAGGTCTATGTAAGCAAATTTTGTCATTTATGAAAATGATTATAAATAGTACCAATGATTTCTAAGATTTTGATATCTGTTTCTAATAGTTCTTCGAAAGATTTCAGCTACTTCAGCTCTCAAGATCAAATCAGTTGTATGCAACAAGATGAATGCTTGACTTAATTAACTGCCCTGCCCATATCGTTTCTGCTGTTCCATAACAGGTAATATATCTAGTCAGATTTCATTTTCTATTTCTTCCATTTAAAAGTTTCATTACTTTAAGTCGTACTTCAGAGAACTGAGACATGCATTTATACTCAAATTGATTGGTTTATACTTAGTTTCTTTGATTTTTATTAGCTCTTCCACTATTCATTTCCATATCTTGTTAATGCTATTTACTTTGTTTACGAAGAAGGTAAAACAAGATTCATTTAAACCAAACATTTATGTAGAGCCTGAATGTTACCTTTCTCGCCAACTCTGACCAAACTGAATTTTTCATAATTTTTCAGTATGTCTTTACAGCTCCAGCAATTGCCATTTGCAGTTATTTCAATATTAAATTCTAGCATTTCTTTCTTCTGTAGTTCATACTAAAGAAAAGCCATCGCAATACAACCAAAGGTTAAGGACTTTTGTAATTATCAATCCTTTTTCAATATCTAATTTTATTAGGATTTCAATTTCTGATTTGTTAGATCAACATCATACTTAAATATCCCTCATCTCCTTAATGTTTGATTTAACCTTTCTATTGCTAGTCATTTCTTTTAAAGACTAAACGATTAGTAAATAATTATCTCTTCCCATTATGCTGTGTCCCTTTTATTTCATTTTAACTGTTCTTTTGGATGTCAAGCTACTTGAAAAACTCTTCTAATATAGGCTATCTCTTTTATTTCATTTTAACTGTTCTTTTGGATGTCAAGCTACTTGAAAAACTCTTCTAATATAGGCTATCTCTTTTATTTCATTTTAACTGTTCTTTTGGATGTCAAGCTACTTGAAAAACTCTTCTAATATAATCTCTTTTATTGCATTTTAACTGTTCTTTTGGATATCGAGTTATTCCCTAAACAAAAAGTCTTTTTTCGAATGTCTTAAAAACTTTTGAAATAATGTATTAGTTGTTTGAATAATTATTAAGTTTGGCTTGGTTGCCTTTAGATATGTTCCCCAAATGGGTTATGTTTGGTAGACTCAACAGTTGTGTAAGGTAGATTTGGTCGGCTTTAGATATGTTTCAGAAGTCGCTAGGTATGGTAGGTTCAAAAGATGAAAAGTTTAAGATAGGTTCTGCCCGGCCGGCCCCTATTGTCCAATGGGACCTGGTCCCATGGGAATTGTCCAGTTCCTCCTGTTTTTGTTTTTTGTTGCCTTGAGTTTTCGTCCGATATTGTTTTTAGTGTCAAGGCAATAAGAACAAATGGAACATGACTTCCCAGGGACCAGATCCCGACATGAAGGTCGAAGATCCAGTTCGAGAGAAACGCAAATATGATAACGCAACAAAGTCATCACTCAACAAGAATCAAAATTAAGCTACATGATTATTCTATGATTAGTACAACAAATTTAACAGTACGGTAACATCAAATCTACTATAAAATGGTAATGCTTTTGGAAATGCGAATATTCTTGAAAAGTATTTCATAAGGAAAGCACAAATGATTGAATCTCATCCAAATTTCGTGTTGTTGATTTCGTTAGAGGCAACGTAAGAAAAATGCGGAATGACGTTGGTAAAATGTTACTGAATCATTTGCTAATTAAACATTCTAATTCTAGCAAGATGTAGTTTTTACTGTATGTGTTATTGTTAGGGTAGTGTATAGGGCCGAAAACTTGATTTTATTGACAATGCAAAAAACTAGCAGTGGCTTTTCTTAACTGGCCTTAGGGTGACAAGGAGCTAGTGCCAGAGCTTGGCAAAAGACAATTTCGTTTCCTTTTCAAAGTAAACCGGAGGGCCACTGAGATATAAATGTTACGAAAATACAAACTTGCCATTTTCAAAGAGTTCGTTTAATTGTATTCAGCACGTCGGCTTTTTTCTTCATACTTTCTTCGGTATTCTTGGAAATTTCGACTGCCGCCTTGTCACCTCTTGGAAGTCTCTTGCTTGAATCCACGTGCTCTTGGTCGGCGGAACATGGTCTAGCAGAGCCTGGAATAAATCCATCGAAATCACAAACAGGCTAAAAATTGATTGCTATAGTTGATTATCAAGTGACTGCTATATTTTAGATTAGGATTCAATGATAAGAAATATACGGCTGGTTGGTTGCCATTGGAAAGATTTACGTTTGCGATTAGCACGGAAAAGAAGATCTATGCGATAGATTGACCCGAAGCATTTCTTTTGTTTCATGCCCTCAATTTATTCGTCTTTAACTTTTAAATCACTTTTTAAAACGCTTGAATTAGAGAAAAGATTGTAGAGTAAGAATACCCATATAAGGGCGACGAGATTAGGGTTTTGAGCTGCAAGAGAAGGCTGCAAGAGTTTTCTAATCAAGCTTGACTTATGCAAATTAAGTCTCTGTCGTCAAAACAGCTAGGGCTATCAGAAATGCTCGAATTGAAATTGACACTCACATATTCGTCCAATTTTGTTCTTCTACACGGGCAAACTTCACTCTTCATAACAAACTGCTCGCTTTCGCGGGATATTTTGCCTTGAAACGTGGAAACTGTTTAATCCTTCCATCCAATCTTTGAGTACTACACCCTACATACCAAACTTCACATCGGCAAGAAAATTCGTAAGCGACTAAACTTTTTTGATGGGCAGGAATGCAATCCTTGTGAACAGAAGGCAACATACTCTTGCCATTGTAGACCAAACGTGGATTCACAGATGAAAACAGCAATAACTGGCTTGCAGATTCTTCTCCTAAAAAAAATCAAAGGGCCTTTCAATCTCGTTTTGTTTCCTAAAATTTAATAAAGATTTTAGAATTTTGCACACTTTCTGGCGAAATATGACATATTAGTCGTGAAACTTCGCCACATTCTTTGATACTCAATTGATTAATACTCAGCATTTTCCTGAGAATAGGGGTCAATAATTTGCTGCCGTCCTTTAGATTTAAACAACTTAAATCAGAATTTCAAAAGCCATCCCCCCAATAGACATTTCTAGTTAGATGCGTACACGTGAGTTTCTAAGGATGGCCAGATACTAGTATACCAGATAACGTACTAAATGTTCTGCCTTGACATGTGCATGGAATCAATGAATAGTCGCGAAACACTTCACCAAAATTACCTTTCAGTGTCTCCGAAACGTCGTCGTCTATTAGCGCCGTTTCCAGATTTGCTTCGACTGCTTGACCTGCAAGACAGAGAAAGTCTTTTAGAGACTGTTTCCATCAGCACGTGCCGAAGGTTGAACACTTTAAAGAAACAGTTCTTCTCGTAAGAACTTCCTAAAGGAATTTCAGACCATAGTAACGTCCAATACCATGGCGAAACTTAAAAATCGAGATTCTATAAAAAAGAGTTTGATGTTTGAGTTTGATGGTACGTTGACAGAGTATCAAAGAGTACCCCACCCCCTCCCTACTGTCCTGGTGTTGGCAGAAGCCCATGTTTTTAATTGGTAATGGCAGGTTTATATAAACGTATTAACCCATTAACATGTTAGCAAGCAAAATATATACTTACTGCAGCGCAATTACTTGAAATTTTTTTATGTGAAACCCAACTTTTTTAGCACCACCGTCCGCGACCACAGCTCCACGTGAATAATTGAAAATTCGACGTTCGAATTAGCTTGACACGTTGCTAGTGCATTCTGGGATGGCTGCACGCTTATAGCACCCCTGCTCCCAAGCAGCACATAGCTTTGACCTGTGCGGGCAATCGCCTTTTCTGCAATAAATACAATCAATGCACTGGAGGGTCTTCTCTTTGACACTTGGGCAGGGGCATGACAGGTGAAGTCTCAGGGTGGAAGCAGCTTTGGAATATAGCACCCCTTAGGCCACTCTCAAGACACTGAGAGATCTTTGTAGAATAATGGGAAATCTCGTTTGAACTACAGGATTGACAAAGCTTGTTTGTAAGGTACTAGAAATTCGCGCGGGAAACTTGAGATTCCCAAAAGGCGGATTTAGAACGACGAATCCTGCGATTTGATATGCAATAAGCTTGGGGAATCTAGCAAGTTAAGAAAAAAAATTTTCTGTTACTCAATTGAGAATGGCCGTTAGCTGGTGCTTGATAAGAAGAGAAGTGTCATGTCATATGTTATAGATTGTCTCCGAACTGTCTCCATCCTCCCTTATTTCCTATGTAAGAATGATTTGATTTACATTCAGCCACTTCCATAGAACCGATGTGCGAGAAAAGAAAATTCATAATTAATGCGACAAAAATTCGAACTTCACAACAACACCCGTTCTTGATCCCTAAAAATAGCCCAAGAACCATTTCCTGGTCTCCGTTGCTCTGCTTTCATGTTTTTGTCATACAAGGCCGCACTTTTTGATGCCTACATAATCCAGAAAAAGCTGGACCCCGACAGAAACTCGTAACTACGAGCAAGCCTGAAAAGCCATGCCCATCTCGACGATAGTAGTTGGAAAGACAAAAACGAGTGTTAGTGAATGGGAATAAATTCACTTACTTCGCTTCTTTCCTTATCCGCTGCCTTTCTCGCTACCTTTGATAAAGACGGCCTTATATCATCTTGTACTATGTGCACCGGTTTCTGCATATTTCACATTAGTTGTAATTGATCTTTTAACTGCATTTCCAAATTTTTGTCATATCTCAGTTTCTTTCCATCATTCTTTTGATTAAACCGTTACTGCAAAATAACGGATCGCATTTTGACAGAATAACCGTTCCCATCATCAGTTGTTCTCTAGAGCCTTGCACATGCATTTCGTGTATGGGTTGTAATCTCTACATTTTTAATACATCAGCTAGGTTCCCTCTTTTCTTGCCTTTTTGTTGACTTTCAGTATAGTATATAATTTGAAGCAAACAAAATTTTAATCAGAAATCAGTCATTTTGGCAAGGCTAAAACCTTGCCTTTTGATGTCCTTTAGCCAGTGCAGAAAACTGCGCTTTTTCCACCTCGAAGCCAGTACTAACCAAATGCAATGGATCAAATACAGTTTGCAAGGCTATAACCTTGCCTTTTTAGGTCTTTCAGCCATTGCAGAAATTTGGGCTTTTTCCACCTCCACGCCAATACTATCCAAATGCAATGGATCAAATACAGTTATTCTACCTACAGAACACTATAGTACATCATTGGAAGCAAACAAAATTTTGTCAAAAATCAGGCATTTTTGCAAGGCTATAACCTTGCCTTTTGACGTCTTTCAGCCAGTGCAGAAAAACTGCGCTTTTTCCACCTCCACGCCAATACTATCCAAATGCAATGGATCAAATACAGTTATTCTACCTACAGAACACTATAGTACATCATTGGAGGCAAAAAAAATTTGGTCAAAAATCAGGCATTTTTGCAAGGCTATAACCTTGCCTTTTGACGTCTTTCAGCCAGTGCAGAAAAACTGCGCTTTTTCCACCTCCACGCCAATACTAGCCAAATACAATAGATCAAATACAGTTATTCTACCTATAAAACACTAAAGTACATAATTGGAGGCAAAAAAGTTTTGTCAAAAATCAGGCATTTTTGCAAGGCTATAACCTTGCCTTTTTACGTTGTTCAGCCAATGCAGAAAAACTGCGCTTTTTCCACTTCCACGACAATACTAGCCAAATGAAATAAGATCAAGTACAGTTATTCTACCTACAGAACATGTTAGTACATCAATGGAGGCAAAATAATTTTGGTCAGAAATCGGGCATTTTGGCAAGGCTATAACCTTGCCTTTTTAGGTCTTTCAGCCAGTGCAGAAATTTGGGCTTTTTCCACCTCGAAGCCAATACTAACCAAATGCAATGGATCAAATACAGTAGTTCTACCCACAGCACACTATACTAGAACATTTGAAGCTAAAAATTTGGACAGAAATCAGTCATTTTTTAGATTTCAGTCAAATTAGTCTGTTGCGGCCAATTTCCTACGACTTCACCATTTGAAGAAAAATTCATCTCTCCTGAATGAAAACGAAACAAACCCGAGAGAAATGCTATCCATCTGCAACCAAACCAAGCCATGGATTACCCGTAGATGAAACATAGTATTTACACCTTGAAAAACTGGATATCTTAGTGAAGGAACTAGCGACATCCTTCATTGCTTTTATTTTGGTGATGCTTCGGAAAAGAGTATCTTCAGTTAATCGCACGGATTTGATGAAAATTAAGCTATTTGAATCGACTTTTCTCAATCTAGGTTACAATAAAATTACATTACTAAATACATTTTTTCAAATAACCAATCAAGAATCTAAGTAAGAAGTTTAGAATTTTTCTTTCTGTGGAGTTTATTTTACTTTTATGATGTGGCGCCGATATTCGCTAAAATATCAGGAAAAGGTAGACTCGCTCATTGCAAAAGGGACGACGAACGAATAAAATGTCAACTATCAGGTAATTAATCAAAATTTCGTTTGCCTGGATATGGCCATTCTTTGGACTAAAATCCTCTCTTGAAACACCGCTATGCTAAACGTTTACTTTGTTTACCATAACCACAACAAATGTCGATGTGCTTTCATTTCACAATACGTAGCACAATCTCTCGTGTATATAATAAATTAACAAAATAATTTATTTATAAAATTTATAAAAATAGTTTTATTCACAAAAACGGCTGCGATTCCAAAACTGGCCTAACATTCTTGAGAGTCTCAGCAACAAAATTCAACATGAAATAACACATGTTCTCTCATGTATCTTGTAAAAATAGTTGTACCTCACATGTACCTCTGTGCCACATATTTCGAGTAGATCTGCATCGTTTCCTGCGATGGCTTTGATGGGCCGTCAACGCCCACTTTCACGTACGCATTGTAAACCAATTTGGAGTGCTCTGTGACATTTGGAACTGTCACCTCTTTGCTGTTGTCCTGGCTTATAAATGACGTATTAGGCTTCCTGAAAATAAATACATAATCCTTTGAACGAGGATAATTTTATTTTTACTAGAGTGTGTCATAGCACCTGAGATAGGACAATTCAGATTTCTATATGCTTGGAGAGAAAATATTATTAGCAAGTATCAAAGGCCTTCTTTTTCTAGGCATTGACCTTCTTGTTAATGTGAAATTGCGAACCGTTAGCAGCCATTGAAATTTACCTTACGTGCAACATGCAAATAAAACGTATAATTGGATACACTGCATACCAATCCAAGAATCGAAGATATTTTAACACTTTATACACCAAGGAAATGTTGCATCAAAAAGTGTTCAAATAAAACATTTTTAACATTACTGTTTAACTGTTGGACATAAACTAATATTTTCTGGTACCAAACTTTTGGATAATTTTTGCACACTGACCAATTGCACACTGACCATTCAAGTGTTACCGCTATTTCTCGCATTTGTAAACATAAACTGCTAAAAAATTATTTTGAGCATTATAAATTACTCGTAAAGCAAAATTCGTTCTTCGTTTACCGATAATTTTATCATTTCGTTTTCGGAGGGGGGTCCTTTAGGAACTGAGAAATCAAAGTGGAATTTTACCTTTCAAGACGTTTAGTTGTTCATGCAAATTTGTAGACTTTGCTGCTATATTCGGTTACCTTTTCTTAATACTACACCTCCGGACCCCGGAATAATTTAGGCAACTTTGAGTCATTAGCAGGCCAACATGTTAACAAAATGATTTACATGCAAAATGTAAATCTTCCACGGGTCAATAATTGATCAAAAAGCATCTACACCTTCCATATGCTTCGAACCAGCTAATAACTGTTAATACTAACGAAGTATCAACTAATAACGAAAAAAAATAAACAATTGTTGATGTGCTCCACAAAACCTGCAACTTGGGCTTTAACCAAGTCCCTCAACAAATTCACACACCAACAGCCAAACCATTTTGAGTTTCCTAACACACCGCCTCGTTAGCGCAGTAGGTAGCGCGTCAGTCTCATAATCTGAAGGTCGTGAGTTCGATCCTCACACGGGGCACATTTTTGTTTCAAAAACGCAACTTTTTTAATAAGATGCCTCATTTTATTTCAAGCCACAATATTCTTTAAAAATTGAGCCTGATATTATTCTTAAATTGTTCATGCACAACACAGGGTGCAAATGTGCCTGATGTGTTGTTTCATCATACATTTTAACAAGAACAAACAAATAGATTATATAATGTTATGTATGTACCATCAAAGTTATATAGTTGCTTTGCTTTGGGAGAAAACTCAGATTAAGGATCAACTTTTATCTTGATGAAGGTTGTACCTGGCATTATTCTAAATTTTTGTTAGATTTTAGCAATTTTGAGCATCAATATTGTTATATACTTTATTCTTTAAAAAAGGGTGAATATTGTTTTCAATGAAAAAGAACAGAACAAGGCCTCCGACTTCGTGGAATAACCGGCGATTTGTATTTGAAAGTTGGGACCTTACTTACAAAAATTAATTACACAATATTTATTTTTACTTATATACTTTTTTCTATTTTCTTCTACATGATTTATTTTTTCTTCTATTTTCCTTAAAAGATATCTTGCTCTACAAAGATCTAGCATCCAAAGACCCACCTGCCCCCTTTCCCGCGGTGAAACCGGACAATTATCTTTCGTTATTTTGCAGATTATACTTTGTGTAATTATTTAGAAAGGTCTTCGCATTCTTACATTATTCTTAAGTTTGCCCCTTCCCCACTTTTCATCTTATCTCTTCGGAGGCCCTATATAGGATGGGATTCTGTCAACAAACCATAGCATCGAAGGCTTCTTCACTCTGCTCTGAAACTTCTTAGGCATCGATGTGGCTGCAAGGTCGGCGTACCTGAAATTATTTCAATAAGTATCGATTAATGAGCATTTGCAAAAACTGCTTCAGATGGAAATGAGACCATGCAAATTAACATAAACTACAATTGATCATCTTCATTTGCTGTGGGCCAGTTGAAGTATGGAAACAAATTAAGTTATCTTCCATCTAAAAGTTTAATTGTCATATCTTAATTAGGACAGCAAAATTTTCTTAAGAACTCACTTTTAAAGTTAAATTCAGAACTTCCAAATGAAATTTTTTCAAAATACTTCATCTTGAAAAATTCTAAATTTCTTTGTTTTCAGGCATTATATTATACTTAAGTTTATATGGAGAAAATCGTGACGACAAGTGTGTAATTAATTTGATAAGTGGATTATGCAGTTATGAGGACCTATGAAGTTATGTGGAATCAGGTGAAATATAAAAATGTTAGTTCTATAAAAATGTTTGACTTGCTGTGATTCAGTCAAACGGAAGAAACATCACCAGTTATTAACGTAGGCTTAAAATCAGAGCAGCCTTGAAAAAAGTTTCGAAAGTCGCCACTTTTCAAGACAATGAATAAATACAAACCTCTGGTACAACTCTATGTCGTATTTGCCTGGCTGTTTCGGCTCCATACCATACACTTGGCCCATTGTTGGAAGTAATTCCTAGAAATGGCAACCAGATATTTATCGGCGACAAATGTAAGAGGTGGGGTCGTTTCAAGAGACCAAAAAATCATCGTCTGGGTGGATTACAAAAGGCTTGCGAATCAAGGCCTATTGTCACAAAGAAATTTTGCTATTTAGTATGGGCACGAACTTCATAAAATATTACTTAAGAAGTAAGGAAAAACATCGTTGACCTCTTAGAAATGTACGTCAGAAAAGCTGCAAGAGTTAAAAGTAAGGATACTAACTGCTGCAAGTGTTGGGATAAAAATGGCACATCAATTGCACCAACCTGAAAGCTAACGTTGGGAGTATCACTGAGCGAAACTTCTTTGGTCGGAGAGACGAATCTTGTTTTGTCGTCATCAGTGCTCGAGTCCTCGTCACTGCTTGGAAGGTCATCGGGCGCTGACGGTGACCCGACAATCGCCTTCCGCGGTGGGACTCCAGGCCTAAGGTCAAAGGTGAAAGGTGAGAGATCAAGAATGTTTATTCACCAGACACTATACACCAGACAATTTGAATAACACCACAAATGTTACAGATATAAAGCAACCACTATGCAAATACAATATGTTGATAATTGTTTCAAAGAACTGAATACAAAATTCTTGGCATCTAATGGCAAGCAGGCGGAAAGGCATAGAAATATTGACAGATGATTCACGGCAAACTCCCATAGGAACTCACGTGCTGTTTCTACCTCTTGCCCGGACAACAAATGGACTGCAGTCTGTGGATGAGGGTGGCATGAAGTCTCTGGAAAAGAAGAGGAACGTGTTGAAGAGACAAGATCAGAGGACGACGGCAGTATCACTATAGTATGGATAGTAAAACAATTACGCATCATAGAAGGAAAATTGTAATCTCTCATTTACGACACACTACATAAAGCTAGCAATATAATACAATTGCAGAAAATTTCTGTTTTCTTGAGAAAGAACAAACAATTGCACCGGAATAATAATGTTTTCTCATAAAAGATGGTTGCTAGCACTCGGATTAAGGTTCTTCATAAAAATGTACACCCGAATGAAATTAAAAGGCTGATTGTCATTGTCAGAAGCTTTTTGATAACTGCTTTTGCGATTGATAACAAGACTAAAGGATAAATGAAGCAATATTTTGATATTTTCTGATATTGTTTTCCAATTGAAATTTAATTTTTTGTGTAGGCTCAAAAATATGACTTTCGCGAGATGGGAGCCTCTGTTAAAAGTCGCACTTCTCTCCATCTTCACACACTGTCATTTCTTTCCAAGAAATTAAAACCGCTTGAATATACGTTCAACTAAACTGAAACTGCAAAATCAAAAAAACATGCGCGAAGAGATTGTTATTAGCATGTGACGTCATGTGATGGAAAATAGTGATGTCAAAAACATGGTAATGATGTCAAGAATATGACGATGTCATAGAAAGCAGACCGAGGCAATTAACTGTGTTGATACTGAAATTCCTCAAAAGTGAAACAAAATGCACATCTACTTAAGAAATCAATGCATTGCTTTTAAATGAATAAGTCGCTTCACAGACATCGACAAAAAGTTGAGGATGGTAAGGCTTGACAAAGAATTAAAAACAAGAACCTGCACGATTTAGGCATTTCCTTTGGATAGGCTGTGTCAAACATGGTAAGCTCGAACGGTCGGTAATACTCCGAGAATATATCAAGCATCTCTTCGTCGTCGTTGCAATCATCAACATCATGTTTCTCCAAAGACTTGGCCTTTTCAACTGACGCGTTAAGGAAAAATGAACAAAACATATACAGTAAGGCACCTTATGTATGGTAAGTACTCTTTTATAGACATGACTTGATTATTAATACAATACCAGCATATTAAATACAATAGTGTTTCCAATTATAAAAACGATTCACTATTTTTTACTAGGATTTAACATTTTCAGGAGTTGATTGTCGAGTACACAAAAAAGTGACTATTATACATGATGACAAAGCGAGAATTCGAGGGGGTTTCGAGATAATTTGACATGTCACAGGAGTATTATCGCGAAGAAAGATAACTGAATATGCATTTGACGCCATAGCCAATAGAGGTTCAGAATATAACAGCAACAACTATTTTCACTGTACCTTCGTCTGACGGAAATGGGAGTGCCTTTAATACGTCATCACTCCACCATTTTGTGTAACTAAAACAGTGGAATGAAACGAGATGGTAACAGCAGCAAAGAAGGGTTAATGATCTGAATGCAACAGACAAATCTCTAAAATCGATAGAAGAGTGTATACGATCGTATAATGTAGAGCTATTTGCTAGATAGGACAGTCTATATAGGATACATTTCAGGCTTTGGGCAAAGCAAATGACTTATATATTTAAAAGCGTGAGAACAATTATAGCTTTGCAACATTCATTCGCTATGTTAATTGGGTCAGATGATAATCAAGAATCGTGAATCTCAAGATTCATATCGCAATTTGTATTAATCAGGATTCCTAATCGGTCGTAAACAATCACTTGAGCTGAAAACAAACCTGGACTTGAAAGCTTTACCCTGAAGATCCCTTGTATCACAGTGATGAAGGTAGTAGTCAGTTGGAAGGTCCCATAGCTTCAAAGCTCCTTCCTTCGGTACGAAGACACCCAGGAACAAATTGATGGCTTGCTGCTTGTCGTTGTCTGAAAGAAACGGAATCGCACTGCAAAACTTCACATAGCTTTTGGAAAACAACGTCCAAAAATGACCAAATGGTGATAGAATAAAAAGCTAGAGGCGGATTGGAAGCCACCAAGAAGCTGTGAAGGAGCGCGCGATTGTTTTTATTTTGACCATGCAGTGCACTACACTCTACACTCTCTTTAGTACACTTTAAACAATGAATTATTTTGTGTACACAAATAAGAGCGTTTTGTTGCTAGACTGAGAAGGGGTAACTAAGAATAGCTCAAAGTTCAAACCAAGGGTTTTCCTTAGCTGTGATGAAACCAAGCAATAGGAATAAAATAGAAATTGAGAGCTTGATAATCAAGCAAAGCAAAGAGAAGTACAGAGACTTCCTGAACACATTTATACTCATTTTACTTTTTTAACTCCTTTTCTTC
This sequence comes from Nemopilema nomurai, assembly GCA_003864495.1. Taxonomy (NCBI): domain Eukaryota; kingdom Metazoa; phylum Cnidaria; class Scyphozoa; order Rhizostomeae; family Rhizostomatidae; genus Nemopilema; species Nemopilema nomurai. The sequence continues at coordinate 1,593,940 of ML133402.1, forward strand.
TCCTCAAGGGAAAAGAGGGGTTGGTGAAAGAAATGATGATCGACAGAAAAATGACAGAAGAAGGACAAAAAAGAAACGGAGAAAAATGACAGAATCTAACGACGGGCGGTGAGCCAATGGGAAAGTGAGCAGGTTTCGTCCTTAGCAATATAACAGAAAGTATAGACGAGAAGCTGGAAGTAGTTTCTGATTTCCCATGTTTTATAAGGAAAAATATTCTTTGCTTTGTTTATTCTTAATTTATAACTTAATTTTCATTCACATGATGCCGGGAGATGAATGAAAAATTAGTTCGAGACCATAAAGGCTGCCATCTGTTCCTAAAGCTTTTTGATTATACAGATACGAAAAAGAATGATAAATAAGCACGAGACCATAAGGGCTGCCATCTGTTCCTAAAGCTTTTTGACTATACAGATACGAAAAAGAATGATAAATTAGCACGAGACCATAAAGGCTGCCATCTGTTCCTAAAGTTTTTTGATTATACAGATACGAAAAAGAATGATAAATACCTGTGAACGCGTTGCTGTAGTACCTTGAAACAGTTTGCATTATATCTCTTGAGTGCGAAGTCCATGGTGAGATTTTGCGATAAGTTCGAATCCTGAGGATATGTCGATAGCAAATGAAAATGTGTTGATGTCTTTGTACGAAAAGCACTGAACAAAAAGGTTTCCTACTGCAGAATTTGTTTGTGATTTTACAACATTTAGCTTTTTCTAACGATTTCGTGGATGCAAGAAAATGAGCCCGAAACGATTTCTTATTATAGCAAGGCCCGTGAAGATCTTGTTGTCCAAGATATACTTCAAATATACTTTTCTACTCATAAACTCTGTTTTTAATTATTACTAAGTATCATGTAAATCACTACCAATGCGTGTTTAATCGTAAATTGATGATAAAGCCCATTACCAATCTACCATAGTAATAAAAAAATAATCAAGATAACAGAACATCGGAAAACCACCTGTGTACCATCTGTGAGCCGCCATATTGCACTGCTAAAGTATCACCGTGGGCTTCATACAACTCTTCTAAAACCCTGCATTTAGAAACAGCCATCAATTAGTACAGACGTAAAACAGCTTCAGTATAAACGAAGAAGCAATTTTGGAAAGTTAGAGATTCAAAATTAATTTCAAATAGATATCTAGCTTAAAATAGGTACCAATTTATTCACCAAGAGTATGTAGCGAACCCATAACAATTTCAAAGAAGAAAAGCAATACTTTTGAAAAAGGATGAAGGGAAACTGAAATCCAGGCTCTGGGCAAATACGATTTGCTTTGATTTCCCCGATCCTTGATCTGAAATTCCTTGAAATACTAGGCATGATCTTGATTTGAAATCCTTGAAATCCTGGTCAGGATCAGATATCCATCCCATTCTGTAAGCGCTGCCCGGAGGTCAAAGGCCCAAAAAAGCACAATGCCTGCCAAACATCTCAGTAATTTCATCTCTTTTCACTTATTTGATGTGCCATTTACTGTTACCCTTAGCATTCGAGCACGCGAATGAGACAATTTTCATTGATATTCCAACAATTTTTGCAGGCATTGCAGCTGTAAACTGAGACACTTCGAAGTAAGAAGAACTCGCAATCTAATCCGAACATCCATTGCATGGTCTGAAGCCTTCGACCGGCTAGGCATTATGCTGTTCACGCTTACTTCAGGCGATCAAATGACGTCACAAAAGGATTTTACAAATTACAAAGTGCAGGTTGGAAAGCTGATCATTTATTTCTCACACCGCGTTATATGAAGCATAATGAAAAACCGTTCAGCGTTTAGCGAGGCTCAAGACTGCATGATGACAGAACGTTATGAGATTCATGAACTTGGTCGTGCTTGACCACGTGCATTGGAACTAAAAACATACCTGACAACATCCGAATCAAACTCAATGTGGGGACTGTCTGCAACACCAAGGGCGTAAAGCTACCGATTGAAAACAACGAGTAGCAGAGTGGAAGGTAGGCCTAATGCATTTTAAAGACGTCTTTGTGGGGAAGACAGCTGGAATGTTATTAAGCTGTCTAGAAGTCTTACAAGAAAGGCTTTCACCTTTAAGCGTGCTTATCAAAAATAACAATCACTGCCTATAAAGTTTCATCACAAACGCTTCTGGGTACAGTGACACGTACAAAGTGAGGTCTCAACATCCATAGGAAGCACCAAAAGTAATAGAATATTCTGGCTGCAATAAGCCTCTGTCTATATGTGATTTCTACTAATATCAATAAAGTCAAAAAGAGAGGCATCGATGCTACAGGTGCTTGGGGTCTGCAAGCATCTGCCGGTGAGTGACAAAAAAATTCGAACGAGGAGAAGCGATGGATTCTCCCCAAAAAGAAGCAACAATAGCAATTCAATAAAAGGAAATTCAATTCTTCCATTTAATGAAAAAAAGGAAAAAAAATATAATTTTATGATTGCTTGCAGAACAATAGCAATCACTGTATCTGGTAAGTTCATCAATTATTGTACTTGGTTATTGTCGTACCATCAATTAATACGACTAGATACAAACCTGAAAGCCGAGAGCACATTTACCAACCATGAACTGAGCTGTGTTTGTCCTATCCAGACAATCCACGCAATTCACGCGCAGTATACCGGTCTAAAGAGCAACGCAGTGGATGTCGTTAGAAAACAGAGCAGGAATTGCATTTTCTTGACAGCATAACGCATTCACGAAAGATGCTCAATAAGAATACTAAACAAATTGATCGTGAAAATGAAGTCTGTCATAAATGGCTTTATACTGTGCCGGCAGAGTGGCAAATAGAACGGAAAAATTACAAGATACTAGTCCAAGTCTCTACAGGCAACTGAGCTCTGTAGAGCCAGGACTTATTAAATGGACTCATTAAATGCTTCCTGATGCAAATCATTTCTTCCAGTAAATCGTTGCTCTGACTTTGCTTCTGTGTGACATTTGCATGATCATTGAACGAGATGAAGATGATTAAGATTATGATCCTGATTTTTATTATGGCCTAATAGGAAATAATGCTGTCAATTTTGAAGGTCACTGGACAAGCACTACGTAAAAAGATTGCGTAGAAAGTGCTCAAAACCTAAACGTGTATTGTTTCCTTGAAAAAACTTCCTGACAATATTTATGAAAGCACATAAGCAAAAATACTATGAAAATTGAGGCTCAAAAACAAAATTCAGAAAGTTGTTTCTGGAACGACTCGAATAAAAAAGAACGCACTTTGAGGAAAGGGACTTTCAATTACCTGGCATAGTCCAGGATGTAGTTCGTTGTACCCATAACCTTTCATTCCACTGAACCTAGAAAATGTAATGTAAGCATTAATGCAGAACCATAAAACAACAGATTGCAAGCAGAAATTGGTTTTTTCTATTCATCAATGAATGGACATTTTGTCAAGTAAGATTCTGACAACTATAAGTGAAATGGCCTGTGATGAAAATCTGCTTGTGGTCAAAACAATATGGGCCAAGTAGACCAAGATAATAAAACGTCCAGACACCTTTCAGCTATGAATACCTTTTTGGAGTGGTATGAAAAGCAACTAAGGTAATACTTAAGAAGTATTAAATCTTAAAAGCCATAAATGGCTCATCACGGTTTGCAAACAAATTACTTCAAATTAAAGAGCCGTGAATGTCACATTAAATTAAACGAAAGTCACAGATGACGTTCAAAACATTCTGGAGATAGTTTGCATACTTGGGATGGCTTCTGATTTTGTTGCAGTAAAGTTCCGGTCCACTATGAAAAAATCCTGTTTCTTTCACAATCTGAAGAAAATAATTTCAAAAAAGCACATCAAAAAGGAGACACGCGCTAACAGTGGTTTTGCTTTTGTGGTGCATACCGTAATTTCCCCCGTAAATCAGGTTTCTACATCATCATCTTCATCCCTCTCATTACCAACGGCCTGTAGCTTTGACATCAGATAATTTGTTTTGGAGGGGGGGGGGGCTAATAAGAGAGGAGGGCTTAAAAGAGAATTCACGGCATATAATGGCTGAACAAAGAAGAGCGTTTAATGCAAAAGAGAAAGATTTCTTTTCCCGCCCTTACTACACATCTGTCAACTATCTGCCTTTGTAACAATAAAACTATGTAACAGTTTTGCAACAAAAACTCAGCAAATTTAACAGTAGCTTAAAAGAATAGCTTTGTGTGATGCTAAAGTAGAGATTGTTGCCAAGATGAAAAGACGCACAGTAGCGCCAGTGCACGGTGTCAGAAGCACCACATCTACTCTCAATGTAGGCACAAAAAATTGTAGTTGAGTTTGAATCAACTTAACAGTATGGTCTCAGTTCCGTGTAATCGTCAAGCGGAGAATAACACGAAAAAGACATTAGACCATGGGTTGAATGCCTGATTACTTTATAGCTACCTTCTCAGCTATTTCAGCCAGTCGCTCAATGACGCTAATCTCCTTGCTGAAAAGAAACGATCAAGCAAAGTCAAGAGAGTTCTATAAAAACATTTAGATTCCGGCTCGAAGTATATACAATTAACACTTGTTGTCGAATTAAGATTATAGGAAGAGAAGAAAAACAGAAAAACTGATGAACAAAATTTGCTTCCAATACATCAAGCTAGTTCGTACTTTCGGAGCAAATTCAATTATCTGCATACACAACTTCAGTAATAAAAACAGAATATCATAATTTTTCAATTTATCTGTAGCCTAGAGTTGCTTCTAACTTTTTTAAAACTTGGTTTTAGTGTTGGCTTGAATGTTAACCTGGCAACCACTCAAAGGCTAATCTCGGTTTCCCTTTACTGATAGAAACATAACAGTTCCATATACTGAACAGCATCTCAGTTTTCATCCTCTTTAACTTTTGGTCAGTTTGCTGGGTGATGTTCCAGTAAATCTGTTCGAAAAAGAGAGATTGGTTCGACTGGGTGGAGATCATCTCACCTCTTTGTAACTCTGGCCATATCCCAGGCGATATACTGGACCGCGAATTCAGGTGGGATGAATTGATTAACGTAGAGGACGATCTGTTTCAGATTTTCACTCAGAATTTGCTCGTGAGGCCGTCGCTCTCTTTTCTAAAATGCAGAAAGCTTTCATATTTTCGACAAATAGGTGCCTACGCTAGTGTAGGATAGAGTCTGTAATCCTTTGCACTATGAATACTATCCAGCAAGAGGACCAGGTCTGAAAGGAAATTGCTTCTTTCCTGCCTCTGTACATAAATAATTGATCAGTTGAAAATCTCGAAAAGAATATTTTAGTTTAAGTTTCATACTCTTAAAGAGCAACATACGTTGGGCAGTGCAAGAATAGAAAGTTCGATACTGCTGATGCATAAAAGGACACCGAGTATTGTGGGGACGAACAAGTCCATACAGAGCGGCAAAGAGGGCAGTTGGCGCAGGTAGAAAAGGTAAGAACATACCTTGACTAGGTTTAATATGATGATTGGAGCACCGAATCTTGCCATGAGCTTGTTCAAATGAAGTGCTGCAGATGCATAGTACGGGTCCGCCCGGTCAACTTCAAGAAAACAAAATATAGCTATAATATATTAATATATATATATACATGATATAGCTAACTAAGAACAGCAAAGCAGCTGCAGAGCCATGACATGCAGTAGCGGCATTCAGATCTGGGCGGCATGTTTGGTCCATCGAATAATCGACATGTGAATTTTTCAAATTTTATCAAACATGTTTCAAAAGGCTCTCTCTTCAAACAACTTGCGATATGGTTGGAAATGACTTGTTTCATAACCATTTCGAACATCGTTTTGAACATAGATTGAAAAGAAACGGTTTAGAAAAGTACAAAGCGCCGAGGAAAAATTGGCTGCTTCTGAGTTTGACACAGAAGCAGAAAGAGTGTAAATAAACAATGCTTGGTCGATGTCTATATTGTTCTATTCTTCTGTTGTTCTAAGTTGTTCTAACCACTTAGAGCACTGTTGTTCTTATGTTCCAAATAACCACAAATAACCAATAGGCTACCAGCGTTGTAGCGTTTAAGCTTATATTTGGTATTGATAGCATTCTATCATTATGCTTGCACTTGCTACTTATTGGCCCTAACTTTGGATAAGTACCAAAAACTGAAGATTATTGATAAGAAAACAAGATGAACACAGAAGTCTTTCACACTTTTCGCATCCAGGCTTCAAGTTTGCAAAATGAATGAAAATCGTTTATTCAAAGAAGCGGCCGACAATATCATGAACTCGTCCATTTCACTAGCAGACCAGTAAGTCTTTGCCAAAAGGACCTGCTGTTGGGATGCTCAAGTAACAGGAGCACCTAATGTGAATTGTGTATCCTAAATATTTACGGTGTGTAGCAACAAGCTATATCTGACAGCAAACCATCAATTGAGTCTACCATTATACTCAATTTTTATGTTTTACTTGGTCAAAAACAACTTAATAGACGCAACTTTATCTTGCATCAACTAATACAAAAATCAAACATATAATGTTAATCTTGTATGCCGTTCCGAAATTGTCATAAGTCAATTCAAACATTGGACGAATTGCACTGAAAACGGGAAAGATGTTATATGAAAATTCATACATACCAAGTATCTGTGGCTTGGGTACGATTCGACCTTGGGATGTGTCTTGTGACCAGTAGAAAGGTGCGGAGCCGCGGAGCTGAGTGTAAGACGTGTACCGGCCACTCTTCAAGGATATGAACGCTGCGTCGTGGGCAATCTGCTCCGTTTCAACGTCGTTCGCTACAAAACCCTCGTCGTTGACCCCACGTTTTAAGAATCTTGTCCCCGCGAACTGATTCGACCTTCTTGCAATCAAGGTAACGAAAATCGGCTTGCCGTGAACGCAAATATCTTAGCATTAGTTAAGCTTCACTATACTCGAGATTTTCCAGTAGGTGTGTCCGTATTTTGCTAATCACTGCAAATCTTTTAAACGTTAACCATGGTACTTAGTAAGAAAACAACAATTAGATGTCAGTAAGTAAAGCACAACATACCATAATATACTTAAACATAATATATAATACAAACTGAAATGAAATGAAAAAGGAAAAAATAGTACGATCTAATTCTATATGGGAAATATAGTATAATAAATAAAAATTATAATATAGAACACAAAATAAATATTAAATATTAATAATAATAATATAATAATATATAATATATAAGTATAAAATATTATAATATAATATAATATAACATAATATAATATTATAATATTGTAATATAGAATGAAAAATAATATTGTAAAAAAATAGTGAAAAGGATACTTGACTGGCCAACAAATCCATGTATGATGTATAATATCCAATCCGGATGAACTTGTTCCTTGAAATTCTCCAGCAAATGAATGTTCCAAACAAACTTCTCATACGGTCGTCCTCTATACGGCACGTACTGTTTTTTGTTGGACTTTACGTTTTTCTTTGTGAACGATGTCTCACATTCATCTCCGCCAGCATACACACTAGACTCTGAAAAGGAGTGTGCCTTTACAGCCGGCTTCAAATTAGAGTTAGAAGTGCCTAGCTTTGTGCCTTGTTATTGGCCTTGTTACTGGCCAAAAGTCCTTGGAGAAAACTACCATAGCGTAACAGCCAATGGTAAAATCTGAATGGTAGAGCAGGGTACCTACCCAATGACGAACGTTTGATTTGAATGCTAAGTTCAAGAACATACCCTCGGGTCATGAACAGAAGGGTCAAACACTGTTTACACCCTTTTCCATTCCAAGAACACTCTTCATAGTTGAATGTTTTCACATTTAATTTCAAGAACATTTCAAGGACATAAACACATACCGTTAAAGCTTTATTAAGCAAGGGGGAGAGGGTACTAATTTTTTTCAGTCTTAGAGGGGGCTTTTTAGAGAGGGAGGCTTATTCAAAACTCGAAGGAAAAGTACTATAGACATGTTTTCATGCATTTCTTGCTAAAAGAAACGAAGAAGAAAGCTGTTACTCTTACTCGTTTAAAATTAGAGATTGAAAGTAAATAAAGTATCAACATTATCACTTAAGTCTCACATAACTGAAATTTTGGCTTGATAAGGGGGGGGATTAATAGAGAGAGGGGCATAACATAGAGGGGGGCTTAATAGAGCTTTTACGGCATATGCTTAGATACATCCAATTACAGAGTCGAATAGCGTCGAAAGGCCCATAAAAAATAACAATCTGCACGAGCTGCTCTTACACAAACTAAAACGTGCAATGCATAAATGAATGGAAAAAGTGACTTCATAAGCATATATTCATCGTCAAGATACGGTGTGAACTGGCATATGACGTATGGCAAATAAACAAAAAATATCTTTTCAAGACATTGTTCAAGAAGAAGAAGGCCCTTCTCATTGCCAACTTACAACAAATAGACTTTCAATCACTTTCATGGTTTAGGACAAAATTACTAATAAACCTTTCTTAAATATGACATTAACAGGCAAAATCTTTATCTGGCTCCCAGCCGTGGAGCCGTCAATTTTTCTGGACTCTGAGGTAAGAATAGTCAGGTCGTCTGCAAATGCACTGTAGGTATTCTTTTACCATCAACTTTTATCCCCGCACTGTTTCAATGTGACACCTGCAAAAATCTCCCTTCCAGCTGGACTCTTATTACGCAACCACATCAACTCTAATAGCAACATGCGCAAAATCGTTACAAGACAACATAGAGTTATGTAACCTCGTCTGTGATCTTTTCTACGCAATGCCTGAAAGACAGGACTCGGGAGTTGGCGATCCAATTCACAACTCAATTTATGCAGAAAAGAGCAATGTTAATTGAAATGGTAAATGAGTAATATAAAATTTTTAGCATACCACAATTTTGTGTTGGCGTGTCCTTTTTTGGTTCACCTTCGGCACTAACTTCTGTTGCCAAGATTGTCTCTGCATTACCTGCACTCTTTTCAATATCATCATCATTACTAATCAAGTCCTTGTCCAGTTTGTTCGAAAAAACTTGTGATTCTACAACATCCAACTTCCTATCGTCTGGCTCCTTTTCAACAAACTTTTCTGGCAAACCAAAGTTCGGTGCAAGATTGTACTGGAGTGTGTGTGTCGGGTCGTAGCTATAGCTGCAAAACCAAATAAGTAATTCTATGAAAACAGCATACGTGCTGACGGATAGCATTTGTCATCTCTCAAAAAGTTTGACACTAGAACAAGGCGTGAAACTCAGAAAACAACATTCCTGACCCAGGCAACACGATTGTATGTGAAAGTCATTGTTCTGATCTATTTGAAGCATAAAAAATTTGCTCAAAAAGACAAATATCATACACAAACAATATGTAAAAATAGAACAGAATCAAATAGAGAAATATAACTCAAAGTGAATTTCTAGATAGTCCTTAGCACGAAGTCTGAAGGTAAAAGGATAGAAAAGGGATTCAACTTGTTCACGACATATAAACTGAATTTGCATTTCAGTACACGCTTTTTTTTATAAGGAACCTACCTCAAAGCCTAGTTCTAAAAGTTCCTTATTCGTAGACCTCAAATCATCAGATTTTAGTACCGAAAGTTCCTTAAAAGTTCCTTAAGTTCTCACTCTTGATGTTTTGATTACAATAAGCCTTAACACTTAATAGAGAGAGAGGCGAGACAACATTTGCGGAAACTACTCAATGAAGCGCTTGACACACGAATAGCAAACAATCTATGCGAGTATTGGCTGCAAATGAATGGAACGGGCTTTTTAGCTCTTGCTGCTTGCAGTTATAAAGAATTTTCAAATCGAAAAGTTCCTTAGGGATTTTGTCTCTTATTTAAATATTTTGGCCTTCTTTGTGTAGGTTCCTTATAAAGTGGTTTCTTATTAAAAAGAGTGTGTACATCTTTAACAACCTGTAGCATACAGGGTATGGATTGTTCTAATTTGCAAGTCAAGATTGCAATTGATAATCAAAAGGATTAAGTTTCCCAATCTTAAAACAAAACGTGTCTTCAGCTGTGCCTTAATGGCATGAAGCACTCAAAGACAGGGCCTTAAACGAAAAATGCCTATGCCAGATCTATTACAGATTTCTTTGTTCTTTTCTTTGTCTTATTTGTATCAGAGTTTGCAATTATCTTCCTTTCTACCTGCATAGAACATGTAGTAAAACTCATTTTGGAACAAAAATCTCCTTTACCTGAAGTAGAAGTTGCTGGATAAATCCACATTTTGAAATATCCTCAAATATCTATGAAAAATAAAAAGAGCAAAAGGTACATATTAATCACATGATTGAAACCAAAATCCAAAAAAATTTTCCTGCACACCAATGCACAGAAATTTATGGCACAAACATAAGGTCACAAAAACCCAACTTCATGAGCAACTCTGGAGAATCCACTTGACAATAAAGCTGGCAAATAGGAGGTGGCAAATAGGAGGCAAATATGATCCTTCAAGATGAAAATCCAATCCTTCTTAGCTTAGATCATTTCATTGCCTCTTATCTTCATGTTTTCTGAAGAGTGTTGCAAAAAACCTATTTTGCAAGTAACAAGTCAAAGCATTTCAGGAAATGAAAAGGTATTTGCATTCTTTCCCCAAAGGCACAAAGACTAAGTCATATAGAAAAATCAAACAAAACGTGAAATCAATGAAATTTAATATTGAGTCAGTTGAGAATCAAATATTGTAAATAAAATGTTTAGGGATTACCTTGTTTCATCTGGATTTGAGAATTTGATTCTAGCTTGTTCATTTGCAATGGGAATGATAACTGTGTCATCAATTTTATAAATTGTATGACCTCCTATCACAGCCACTCTGAAACATAAAAGACCTAAGAATTTAAAAATAACCTATCCTGATATAACAATCATCAAAATAAAAGTGTCTTGCAAAGATTTGGCAGTGAAAAAGCTTTGTTTGTAACTGTTAACATCCTCTACCTTCGTCTCTTTGATATCAGGATCATGTAATACCCTTCAAGGAACTTGACAAATCCTAAAATGTACAAATTTGGTCAGCTTGGTTATGACAATTAAAGAGGTGTCCAAAATATCTACCTAAAATACTTTAAATATTTGTTTAAAAAGTACTTATTCAATCATCCAGCCTTCTTGGGACACTTGATTTCAAGGTGCATGCGGACAATCCAAAATCAAAATCATACAAAATATACAAAAAATGACAGCAACCAGCAAAAATAAACAATTTGAGTGTTGAAAAAGTTAATTTCAAAAGCATACTTGAGATGATAAATTTCAAACAGGTGTGATACAGTTTTTGAAAGTCTTGATTCAGTATCAATAGAATGCTTTTTGAGATACTGTGTTTATTTTTCATGCAAACATTATTTCCCTTCCCTAAATTTTGACTGCTTATTTTTTCTGTCTACAACTAACTTCAATCTATTGCCACAAAATAATAAATTAATTCATACAGAAACAGAAATTGCAGAGCCAGGGCACCCACAATAAATTTCAAGATGTAATCATTGATTTCATTACAATATATGCTAGAATAACCAAGGAGGCATGGGGTACAGTTGCACCCAATTTTTACAAATATCACATATTTTAAAAAAGTGCACCCAGCTCTTTGATTCACCAACCCAAAAATTTTGGTCAAGGTAAACAGACAGTCTGATAGTTGAATAAGTACTGATGGGGCTTTGTAAAACTGTTATCAGCCAAAAAATGTTTCTGGTAGGCCTTGAAATGAGAAGCATATGACAGCCTCTATGCTCTCTTAGAAACCTATGAGCACTTTGAGATTCAGGCCCCTCTGAGAAAAAACACAAGTCAGGCTAGAAAAAGCCTTGCAAGTTTAGCCCTTGCAGAACTTTTGTTTACATTTTCACATTTTAAATATTTACAAATGGCAAAATATATTACCATACCAATTCTTCAAACACGAGCAATAAAATAGCATTTGAAGGCTAACAGAAGATGAATTTGATTTGCAATGAAAATGTAAAATTTGAAAACCCTTCTCCAACTTCCCCATCTTCAGAGGCCCTAAATGTTGTTCCTTTTGTGTGACCACATTTGCTATTCCATTGCAAGTTTAAGAAGATATTACAATAGATTTTCTGCATGTTCTCTATAAGAAAGTGGACCGTGTGGGCAGATAAAAGCTCCGGCAAATCTATGTTGTGTAGGAGAGGATTATAAGGCCTGCTATTATTGAACTGCCTGTGTATTAAAAATCTGCCTTGCAGCAAAACACATAAAAGCAACTTTTGGTGAAAGCTTCATCCTTTCCAAATCTATTGGCTTTATTCAGCTTATCCCTCTTTGCCTGGCAGATGTCTTATTTTGTAGCAATGAGCCTAACAAGCAAATGTCTTCAACTTCCAAAATTTACTATCAATTATTAATTACCAACTATTCCAAATGCAGAGCCTCTGTGGTGCAATCCACTAATTCCTTTATCATATGACCTGGAAGCTTTTGGTCGGTTTCCTACATCAATCATCTGCAACAAGTTTCGAATTTGCTTCTGGTTGTATTCAACCTAAAATGTAATTTATTGTTGCTATAAAACTTTAAGTTCAAAGCAATATACATGATCAATTGAGAAATGCATGCAGGAAATATCAATGATGCAAGAAATGTAAAACAATCACATATAGTTAACAAGCTTCACTAAAAAACAAAGCAACCAAACATTTCAACGGGCTTTGAGTGAAATTAAATACCCAAAACAGCTTCAGCCTATTAAACTAGAAATAGTAGTGTAATAGTGATTGTAAAGACAACTACTTGGGGGAATGAAACCTAAATAAAAATATTACAAACCTTATCATCTATGAGAACTAACTCTGTTGGTTCAGTCCTGTCAATCTTCAATACCCTGAAGCGTGTTTGTGCATTGTTTGATGCCACCATATAAAACCGCTGTAAATAGACAGGATGTTAGAAAATCTAACAAACGCCAAATATAGATTGCGGTAGCAGGCAATCTCAAAGTTTAATATCATATGAATCATTCACATTCATATGGATACCATCAATTTTCATGATTGAAGTTTAAATGTGGAAATGGTGACCTTTTACTGTCTACTTTTTATGATTAGCTAGGACATAAGAAATTTGCTTGATGGGAAATTGTCCAAATTTAACAAAGACTTATTTTCTGAAAGAATGTTGGGGAGTCAAAAAAAAATTATAAAATTGGTTTTATCAATGTTGATTGACAATTTATTAACAAGCCAAGTTTTCACTTTTCTAATTCCTTGTTTACCACACTTAGAAGCTGAGTTAGACCATCAGATTCACAACAAATATTTGTGTCATCTGCAAATAAGAAAATGCTATCTTTGAGGAAGAGAGGGGCAGATCAATATAAATCAAGAAAAGGAGAGGGCCAAGAACAGAGCCCTGTGGAACCCCACAAGTAACACTGAGATAGTCAGAGTTAGATCCATTTACAGAGACGTATTGTTTTCTATCAAACCAAGCTAGAGATATTCCTCTAATACCATAATTCCCTAGCTTCAGTAAAAGATTAGTATGATTCACTGTATTGAAAGCCTTTTGCAGATCAATAAATATTCCACAATCAAATTATCTGTTATCCAGGGATCGTTTGATTGCTTCTGTTAGACTAATAAAGGCATTGCTAATAGAATGACATGAACGAAAACAAAATTGCAATTCTGCTAAAAACAGAGAAAGGGGAAATAGGCTTATAGCTTGATGCAGTTAGGAGACAACCTTCCTTGAAAAGTGGAATTACTTTGGCCAATTCCATCTTGTCAGAAAATGTTCCAGAATGAAATGATTCATTTATAATTTGGAAAGTTAAGAGGACATTAATGGAGGAAGACATTTAAAAATTTTCATAGGAATGTTCTTAGTTAGGCCCAAGAGACTTTCCAGACTTTAGGACAGAAAGAATATCATATATTTTATGAGGAACTGAAGGTGCAATGTATCGTAAGAAACGTTTACAAATGATTTATGAAATATGTTTGCAATAACCACAGGATCTGATGTAATGTCACCATTTGGGTCCTTAAGTTAATTTACTATAATTACATTATTTCGTTTTCGAATTCTTGTCAAGTCTTGGATCTTTATGAAACTTGTCACATTTCATTGAATTGTAAAGATACACACTTCTGCAAATTTTTACATCTCTACACTCACTGGCATTCCATAATAACTTGGCATTCAAAAAAACTTTAGGGCCTGGTCATCAAACCCTGTACCATTAACTCAAACATCAAACTGTTTTAGTAGAATCCAGATTCTTAAGTTTCGTCTAACTTTGCATTGAATTCTATACATTATGCAGTGTGTAATTTGAAATGAAAAGAAATGGAAAAATCCAAAGGCATTACCGTTTTTGTCTCATATACAGCGATCTTCTGGGTACAGCAAATTGGGTGCACGTACTCCATCTTTTCGTCGCACCTCTAATGGCCTTTCCCGACTTTCACACTAAATTTTAACGCATTTTCAACCTCGACAGTTTTCTCTATTTCGATTTGAAAAAATGTTCAATTTTCACTTCCCATAACATGACCATCATCAGGTCGAGTCTATGGCCAGAGGGAGGCCCCCGCAATTGAATTGAATTTCCAAACTAAGAATGTGGAACTTGTCACATTATGGGAAGGGTTCCTTCGTTTCGTTGTGCTTAACAAACAGGCACTTTAAAAATAAGGAGTCATGTGCAAGCCAGCATGTCAAGTTTTGTCAGACTTAGTCGAGCGTAGCCTCCAGCAAAAGAGCTTTAATTTGCGTATGATGATTACGATTGCATGGCAATCAGATGACATAGGCTCGCGTGTAAATCACACACGATTAACGATGTTTTTATAAACGTTGCCAATTAAAATCGAAAAACACTGTTTCCACAATGTGGTCTCAGGTAAGCATTGCAAGCCTTTGTTTGGCTTTCATAGGTATGTTGATGATAAATCATTGGCGTCAGCTTTTCTTAGGATAAAGCGCATAACATCATGTTGGACCAAAGTTTGGCCGCGTTTAAGGCCACAAGTCAACTCCAGGATTTCATCTGCCGATGCTTCGGACATTTTGTGATTTAACGAGATCGAGAGATAACTTGCTACAAGTTGGGTTAACAATTAGACGAGTGAGTACTCGAGGAGGTTTTTCAGTGCTCTTTTTGTCGTTTTTTACAGCATTGTTGTCAATCGCTTACATCTTTCTCTACTAACACCGTCCTCTTCCGGGTGATCGAGAATTGGAATCAAACAAACGCTGTTGAGATTTAAGAGTCCGTGACAGAGAAAGCGTGTTGCCAGTGCTTCGGGATTTTCGACAGGTATTTGAAAACCTTTTAGAGAAGAATTACCTTGCCTCTTTCGTCATTTCGTTTGGTAGGGAACACTGATGCTCAAGTCAGCTGGTATCAATTAACGAATTTCGAAGTTATAACTTGCAAAATACTCAAAAGTATTGATAGACAAGCACTGCACTGATCACTCTCTTAGCTTCTATAAGGATCAGTGCGCTCGATCCGGCAAGAGTACCGCGGTGTGAATTTTGCATTTGCATCGAACTTCGAATCAAACGTAACAACTAAAGTATTTGTTTTCTCGCTAGGGTGTGGTTTGCATACGAAGTTAATGCCTTGCATAACTGTGTGTAGCGGCTTTTAGCTTGAGCTCGCTAATCGTGAGTTCAATGCATACGTGTTGGGTTATTTGTTCTTCTGCTATTCGAATGCATTGGAAAAGTGATTTGGCTGAAAATAAATAGGCAGCAATAGCAGGTGACAGAGCGCGCGCTTTAGATCTAAATATGCATTAATTACGCAAGCAGAATGATTGAACTTGTGTTTACTTATTTGAAAGAGTAGAAGAAATAGCGGACTTCAGCAAATTTTCTTTGTTGCTTTATGAATAATTCCTTTTATGCAGTATCTCTTAAAGTTGACATCTGGCTGTCGATAAATTATCTACCAGCCATCGCAATCGAAACTATCACTAGATTTAGAATCATTGCAGGGTTTGTTCACCGTCCAGTGCTATGAAGATTAAAGTGAGGATTCGAGTTGTATCTGTGTTCATAACCTGGCAGTTACTTATGATGGAGCCAGTTCAGAGGTATGAATCCTTTCTTATCGTTCACTGATAGACTTGTGTTTTTGTTTTTACCTAGCACCCGAAGGTAGTTTTCTAGGACACTGAAAAGCTTCATGCTTATCGAGCAGTGTCCTGTTCTTCCTCTCGATGTGACCACACCACCTGATTCCTTGTGCCTGGAATGACAGAGTGCTAGCAACTCTCCACACTCTGTGTACAAGTTTGGTCATGCCAGGGACTCGAACCACGGACCCTTGGGTCTGTAGTCAGCGCGTCTAACCACTGAACAATCCTTGCAGACTTCACTTAAATTTCGCAGCAATGTCCAATGCACCTAACTAAGCCGACATTGCATATGGAATTAATGTTGACAATTTTCTGGCGAATGTACCCTGAAGCAGACACATACTTTGCATTCAGCTTCGCCGGGGACAATGTACTCCATAATCACGCACCAAGAGGACCCTGTCTGCTTGCCAAATGAAATTCGTGCTTACTGGGATTCGATAAGGATCCGATTTAATTAAGAATCATATATTATTGGGATTCGATCTTTAAGTTTAACTGGGAATCTGATTAAGGTAAACTGAATGAACAGCTCATTTTCAACTGTTACGAGAAGACAATCAAATAAAAAGTAATACATCAGCAAGGCCGGCGAATAGTATTAGAAAGTAGGGGGGGGGGGCGAAATGTGAAGATTATGAACTTCTTTCTATTTCTTTCTACATGACCTTTAAAAAACTTTTGCTCAAAAAAAGTGGTCCCAACACATCCCCCCTTTGCCTGGCCCTGCATCACACCCATACCTAGCAGATCTCTTAAAAGAACAACACATGATATATACTTTCCCACTTGACACAGCTATAGGGCAATTGCCAAAATGCTTTTGCAACTGTAAAAACAGGTATAACTACACATGAACTTTATAAACATTGGATAATGCTGACAGCAAAGAGAAAGTTGTAATTTATCTTTTGATTCTGAAAAGTTGTTGAATGGAAGAGTTTGCTGTCAAGCCATTCAAAATAAAAGAATCCTCTCATGTAAGAAGAAGCAGTCTCTTTTCTTTGAATACAAATATAGTGAGCATTTTAATTTGGTGAGTATTGCAAGAACTTTACCGTCTTTAAGAACTTGAGAATTTTTCTTCCAGCATCAAGCGCGATCGGAGGATGATTGGTGGCCTTGAAGCAGATCCAGATGAGTGGAATTTCGCCTTCTCGATGACTTTCTTCCAACCAAACCCAAGGCTGAAGATATGCTCAGCTACTGCCGTTGACAAACAGTGGCTGGTAACTGCTGCGCATTGCGTCGAAGACATTCAGAGTCAGCCAAATTACTTGCAAATCAACATGAGTAAGCGTCTATGGCAATTCTTAACAACAAATTGTCATTTCTGTTTTATGCTTCTTTGCTTGTTATCCTTAAGGATTAATAGAAGATTGATTATTGCTTTCGAAGCAGAGAGCGATAGGCGTAGCAGAACTGCCACCTATGTTTTGCAATTGAACGGATTAGAGATGTTCACTGCGCTTAAGCAGCTAGAGACCATGAGCCGAACGAGTAAAGCAATGTCCTACCATGTCGCTGACCAGGGTCCCTTCCCATAGGCCTGAAAAGGGCCTCCACACCTTTGTGTATGTGTGTGTTATACTTGCTACTCAGTAGCGCCTAGGGTCAACCCTCCCGTTCACCAAAGCCTTCTCGGGCTGCGCCTAGGTGAAATTCGATTCCCTGACTTAAGAGTCAGCCTAGATTACCAAACCTGGTGAGAAGTATCAACCGACAGTGCTCTTTAATCTATGAAGTAAATTCGTTTCGTCTCGATAATCAAGAAACCCGGCCTTCGGTATTAAATAGAGATGATTGAAGAAGAACTATTCTTGCTTCTTGTGAACGTTATGCTAATCTTGGAAAGATACCGACAAATGAGAATCCGAAGGTTATACTATAGTGCTTGTCAAATGCAAACACTTCATAATTTGCAGCTGCAGCGGATTTCTATACCCCGCCATATGGGACAAAAGTCTATTATACAAAATATATGATGTTATTGTAAATATATTGTTTAAATCTAATATAAATCTGTTGTACAATTCATATCGACGTTTTTTCTTCTAACTTAATGCGTGTCCACTTGACATTTATAAGTTGTTGTCGGAAATTTCAAATATATAAGGTCTGAATTTGTTTGCATATATAAGGTCTGAATTTGTTTGCAAATATATAAGGTCTAAGCGCGAACAATGTACGCTGTGACATTTCCCGCCAAATCCGTCTCGCTTTACAGTTCACACATTTCAAAATAGACATTCGCCGCTGATGGGAATAAATGAACGAAACCTAAAAAACATCCTAAGCACTTAGAAATTAGTGTTCTTGCCAAGTTTCGTCTTACTTCGACCGGTTTTGCAGGAGTTATTTAGGGAGAGAGACTTTGTTTCTCTACTCTTTTGCGGGGTTTCCTCAGAGGCAGGTGAAATCGATAAATCACTCTTTTCTCCAAAATTGTGGACTAAATTTTGGAAAAAATTATCCACAGGTAGGTTATTCGCTGTATCTTGAAATGAGGTTTTCGAAATTCTGTGCGAATGTCTGTCGGGCAAAACGTCGTAGGCCGTGCACAGAAATTTTCAACATTTTCTCTAATCTTCGCGAGTTTGGTCCATCTAATTGAGAATAAATTCGATAGATCGACAGAAAATCGTTAAAGGTTTGTTTCAGTAAAATTGTTTGTCATTATCTGCTCTGGTTCTTTTATACGAATTAATCAAAGTCCGAATGTCTATCGCGAATGTCTGAATGTCTAATTTGAATGTCGTTCGCTAAATAGCGGAACCACACCTCCTGATGAAAACGCTTAAAAAATGTAAAAAGTCTTGCAAACGTCTATTCCAAAATTCGAGCATATTCAAATTACTACTGAAAGCTTGTCGTCGAGCCTGAGATAGTTGTCCAGGAAGATCAACCAGAAACTGTTGAAAGTCAACTTCGAACGACATGATAAAAAATTCGTTGGTATTGCTTCGTCTTTTGCCTCTGGTGCTCATAATTGGCGGGAAATGTCACAGCGCACATTGTTCGCGCTTAGACCTTATATATTTGCAAACAAATTCAGACCTTATATATGCAAACAAATTCAGACCGTATATATTTGAAATTTCCGACAACAACTTATAAATGTCAAGTGGACACGCATTAAGTTAGAAGAAATAACGTCGATATGAATTGTACAACAGATTTATATTAGATTTAAACAATATATTTACAATAACATTTTTGTATAATAGACTTTTGTCCCATATGGCGGGGCATAGATTTCTTTGTAAAATTTCGCTTCACTCTTTCAAAATCATCGTTCCTGGGAATTCGACAGGCCTAGCCGCGAGTTTGCAGCACAATAGGAAGCCACGTTGAATTCTGGGTCAAATCAAGACCCCAGTTATTGGCTGTCTAATTTTAGCGTTAGCAAAGAAACTTTCAAATAATTGTGCACCATTGTCCATAGAGTCCAACCTGTGCCATATAATTCCTGTTCCAAAAAGGGTTGAAGTGTCCCTTCTGTAACAATTCTGGGTTCTTTGGTAGCGTGGAGGAAGATGGCTAAGCCAAGTATGGCAACAGCGTATTCGATAGATCAACGTGTTTTCAATCAATTTCAAACAAGACTGACTAATGGTCACGAAACACACTGAATATAACACTGAATATAATTTAAGATGACAATCAACAGTAATACGTCACTCTACAACAATGAACGTGACCACAATAACGGAAACGACACATTGACATAAAACAATACATATTTGTTAACAAGACTAAGATCAATCAGAGACACGCAACACAACTAATTAACAAGACCCTAACACGTTACACTCTCCCCTCCGCTAAAAAACAAAACTCACAATATTAAATTGAGTGTTCGAGTAGCCATTATAAAAACGTTTATCAAGATAATGTGTAATCTTTGCGCAACAATTATATTAATATTTTCCTTATATCTTTTCCTGACAGACGGAAGGCGAGAAGAAGAGCGGGGATCGCGACAGAGCAAGCAGCTGGGAGTAGAGAAGATCGTAGTCCATCCGATGCACAAAGTAGTGAACCAGTTTACCAGTCACGTGACCTACTCGTGGGATTTCGACATCGCGCTGTTGAAGCTGAGCGAAAAAATACCAAGGCCGATGGTGGCTAGCGTCATTGGGGGCGAGGAGACGAATGTGACTGATTGCAAATCAGCAGGTTAGTGACAACACTCTGAGGTGCCCGCCATTAGTGGGCCAGTCCCAAAATGGGACAAATTGATGCCGAGTGTGAAGAAGAAAGGGTATCCTAGTTCTCGCGCTTCTGCTATGAAAACAGTGAATAACTTCTTGAAAATTGTTGTGTGCATTAGTTTTACATTTACCAAGCGCTCTCAACCAACGAGGATATGTAGTAATGAAAGTTTGAGACGAATTGTCAAAAGTTATCGAATATTAAAGACGGATTAGCATTGCAAAGAGGGGATGGAAAACATTCCAAGCTTACACTTCAACCATTTACAAAAGCGTAGATTAGTAATTGTCTCAGCAAAGATTGCATGTTAGTGGATATGTTTAACGGAGGGTGGAGGTGGTAAGATTCATATGGTGTCGTTGATACAAGGCCTGAAACTATAAGGAGGCGGACCTCTCTCCCATGGATTTGAGGTGATGTACTGATTTCTATGTCTAATTGGCCATTCACTTCCAGGTGAAAGGGAAGTCTGTGAACCGGGGCGGATCCAGCGTTTGAGTTTGGGGAGGACCATTTAAGAAAGAAAAGGGGGACTGGAAAAATTTTCGTAGACACGCCCTTCAAAACTTAAAAAATGTTGGTAACGCCTTTTCTACCAAATCAAACTTCATAACAAGCTTAACTTTCTCTCTCGGGGCACTACAATATTAGGAAAATTCATTACTGTGACAAACATCCAAACGAAATAATAAAATAATCATATTGACAGGATGTCACAATGCAAGTGACAACTGTACCATTTGTTGGTAGTCAGCAGTCAATTTTGAGCATAAGATTATTCTTAGATTGCCATGGCCATAAGATGAATGCACAGTTGCAGGAGTGCAGTAGGTAACTTTGCTGCGATTGTGAAAACTTCCATCAATGGCTATTGCTAGAACACCTGGAACACATGTATACGAACATAATGCAAACGGTCTTTTTGCACGCAACGTACTAAAATGTTGGTTAGCCAACGGAGATGGCTGCTAAGGCGGTGTCGTGTTTATGGAGCCAAAACAGCTGTAACAAAGTGCAAAATGTCTTCAGGTCGCCCATTTTCATCACGACATGACCACCTATTACACTCTTCCATCATCAATGTTAAAGTTCTTCTGAAAACCCATGAGCAAGGATTAAAAATCAAATTGAGAGAAATATTTTGGTATTTTTGCAAATGAAAAAAGGTTGTCAGATCAAAACTTACCAAAGGCTGATCTTGGTGAAGTTGATCCTGATTTGGATTATCATATGGACCTTCCGAGAAGCATCTTTTTAAGATATATATCAGTATTGAAAAGTAAGAATAGCATCTATATACCGCATTTTAAATATTTTGAGATGCTAAGAGTTTGCTCTTTTTCCCCATCCATAAGATTTCCTTAGGATTCTCGAAAGTTAGTTCAGAAGTAACGTTTCTGGGAAAACTTCAAAGTCAAAGTCAACAAATGTGCAGACAAACATCTAAAGGAGAATCTTTTGGCGGGCAAAGAAATCACATTTTAGTGAATCTGACTTTGTAATTGCAGCAGCTGGGTTCCACAGTAAAATTGGTCAGACAAATTTATCATTCACGTGGAATATACAGTTAATTTCCCCTTCATTACGTTTTTCGCTACGTACATTGTAGCTTCGTTCAGCAATTAGGAAGTTGGTAATTAACATGAAGGTCGTGATATTCTCTCCTTTTTGCAGGGTGGGGAAGCAACGTGGAACTTGACTCATCTTCAGGTGTGACTACTAAAAACTACCAAATATCGGATTCACTGAAGGAAATCTACGTGCCCCTTGTACCATGGCACAAATGCCACGACTTCCACACAAAAAATCACAAAAGATTCGCACTTGTCAATAACCATGTTGTTTGTGGGGGGTCAATTGGTACAAAGAATCGATGGCGGAGAGGGGGCTGTATAGGGGACTCTGGTTCTCCCTTGGTGTGCAACACAAAGCAAGGACGAGTGCTGTATGGCATTCTTTTAGGGGGAAACCCCTCCTGCAAACAGGGCATCGACTTTATGATATTTACTAAAGTAGGACACTACCGCTCTTGGATTCAGAAGCATATTACTGAAGATTAAAGCACCGCCATATTGTTTAAAAAAGTTGGAAGGTACTTTTAAGCACAGTCATATTACCAAACACTGCGCATTATAAACTGAACTATGATACACTCAGTGGGAGGTGCAATGTTAATTCGGGGCGCTGCACAAAAAGTTTTCAATTCAAGGCTATCTCTAGATGGTGTAAAAAGGTTATTGCGTTTCAGAAGCAACAGCAACATTAAAGTCTTTTCCACATCCATAATAAGAAATGGATGACGACAAAGGAAATAATCATTGCAGCCTCTCAAAGAAATGAAGCGAAATTATGGCCATTTAAATCTTAAGCACAACATTTCTAGAATTATCACTGCTGAATTATCAATGGTGCGGCCCAAAGTAAGGGATGGTATATAACAAATGTAGAAGTAGGTGTTGATGCGATGGCAGCCTCAAACTGCATTGGCCCTTCCCCTGTATGTAAATCTATTTAATGCACATAAAAGCTATAGACTGTTTAACTTTACAGCCTTTGTTAAAGATGTCATCTAATTTATACATGGCACTTCTAATCAAAAGGGCAGCCATCAGACCATGCTGACATTGATTTAATCGTAATACAATTTGTTCTTACCTATTTGTTCTTGATGTATCACATCCCGATTATTGATGATACCAATATCAAGCCAATTGCACCTTTACTTCAGTACCAACCCATTGATACTAGGTATGAAAATCTTTAGGTGTAGTGATGTATCATGATTGTTGTACGTTATATCATGATATAAAGGCGTCAAATGCAACCAACTTGGTATCTACTTGCATTAGTCTTCCCATCGTGGTTGGTCGGGCTTTTGAGAAGAATCCGCTATTCTAAACCTCTCAAATAGTTTGCTGTCAGGTAAAAGTAAAGCATCAATATCAATGTCAGTAATTGACGAAATAAATAGAAAACATTGTCCGTGTCATGGGCACTGTAAGGCCTTGAACTCGAATAAGACAGGGATCTTTGTTTCCACGAGATACTGTACTTATGTGGCCGCGGCCCTGCTGTACTTATGTATCACATACTTTTTTATAAGAAACCACTTTATAAGGAACCTACATGTAGAAGGCCGAAATATTTAAATAACTTATACTACTAAAAACGAAATCCCCAAGGAACTTTTCGATTTGAAAATTTTTTTATAACTGCAAGCATCAGGAGCTCAAAAGCTGACTCCATTCATTTGCAGCCAATACTTGCATATGGCGTTTCATGTGCAGTGAAAATTAAGGAACTATTAAGGAACTTTTGGTACTAAAATCTTATGATTTGAGGCCTACGAATAAGGAACTTTTTGAACTAGGCCTTGAGGTAGGTTCCTTATTAAAAAAGAAAGCGTATACTTGGCTAGTCAACATGTCAATAATGTAACCCATATTTGCTTACTAAAAGGTCTTAAGCCCAATCTCCACTAGGCGGAAAATTGGCTAATTAAATTGTCGAGGCGGAGAAAGCCGACAAGCGAAAAGTAGAAAGTGATCCTACTTTTCGCAGGGCGAAAATTTTCCGCCTAGTGGAGATTGGGATTTAAGTAGCTTTTTGTAACGATTCTGGGTTATTTGGTAGCGTGGAGGGAGATGGCCTGCTTAGGCCCGAAGACTGACCTAATCGTCACGAAACACACTGAAGATAACACTGAATATAATTGGAGATGACAATCGCCATCTTCCTCCACGCTACCAAAGAAACCAGAATCGTTACCGAAGGCCTAAGCCAAGTAAGACAACAATGTAGTCAACAGAACAATGTATCCCCAATCAATTTCAAACAAGACTGACCTAATGGTCACGAAATACACTGAATATAACACTGAATATAATTGAATATGACAATCAACAGTAATACGTCACTCTACAACAATGAACGTGATCACAATAACGGAAACAACACATTGACATAAAACAATACATACTTGTTAACAAGACTAAGATCAATCACAGACACTACACGGAACACAACTAATTAACAAAACCTTAACACGTTTAAGTACATACACATTACTAAATGATTGTTATGCGCGCTGTAGAATCCCCCATAGAGATCATATTTTATTAGGCTCCATATTAGTACAGAAATACTCTCCTAAGCGTTTGCATTTTGCTCGGTTCTAAGCCCATCTGTCTGTTTACACGGGAGCCAAATGGTTCCAAATGGAACTACTTCTGTAGCGGAGCCGAAAGAGAACGTATAGCAGGTCCAAAATGTAATAGTCACAATAGTTTTCGTGTAAACACAACGCCTATTTGAACTAGTTTTTTAACCGTTCCACGTTCTCTCGTGCAAACAGGGTCTGACGTTCAAGGAAATCTCAAATCTCTAACCTAAATCTCAAACTTACTTTGTCCTTGAAACAAACTATTACGTCCGAACTTTACCATCAGCTTGACTTCTTTTCAGTGGTGCAGAGACAACTGAGACAAGAATCGAACTGAAGGCAAAGCAAACAGCAATGGCATAACCACCCACATTGTCACCCAACTTTCGCATCATAAGACTGAAGAGGCTCGTTAGAATCATTCCGTATAAATTGGCAAGTAGAAAAAATACGCCAGATGTTGTCCCTTCAGGCACGGGGTAAGTTATTTCTGCTAAATGCTGCAAGGCGATAGGAAGGTAACTTTGGGAAAAAAGCCCAAAAGCACAAAAGTTGACAAAGATTACCACGAAGTTGTGATAATACTCTAGGAGCAAGCTGAACAGGAGCATAAGTGAAGCACAGGCTGCCAAAGCCGAGATGCCAAGGCATTTGTAGTGCCTTGTTTTGTCCAGTATAACCCCACCGATAAGTATACCAAAGAGACTACATACGCCAGAAGCAAAACCCATATAGCCAATCAGCTTTTCTTTGCTTGGAAACTTCGATATCACCATCTGATTCAGTAAAGTGCTGTAAACAATTAATTGGCCTGCTGAAATAGAATAGGCTTGAGAAATGAGATGAAACTGCACATCCTTTACAAGGGTCAACATTGATTCTCCAAACGATGGAACATGTGGTATTTCAACCATAGGTTTCTCCCTGTCCTCCGTTTTATTCTCTGCAGATAAACTTGTTTCCGCTATTTGTAGGCCAGCAGATGTTGAACTAACACCGACAGCGTCCAAGGTGTGGCTTACCCCAGGGTCTCCATCTTCATTGTTCAAATCTTTTTCAATGAAATCCTGTCTCGTTGCTTTCAATACAAGCTCTCGTGAGCGACTCGGGGGAGTTAGAGGCTGCTTTTTAACAAGAAAAAAGCTCGTGGCAGCAAGAAAGGAACAAAACACTGCCTGAGATATCAACAACTCGTGCATGCCCTTTTCCATGTCGCCATTGTTGCCTGGACCGCCAGGGACCATCGTACCCTGCAAAAACCCAACGGCAATTCCCAGGACATTCATCAGGACCCCAATGGAGACCGCAGTTGCCCTCTATGAGTCCCCAAACCACTCGAACGACAGCTGAGCTGGCAAGGACAAAATGAAACACTGGGCAAGCGCCGCTAATGTTGTGCCTAAAAAAACAGCCACGAATCCGTTTCGCGTTGCTCCAATCGCGCGTAGGCAACTTCCAAGGGCATTCAGAGTTGCACCAGCAGTTATTGTGAACTTGACCCCATACTTATCCAGGAGATAAGATACTGGCACCACACAAAGTATGTAGCAGACTGAAAATATCAAAGCAAGCCAGTTGACGGCGACTACATCGACGCCGTAGTATTTCTTTACAATGCTCGTTATTGACGATAAACTGATCCACACAACTTCATTTGACATGGAGATCAAAGAAAATATCGCAAGCACTACCCATCTCCATTTGTATAATTTGAATTGCTCCTCCTCTTTAGGCAAGAGCAGCAGCGAGTCCTCCGCCATTTATTGCTCGATCAGTCGATTTCTCTTAGTCTTAATGTTTTGATATCAGCTTTTGTGGCGCCCTTTGATAGGCCAGTATTCTCGTGAACCTGCAGAGCGAATCTTCTCAGTCACTCGAAGTTTTGTTCAATTGTCCATCCAAATTGGCCTAATTAACCTTGATGTTTGTTTGCCGCTATTCTTTATTGTTGGAGAAGCGTGTTATCATGATGGACCCTGCGATGCAGAAAATCGCGAATGTCTGATTTGAATGTCGTTGGCCAGGTAGCGGAAGCGGAACTTGTGAGAGCCGTGTGAGCCTTGTTTATGTTGCCAAACTTCTGAAGTTTTTTTATCGTAAATTGCAAGGCTGCTTCCTTAAAAAACTGTATAAAAACTATAGGGGAAGATACTAGAATGATAAGAAAACCTGTTAGTGCACTCCCGAGATCTGGTCGAAAACTGCCATGAAATCCAGACCGGCTTATTTATCTGTGCCGGTCGGCTCCGGCCCAACACAGCCGAAGCAATAACGCGGAGCGACACCACTGTACTAACATAACCAACCAACCTTAACAATAGTTGATTAGAGCTCGACAAAGTGGCTATAGCATGAAAGAAGTGTAGTGCTAACCCAGGTACAAAGGATCCCATTCTTTGGAAGAAAATGATAAAAATTCTAACGCAAAATCACTTTGCCCCAAATTTTTTTTTGGGGGGGGGGGGTCCCAATCCAGAACCTCACAAGTAACTAACATACAAGAAAAAACGATATCACTAGCTTAGTAGTATTGCTTTGCTCTGGAATTTGCTTACGTTTTTTCCCGAATTCACACGCCCCTCGCAGCTCCAAGGAAAATTATGGTCTGCGCTAAAGCGACCAAAAGTGGCCTCGATTCCATTTCAGGCAACAAGTGAAGTAACCGTTCAAGGTACAATCGCGTTCATGACAGAGGTGTCAAAATGGACACCAGGCACGTTTTCGCCAGTATTTTTGTGGTTTGCATCAGCCTGATGATGCTTAAGTATACGGAACTTAGCTGGCTGGAGGACTTCGCAAACTATTCAATGGAAAAGTTAAATTTTTTGCCGCATTCTGAACGGAATAACAAGCAAAATATTCCAGTTTTGAACCTTGATGTGATCGACATGGGTAAAGCCAAAGAAGGACATGACAGGAAAAAAGAAATTAAAAAACTCATCAAAGCCCTCAGTGAAGTCGGGTTTGCTTACATTGTCAATGTTCCTCAGTATGACCCAGACAAGCTGCTGCGATTTACCAAAAGGTTTTTTGATTTGCCTCTCGGGACGAAAATGCAGACTGCTAAAAGCTACTTCATGCCAGGAAACATCAATTCATTTCGCGGCTACTTCCCAGTTATACCTGGTGGACATTCATTCAAAGAAGCTTTTGAGGTAGGAGCATTTTTCGCCAATAAACATGAAGTCAGGATGGCGCCAGGAACGGACCGTCCTTTGATGAGAGACATTGTTTGTGAACCAAATGTTTGGCCAGATTTTAGTGACCAAGAGTCAGGCCGAGAATTTAAATCTTATATGACTTTTACCTATGATTTCTACTCATCGCTCGCAAATGAACTCACTCAAATGGTGGCAGAAGGCCTGGGTTTGGAAAAGAATTATTTTGGTCACTTGTTTATGCCAGACAAGCCCCTCTCAACTCTTAGATTACTGCATTATCCATCCAGAATTAATGATACAGACCTCCCTGAAGGGGCTAGAGATGGAGATATCCGGATAACAACTGGGGAGCATTTTGATTCCTCATTTCTTACCATCTTAGCAACTTTTGAAAGTGATGGGCTACAGGTCAAAGTCAATGATAGTCCATGGCTAGCAGTACCAGCAAGAAAACATGGCCTTGTTGTCAATAGTGGTGCATTGCTTTCCATGATGACAGATGGTAAACTCAAGGCCTCAAACCACAGAGTAATTGATGTTGGAACAGATCGTTTCTCTGTCCCATTTTTCCTTGAGCCAACATTTGACGGAGACATCTCAAAGTCAGTCAGTGGTAAAAGCATTAACAGTGCCTTTCCAAAGTATGGTCCTTGGATGACTAACAGAACAAGTATGTTTGCAGAGTATGCAAAGACTGATTTTGGAATTGCTGATTAACTAATGTGGAGTAGTAAGACACAAGGAAAATCTCTTTGTTTGGCAATTTTTAAATAGAATGACTTTAAATAAGTTTGTTACTTGAGCCATGAAGTCAATTAGCAAATCATATTCCCATGTGTATTTCTAGCATTTTTATCATTTTTATATTTTTTGCCCAATTAGGTGGTTCATCAAAATCAAAGAATATATTTTCTAATGTTTGAAGAGCTGGAGCTTCAACCAATCTTATGAATAACCAACCTGCATATATTTGTGATTGTTTGAATATGTAGCTTAGAATTTATATAGTTTAGAATTTATATATATAGCTTAGAATTTATAGCCAGTTCCCCATAACAATTGGTGTTTTAACACATTTAACAATATGTATTGTATTAGGCAGGTCCCGCTTAGGTTTCTATTGTTTGTATTGTTCTATTGTAATTTAGGTTGATAAGTAGGCTCCTCTGATTTTGTAAAGGTATTACTGATGAAGCAAAAGTGAAACGTCTTGCGAAATTGTTGTCTTTGAGTTTATAGCTTAGAATTTATATATATAGCTTAGAATTGTAATGATTGTAATTGAGCTTGCATTGCAAAATTGCAGCAATAACAGGTCCTAATGATAGAATACTGGATAAAATAAAAAGTCATAGCATGTCTCTATACTCGTACAAGCTGAATGCAACAAAGTCATATCCAAATGCATACTAGAAGATCTCTTAGAGGCACACCATAGCTTTAGAATGAATGCAAAGTGCCATAAATCACATATTGCCCTATTTGACTTACCCATCCTTAGCAAGCCTGATACTACACTATGTGTGCCTTGTTTCAAAAGTTGTGGTTATTGTTTAAAACACATGGTGGCATCATATCATAATTTGTTTTCTGTTAACATTGTCAAATGGATAATACTCTTAGTTTAGAGATTCATTGCTGAAATAGGCTGTCTATTTCTTTGAGACCTTCAGTTGACAATGGGAGATCCTCATCATAGAGAGATTCTCAAAAAGTTGAGCTTAAAGTGCCTCAAAGAGAACCACAAGTATCATTGGAATCGGCCAAAAAGCTGGTTGAAGCAAACTCATGGTATGTGATAACCCAAGTGTTTTTTATGGAAAGCAAATAGAATCCTGATATTCAGGAAGTGGAATGGATCTGAATATTTGCTGAAAAATATATCAACTAAAGAATGAAATGAAACAATTTGTAAAGCCTCCAGGTATCAAGTAGATCAACATTGACTACGCATTTTTATTCAAGCATTAACTGTTTTGCATAACCTTTTTAAAAGGGATTTTGCCCTGATGGGGATAACAAAGAACTGTAACTACAGAGAGGTCTTGCCAGATTTGATTGGGGTGGTTACAACACCAGAAAGTATTTCTGGAAAATGGTATGAGTTGGATTAATCAACATTTGGCATGAACTGCAAGTGCTTTCCCATTTCATTGAATACAGCACAGTTTATTTTTGTTGCATTTATATGTGTATATGAGTAAAGTAATAGTATCTCTTTCACGTAATAGTATCCTTTAGTGATAGTATCTAGTAATAGTATTTTCTCTGCATTACTCTACTGATATAAGCCAGTTGTCATGTTAATTTGAGTTTAAATAATAACAAAAAACTTTGTACCACCCACCCCTGCGGTTACATGTTTTTATAATAAAAGTTGCAGGTGGACTGGTAATCGTTTTAAAAAGAGGAATAACAATTCACAGAAACATGCAAAATAAAAGAGGTAGTCAAAGAATTATTTTTTTATATTTTAGCCTTATTTTTACAGCTCTACTACGAGATTTTAACTCAATGATTGGAAATTAATTAGGTAACTTAATTAGCTATATTACAAAAATTGTGATACACTTTTATTCCACCAGTCATTTACTCATGAAAAAATTAATACTGTCCCAGTATTTCTGATGATCCAGAATATTGATGTTTAAAATTTGCCAAATACTGGGTTCACATCAAGATTTTCAAAGGAGTCACATACAAATATTTTAATCATAAACATTTTTGATTCGATTGCATTTCATCAGTAACTTCAAACAGTGCAATTGGCATTTTGTTGGTATCAGAAATGAACCTAGGGAAAAATGGCATTTATTAAAGAGAATCTAAAGGCACAAAAACTCTCTTTAAAATAATTTTATAAAATTTGAATTTTTTTTATAGATTTGGCAGAGGGAAAAGAGATGAGATAAAAATTTGGCAGAAGGAAGAGATGAGATAAAAATTTGGCAAAAGTTTTTCAAATATTTCTAGTTTGTCCATTAGAACTCAGATAAGTAACATCATTACATGTGACAACACAGTAATAGAATTATTTCAATTATACAAGACACAGTAATTTCAATTAAAATAAACTTACCTGGCTACCAGGGACTGGCCCAAAAGGATCCTGACTTGAAAAAGGTGCATTCATGCGTTGTATTGCTGGCTGCACTGGGTACATTCCTACTCCGCTTGGTGCAATACCAGTTTGTTGACTATACTGAGTATACATTCCAATGGGTGCCTTTAGCAAAGCAAGCAGAGGCCAAGAGTAAGCAAGACAACAAAAACTAATACCTACTTCAAGGAGATGAGCAGTTGAATAAGAAGGAAAATCAATACTTTGTGTAGTCTTATACAGATAGAAAACTTTGGAAAACAATTTGGTACATTCACTCTAAAAAAATTTTACGTTAATATGTTGTTGCTTTGACAAAAATAAATAAGCCTGCTTTGAGACATAAAAGAAAGAAAAACTTCAACATGAGTTCAAATAAATAGAGACCCTTACCTGCCCAGGAAAAGACTGCATACCAACAGGTGGATTCGCTTGTGGCCAACCTTGCTGTGAAGCTGCAGGTAAGGTATTTTTTGCAACTGAAACTCCTTGGTAGTTGGCACCACCAGTTCTCACTTGTGGTTGCTGTGGCTTCCATTGATGCTTTCCTTTTTGAGTTTGCACTCTTTGCATATTTTGATTGAAAGACAGATCGTCTTAAAAGAAAACATCAAATTAAGCAACTGAAGAAGATAATTCCAATGACAAAATAACTATATATATTTTTATTTTAATCAAAGTGCAATCAAAATGGTTTAAGCATTAATTTATTAAGCTTGGACCAATGGCTTAAACAACATTTTAATCATGGTATGCTAATTATGTAGAGATACAAGAAGACTGCCATACAATTCACCAAATGCCAAGATAGACCTGACTTAATTTGTCAGGCTGGTGCAATCATTTGTAAATGTGCCAATTTGATTTGAGCTATTTTCAATGTAAAACATAAAATATTGTAATAATTCAGAGGCATCCTACCCAATGATTTTGCTGCACGAGCAAGGCTTGATGATAAATCTTTAGTGTCGCTGTCACTTAGTGGCTGGGCCTGCTGATACATAGGCTGAGGCCCACTTGCTGGCTCTGGGGTTAACAAATCTCCAAGAAGGGTATCTCCATTTTGGCTAGCATTGCTATTAAAAGCAGGTGCAAATGCTGTGTTGTTGTTTGTCATGTTGAAAGGATTATTCCCTGTTGCAGCTGTAAAAAAGACATAAAAACAATGAAAACCATCAGAGTCTGGAAAGTTGCGTAATTCAGAAAACTTTAATCGTAAAGAATTAAAATCAGATTCTCAAAAAATTATGTAGTTCTGGACAAAATATAAATGAAGTGATCTGTAAGACATCAGAAAGGGTTCTACAGTTCTTTCAACTTCGTCTAGAGCCCCGTATTAGAGGCAGGAAACTCAAGGGCAGCATGGTTCAAAGAAACATTTGACCCTCTCTTATACTACACTACTCTTACCTGTCTAGCAATAAAAACTCCAGCAATATAGTAAAAGGTAAAACTAGAGAAAGACATTTCAACTAGAGAAATTTTCAAAAAATATAAAAAGCTGTTTTTCCAATAAACTTAATCTTCTTCTTCAAAGCATCTTTACTTTTTGGTGTGAAGAAAGATCTCAGGCACACGCAAGAGATAATGAATACAACAAATTTATTATGATAAATTAAGACTAACCTTGCTGTTGCCCCCACGATTCATTTGGAGATGACCAAGAGTCACCCTGCCTCTGGTCATGAAGAGGATATGTAGAACTACGAGTCATGTTGGATTGAAAGCTGTCTCCAAATACATTACTGCCTAATTGCAACAAGTCATCTGCAGCTGAGGATGTTGGAGGCGATACCTGTGCGGCTTGACTCAGTAATAGCTCCCTTTGGACTGGTGCCGCTGGATGTCTATTGTTCCTTGGTTGACTCGTTGGTGGGACAATTGCAGGAGGGGGTGTTTGGTTGAGAGTAGGAATCGGTTGGTGAGGGTTTTGGACCTTTTTCTTACGCTATGTATCAGAATATGGCACTCAGTTTAGGTAGACAAAGATTCATTGCCTTTTCATATAGTTGGTAATTCTAGACATTGGCAGCTTTCAAGCATTTAAGTTACAAAAAAGAGGAAATGTTTCCCAAAGTAATTGTATGATCAGCGCTACTAAAGGTAACACTGCAATGGATGGGTTAAATTGCATGGATTTAGCAAAACCAAGTTTCACTAATGAAGCAGCTATTAATTTCAGATAGAATTCAATATACAAACATTGAGATACAACTGTCTGCAGTGCTATTGCAATAACTGCTATCTTAAATGATTCACTGTTGAACATACATTGTATTCAATCAATCTATGCAGTAGTAGAATTTAACTGAAAATGGACCAGAAAAGCATCACCTGGAATTCTTCCAATGCCTTTCTTTCTTGCTCAAAGGCATCATCATTGTCTCCATCGCCACCATCAAAGGTGTCTTTTCCAAAAGGATTTACACTCTTTTCAGCATTGGCCGACACATTAAAGGAAGGGAGGCTGGTCAACCTGAAAGAAGATTAAGGCCCTTATCGTAATGGTAGCCTGCTAAAACAACTAAGATGCTACAAACAAAAATTACAGAGAATCCTAGAAAAATAAATTACTTCCAACATTCCAAGTCTTGTAAAGCTTAAAGTGATGGGAAAGTATAGCAGAAAGGTGTTATAAAAGGTAGGAGCTCATTAAGAAATTTGACACCTCTGGCTAACGAGGGTAAGGCTTAATAGAGAGGGGGCTTGACAATGTATAATGAAATAATGAAATAGCATTATCGATGGAAAAAAGAAAACAGACAAACATCTGACTTCACTTCCCAAGCTAAAAAAATTCCCAGCTCAAGAATTCAGCGAATTATGGTTTTTTACTTGAAAAGTCATCGCGAGATGCCTACTTTGACTTAGCAATGGAACCAAACATGCTTTTAAGTCAATTGCAGTCTTGGCTAATTGTCAATAGCAAAATGACGTTGGCACAAATCAAAGAAAGCAAGATGTGTAAGGGCCTAGGTAGTTAATCAGCTGTATAGCAGAATAAATCACAAAAAAGGTTGTAGTTGTATTGGCAAGAAGCAATTTCATCTCTTTTCTGTCAGAAGCCAGTATGACTTAATGTGAAGAAGAATAATTCTAATTCAACTATTGTATCACTGCTGATTTACTGGTTTGGCACTCCTCCCGGGGCTTTTCTCGAGAAAATCTTGATAACTGGGCGTGAAATAGACCCCTGAGTTCCCAAGGAGCTCGTTCTATGGAGGACCTTCATTTTCCTCAGAGCGAAGGCTGCTTCAGGCGGTTTCGAAGTTAAAATTTTATCAGTCTCCCTCTTCCTATTTAAAGATAACATTTCAATGGTATAAACAGGGAATTAACAAAAAGGTGAATAAAGGAAGGAATGGATGCATAAATGGACGAATTGAATTGCGATGATAGATCCACTTTAATTTCCTAACTGACAATCCTTCACCTTCTTTAAAGCTTTTTGTTGATAGTTTTCTCTTACTGAGCACATGTTTGCGACATGACCTTTCTGAAAAGAGGTCAAACATAATCCACTTTCTTTACCAAGCAGAGAAACAAGATATTCATTGTGCAATGTTTATAGTAAAAGGTCTAAATAAACTCTTCCCCTTTTCTACAGGTGGTCCTAGAAGTGGTAGTGAAACTAGAGGTGTGCAACCGCAAAGGGAGCAGTCATGGATTTCTACTCAGCTAACGCCTTTTGCCGACTCACGTAATGTATTCATACAACTGAAAACTAATATAAAAACAGTCACAGGTCTTGATTTACCACAAAATGGCTCGCATTTTTCAGAAATTGAGGAAGAACACACAATAGAGTCAAGCAAGCTCGAGCTGTTACCAGAATTCCTCTTATTTAAACGTGCATTTTTGATGCCCAGGAAAAAGGAAAGAAGAATGGCTATCGCGCATAGACGAAGAATGTGAACATTAATGGTGCGCTTTACAAACAGGGTATAGGAGCAAATACTCAAGTCCACATTTTAACCATATTCGTAATGTTGCCCCCTTATAGGGCGCCCCAGTTTACAGTCGAGCCCTAAATAGGGTTTGTCAATCAGGATTAAAATCCATACAGCAACACATTTTTAGCAAGTGGCAATCTTTCAGAACCTGTACACGAAGGACATTCGCGAAGCTCGCCTCATACTAGGATTGCAAACTGTGGGTAACGTTGTAGTGACTCCTTTGTCTACTTTCCAATGTCACGCCATGTCATGCTGACACATCTTTTCTCGCTCCCCAGCCTAGACTTTTCCATCCTCATTACATCACCATTTCATCATCCTCTCTAATCCCTCTAATCCCTCGTCAGCAAATTTATTCTTAGATTAGTTAGTATAAATATAATTGTAAAGTAAGCCAGAGTCAGTCAGGAACAGAGCTACACAAAACAACAGACATCGCGTCGTCTCTCTCTCTCTCTCTCTCTCTCTCTCTCTCTCTCTCTCTCTCTCTCTCTCTCTCTCTCTCTCTCTCTCTCTCTCTCTCTCTCTCTCTCTCTCTCTCTCTCTCTCTCTCTCTCTCTCTCTCTCTCTCTCTCTCTCTCTCTCTCTCTCTCTCTCTTTCGGCCTGGCTCCGTGTTCTCTACACATTAAATAAGACAACTTTGGCACGGATCGTCCATAGAGGTTGAGCAACGCAGTCGGTAGAAACCCAACTCAACTCGTTTCTATAACGTTACCAACAGTGCTCTACATTTTAGGATGTAGATCCCTTGGTTGGAATAATTCCCTGTGTGATAGCACATTATTACATTATTCCACATGCTTAAATTAATTGATTAAAGAATCTTCAGAAAAAATAGAGTAAACTTGACTTACTTTGAGGGAGGGGTAAATGTCTTGCCCTTTTCTAATGATTGGTAATGATTTTCCAATGCAGTCAGCAAACTGCTTGGCGCTTGAGTCAGATCAGGAATGTCCCCTTTCTCAATGCCGACATCCTCTGCCACTCTTAGAAATGCAGATACTCTTTCCATTCGATTGACAAACTTTTTGTAGACATCTAAGGAGACTTTGCAATCCTGTTTCTTCATATCAAAGTATTGCTCTGAAAAGCAACAACACAATGTAATGAAACATAAAAAAATTTAATTTAATTAGCACAAAACTCTTTAAATTAGTAAACTTAAAAATTATAAGCAGAAATTCAAGCTCAACATGGGCAAAGGATTGAAAACAGCATTAATGAAAACCAAAATAACAAAAATTATGACAATATAGTTACTTGTAAACATATCCTAAAGACCACCTTGAAAGCTTCAAGGAGTGAAAGATGTAACATTTAAAAATATCCAACAACCAGCATACTTTAGTTCAAGAGAGTGAATGGAAAGCAAATAGATTAGACGGAAAACCTGCTTAAAACAATTACAGAAACAAACAGAAAAAACAGAACGAATAAGCAATACAGGGAAGATATCAATGTAAACAGACAAACAAATAATAACATGAGTAAAACCTAAAAGATTTATGATCCCATCATTGTATCCAGCGAACAGTCGAATGAGGTCCTAAGGACAAAAATCATTATAAATGAATTATTCAAATACATAACCAACATGTTTGAACTCAAAAGACAAAGCCAATGTATGCTTACAACATTTAATCTATAGAAATAAGGTACAACGTTAGGAATTTCATTCACAAATGTTACTTCTATTATAAATGACTTCTATCATATATCAATAATTATTATATCATATATGCATATCTAGCAAGGGGCTTGAGAGAGACCCTGCGCAGGACCTTTTATCTTCAAGATCAACAAAGCTAAAGCTAAGAATGATTCTCCTGTCTTCTTTCAGCTACCATCTTTGTACTAAGTACACACACCATGCAATATCACTTTAGATTTACGCTTATACAAGCATCATTGTCAATGCACCAAAAGATGTTTGCTTCAATATATGTTTCTCATTAAGCCTATTACTCAAAGTATTCCTTTAAAAATTCCAACATAATGAAATTCTATTGATAACAGTAATACCAATGTTTGTAAATAAAGACTTGAGGTGAAAATAAAACTTCCTGATTTGCGAAGATACGTAATAATAAGGTTTTATCATGAAGCCAATGCAGTCATCTATATTTGAAAGCATGTGGGCTTTACCTTGAAAAGAAGCATGAACGCTGCAGTAATCACGCCATTCGTCATGTCGTTTCCTGTAAACTAAAATATAAACAGCGTTCAATGCTCAGAATATCGCAATATTTTTTGCACAAGCAAATACTGCAATGTAAAAGAAAAAACAAAGAAAATTGGGGGTCAGATTTGATAGGGAAAAATCAGAGTCGAGAACAAGTTAAAACCTTCCTCTGGCTGCAATTTTCATTATTCAAACCTTACTCATTACCAACTCAAACCAAAAAGTCTTTTTCCATCACTTCATTGTTTATGATAAAGGTTTCTAATAAACCGTCCTCAAATATGACATTAGCCGTTGATACGTCAATTTTTCTTGACTCTGGGAAGAAATGCACCTTGTTGTGTGTGACTAATGAAATGAAACGTGACTACGATAATATTAAATTAGAGGCAAAGCTTCGAAACCATTTCATAATATAAAAACATTTCATAACATGAAAAAATTTCATAATACGAAAACCTACCTCTGTGCTTAGCAGGGCATCTAGTTGTCTTTGAATTTCCGGAAGGGCTTTAAGCAGCTGAAAGGACGTGAAAACTGTTAGTCTTCGAATGTAATAAGCAACATTGTAAACAAAGGCCTAACCTAGGACTCCTTCAGTTAAATAATGATGCCCTGTTGTAATACGCATAATTTGAGGCCTTATAGTAACATGAACCATGAATAAAGAAATCATTCCTCCCTCAATGCATTTTACAAATCTCATGCTCTAAAACTTGAACTTGTATACATTGTTTATTCACAACTTGTCGTGAAAATAAAAGAAGTGTGGAGTATATTTTTTTCCTTATCACAAATTCTCAGGTGAGTGGCTTTAGTCTTTCTAAATTACATCTTCCGCATTTTACAAGCAACTGAAATCTCTAAACCAACAATCATACCTTTGACACCTCCATATTTCTCACCACACCATTTTCTTTCCTATATAAAAAGGGCAGATAGTCTTCTAAGAAGGAGGAGATACACTACATCTACAAACAGCAGTGTCAGTATGATCCAGTATGTACACGCTTTGTACGATTAATACAAAAGAGCCTTCATATAGATGCTCACGTGGTTTAATAAAGGTATCTAGCTGTCAGGATTCTTCTCTGAAACATCGCCTAATGCTAAGCTTTACGAAACGTTTGGCCAAGAAAAAAGTTGAAGTAGGCCCTCTATGAAGAAGGCCTTGTCAAAAACTGCTTGTAATAGCTAATAGATAGGGTATATGCTTAAAACTGCATTCAATTACTTCAAACAATTCGAGAACCCTAAATGGATAATTGATGCAAATAGAATTTAAAGTAAGGATGAAACAAGAGTAGACAAGGGTTAAAGTAGCACT
The DNA here is from genome assembly GCA_003864495.1 of Nemopilema nomurai. NCBI lineage: Eukaryota > Metazoa > Cnidaria > Scyphozoa > Rhizostomeae > Rhizostomatidae > Nemopilema > Nemopilema nomurai. The sequence continues at coordinate 1,632,099 of ML133402.1, forward strand.
ACCTCCTCGTGTTGCATACTCGAAACAATCTTATATATACGTCGTTATTAAGTATCTTACGCTTACAATATCTATCATCACCTAAATCTATTGCTTTATTGTCAAAAATAGTTGACAGGAACTAGTGCGAACGTACCCACGTGGTACTCTACAGAGGTCGTAGCCAATTGTACGGTAAATAAAAGCCTTTTCACTGAGGTAATGCGAGTAGCGGCGAATGGCATGTGACATGTCATACCCTGTTGAAAAGAGAATGCATTAGCTAAGTTACATGAAATTGGAAAAAGGGGATCCATAAGAGGTTGATAGAAAAATACCCTCAAAGCAATTACCAATTACTGCCTGGCAAGCTTAATGATGTAATGCTTTCATTTGTAGCAAACATTTCGCAAGGCAGTGGCTAACAATTAGATGTTACAACCAAATAGGAAAAACAACTTTTGGCAAGTCAATGTTATCGTAGCATTGACAGCACTTTATCTAAAATGTTTTTAAGATATATTGTCGTTCAGTTGCCTATGACCTTTTCAATAATTCTTTGAAATCAGAGGGACGCTGTGAATGGCCTAGAAGAACGACTGGCCTACGTACCCTGTACACCACTCTTGTCAAGGAAGGTCTGCAACATCCATGTCGATGATCGGGACGCAAGGCACTGGATGAACCTCTGCAACAAGAGAGCCGGGTGAGCGATTTTGTACATGCAAATGTGCACGCATTTCAAGGCCTATGAAAAGTTACTTCTGAAAAAGGGGCTTTATTATCAAGTGTGCTTTTCACGTAACTCACTGGCCAAAACTTCAGCCATGTCAGAAGAGCTAAGTCTGTAATAGCAAACCTACACTATGAAAATGATACCCCCACGTGTTGTCGGTTGATCTTCATGAGTAGAGCCTTTGGGTGACCAATTTTTATTTTGGTCCGTTGTTATAGTGAGTAAGGCCCGGGTCAATCATCCAACCTGTCGCCCAACATAACACCCAACATTTTTTTCCAATGTTGGAAGATGACCAAACATTGATCAAACATTCCACCCAATACTTTTTCCAACACCATGTTGGGCGAAATGATAGATCGCTTGATCTTCCATGTTAGGCCAACACATGGAAATATTCCATCAAAAACATTTCACTAATGCCAAAGGTCATGTTCAAGGGCTACGGTTAAACCAAACACACATGATTTTGACCAATCTCGTCGTGTTTTGGCAATAAAATACTTGCACATTTCTCCCCTTTCACAAAAATTACCTTTTAAACGCCTTTGTTTTACATCATAGATGGCGATGATCCTTTGATATAAAGTACAGGGGAGGGTTGATAAGTGCTGAGGGGGGGTTGATATCGCGGGAAATTAGTACCGAGGGATTAGAACAGGGGGGGGGGGTCGTGGAATTGATAAGTTTGACAGGAAATGGTTGAATATCTGGCTTTAGGGCATTCCTAAGAATTTTAGCATTGGTTGCTATTCAATCCCTAAATAGATACGACCACTCGTTGGACAATGATGTGAAGAACTGAAATGCAAAGGGAACTGTGGACTTTTGCGTTCAAGAGCCTTGCCTTGAAGTAGTTAGTGGTCGGGTTCCATGCTGATTCATCTCCCATTTCCTAGCAGATATCGCGATTTTTCAACTACAACATCATCAAAGTAGCTGCGGAGGTTGTCAAGGGATTACACAACCAGATGTTTGCACATGAGACACGAATTCATAATTCAATTACAATGACACAGATGTGCATATTCACAAGCTATTGTTCAGGGCTTGGCTCGCATTTCATAGCCATACACCCATACAGTGCACATTGCTAGGCCGTTGTCCGCGATAAGCATTATTAACAGCCCGTGAAGGTTGAGAAATGATGGACTTCGCTGACCGGAATTTGCCACGTGGGTCGAAATAGATGGCCCTGCTAAATGGTTTTTAGAAATTGGCTCAGCTAGCTGTGTCACCGTTTATACCCGTCTAGACAGGACACTTATAATGACCGTGTTTTGTTGTCTGGTTTTCGACACAAAAAGAACACATAGCAGCTGATGTCAAGATCGATTGCAGTGCTGAATCCATCGCAGTCCTTTCAACGTATAAGAACCTTTAAACATTTGCATGACCAGTGTTATTAGCTTGATATCAAAGTACCGGGTGTAGGGCTGCACCTTCTCAAAACGTCTCCATTATCAAAGGCAAGCTATCTTCTCTGATACGCGCAATTTTATCGTTATATTTGGCAAAAAATGGATCAAAGAATTGGAATCTTCATGTTGAAATTAGTCTGTGCCGAAAATTTTTAAGTGTTTGGGTGATCAGGCTACGAATTAATCAATTTTTAAAAATTTATAAATTTACTGCTGCAGCAATTTACGGTCAAACCTGGAGAAATATATAAATATTCAAAACGAAGTAACTCGCGGCCGAAGGGTCCAAACAACATGAAGTTTTCAGTATAAACTAATTTAACAAAAAGGGGTTCAATTATGAAGTGCATTTTATTAAAAGAAACATGGGCTCCGACGCAGGATGAAAAGTGGAGGGGCCAAGGAAGATTTTAACAATCATAACAAAATATGTTTAAAAAGCTCTACTGTTTTACAAAAAGGTGCGGGGGCCATGGCCCCCCTTCATCGGAGTCCCTGAGAAAGAGAATTATGAAGAGAAAGATGCGTAGATATCGAGATACAGTGTCAATGACGTCAACCGGGATAGGAGAATGGGCAGCGCTCTATTTGGAAGATACCGCTAACGTGAATGCGAAGCGAGCACAAACCTCGTTTCCGGACGACATGAGATGGTGGAAGACGATCAGCCCTTTGAAGGTGACGATCCAGCCCGAGTTCTGGGTGCGCTCGAACAGCATGTCCACCATGTTGGGGATGTTGACATTTTCAAAGTTGATCACCTGCAGCAAATCTGCAGCAAAAAAATTTTCAAAATATTTTATCAAAATGTTTTAGTTATTTTCACAAGCTTTGCATTCTGGTGTGACAAGTTAAAGAATCATTTTTACCCTTTCTAGGAACAAGAGGAAGACAAAGACATCTAAATATCACAACGGGGAGACTAATTTTTACATACTTAAAGTACTTTTTCGTCCGACACTCCTCAGAGTATGCAAACGTCGGAAAATAACAAAAAGCTGGCAGAATAAATAGCCAGTTACGGATCGAAAACACTAGAGTTTTGTACCGCAAAGAACTTGTTCAAATCTAAATCTCTTTTCTCTTTTTTTAATATCTTGATGATTTTTTCATTTTCTCTAATTTTTTTGCCAACTTAAACAACGAAGACTGGTTATACAACAATTACCCCTCTTAAATAAGAAGCTTTTTCGGAACTTCAATGTAAATTTCCCTTCCTCTTATTGCAAATAAAACTATCATTACATCCGTGAATTACGTTCTAATCTTTCCTTCAAAGCACGTGAACTAAAAAAGCACCAACAAAACGCGTTTGCAAATAACCAGTGACCTTCCGCAATTTCTCTCAATTAGGATGAAATCGATGCACTAATTATCTCAGACAATGGGACATAATTTGCTATTGCGATATCATTGGTTGGATTTGCTAATTGCTTGACATCTTCGCACTGTAGTGCAATAGTGGTTTCAATTATGAATAATTTATAGCTCAAATCTATTGACCATCTAATTTTTAATCAAACGTTTCAACAAGCATTGTTATTTTGAAATCCATGGTTTTAATCCCTCAAAAACCAACCGCCCTGGCGGTTTCTTCTAGTCTTAAACTCTTTACCGAAAGACCAACAACCACAACATATAAACCTGTTCTTTCAACTTCACATTTAATACTTCTCCCAAGTGTATCAACCTTCTTTCTAATCACCAAATCACACATATATCAATACAAACAGAAACCACAAAATCCTAAATACAGCTGGCTAATTACTTTGCGTAGACTGTTCCCATTTTCTGTTTTGGTGGCCATCTCTAAGAGCATGAGCAAAATAAACTTTCATTATTCTATGTCACAAATATTCTGGCTTAGATCTGTAACTGACTTAATTGATAGCCATTCAGCTAGAATTGTAAGCATTGGAAATCTAACACAACGGATACAATCTAGCACAAATAAAACAATCTTATGTTAGACAAAACATGGAGTACCCCAGTATGGGTAGCTCCCTATCAAAGAACCTTTTCTACACACAAATTAACTTGGTGATACTCAACATATCCAATAATCAAACTTTACTAATATAACACTCTGCGCTTGTTTTACCTATCAGCTAAATATTGTTAAACTCAAACCAAATAGCAAAAGTTTGTTTTTGGAATACTTTTCAACCTTAGATCCTCCCCAGGTTCTCAGATTGTGTGCTTTGAAGATTTCTTATGTACTGAAAACATTACTGATTTCTTATGTACTGAAAACCAAATCAATGACCAATTTGTGACCTTTATATTAGATCAAAAGCCTGGTAAGCCTATCATTAACTGAGAAATAAAACACTTACATTTTAGTATCTTAATAAAATGGTAACATTTTCTCAATTCTACAGTCTCCTGTCAAATCACTCGAGGTAATTGCACAAGAGATGCCAATACAATTGTCCACCTTTTTCATAAAATTATGAATTTTATAAAATTTCCATGATGAATGATTGCAAACAAAATAAGAGTTTAAAGGTTTTACCAGGTCTTGCTGTTAAATCACACTCCTTGAGTATTTCAGGCATTCACTGGTGTGCAGGTGGAAATCTGGTAAAATCACATAGATATTGACCAAGAAAAGCTTTCTAGACTTTCTTCAAATAAGTTCTCTCAATACTTCATTCTTTTTCATTGCTAACATTACAATTTGCCCAAAACAACACAACCATTGGTTGAGGGTCATCTATATTTTGTTGACTTCATCAAAAAATTAATATTTGTTTTATTTGCCATTGACAGTCATTCAGTGATGGTGAGCTCAAGTGAAGACACAAATTGTATTGTAAATAGTAGAAGCTATGTAACAAAATTAGAATTGTGATTATCAAAGGACAAATTATGGGAGTTTCAAGGTTTCTGTTAAGTCATGAACTGTCACAGTAAAAAACCTCCCTGATTCCTGATCAAAGTGTGCATAAAAATGCACTTCTAGGGCAAGGAGGGCATGTGCCAAGGTGTGCCAGAGAAATGCCCAGTAAGGCTTGGACACACATTACTTTTTAAAAACAAGAGTTTCGCATTGAGGCTTTAGGTTTATTGATTCTCTGAAGCATGTTCTTAGTTTGATTTCTACAAAAGAATTGAGTAACAGTGAAAGTGAAAAACATAAAATTTTATTCAATGAAGGGTTAACTGACCGAAAACCTAATAGATAACAGTCTGTGGTCCTCCGTGAGAGAATACATCTGGCTAACAAAATATTACCAGTTGCTTCATGACTACTTTAGTTTCTTAATAATGAGCCTAATATTATTAATAACTGTTACAAGTTGTCATTAGCATATCAAATATCTAACATTCCAATGACTTGGGTCACAACCCAGAAAGCCACAGTGACAACAAAAACCTACATTGCTTTGAATGTGAAAACATAAACAAATGCTGAATCAAAGCTATGGAACCATTGAAATTCAGTGCCTTTCCATTGAAAAAGCATGTGTTAAATTTTGATGTCAGCCATTTATGACGATTTCTATCCCTTTTCATTTCCAAAACATATTTTTTTCTTCTTAAACAAAAACTATTCTGATAGCTCTCTTCAGCCTCACTAAAACCTGGATTTCTAGTTCTTGGATGAGCTCTGAAAATTGTATTAGAGACAACAACAAATCAAATGGCCTAAATAGATAAGATACACCAGTATGCAATAGTTGCTTTGAAAAGCCAACCAACCTAAAGGCAACACAAAATAATAGTTAAAAGTCTGATGTGGAAAAAGCTTCTCAGAAATCATACTTTCAACATCTTTTACGCAAAACTTTAATAATTTATTCTCAGCTTTCATGGAGTCTTGAGTTATTATAGAATCGCTCAATGTGAAATGAGCTTTTAACTAGTAATTCTTTGTTCAGTTTCTGTCTACAAACCCTCTCAAACCTTCAGAATACAAAGCCTGAACTTATATCTAAAATATATGTAATTAAGCTATATCTAAGTTGCATTCTCACGAGTGCTTTGATGCTTGTATTATCAATAGATCAATAAAAGTTCCTTCTGTAGCACTTTAAAGCCAGTAAAGGAATAAACAAAATCCCTGAGTTTGAAGGACAACAATTACAAGGTTTGTTTTGTGTGGTTACTTGTGTTCAGATGATATCTATATGGACATTCGCTTCCTCATTCGTGTGGGCTTTGTTTCTAATTATGACAGTCGCATCACAGTTGTGGTTTATTTCAAAATAAAATAAAAAATATCCAGCATCCTGGCATTGAGATTCTCAAATTTACAATGCAATATCCATGTAATGCAAGCTTCGGGCAAGCACTTTTCATATTTTGGACAACTCACAGCAGGTTTAATTCACGTTTGGTAACACAATAAAAATAAACAGCATTCCAAAGTTGCAGGATTGACATCGCTTCCTTCGTACTTCCTCGCGGGATATCACTGTGTATCGGGTTTCTAGACCTTGCCTGATGCAAAATCACGTGCTTTCTTCAAGTAATTTCTGCATCTGTTCGGATTACGAAAACAACTAACAGATTGAATACTCTGGTTAATGCTACTGCAATTACCAAATAGGTATTCAAGTCTACTAAATTTATGCATTTGGCCTAAGCCTCCAGGGCCTACTTCAACTTACAGTCAACATGCTTTTTCTTTGGTCCGATAATTTCCCGACTCGTGGCTTTTGCAATAGCCCGTCCAATTGGCGATCCTGCTAAAATATGTTTTGCAGACTCTACACGGTCTATCACACTCATCTCTTAGTTGCATCCAATTTTCCGACCCCAATTTCTGTCTGCAAACACAAAATCGCTTTTGCCAGACAAGCTGCATTGGCGAGTCAAACGATAAGCGCCTGTGCAACGGCACTTAACATCTTTTCTTAGCAACACATTTCAATGACGTAGTTTAATGAATCAAAAATCAGCCCCATACTACAACTATGATAAGCACTCACATTGTTAAAGTTGTTTGAGAGTACTAAAAACATTAAGCTACAAGTGAGAATTTTGGAATGCTTTAAAATCAACTTTGACCTAGGTATAGGCAAAATGTAGGTATAGGCAATGGAATCCAGCTTTTGCCAATTAACTCCACATGGAAAGTCGAAAATGAAAGTGAAACATTTTCGATTCTGACCATCCCCTTAACTCTAAAAGCGTTATTCCAAAATTTGTTCATTTCTCAAAATATATGCGTATGCTTTTAATTCCTAATAAGAAACTCTCTAGGGGAAAAACGAAGTGATTCTACGTCCTTTTGCGCCACCTTGTAAAGGCTGCATGTGCAATAGTACAATAGCCCCTTAACAACTATGTTTAAAAAGCTCTAACAAAATTAATGATGCACCTCTTTAAACAGAAATGCATATTAACTAGGTTAACATTCATTGAAGAAAAGTAATATTACGTTTATAATCACGGGAACATACTTGACAGCTAAAAAGGAACTGGTTTGGGTGACGGAGTTTTGAAACTAGCAGTAAAGCTCATAATTCTAATCCATCTAGACTTCAAAAATTTATGTAAATTATCGAATTGGTACCTTCAGTACTTCCTTACACAGGTTCTATCTTATTTGATATTTGCAGTAGTAAACTTCAACAATAATTCGTATACTTGATATTCTCAATACGTAATGGAGGACATAAAGCCGCGATTTCCGTGCCGCCTCCGGTTTGCTGCCGTCGGACTTCTGTCTAGACAAGTCCAGGGGATTTTAAGGACGGGGGTTTCGTTGTAGAAATGGGGCATAAAGACATTGGATTTCCATGGGAATAGGGCAAAATTCGCTTCCTAGCCAAAAAGGGCACGGGTTGTAAGCCCCACAACCCCCCCTATAATGCGCCCCTGAAGTCAATTCGACAGTTTTTCTCAAAGGCAGAGAGTTGATATAAAATTATATCGAGTGAATTCTAATTCCCACTTTATTACTAGAGATATGACCGGCTAAAATTAGCTTTCACTTCACCCCAACTCCGCTCCAATTAACAAAGCGAACAATATTGTACAATTTCAAGAACAGTTATATACATTCCTTCGTGCAGATCCCCTACTTCGCTTTTTTTATCAACATTGCTTCTTCCATCAAGGTTAAGAATCACGGAGCTTCGTGCTCTCTCAGTCGAAAAAGCAGTTCGTGACATCGAGCGCTTGGCTGGTCTTTAGAAGGTAATCCTCGCCGGCTAGATAATCAGATTTCAAACTACGACTAAAGACACTTCCCTTCAAAGGTCCTAAAGTTATCCTAACTTATGGAGGTAGGCGAATACATTTTGCTTGGATACCTTGTAGATGGGAAAAGACAAATATGAGAGTCATAAAATATTTATGGGTGCAGTTAAAATCTATTGTAATATCTGCCTTCTTATTGCTATTTTTGACATCACCATTGCAATTTAAGCTGACAATTCTTAGTTTTTTCAAAGACATTAATATATTAAAATTTATCACTATATGTCTAACTAGTTTAAGGCTATGAAATGAAAGCAGAAACATTAATAAGAATATGATTACACATGAAGGAAATTGAAAAAAAACGACCAGTAGCCTACTTCATTTAATTGAAGCAAATTCATTTCCACTTTTATGCAGGCGCATACACATGAAAATTTGGAGTGCATTATATACAAAAATAAGCTGTGTCACCAAGATTTTTTGCAAAGGAACAAGGGTAGCAGAGGCTAAAAGAAGCCTCAAGCCAAAGTGAATGATTCTTTACAAATAGATCAATGACATCTTTCAGTGCATAGATACAGTCAAGCGTACTTTGAATTTAAAAATGATGACTTAGTGACAAGTATAGGGGTTTTCTCCATTGCTTGTTGAAGCTTTGAATTTATCATTGAAAGTTTAAACTAATATGCAAATATACATTGCTCCATATATAAAGCATATCGTGATCACTTTATTCAGAAGACTTGAAAGTAGCATACAACATAAGACCAAATGCACCAATATTAACAATGGTGCGTACAGAATGAAGACATCCCCACTTTGTAAGACTCTCTTTAATCCAGCTGTCACCTGGAAAGGGACATTTTCAAACTAAGTTACTTGCTAAAAATAAGTGTTTATGGAGCAAAAAATGGTGGATTGCATTATAATACATATGTTTATTGCTAATGGACATTGAACATGCTAATTAAATTAAGTTCCTAGCATAATCACCTTTGTGTTCAGGGCCATGGCAAATACAGCTCTGGCTAACATTAAAATGATTTTTTTATAATTACACATAAATTTATACTTAAGGGTGCAAAGAGGTGCAAAAATTGACCTCGCCACCCAAAGAAAAACAAAACCATATATATATATATGTGAATAATCTTTAATGAGTTTAGAAAAATGATACCTTTTTCAATACATTTCTCTGTTTCAAGCAGTTGGTAGTTAAGTGGCATCATGGCAATGAGAGTGTAAGGAATGATACTAGCAATCATTGCTGATGCCATGGGCCAAAGGATGCATTCCTTTGAAGTTCCATACTCTAAGTAATATACAGTAATACCACCAAGGATGCTGAACGTTGATATAAGCATCTGTGAAAACAATTATTTATGTGTTTAGAAAATGATACACACATTGAAAAATCAAGCAGGACACCCATCACAGATTGCATTCTTAAAAACACATATTGGTATTAGTGAAAAAGTTGTGTGGTTACCAGGTATACTTAGAGCTGCCTTGATAGTTGAGAGATGCAGCTATCTACCATGGTGTAACTTTGTTTGTGATCCTACCAAATTCTTTCAAATATCAAGCAAATTTACTACACAAGGAATGATAATATTAATCCTCTGCATCTTCAGTGCTTACTTCGAAAAGTTTGTACAAAGATTCAAAAGTATATACCTGGGAATTTTTGGCGCCATTGAAGTTTGGTTTCCAGCTCTTTACTGCCGAGGGCATGTCAAGAGTCAACCTACAGGGTGCCTCTACCACTGTAATGTAGTAAGCTGTACCAGTAATTAGGCCTTGTGCCATGACCGTAGTCATTTTTGCAAGTCCTATCGGGTTCATCGAGTCCATTGTGGTAAGTAAGGCACGGGTAAAGTGACAAAAATACAGGCAGAGAGTGAAAATGGATGCCCCGAAGTTGCTAGGCCTAGATGCTTTTCTTTTGTTTATTGTTTAGCCTGTTGATGCCGCCCCTTTGAAAGATAATACTGCCAACCGGTGGGCGGATCCAGCGTTTGAGTTTGGGGAGGGCCATTAAAGAAAGAAAAGGGGGCTGGAAAAGTCTCTATAGACACGCCCTTCAAAAACTTAAAGAACGTTGGTAACGCCTTTTTTCTACCAAAAAAACTTCATAACAAGCTTAACTCTCTCTCTCGGGGCACTAGAATATTAGGAAAATTCATTACTGTGACAAACATCCAAACGAAATTACAAAATAATCATATTTACAGGATGTCACTGTACCATTTGTTGATAGTCAGCAGTCAATTTTGAGCGTAAGAATAATCTTAAACTATTTCTTGCCAAACACAAGGTGCAAATTCACCTTAAGGTCAAAGAAAAATGCTGAATCTCTTTTGATATGTTGCTTCATCGTCAATTCCAACAAGAACAAACAGAACAACACATTTAATATTAAAATGCAAGACCTTATGATACGAATATGGTGCTAATACAAGGTCATCATTTCAATCCCGTGACCATTGTTTTACATTGGGAGAAAACATAGATTAAAGAAATTTTTAATTTTGATTAAAGTCGAGCCTGGCATCATTCTTAAATTGTTATTCTGTTTTAGCAATTTTGAACCTGAATGTAAATTTGTCGACGTCGACAGTCGATAATAACATCTTTAGCCACATGCATAACTTTTATAGATCGCCCCATTCCAATTCTTTATCATTCTTGCGAAGTTTTTAAGGTTTTCCTCAGTTTTAAAAGCTGCATGCAAACTAATCCAGATTTGTGTTCAAAGGGATCTAATACAGTTTGATCCAAAGTCGTCTGATTTCGTCTCAATCACATCTTTTGATTTCCCTTCATATAGACTGCAAAAGTGTACTGACATTATTTTGCTTTCCCTGGAATGAGGTTTGGCACCAAAAAGCTGCAAGGGGGATGGTGTGGGTTTTGTCTGAAGTCTTCCAAATGGAATCAAAATAAAATGTGCAAGGGCGCAAATTGTCAACAAATCTGTCTAGTTTGATGGTAAAATTCTCTGGGCAAAACTGAGTCACTCTGATTGTCTGACGAAATATATTATTTTCAGGCTGGAAATAGCTAGAATTTTTGCTTTGATTTGCTTCTTTTTAAAATTCTATTTCGGATAGATTAGATATCAGGTGAGATCTCTGTTTTCCGCAAAATCATTCAATCAAAGCACTCATGTGTTTGTAGTGTCATCTAACATGCAATGTAATATGCGGGAGAATTTTTCTTGTAAGTTTGATATGTAAGTTGAAGTATTTATTTAAATTTTTTCGATGTGAAATTATACAGTTGGGGGGGGGGGGGCATGCCCCCTGTATATCCGCCTCTGATCGCATGCCCTATAGCTTTGTAGTATTTCTAAATTTGGCATTTTGCTGTCTTTCCTGTGGCTCTTCTGCTGTTGCCTTGGTTCTTATGAACTGGTCGCGAAATCTTTCTGTCTCGATCAAGTGTATCAGATCCTAAACTTGGACCCCAACGAACTTGAAGGGTTAAATTAGGATAATCATTTTGCTGGATTGTACAGTAGAGTCGGAATTTAATTTACCATCAATGACTAGAGGCAAAACTTTGGAAAAAGTTATTAGGGAATTTTGTGTTGCCATCCTTTCCTAAGACCTTCAAAGTTGCAAATGCTATAAAAATTTAAACTATAACCAACCACTTAAACCAATAAACATTTTTTTCTGAACGTTCAAGTAGCCATTCTTTATATTGTACCCTTAAAATGCTTATATCTTCTTACGAGGAATAATTTCGCAATTTCCAACTTCATTTCTTATCCCCCACCATTCTCGATACAGTTTGTTACTAAACTTGAGGGGCAAGACACGAAGGCAGCAAACAAAGAAACTTGTAAAATAGATTGCAAATATTCTTCTTCTGTTTCATAGAATTCTTAAATTACCATACCAAACATGTTATATTATAGCTTCTATTCCATGCATCTGATACATATTTTGATTAACCATCAATTAAGAATCACAGGGTTCCAGTCAGATATTAACGAGTGATTAATATATTCTAAGCGTTACTTTATTTGTTAGTTACTTCGACATGTTAATTACTTTAAACAGCTCCTTGAAGCGAGAGGCTGGATGATGTAAACACAAAGCAAAACTTTGATAGACCAGGGCCGGAAACATTTGAATCAACACTGTTACTTCTACCTTAAACAGTAGGCGATGCTCACTCAAAAAGCTGTTAGCGGCAGTCATTTTTAAACCTTTTTTCATTTTAGGCTACATGCAGGATTAAAGTGTCACATTCTAAAGTGTTCGTTAGCTGAAACGGAATTTGGCCACATGCAACATTTTCATTCCAGCCACTTCGTACAGGGTGGGGTTTCAAAACGCTTATAATTAACGATGTATTTCGTAAAACATAAACAAGTTTCTTCAAGGACAAACGTCTGGCACTCAATTAAGTCAAAGTTAGATTCACAGCAAATGAGAATATTTGTATGTTGAACATGGATTAAGACAAGGAGACAAAGCTCGCTGCCTATTTAAGTTTTATACTAACACTGAGTCTACCTTGCTGGGTATCTGGCAACTGACAAGCTTTCTAGAATTCAGGTTGACCCACGTAATTTTGTGTGCGGATTCACAGTTTCTATTTTGGCAAATATTCGGGCAAACCTGCCAACATTCCTAAACCCAATTCTATAGTTGAGTATTTCATACATCCAGAAATAGTTTGTTTCGAGACTGATAGCTAAATTAGGGTCAGGTCAAAAGACTATCATGACAATATATATCTAAAGGACGGTGAATGTTTACGATACTGTTGGTAAAAACTTTCTTGAACAACGAGAATACGAGGAAAGTGCCTCATTGAAGCGTCATTATTAAGCTATGGTTGCCGATTGAACTGATAGGATGACGGTTATGCTATAACTGGCGTCACTAACGATTTAGCTTTTGAAGAGACTCGACGTACCTCAACTTCACTAATATCCCAAGGTGTCGCTTTAAATACTCTTACGCTATCAAACCACGAAGGAGCAATTATGAAGTGAAGCAACAGGGTAATACTTACCCTCAAGGTGATTAAGACGGTATTTCAACAAAAGCATTAATGCTCCTTACAGAGGAACAGCAAACCCCCGCAGTGGATTGGAACAGCAGCATGAAACAAGGGACATCGTCAATTTAGCTTAAGTCCCGCTTAAAATTTAGTCACAACATTGGCCAATCGTCTTCACGGCAAAACGTTTTCAACCCAATATATTACAGAACAGGCGCTAGCAATTATATCTTGAACTCCTATTAAATAGATACTTGATTACGTGCCGTAAAACACAAGTGTCCATGCTTCTAGTACCCCGGTGTTGCCAGCCCCATATTTCAGGTACTCATCCGGGTCTTGTTTATAAGCTAGTTTGTCTTGGGCCTCCGCATTGTCCTCTACGTTATAATTTACTGGAGCGGGCATGCTTTGAGCACCAGGCCTGATATTCGGTGTCACAGACTTGGCCTTCAGTTTTTCTTGCTCCGCCTTCCTTTCATCCCCGTGTTTTTCTTTCTTTTTACCCTTCTTTGGCTTCGTCTCTTTCTTGTCATCTTCATCCTCGTCAGCACTCGACTCGTGTTTCCCCTTTTCGTGTTTTTCTACTTTTGCGATTTCCGCCTCAAGCTTGAACAGATCCTCTGTGTCGCCATCAGATATATCTTCGTGTACTCTCTTCAGAAGCTTCAACACCGCCTTGCTCTGTGTTTTCATTGACAAAAGCTTCTTGCGCAACGCCTCCTCCAGCGAGGAAACCTTCTGCCTGCGGGTTGTAGGCGGCTCCTCGTCGCTCGTTTCGTCATCATCCGTCTCTCTTCGGGGTCTGCTGTCCTTGTTACCACGCTTCGTTGCTTGAAGCGGGTCTAAATCACCAAAAATAGCAGATCGTTTGACAACATGCGGCTCGTTTTCATTATCCTCGTCATCTCCGGTGTCATCATAGTCATCAATGATCTTGTCACGCTTCTGACGATACACCGGTCTGTCAGACGAATCCGCGGCATTCGGAGCTCTACCCTTTGGTCGTGAGTCTTCTGCACCAAGGGATCGCCGTTTCCGCTTGTGCTGTCCACCGGGAACACCGGAACTCGGTTCACCAAGCCTGAATACCGGTCTCGGAACGCCAGACAAAGACCGTCTTTGTCGACGCGGAAGAGCTGTCCGACTTAGACGTGATGGCAACATTGCCTTCCCAGCAAACCGTTTGGACTTGGGTGCTCGGTTCAATCCAAGCAAGCTCTGTCCTGCAGAATCCTCATGAACACGGCGCACGATTTCAGCAAACCTCTTTCTGGCAGAAGCAATGCTGGACATGGGCCTAACAGCCGATGCAGCCGAGGACCTCCGCTGAACAGGAATCGACCTTCTACTTCGCAGAGGCTTTACATGCGAGTTCTTTATGCGCAAGAGACGTGAATTGAGGGTGAGGCTCTTGGATGGAAAGGAGTCCGGAACCGACCGTTTGTAAACCTGCTTGTACGCCTGCGGCTCGTAATAATCGCTGGCCTCGTCGACTAGCGGCGCTTGTACTTCAGCATTCACGAGATCGAAGTCTGGCGAATAGGCGCCATCTTGAAACGGGTCGAACATCTGCGTCAGGAGACTGTACCCATGCTGGTCCGCCACTGGCACTGTGAAAAATGGCAAAGTGGCGCGCACATCCTCGAGTCCGTTGGCAGATGCCTCCTCTTCATTCTCGTCATCCTCGCTTTCAGGTATCTCACCCTTCGAGCGGGAACTTTCTTCATCGTTACCCTGTCTGTATCCTCTCACTTCATTGTCCTCGTCATCTTCCTCCATTGGATAAGGCAGATTCCCGGGCACAAAGTGTGGCCTGCTGCCGTATTTTACGCTGGAACTTATTCTGGTTGACACTGGGGCATCATGAATTCCCTGCTTCTTTGATGGGGATGGATGCTCCTTTTTATCCTTACCAGATTCAATCTTCTTCACCGCAGACGTAAAATCATTGTCGCTGTTATTATCAAAAAACACAGTGACATCAATTTGGTTATCCTCGCTATTTTCATTGGCTTGTTGCTTCCCCTGATCATGCACGACTCTCTCGTTCTTGGCATCTTGAGCAGATTCCTGTTTCTTCTCGACTGAAAGCATCCTAC
Organism: Nemopilema nomurai; assembly: GCA_003864495.1. Classification (NCBI taxonomy): domain Eukaryota; kingdom Metazoa; phylum Cnidaria; class Scyphozoa; order Rhizostomeae; family Rhizostomatidae; genus Nemopilema; species Nemopilema nomurai. The sequence continues at coordinate 1,647,515 of ML133402.1, forward strand.
TTGGATCCTTTCCTTTACTGCTGTCCAAAAATTTACTTGTAACAGGCCCGAAGCTTGGATACTTCACCCCAGGAAGCTGCTTTTGCATTCCCCCCAGCAAGTCACCCCCTTCCATTGTCCTCATATTCAGAATAGATCCAGACGCCGGGGAACCTGTGCTTTCCATTTTATGCTGACCAAATCCGCCTGGCCCGGCATCATTCATTTCCTGACTGTTGAACCCCTTCTCTTTTCCATCCCCAGATCTCTCAACCTCGATTTCAATGTCACTATCTCCGTCCTTTTCCTCACTTTTCTCCGACAAAGATTTCCCCAAATCATTAGCTTTACTCACCAACTTTGAGATGACAACTTGGCTCTTGTCCTCGCTCTCCTCTTTCGGCTGTGCGTTTGCCAATTTTGCTGGGCTTACCTTCGTGTGCTCAATGCGAACCGTTTCAATTTGACTGCCATTGCTCCATGCTCGCATCATGGTTTCCTGATCTGGCGACATTTGGATGCCGGCACCGACCGAGTTCGGTATGATGAGACTTCCATCCGGTCGTCTTACGACAATTCCAACTTGATTCAGAGGGACTAGGGAACAAAAGAAGGATATTAACTAAGAAAATTAGCAACAGAGGTTTGGTGATGCGCTTTGCTTCGCTTAACAAATAAAAATGGAACCTGACTTTGAATGAGAAATTTGAAGTTTCTGATTCATTTGTGATCCCCAATTTGGTCTATCGTGACGTAAAGGCAGACTAGAAGAGCCTCTTCACACGTGTTTCTTCTGCAGTCATTCATATCATCGTGAATCAAGAATTTTCATATGAACATTCCATCTTAGGATGCCTAGGCCAATGCCAAGCATACATGTTAAAACAAATTCTTAAAAAAAATCAAATTCTTCGCATAAAACTGTGAAGCTCGGCATTAAATGCAAAGATTTGAAACTGCCTGATATAAAAAATAGAAGTTTTAAATGGCTGCCATTTTCGCAGCAACGTCTCATGCATGAATAAATGCCCGATATGCGACATGGCATTCTGTTCGACTTCATGAAGAAACTCAAAGAATACTTACCAGGCTACAAGGGAAGCCGAAGCAGTCAATAAAAAAGGTGTGACTGCTTATGAAAAACCTTGCCAAGCTATTTCTGTCTATCCAATAACTTTTAAAATTATGGTACAACATTTTCAAATATCAGAAGACAACTCGGAAAGGTTTTTAAGCTTAAATGCAAGTCAGAGCCGGAAGAACATACAAATCATCCTCAGCATTCACAAAGATGGAGAGACTGGGAATCTTACCTGCCCCGACAGGCTCCGCTAGGTTAGCGACTTTCTTCTTCTGTGAATCATCTTCAAATATCGCTGAAACCAAGGACAAGGCGTCATTGATGACCAGGGACGTGTTGTTGGCGTCTCTTGCGGACTGCAAGTCATCAAAAAGACGTTGCGTCAGGTTGCGTGTCTCACTTGAGCTGTCATTGACAAGTTTGGCCACCCGCATCTTGAACTCCTTCCCTTTATCGTTCGTTTTGCTGGCTGACAAAATGTCTCGCAAAACCTTCAGCACGTCAGTAACCATCTCATCCGCGCCTGTGCTGTTATTGTCAATATCGGATACATTTCTCTTCAAAGGAGACGCCTTCAATTTGTCCATGATGGAAATCAATGCGCTGATCTTCTTTATCCCCTTCTCGTTATTCCACGCCTTGCTCAGTGAAGAGCTGACGTTTTCGGTGGGCTCCTTCTCAGAGACCTTGTCAGGTAACTCACTGTCTACCAGACCGAAGTTTCTTATACGAGAATCATTCCTCTGTGCGCGCAACGCAGTGAAGAGCTCTGATAGCACACTCTTAACGAGGCCCTGAATGACGTCATGTTGTGAGGTGACTGTAGTTGAACTTTCAAAGTTGTGGCGGGTTGTTGGCCTCAAAGCTTGGTCTGGATTGAGTTCCATTATAGAGCTCTGTGATGCAGGTACTTGGCTGTTATTGGGCGTCTGATAGTGAAGATGACTATTTTCCAAATTTCCTGGTGCTTGATTAACTTGGCCGTTCGATCCGTTTTGATAGTAATTATTACTTGGTCTCAATTGGGGCATCAGATTTGGACCTTGATTGCTCCTTGGTTGAGTTGGTGTAATCTGATACGGACCATTACCTGAAGAATCAAAATATAAGACCGCTAAAAGGGTGAGAATGTCTTTCCTTTACGTGAAGATAGATGGGTATCCGAGAGATTGGCCAAACGTGCAGCGGATAAATGGGGAAAGGAAAGAAATGGGAATGAGCATGCGTGAAAGAGTTGCTGCTGGATCGGTGAAGTTGGAGTAGAAAAATGCTCGAGTTATAAAGGCTTGATAAAATCGTGTGAAACTGCAGAGACAGCATCCTCTCACACTCAGTACAAAAAAGGACATCACAATAGGAGACTTTCAGGCAGATACAAGTTCAGTTAAAAGAGTCAAGTGAAACAAAAATCAGTTTACCTTTCCTATTATTTGTCAACGCACCAAACGTTTTGCCAAGGAACGTGGGCTCTGCGGTGAATTCACTGATTCTTCCTGTCGGCTTGCTCTTTTTGTGCCAATGCTTGTGGTGCTTCTTCTTCTTCTTCTTGCTATGTTTCTTCCCTTTCTTTTTCTGCTTCTTCTTCGATTTCTTTTTCTTTTTGCCGTGTTTTCGTGAGCTTCTGTATGACTCCTTGTCAAAAATACCACCTGGACAAAAACATGGAGAACTTTGTACGGCAATTGTATTTTGCATGATAAGGTATGCTTTAGGGTCTGCACGATAAGGTGTGTACATAGGTGATGTCTATCTATGAGCCCTTACTCCCTACAAAAAGTAGGCACCGCTCTCTAACAATTCACCTTTGGATCTGGATAAATGCACAAATTAGCAGTATAAAGGGCTGAAGTAAAATGAATTTATGAAAGAACAGCATCAGCTTGGAAATTAAAAGGTACACAAGTCTCTGCCAATCTACTCAACACGTCAAAAGGAATCAGCAAACAGTATAATACCAAAAAGGGTTTTTTGATCAAAAACATTCCTGATCAAAATTCGTCTGAATGGAGAAAACCTCCTTGGAAAGCTAAACTCCCTTTGGTTATTCCATTCCTTTGAAAACTGGACGTTTTCATCTATGTCGACATTTGCAATATCGTATGAGCAAAAGGTACAACAAGAAAAAATTTAAACTTATAAGTTAAATTTATAACTAGCGAACCTTCAAAGTCTTCTGAAACCTTTGATGTATCCTTGCTTTCTGATTTATCTAATACTCCTTCGTGCTCTTGAGAGGAGCTTTCGGAGTCCTCGTCCTGAGGCCGAGGCTTGCCTATGAGCTCATCTTGCAAAGCCTCGGTAGCATCTTCTAGGTCTCCATGTTTCACCTTTGACCTGTAATGTTTTTTGTTATTGTTGTTGTTGTCAGTGACAGCCAGAGTCCATACACCACGAGGATCTTCTCCCCAGAAGTGAACACTCATGAAGATCCAGTCCTGAAAGAGTGAAGCCAGACTCTATACCGTTAGCTGCTACATCAAAACTACGTGTTTGTCATATCTATGTTATCATATGAAATATGGTTAATCAAGATATTCTGCTAAAGTAGCCAAACCCAAAGGCGAACATTCTCACAGAATGGGTTAAATGCATGCAATTCAAGAAAATTAATTAGAAGGTAGGCAAAAGAGGAAATATTTTTCACCAGTTTGATTGATTATACTATATAAAAATGTGACAAACAATCTCCTAGTTAAGACCCTGAGACGTTTTTTTGAAACAATTTCTTGGTATACATCAAATTTTGTGATACTAAATAGCTACGATTCTAGCTAAATAAGGCAATGATCTAGCCTTCCAGGCCAAACCAAGGCCTTCAACCGAGCGCATGGTACACAAATGCTAAAAATACAATGTTAAGGAAATGGTGTTCACCTTGAGTCCCTTATTTGATGATCATTCTCCTTGTTTTCAATATTTGACTCCGCGTTCCCGACGGGGAAATCAGCTCTATACTCAAGTGTCCCCTGTATCGATGTTTCAAGGATATCACCAATTGCACGTGCTCCAGGCTCCGGATCTCTAATGCCGTGTCCGAGCAAGCGGATGCGTTTGTGGCAACCAGCACTGTACCGGACTCAGGAATTTTCCTGGGAACACGAATAAGGGGTCTCAGTAAGTTTTGAATTTAGAAAATAAAAAAAATGGTAAAATTCAGAATGTCAGCCCCATTGACCAATTCTTTTTAAAGGCGTAAACGTCGCCATCTGGGTTGCTAATCTTGTTGAACTTTTACATTCGACTTGAAACACACTGACCACAGGAAAATTTAATCCTCTTACTGATAAATATTTCTATGAATTTACAATTTACGTCTGAGAACTATGTAGACCGTTCCATATTCTCATCAGACCGAATGATTCTTTTTGCTTCACTGATTACGACATTTTATTCCTTCCTAAAATCGTCATTCTTAAAAACTTGACTAAAAGCCAATGAAATTTTCCACTCCACTATTCATACATAGCTGACAAAAAATAGGACAACTCGAACTGCGACATTCCCAAGAAGAATCAAACAATATCTTTCTAGCTAAATTAGCATTGAACGGTTGAAACTGTATTAATAAGTTCAAAAAATACTTTAAGGTGGACCAAAGCTTTTTATATGCGTTCGACTTCATCATTTAGCTTGAAAAATTGAAAAAATTACATATTTGGGTTTGAACGAACAAGCCGCAAAAAATTTCATCTTCTGGCGGATGAATATTGCTAGCAACTGTATAGGTAAGACCTACATCACGACCAAATCAATCTCTTTTCTTCCTGGTGCAGAAAAGCAAAGCTTTGTATACGAAGTTCAAAACACATGTTAAGGTGCTTACCAAGGCCCGTCGTTCTTGTCGCCCCAGCACTTTCTCTGCTCTGGGATGTTGTCCCAGGCCCTCGCCTTCGTAATGAGCTGCGATGCGTCCATTTTGCCGAAGCCAAACTTTTGGTTGAACCATTTCCCGGCTCCGTTTCTCCTCCACCCCTCGTCTAACGGACTGGTCATGAGGGCTGTTTCAACAATGATGGCTTGAACATCGCGCCAAGTCAGTTTCGAGCTAACAAGAAACAGAAATCGACGTCAGTAGAAAGGACTTACGTTTACAACGCTGTGACGTCATGGGACTTCAAGGTGGTGAGAGGTGACCGATGTTAGCCTTAGGAGTAGATTCATCGAAGGTTCCCACAGATGGTCATGTCATGAATAACAATTAGAGAGGAAGATTTTTAATCTAAATTGTGAGCTAGTTAGACAGGTAGACATGGGACACATAAGAAGCCTAATTACATGACATCATAAATCAAGACAGAAATTAATTTCACAACATTAAAGGTGATGTTTCAAACTTTCGCTTAAAGAGGTCTCTTGTTCATACAACAAATGACTCTAGAACCCCTAATAAAATATCTTCAGTTCGTTGATAAAAGACACTCTGGGAATACTATGGCAGACAAGCAAGGAAAGGCTTCAAACTGCAAGACATTCAAAGGTTGAACCTGCAGATGCTAGCGAATTTTGGAGTGGCTTACTTTGCTTCCAGCATCAATGCAATCATTCCTGCAGCCAATGGGGCGGCTGAAGATGTTCCTTTGAATTGGTCCGTGCATTTATGGTTCAGAGTAGTCGTTATCTGCACGAGAAATGGTCGGTTATTGGCGATTTCTATCTAAACTTTATGACAAATGCATATGTCTGAGATTATAGCGATCTGAAAGATCTCTGCTTTTAAATGCACAACATGTTCCTTATCAAATTTCTTGCCGTTGGAAACATCAAAGACCTCATGAGAAACAAATCGCATTAATGAACTCACAATTTTGTTCTCCCTCTTTTCCCTGTGGGAGCCTCCACTGTAAGTGACCGCCAGGGTGGATGCGCAGCTCTCGGTGTAGTACGTCGATAGGCCATGGTCACTGATGGCGCCAATGGAGACCGTGTAGATGCTGGTCGTGTAGCCATCGCAGTTACAGTCGTCGTCTGTCAGGCCGCCATTTCCCGTCGCCCAAACAAAAATCGAGCCCAGTCCCCCGCGGCCCTGAAAACAACAAACGGGACTTTTAGAAAAGGACTTTTTAAATTTTTTTCAATCAAGTCAAAGAATAACCTTAAAGCTACCATGCATACACTAATAGCTAGTCGAAGTGTGGGCAACCAGTACGTTATCACTGGTGATGTACAGGAGGGTAGACCCCCTTCAGAACCAAGAAGAATTGGAATAATTAAAGGGTAAAAAGGGGACTTTCGTTACATTGAAATGAGGTGGGAAAAATTGCGGCTAAACGTATAAACTTGATCCTGGACCAACTCCTTTGGCAGTCAATATATGAAAGCAAATGCACACTTAAAAAGTAACAGGAGATTTATAAGTTCGTTAAGCTTTTTTAAGTGCGAAATCTCACGATAAAAATCTCAATACAATAACACTGCAAATACTGATAACACTCATCAATTATTTTTACATGTCTACTTACAGACCAATTGTCTGGCAGAGAAAGTTTATTAACACGAAATTGCAAGGGTGTAATTGGTTTTAGGCGGTAATTTTGGAGATGACGGGTCATAATTTTCTAAAACACTCAGTCATAAATCTGAAATATGAATTGCTAAACGTTTCCCGTTGCCAAATTTTAAGCTGTGATACAGAATACTACAATACAAAGGAAAGACGATGTGCTCGACATAACAAAAGAAAAGGACAAGGAAGGAAACCAATGAAACACACTGACAGTAGACCTTTACTGGATACCTGCGGCTACAACACTGTACTATAGAAGCTTAAGTTACTAAAGGTGGATTTTCTGCACTATGTCACTAACGAACCTCTTTGGTTCCAAGCTGCAGTGCTTTGCTTGCCAGCGTGCCGGGTCTTCCAAATCGCTTCCCGTCATCCTTTGGGCCCCAGGCGCAGCTGTAGATATGAATGTAGTTGTTGCGGAAGCTAAGAGAGCTGCCTTCAATTGTATCAGTGGTATTGCCGTCCAACATTCGAATACCTGAAAAAGGGGATCACGGGAAGTTTAAAATGGAGGGGACTAGGACTGGGCAGAACAGAAGTTATAGGCCAACAGCAACCATAATTATGCCTACGGACTCTGCAAGGGTGCTTAATAATTACCTCCAATACTTGCATTGAACGCAACACCGACACCGCAAATGCCATTGCCTGATTCAGCTGCCACTTGTCCAGCACACTTGGTGCCATGACTGTTAAAAAAACAATTGATTTAGCTCCCTGTTCAGCTATATATACATTCATCATACAACAAGTTGCCATGAAGGGAAAATCAACATTAAATCGAGGTTGTTAAAAAGTAGAACTTTAATTAAGCCTCTTGATGATAGAATTTTGTAATTTTTATACTGCCAACCTTTCCGATAATTGTAACAATTTTAAAATAAAAGCAAATTAGAAACAAAAAAATATTTCAAAATAAATTTAACCAAAGCAGTCCTTTAGCTTGCTGCCAGCAATGATCTCAATGGATGTTTCGGATGAGAATTTCAATAGTAAATGTTACAATGCTATAACTTCGCTACAAACTCTAAAACACATTTGAAAGTCAATTAGAACCAGCTTACCAGTTGTTTGGATCAGCAACCCGTGGCATTGGGTCATTGTCATAGTCGTTGAAGTCATAACTGGCTTTAAAGTCCTAAATAAATAACCGATTTACACTCAACAAATTATCAATACATATTCTATACTTAATAAATGATCAACATAAAGCTTAATTGATGGTCAATTCAAGTCTGCCTTATTAATAACTGTTACTGTTCTAAAATAAAATGCACCCAAAAAAGGTTCTTAAAATTTTCATTGAATGGTAATTTGAAACAAAATTTAAGCAGCATCTGAATGCAGCAAAATCTACTTCCAGCTAACAAATCTTCTTCTAAAACTCCTTATGGTCAATCTTCTTCTAAAACTCCAAAACGCTTCTAGCTCATAATTAGACAACTACTCACAAAATTTTTCACCAAGTCAGGATGTGTGTAATCAACACCTGAGAGGAAACAGCAAAGTTAAACTAATTAGCAATCAAAAATGAAACTAATACTACTTAAAAAAAAAATGACCTAGGACTAATTCAAGCCTAAAACTTCCCAAATTGTGATTGGATATGTAATGAATAAGTTCATTAAACAAAAGTACCATTTAAGATTTTGAATACGTATGTGTGTGTGGTTATATATAAATAAGCCTATCGTGACACTAAGACTAATTCATTCATCCCAATAGCTAAAGCAGTTTTAAGATAAGAAGAGAGGTTGGTAGCAGAGAAATTATGGTTAAACAAAATATTACTAGACAATAGAAACTAAAATATGGAAAAGTTTACTTTTCAACTCTTTGCAAACAAAAATTGCTTAACATATATCAGTTGCATGAAGACAATCAAGGAGTTTTTGTTGTCACCTACCATCATCTAGAACTGCAACAATGACACCTTTTCCAGTAATACCCTTTGACCAAACAGGTAGCACATTGATATCCAAATTTGGTGGCCCTGATGATTGGCCAATATTGTTCTAAAGAGAATAATGTAACTTAAATTAAAAAAAATTTTTACTTCTCATTTATTATTCTGAATAATTCATGTGTTAATCTTATATATTTATGGATTTCTCTATCATAAAATTTTGTCAATTGTTATTTCAACACACAAAGTATTAACTATCTCTCATTTATATAAGTTAAAATAAAAACACAGCACTTAAATGTGTCTCATTCTACAGGGCAACAAACTCTGTGGATTCATAAACTTCAGTGGACCTCAGTGGACATAGCATTACTGCCAAAGAATTCACAGTTTCTTTATAGAGCAAAACAACTGGATCCAGTTCTAAATTGTTCTTGAACTTCAACCATTGCACTATAGCAAAACAATTCTATACAGTCAGCCCCGGCACAACATAGGCTTACCATTCTTTACAACTGGAAACTGTTGAGTAATCCTTCTTCTTAAGAAAGTTTGCGTAAAAACTGGGGCCATGTTGAAGGGGAATAAAACTAAATGAACTTTGAGGTAAATAAAATGTCTCTTTACAAAACCTAAGCAGAAAGGCATCAGCAGAATGAAAAATGAAAATTTGCAAATGGGACAAACTATAAAAATTTCCTACCAGATACCATTGATCCTTGTACAAAGGGTCTTGAATTGTAACTGCTTTTGGGTGCTCAATACCAACAAAGTCTGGAATTATTGACCTTTTGTCTCTTTCTAGAACCTGCTGCTGCTCCACCCATTTCACCTTCATAAATAATATTTTCAATAATGTATATTTGTACTCCAATCACAAAGATTAATCTCTCTTTTTTATAATAATAAGTGAAAAATAAAAAACCAAAAGAGTCTGAAAATTACAAATTATTTCAAGGATCACTAGCAATCTCAAAAAATTTTGCTTCACCTACATCTTGTGAAAGGTAAGCTTGTCATGATTTTTTAATATCATTAGAAGATCTACAGCAAAGACCAATAAAATAAGAGCCAAGTGTTTAAGCAACTGAAATTTTGAATAAATGTGTCTTGAATTAAGGTCAGAACTTCAGTAAATTTTTTGATAGCTCAGTAACTTGGAGAAACTTGATTCACTAAGCCTGTGTCAGTTTCTGTGATAATCTATATATTTTTAAATGTGACATTGGACTTACTGTATATTTACTTCAGTTACATAAAACTGATAATTTGGGCAGGTCATTTAGCCATTTAGGACTTCTTTCATGCATCAATATGAGGTGCTTTATACATACCAATTTGAAAATAAATTCAATACAACATGAAAAAACACTATTGTTCTCAATCAAAACACAACCTTCAACACAGGATTAAAAATATTACAAAACTGCGGAAAAAAATCCACACCTCTTTCTCAGTGAGAAGAAGCTCTGACTTATCAACTTCTCTTCTTTTTCGTCTGCCTGTTTCTGCTTTGTGAACAAAATGATAGTAGCCTGGTAAACTGCCAACCTTAAATTGAAATTTAATACTGGAAATTAGTCAAAGAATGTAAATATAAAGTGAAACAAAACAAAGTTACAGTACAGATGATGGATCACCTGGTCCAGAAAGAATTTGGTAATTTTTGAGTGCTTCTCTGAATCCTGTGTTTAAATTATTAAGGCCTTGTATATACTTGGCTTTAATAGCTAAAAAGTCTTTTCAATAAGAAGATTATGACTCAATTTGCATCACAAGAAACTGAATAATGATGACAGCTTTGTAAGATAGTGCCAAATTGGTTTTCATTATGAATAAGCATTTCACATCAAACAAACCTTAAGAATATAATCCTCCTATGTTAGAAGTATGTACTTTAATGATTTCTAATATCATGGACTTTTCCTTAAAGTGAAACCAGACATGAGAACTCGACATATAATCTACTGTGCTTCTCAATAATACCAAGGCTAAATTTCAATAAAATTATTCAAAACTAAATAGATCTTGTTTTCTGCATAAGTTTTTAAAAATTAAAGAGTGAGAGAAATCTTCTAAAACTTGACAGAAAATCGTTTTAATTGGCGTATATTTCCATAGAATATCTAAGAACATCACGAGTTTGTTTTCCTGATTATACCTGTCCTAAATTAACGAATCCATGTCGTTTGGCGATTCTGTTCGCGACTTCTGAGTCTCCATCTTCGATATGTACTGCCCAAGAGTTTGTGTAATGAATATCATCGTAGTCTTCCCAACAATCAACAAATAAAATTGATGGTAGGATAACCAAGACCAAAAAAATAGGCCCCTCGACTAAAAACATGACGGTGAGTTAAACAGAAAACCATAGCCGCAGTAGAATCATTTTCAAGTTCTATCTTTTAGGCCGAACAGCGAAATGTTATTTAATAGTCTTACCTAAATTTCAAGCATCCTTCGCAGTTCAGTGAGCACCATTGGGCAATGCACAAGCACAGCCCCACTAGTTTTGATTGCCGCCACTTTTCATTCGACGAGAAGCAAGTTGATATCGAGATTCACCGCAGCAACAACAACAGTAGCCCGAAAAATTCGGGGCCCAAGGGGTTAGGGGGAACAAGGGAGATTTAAGAAAAGGAACCGTGGGAGAATAAGTAAGTAATTATATGTGCATAGGGACCAAAGAACCTTTTTTGGGGAGTTGGGGAACAATTTGACATTTCTTTTTTGGGTATTAAACAATATTTTGGTGAATAAGGGAGATTTGGAAACCTAGCTAGGGAGCACAACACGCCTGGTAGGGCCCTCCAAATTTAGTCGTCAAAACAATCCAAGCTAGAAGTGGGTATAAGGGGAATTTCTTTGGATACTTAAATTTCAGGATTCAGATATGTTTACCTACAAGCAGAATTGAAGTTACAAGTCGAATAAAAGCTACCAATTTGTTGATTGTTGACTACCACTTTCTGCATGAAAGGAAATGTATCTATCAAAAGTGCTTGTTATTTTATGTCGAGCAAGGGGTACTAACAATTGACCAATTAAGAGAGTACGAAGCTTTTAAGAGTGGGGTGGGGGCACGTACACCACATACCGTCGGGTTCCTACATCTATGCGACAAACAGTCTCGGGCAATGGCGAACTAGCTTGTGCTCAGACCCGCAATATAAGCGTTTCTTGCTCAGCTGTAAACGGGTCATTCTCATTTTAATGTTGCATTTTGACTTTCAAAGCAGTGTAAACAAGAAGTGATTAGAATACAATTGTTGCACTTATTCAACTTAAAGACCGGCTGTTGCAAGGTGACAGATAAAGAGGAAATTAATCACAACTAATCGAGAAAGATTAATTATATTCTGCAAAAAAAGAAGTGTCTAATTTTTCAAAGAGAATTGACAAGCATGCAAAATTTACAATCAATTTGCCTCTACTTTTGTCAGCAGATCGCTTTTTAATTGGAATTTTTAGCTCTTCCTGTTTTATGAAATGCATAAATCAAGTGCCTGGTTGCTGATATCTCCCACGAACGGTTGTATTTGTTGCTTAAAGTGGCTCACAATCTACAGAGGTGCTTATCATAAAAAAACAGAGACGAAAGACCGCAGAGGGGAAAAGTCAGGTATACATTCAAAACTTGATAGTTAATACTGTAATTTATATGTTTGGCTACCTACGTGTAAAAAGTTTTTACGAAGAGTACCCGAGGTGAACAAATACAGAGGTGATAAGCAGCTTATACAAAATATTTGAGTTCTCTAGTAAGTTCTCTATTGACATACATATTTCTATTGCTTTTAGGGCGATGGTAAACAACACAGCGGAACGTTTTCTTATCTCCCTGCTGTTGCTTGGCAGCCTTCTTTTGTCATGCAACAGTCGATATGTCGAGGATGATGACATTCTTGAGGAAGATTTCGATTTAGAAGAAGTAAGATTTCACCTTCACTCCTGTTTGCTTAGCAGAAGTCTTTTATCAATTACAGATTAATTGACTCAGATTGAAACTAAATTATGTTAAACAAAAGTGGCCATTTTTGAGAAGTCATTGAAAAATTATTGTCACTAGATTGTAGTTGATCATAATCTCTCTAGGATAGGGAGATTTTTCCTTAAAGAGTGATAATGAATTGATATTTGAAAGTGGAAAATGATTATTTAAAGTGGTATTCCTATACTTTGTGAGCTAAGTCTTAAAGAGTATGGTATGTAAAGAGTTTTTGCTAAGAAAGACTTTTGAATAATCATGATTGATAGATTCATGATTGATTGATATATATGCATATAAAAAGGCATCTTTATTGCAGATTTGACCTTCATAGCTTGTTCAATTTTCTGAGCCTCCATGTGTTCAGCCGATAAACTAAAGACACCCTTCTTCCTTTCTAGGTATCCATTCGTTGTCTTCAAACCCTGTTTGCACCGTGCAAGAAGGACAGAGACTGCCAAGTTGACAAGCGCTGCCCGATGATCTGCCGACGCCACTCCAAACATTGTTTTGTCGACACAAAGATAACGGGGCTGCCACAGTTTGCCATATCTTGAACTTCTAAGCTGTTCAAGAAAGTGTGTTGAAGATTAACGTTGATTCAGTTCTTTTCAAGCGATCTATCTTTCTAGAAACTTTCCGTGAGAATCTTTCTCTGATGATACCATGTGAATAAAATCGTGCAACATACCCACAAAGTGTACTAATATGCAATTAATAACACATGTGGTATTAACGTTTTTCATGCTTTTTGCGGATTTTCTTCAATAGAGCTCCAGTCAAGGTTGGTGTACTTTGGCAGAAATTGTGGCATTTTTCAGTTTTTGAAAATTAGCACAAAGCCTCCAAATCCATTTTGTTTTGATTGTAATAATGTATTCAAGGATGCTTAAGTTTTTGACTCAAATTGCTTTTTTCCTTGTTTCCCCTCACTCGTATATCTGTAAATAAATTTTCTGCACTTAAACACACTTTGCTGCTTGTAATAATTTTATGTCATTTTAATTAGCAAGGATTTAGAAAATTAATGTCATATACCCACATTTTAGTTATTGACTCTCTTTTTTCATCATCTACTGAACCCTTTGCTGATGGATCATAGAGTTTCTTTTCATTGATACATAAAGTAAACTTTCGCAAATTAGAATGCAAGCATCAATCTGAGCTTACCAACGATCGTAATTTTATCTTACTTAAGTACAAGCTGCACCCCTTTAAATGTTGCCGTGCTCTAAGAGAGCATTGACCCCCCCCCCTCATTTGGCTCACCCTCATTCGTAACACCCTTTCAATGAATTTCATTTGGAAAAGCCTATTTATTAAAAAGAAACAAAGTTCTTAAACAGGTTTGAGAGTCATTTACACATGGAATTTCAATCCAATTAAAATCTAGTTATTTTGTACCGCCCTAAAGAGACCCTTCGAGTAGGGCCAAGCCATCGAGTAATTATAGTATCAGGCTAAGACTGCATCAGAAATTTACAATAGTTCTTCTGCTAGTTAGCTGTATCGGAGAGCGAATCCTCCAATTCTTCATTGTCATCTGCTTCTTGGGCAGTATCGTCACCAATCTGATTCCAATGGTCCACTTTTTGACTCAGATGCGGCTCAACCGTTAAACCAAAGTCGCACATACCGACAAGCTGGTTACAAGACATTCCACACCTTTCGCATTGCCAATGATAAGTGCAGATAGTGCCAAAACTGCATACATCAAATCTCTAAGAGTACACATAAGAAATAGCAAAAGCAAGGGGAAAGCTGGTAGCATTTATCTTTCCTAAACAAACTGATGAAGAGCGATAAATTAGAGCATTGACTGGTATTCTGTGGTAGCAGAAACGTATATGCGCAAACATTTTCTATGAATGATGAATCTTATTTGTATGGGTTGGAGAGTAATTTAGCAAAATTATTCCAATTTGTGTAGAATAGATGATCTCGAATAATTGCTTGATAAAAGATTCTTTCCACTGGCTGCAAAAACGGTTGATTTTCTTAGACGGCGATAATCATGTCTAAAGATTTAATTCGAGATGACGCTCACATTTTCCGGCTGCATCGATAACTTGGTTTCGTCGTCACGTTCCATCTCTGGCGATACCGGTACTGAGCATGCGCAGACAATTAGTACCAAGAAAACAGTCGCCTTCAGGAGAATTGCGGAATGCATCATGCTTCTGGCCTCTGTAAAAAAAGTTCAAGCAGATACAGATACGGACCAACACTTAAACCTGATGAGTTTGAAAAACCAAAGCTATAAGTTTCCAATTAATCCTGCTATTTAATTAATACCGTGGAGCCAAATTGTAACTTAATTTTCTGTCTATGTTTTTAGGAAGGAAGACAAAGCTTGTTTCATGAGTAAACTGACATATGAATTAAAGGTTACATTTATGGAATCGTGATAATCGATATCCAAACATTACATTGTATGTGTTTAGTATCAAAGTGATGTATTTGTCGTTGACAATTTCTGGCGCATAGTATATGTAAATATTTGTGTACTATCAAGTTTTATATCTTCAAACATGTCTGTTCCTAAGATAATAGTGGTTTACCCAATTTTAATATAATCATAAAGGCATATCTATTTTTCTTCATGGAGCACTTCACAAACATGATGGAAACTTCTGTTCAGAAGTAGCAATAAGCCTAGTAGCAAACAAAACAAAGAAAGTATGCAGCGATATTCTTGAGTTGCAATAGAAACATACAATCGTAAGTTAATATTAAATGGCGGATTCGCAACTGGCTAACAAGCACAATGTTAGATGTTTCTAATTAAATGTTGGAAATGAAGTTGTACTAAATAAAAGCTACCTTGTCTATAGTCTCTTTTGTTGCCTATCCAAATGCTCTAAACAAAACTGATGGGGTCGATGAAGTCGACCAAAAATATAATTGGCTGCTCCAATGAGCACGTAAATTTCCAGTCAATAATTGAAATGATATAAACAGCTGCAAGTTTTGTTTGTATTGCTTAATTGTACCTTGCAAATCTGCGCGAAATAAGGCTTATTCATTCATTGCATATATCCATTTAATTTTTTCAATGCTGCCCAAATTGATGAAATACACAAATGTAATGAAAGATGTGACATTAAAATGGAGAGGCGAGTAGAAGTTTCATTAAAGCAACATGCCTCGTGCTGCCCAAGCCCCGATTATCTGTCATCTCTACTTCATGTCAGAATCATATCGAAAACAGATTTCATTACTTGTTAGTTCTGGGATACTGTAAGTGAAACTCAGTTGATATTTCGGACGTGCAAAAAGAGACCTTCAATGGATGAAATATGAATGGGTATTCTGCTGTTCATTTCAAGTACTCAATTTACAGTAATTAAAAATAAGTCACTAATAGTGAACCATCTTTTCATTTCTACCAAAATGGGAGCAATTTATGAAGATTCAGTGATGAATAAATTCATAATGTTGTCCTTAAATTAACATTCACATAACATAAACAGTAAACATTTAACAGTATTATAGTAAAGGTATCATCGCACAGGCACGAATCTGGAAACTGATTTACAATTCAAATGATTAATAATCTCTAAAACCGTGCTTACCTTTTCGCGTTACAACTCAGTAGCGCTACGGCTTTTCTAGATCCAAACCTAATTACCGTTCCCTTCAAATAAAAAGGTCTTTCATCAATTATTCAGGCTTTATAACGATTTCTGTCAGTATCTCTACATAACCGAAGTATTTATTGGGACACATTACAAGGCTGAGATGCTTATTCTAACAATGTGGCACGTGGAAGTCACGCATTTAGAACGCAGTGTTGAAAAACACACCAAGGAATCCCATTTACGTCCATAGCAATTAGCGCCACTTAGAGGTATTTTACTTTCACTTACCCACCTGCAGTTGTCTAAAAGTGTCTGAAGAACTGTGATGTGTTCTTGTTCTTTGTTAGTTTGTACAGCATTGATGGGAGACCAACACCTTGGTATGACAGTCACCTATTAATACCAAATGATTGTCAAAGTGGTTACTTTTCATGACTTATAACGCCGCTGTTTGTAGGGAAGGGCTTTTATGGCAAAAACCAGCCTGTCGGTTTAGAGTTAGCATGAAAACAAAATAAAGCAAGATAAAAACTTAAGATGAGGAAAATTAAATAATAAATAGACCGACATACCCGGCTACTGACGTGCACTAGCAATGTTTACTGTTTCTTCATTCAAATGAGTCTGTCATCATTTTATGGAATCGACAAAAGGTTAAAGAAAGTACATAACGAATGTCCAAGACAGGGTGTACTTCTTAGGCGTTCAATTGTCTCTGAGGTAATGAGCCGCACACTCGCCTCAGAACCCACCAGCTACCTACCTCTGAAAATCAATCTCAAATCCAAGTCGATACCTAGCAGTTAACTGCACCTACAGAGAGATATATCCCCAAAATAGGTCGTAGCCACTGCTTTTTATGTGGGGCTCTCTGGGTCAGTGGCAAATTTGAGTTGATTGCAGTTGCTAAATTCTTGACAGTACTGCAAAATTCACAGTGAAATTATTTGGCCATGGATAAGGAAACATTTATACTCTTATTTCAGATTCATACTCTTATTTAAGATTTTCAGAGTTTGGAGCTATCCATTTCACATTTTCATAGTTCAAAACTATTTATACAGGGCTGCAATTCAAAATAAAGCCTGGTTTACAATGGGTCTTACATCTAACATTTATCATACTGACAAAAGAAGAGGACAGAAATGGAATAGATTAAACGGTGAATGATGCCAAAGCACCTAAGTGGGCTGCCCGTTCGCGTTCAGTACACCGTTATAAAAGAAACATACTGCAGCTTGACAATTGTTGGGGAGGGGGGTGCCCCAGAACTCCCAGCCCCCTGTTCCGACAGGCCTGGAGAGTCTATCAATTTAGCAGTTTCCTCGCCAAACAATGAATTCTAAGTCTTATAGAAAGATGGAAGTGAACTAAAAAAGAGTTTGTGTTTCGAGACATCAACTTTGAGAGCCTTGTTTTTACGGAGGAAAATGATCCTTCTTCTTGTCATTCGGCTGTATTTCTAATTTGAAAGGTTCACCCAGTCTCTGGTTAAAACAAGCTCCTTTGCTGTATAAGAATGAGTGGCTCATGGAAACTTGTAAGCCCTCAAATGAGCACGGTTGTTATATTAAAAATAGCCTCTTTGTTACGAAAACACATTACCTTGAGTTCTTTTAATTTGGATTGCATTTAGGGAACGTGATGTACCAAAAATATGCTTGATCAGAATAGAATTTCAATTGTTATTAGCCACTAAAAACGTAAATATCAATTTGCTCCATCTCACCTTCCTCTCATCCTCCGT
Organism: Nemopilema nomurai; assembly: GCA_003864495.1. Classification (NCBI taxonomy): domain Eukaryota; kingdom Metazoa; phylum Cnidaria; class Scyphozoa; order Rhizostomeae; family Rhizostomatidae; genus Nemopilema; species Nemopilema nomurai. Next base: position 1,665,300 of record ML133402.1, read on the forward strand.
ATAATAAGCCCAGCCGATAGTAATATCCATTTTATCATTGTCATAACGTTAATCATTTCCAAATTTCACTTCATATATTCGCCATGTCGTCTTTGAAAGATGCACTGCAAATATTTCAATGTTTGATCGTAGGTTCTTACGTTAAAGTAACAATTCGATGCAAGTAGTTCATTAAAAAGAAAATGGAAATTTATCGCAGAAAGCCATCATAGCAAACAAGCCCACCTATGGGATTTTTATAAACTATTTTCATCTACTAGTTAAATCATTTACTGAAAAATCTTGTTGTTATTGAGCTTCAAAAGTGCAGAGACAAACGAAATGAGACGTTAGAGGCACATTTCATCCAGGCAAAAACTCATAACAATTATCATAAATAAAAGTTTAACCTTCAAGATAAATAGGAGAACGCAATAGGTCAGTAAGTCAGGTAAAGTTAAGCCGCTGCTTCTTCTTCACTCTCGCTTTCTACAGCCACCGGGCCTTTCTCCCTGTAATTTGGAAAATAGAAAAATAAAAGAAATATGACAGTTATTAATGGCCAGCAGTTATAACAAAAATAGGCATGAGTAGGGTAGTTGCAATTTGGAGAGCTTTTTCTAAAAAATTTCAGCTAACCAAAGGCTTTCAAGCATGTGCTTCCAATAAAAAAAATGGCGGCTAAGGGGACAAAAGCAACGGCACCGGTTCTCTTAAAACCACTTAAAAAATCCTTATTAAATCATTTTCTAGAAATATTCTTATATTTACCTGATTGCACGCTCAAATAAGGATCAAGGAATCGCGTGCCTTGGAGTTACTACATGTTGAATTGTAATGAGGTTATATTGTTGTATAGTGAGGCTCCTCCGCATAGCGTTGCATAATTACTATGCAATCGACACATGAGTTACTATTGCACCACTATTGCATCGATTGCACCATGTAGAATTAACTGACTTTGATTGGACATTTATTTCATCATCTCTCTTTTTATTGGACATTTATTTCATCATCCTTGTTTTCATTGGACATTTTGCTATTGCACCATCTATTGTTTTGTATGTATAAAAATGTAGCTTTGCTGTAGACACATATACATAGATATAGAGTTTTGAGAGAAGTAGAATTAGACGCCAGACGAGAAGTAAGACGCAAGAAAAGATTTAGCCGTGTTTCAAGGTCGTAAGTTTCTTTTAATTTACCTTTCGATTAACTCACGCAATTTATGTTAAATCGCCAGTGTAAGATTTAACATCTATGCTTGTCTTACTAAACATAAGCTGTGAGAAGTAGAAACGGACAAGGAAAATGTCCCCTTACCTCTTTGATTTCGATAATGTTCTTTTCCGAAGAAATTGCGGACTGTAATTTCCGCCCTGCCCACATGCGTAATAATGGCAGTGGCCATAGTTGCACCCAGGAACTTCACAGTCACTGTCGTCAAAACAGTATAGCAAGTTTCCACAGTTATTACGCTGTATATTAAAAAGAGAAAGGGTCAGTGAGAATGAAAGGTCAATTCGAAGAAAGGTCAATTCGAAGAAAGGTCAATTCGAAGAAAGAAGGTCAATTCGAAGAAAGGTCAATTCGAAGAAAGAAGGTCAATTCGAAGAAAGGTCAATTCGAAGAAAGGTCAATTCGAAGAAAGGCCAATTCGAAGAAAGGTCAATTCGAAGAAAGGTCATTGGGATGAATGGTCAATTCGAACAAAAGGCCAGCTTGAAAAGAGATCAATTGGTATGAAATACCCTAAGGTAAAAGATGAAATTATAGTCTATAAGTATTAGCAAAAAGGAAACACAACCCATATAAAATTGAGGCAGTATAATTTAAGGTATTGAAGACGGAAGCAGCACTGAGTACGTGGTGAATGAAGGAGCTAGGGTAAGTGTAATCGCTTAAGAAGCTATGCTACTAAGACGGAATTTCAAAGAAGTTAATGCCACTCTGTTTGTTGCAAACATTAAAAATATGGCACACGAAAGAAATTGAATAAAAAGTCACCTTAAAATTTTCAGATTCCACGGGGTCATCATCAAGTGGCTCTTTGCCTTGTAATGGTACACCACCGCTGTACGCGATTGTCAGGAATACAGACGCAAATATAACGAACATTGCTGATTCCATCTTCATGATTTTTCAGCTGCAAAGGGGAATGTTTGCTCATAAGTTAACAAACTGGAAAGACTTTTGAAAAATAGAATCAACAATGTTGAATAAAAGAAAAAACGGCAATAACAATTCTGCTGAAACTAATGAAGAGATTGCAAAGCTAAATTTGCAGCTGATAATAAGCATAAATATTGCGGAAATGATGTCAAAAAAAGAAAGTTTAAAGAAAGTACCGGTTACAGTCCCTTTCTTCCATGAGATAAATTTTGTCTAAACGCACGATCAAACGAAATACAGGATTATATATAATGGTTTCATTCATTGATAATTCATGCATTTGCACTGAAAGTTACTCAAACTGCTTTTTCAACACATTAAAGAGAAAAATGATAGGCAAACAAGCCCTTGTTTTCACATCACAATCCCATTGTGAGAATATCAACTCCAATTTCACCTGAAATTACAGTCAATATAATGGAAATTGCAGTTTGGCCACCAGCAACAACCGTCAGGCAATGCGAGACATGGTCAATATGCATCAGTGCCAAGCAGGAGACGGCACACAGCTGCTAGCCCAACCAATTCGAAACCATGACTGGAGGGAACTACACCATGTCAAGGTTATATAGGAAACTTAATCTGCAATATTCACCCTGGATATTTGGTAGAAGTCAAGCGTCAATGTGCGTTATTACCAATGCCTACCCCGCATCCAGCTCTGCTTGTCCATACCAATAGAACCAATTCTGTTCCAAATTGCAGTCAAAATTGTCAATGATTCTTGTGCCCATCAGCAAGGCTCTTCTGCAGGTTCCACGGTGAATTTCTTAAACAGTTTTATTTAGACATGGAAAAACTTGAACCACGCAATGACGTGGATTTTCTTATGATCGTCTAACAGATTCCACCACGTTTTTCACGCGACGTTTTTGCAATAGAAAGCCTACCTTCAAAGGTGAAATAATTCTTCTCCTGTCACGAAAGGATTTCAGTTGCGTGCTACGTGAGCACGTTTCACAAGTCAATAGGTATCAATTCAAATTTTTTTACTAGGCTAGGCGCTGAAGTACAATTAACACATTACGACCTTGACACCAGCATATAAACATGGACTTCATCTACATTTAAGACCTAGTGAAATAATATGTATATGTCTTGGCCTGAGTTAACTGAAAAGATCATTGGAGTTTACTTGAAGAACTTCACGCAAACCCAAAAACATCGCCCATCAAATGCTAATCGGGTTGATGTGATGTATGTATTAAAGTGTTATCCAACATCGGGGCTAAATGTCAGAAAATAGGCTTCTTCTATAACATAGGTGTTACTGTTACAATCAACAAGCATATGAAATATCGCAAATAGGGTTTTAAAGAGAGAAGACGACCTTGAAGCAATATCTAGGCCATTCATTTTACTTCATGGATATTCATTCGTCAATTTGATCCTGCTTCAACAAGTAATCCTTTAAACATTAGAAATACCAAAATCTTCCAGTCTTTAAATAAGCAATCCAGATGGAATCTGCAGAGAACAATATTTCTGTTGCAGAATTCAACGTAATCTTTGATCGTACAAGCAACATAATGTGTACTGTAAATAGACCCCTTTTCGTTATCGATGGGAAATGTTTCCAAAAGAATGAAAGACCAAGCAACATGTGTTTCTGCAGAACACCATCCACGACAGTACCAGACAAAAACACCAACTGATGAAATCAATGCAGCTTGATGAAAATTACCCAGAGGAATGCAAAACTTTCAGATTAGAATACTTGGAGAAAAGAAAAACTTAACGGTCTCGTGTTAATGGTTACAATTCTTGCAGGAGATTCGTCGTTGGGTCCACCCTTTGGCGTCTTTAACAACGTTGCCATATCAGATATTATAACTCATTCCAAAATCCTGCAACTGTTGAAGACATATCTCTTCTCAATCAGGAAAAGCTACTTTATACGCCTTTGTTCTTGTCGCATCACCGTGACTGAAATCGCAAAATCTGGCACTAACACTGGTGGGGAAGGGTGCGTCGTGACAGTGGAATTTGGCTATCAATCAGGCAGTATCACCACCGAGTTTCTTGTGGAATTTCTCTGTATCTAATAGGTTTTCGAACAGTGTTTAAGCCTGGTTTGTGCGTCAAGTGACCAAAGTATTAATTCTTCATATTTTTTGCTTAAAGAGATGTGCCTTTCGCTAAACTTCATTCAATAGCTCAAAAAACCGTTTTTTGATTCATCTCACAATATTCATTCCATTTTTTGAAAAGGAATTGCAGATTAAATTTAGTTCATGTCTCAGTGAATTAACATTCAGTGACAAAATTACTTGAAGTAGACGATTTTCACAACTTAAGTTTAAATTGTCTGGATGGCTTGAATTACTTTTTTCAAATTTATTGAAATAACCAGTTAAAGCAATTCGAATCGAATATCTCAAATTTATGAAAGAATAAAAACAATTGCAGAGAAAAACTTGAGTTAGTAAAGACAAATTTTGAAACAGGTTCATTACTTTACATCAAATATGGCACAATTTTTGGCTGGTAAAATGGGAATTGAGAGTGTATGACAAGATTAAAAAATACAAAAAAGGAGGTTTTCCTAATTGTGCATGCATGCTTTCTTCTTAACATAATTTACCAAGTCTAAACATATTTTCACTTACAGAGTAATATGACCATGAAAATCACAGAATTTTTTATGGCACGTCAAAAACTTCTCCACATAGATTGGAAAATGAAGAAAGAAAGCCAGCTATCTTTGACACATTAGAGAAAAAAATAAAAACAAGCAGCAGGAACGAAACATGCAAGATCCGACAAGCAGCTCTGAACAAGGAGAATCAGAACTCAGCTGCTATTTGGTGACAAATGTTTTAATAGTTTTACTCTCAGCTAGATAACATTGTTGCTTCATGTGAAAACCTTGAACAACTCTCACATCAACTATAATCTTGAGTTCACTCAAAACAATTAAATCAATTTATGACAACAAAAAGGGTCAATGTCTTGCATAAGGGTAATTTGATTGCTTTGTGTTTATTCACTTGAATGTAAAGTGCAGGGATTTTAAGAGAACTGTATTTTTGATGAAATATCTTCCATCCTTTCAAATATTCCCATAAATTGTACTTCATTTCATTTTCAGAAACTCTTCTAGCTCTTCATTCTCTACAGCTGCATCAAAACCTTCATAATCCTGTAAAGAAATTGAGAAAAATGCCAAATTTCTTGCAAATTAACTAACTGCTATTAATAAATACAATAGCATAATAACTGTTGCAAAGATGAGTATATTGTGTTTGCTACTGTAATTAGCAATTTCTTGATATAGCAAATACTAATTATTCAATTACAACCATCTTGTAGTTTACTATTCACTTCAACTTGCATTTTAAGGCCCAATGCAATTAATATTTTCTTTTGAAGCCTAAAAACTAAACTATAATATTTGATTTTGACCATAAAAAGTCAGTGAGGCAAGGGAGGCATTAGGTTTAACATTAGTTGTGTAGAGTTTTCAAGTAACAGTATTTTCCAATGCTTAAAAATGTCTGCTTTTATTGTGGTTACAAAATAGAAGCTAAATACTTATTACTGAAAAGGCTGATCCATCACATATCTTACACAATTAGATCCATTAGATCTAGTAAAGAACCATAGATCCATAGAATTTGAAAGTAAAATTCAAAGGATTTTGGAAGTCCCATTGGCAAGAAATGGAAATAATCAAATATGGGCTTTTCAAATTACTTCACAGTGTAATTACTTACACCACAATAGACTCCATCATTGACAATCTGAGGTGGTAGGGCAGTCTCATTTCCAGCTATTTCTCTCATTGAAGTTTTCTCATCTTGAGATGCAGCAATATCAATAATTTCATAGTTTATCCCTTTGCCTTCCAGCACCATTGTTATTTTCTGTTGTGCTTTTTTTATCTACATGAAAACCATCATAAAGCAAATAAGTCATATGAAGTTGAAAAAAACTGTACTGTTTTCAATATACAATCACATACATATAGACATAGACCTAGTTGATTACTCAGGTCTAACTAAGAAACTCAGAAGAGCTGATATGGACCTGCTGCAATAGGAAAACAAACATACTACAGCTTTCAAATTAGCTCTTTTAGAACAAATTTTGTTTCTGGTGATAAAAGATTCCATGTTAGTGGCCCTTAATAGCCTCAGGCTATTTCTTGCATGTTCAGTTCTTGGTCTTTGCATTACAACACTATGTTCATTGATGATCTATGTGTATGGTACTTTTGAAAAATTCCAGTAAGCTCTCTAGAGGTATTTTGGTAGTACATGTGATGCATTATGATTGATATACATAGAGGTATGTGAGGGATTTCAAATTTGCTGGAAGAGAAGATCATTTGCAGCATGAATTTTTATAAATTAATTGGGCTGCCCTTTTTTATTCTTTTCTAGGTCATTAAATGCTCCTTTAGCAACATTTTCAGCTTTTTTATCCCATTTTATTGATTATCAATACTTATTTCAAGACACCTTGTTTCTGTTTCGATAGTACATCTATCATATTTATCATCAGAGGACATTTTTATCTAAACAATAAGAACTTGTAAGTTAAATCTAATACTTTCACTTACTGATTAGATTCTGATGACTGATGAGCCTAAAGTTTTCAAAACTAAAATTCAGTATGAAAACAGTCTGCTCGAAATAAAAGCATCTTTCCCAAAACAGGAAAAATAATTTTCACTGCATCTAGCTTTTGGATAATACATATCATAGCTTCAAGGAGCCATTTTACATGTTCTTTGATGAGTAAACCCCGATATTGTTTGTAGAGTAAACTTTGTAAAAAGATGCCAACGTTTTTATGGTGAAAGAGGTATATCTTCTGAAAAATTATCTGAGGTGCATGTTATGCCAAAGAGGGGAATTCTAATGATAATCCAATCCCAAAGATAACCAAGGTTAAGTTCTTTTAAGTGGAACCAGAATCACTAAGACAAAGGTTGAAAACCTTTGTATCTTAGAAAACATATAGAAGCTTTATCACATTTCAAATCTTGAAAATACATTCTGAGAAACAAAAGACGGTCACAATATTAGGTCTCCTGGAGACAAAATAACTCTAGGGCTCTTGCAAGCTTTGTTGCAAGGAAACACCCTAATTATAAATATTTAACATTCCTAGCTGTTGACCAAAGACCATTGTTACACAATAACACACAACAGGATGTATTTGACATACCAAATACAATATTTGTATTATTCCAAGATTTGAATTATCATCCAAGGTACTTTATTAACAGGTTCTTTCAAAACATAACCACTTTACAAGAGCAATGGGTATAACTTTAAGATTTCAAGCTTAAGCATAATGTGCTATAAAAAATAAGATAAAAGGGCCTTCTGCTTTATTAATATAGGTGGATTTTTATTATCTTTGTTTTTAAATGAGCAAGTCCATTGAAAATTCAAGATGCCCCTAATTATTTATTTTCCAGCTATAAAAAAATTAACTACTAGTTCCTAGATTTAATGAATTCTAATTAAAAAAAGTGCTCTGTTAACATTTTCAAAGAGTACTCATTTGCAAAGCAACAAAACTGCCTGTAGAAAGTTCAGGTATATGCAAGGAGCAGACAAGTACTTGAAGCATCAAAACAAAAACAGCATGCTCAAGGAAATTCTCTGCTTGATTGTTTAATACACCATCAAAAGCATGTGGCTATTGTTGGAAGGTGTATGCAACACTAGGGTATGAGCAGCAGGTCTCAAAATAGACACAGATGTCTGATGCAAAAGGAACGTGAATCAAATCAGCAAATGGCTCAGTGTGGAAAACAGGCTTCCCAAGTTCAAGCAGGTTTACACAACTGATTTGAGTACATTTTATTTACTTTATGATGAAAACGAAAATAATAACCTCAAAGCAACCAATTGAGCCTTAAGCTCAATTTTTCATTGAGATAGGTTAGGATTTGCGCAGAGACAATGGAATTAAATCTTTAAGTTTCTTGTCTTTTTAAATCGATTGAACAAATTCTACTTAATCTAGCATGCAGCTACTCTGTTATAGGGGAAAGATCAAAGACATCGATATTGGGCATGGAATGCAGATAAAACATGAGAAAAACAGTGAAAGGCGTTTTCAAAGCTGGAACAATAACCGGTCTTCCCTTTAGAAAGAATTACGTCCTCGTAGTCGAAGGCCTGTCGTGTCACTAACGCACACGATTTATGCTATTTCTTCCACACCTTTCCACTGTGGATTGGAAACATAAAAGCCTATGCTAAGTAGCTATGCTAAGTAAATAAGTAAAAAATTTCCAGAAGGATGCTTCAACTGTCGACAACGCTCTGATGGCGGTAATTAAAAGACTCGTGTCTGTTTAAGTTTGATCTTTCTGCTCTTGTTTCATGAACGGGATTTTTTAAAAGTGTACGTATTTGGAGTAAACAAGTTCAAAACATCCTAACTAACGGCCTTCTGAATTGATAAATTTAACAACACCCCGAGAAACACGGAAACGAAATGGGCGGTGCTAAAATACTGTAATATGGTTCCTATGTAAAATTTTGCAAAACACATAATTCTTGGTTCAGCGTGTGGGGAATTATGTGCAAAATATTAGACTTCTTTATAAATAGTTCTAAAGATAAGCTTCAAAGCTTTCACGTTAAGACATCCTATGGTCCTTCGCTTTTATTCATAAAAATAACAGAGGGAAGGAAAAGGTCGAAATGCGAGGCAGTTAACTAGCCAGTTAAATTGGATGCGTCTTCCCAATATTTACAATAAATTAAGCTGAAGGGCCCTTTCTTCTTCTTCGGTGTTGAAAACAAGTCATTATTCACAGTTCACATGCACAGCTAATTTTTTCCTGCACAATAAATGCAGCACGGATAAACTGGAGCTTATAACCGTTGTCGAAAGGCCTAGCTATTGTGGCTAATAAGAAAAGTGATAAATTACTCACGTGCTGATTACTAGAGATTGTCGAGAAGTACAGCGTTATTTTCTGAGACATCTTGGTGAACAAGCAGTGAAGCTGATACAAAAAAGTACTATTAGTTAATTGCAGTTGCTTCGACTTCGGATCTTGTGCGAATACACTGGGCAAGCCTGTCTGCAGTTTTATACCTCTCGTATCCCTGTCTCATGTGGGAAAACCCTGTGTTCTTGCCGCCACGAGTCGCACCACCTCTAACAAAATTTAATACTCTTTGTGAAGGCAGGTTTTCAGGGGCAACGAGATTGCAATCGGTTCTAAATAAAAGTTGGAATGCGTAGCGAACATTGAAATCAAGAAAAAAAGGAACGAGCCTTGAAAATGGCGACCTCGAGGCTGGAATAAGATTTACAAGTTCTTGTAAAAATATTGTCGATCAAACTTCCACCATGTTCCGAATATCTCACAGAATCTTCAGACATAGAAATTTGATAAAAAGTTTCATAGAGATGGTATTCAAATCCAAGCGTGCAACACTATACGGGAACAATACATCCTTTCATCCATAAAAAATTCCTTGCACGCACTTTGTCGAAAATTTCTTTTTTTATTTTTCATAAAAAACCTGTCACTTTTTGCACTGCAGTTTCTGACCTAATGTTCTCATTAACAACATGGCCTCGTGGCTTCATTGTTTTAGCTATTGTGAAGGCCTGTAACACGAAGGACTTGAACACGTATAGAATTTCATTGATAAAGTCCAAACCCCACGATCTTAAAACGGAATGCTCCTGTAGTTTGGACAGACTAAGGAAATCGGGCATATGGAATTCATACCTACTTTTGTACTTAACTCTATAAGATTCATTAAAACTTTATTTAACAAAATTTCGTGAATTTGATTTTGCAAAAGCGGCATCCTGCCATGGCCTTGGTTAAGTACCTTGCAATTTGTGCAAGACTTTCTTCTCATTTTATTTGGGAAAAATAAAAAATAGGTTGCATATATTCAAAAAAGGAATTGAGTGTCAAAACTCTCTGCAAGTATATGCAAGTTCTTTGCCTAAAAGTAATCTAGAATACCGAATAATAGTTACCTGCTTCTACTACCACCACTCCTCCGAGTATAACGACCCCTCCGAATATTACCACCCCCTTCATATATAACCATTCTCCAATTATTCAGTACTATAAGAGTAATAGACAATGCTGAAATAGCCAAAAGCCTCGACAGCTTTACCAGGTGAAAATTTGGAGGATAAACAGCATTAAATGATGAATGTTGTAATTTTTATGAGTATGCAAATTTTTTAAATAAATTGCTATCACGATCAACTTAGCAAATCCAGCAGACTGTCCCGAAATGTGACTTGAACATCCTTATACGATGATGAGAGAGAGGGAAGTTGACCATTGAATTCTTCGTTCTCTTTCCAGAATTGCCGTAGTCTCGACTGCAATTCGGTTCTCATGCCAATTGGAGGCTGATCAAAAAGTGTTCCTGCAGAGCGGACAGGTGGACTTGTTGCTCGTGTTGAACCATTTGTACTGAAAAGAGAAATCATAGACTTTGCGTTACACCGTTGGCAATAGGAAAATCGCACTCACAATGAAGTTCTGGTAATGGTTCCAAAAAAATCTAATGATAAGCACCTGATTGAGGAAAGCCTCCGTTGCCTAGATTATATTAATGGAATTTATATTAAGAATGTAAGGAAAAGTTAAAAAAAGCAGGATTCGCTGCTAAACAGACATCGGTACGGTTATTGACTGGTAAAATCAATCATTTGACAAATAAAATAATTCACAAGAAAACTTCAGGTCAAAAGAACCTGATTGGCCATTTGTTGAATTTAGGCTGAAGGAACAATAACATCACCAAGATATCCATTCTTTTCTGATAAAACTGACAAATTTTAAACACGCAAAACATTTATTGGAAAACCAAGCAGATAAAAAGGACCAGCAAAATGACGAAGGTGAGCACATTGTCCCTAAGGTGGGCACACTATACCTAAGGTGGGCACACTATACCTAAGGTGGGCACACTTTACCCAAGGGGCCACGTTTTACCTAAGGGGCACACTATACCTAAAGAGAGCACAAAGGAGCAAACAGAATAAACGAGGATATATCTGTAATGTAAACTGGTTTGATGAAATGTAAAATAACTTTGCGGCGACCATTTCTTACCAGGCATGCAGAGTGGTACTTCTTTTTGCATACTCGGCAAGTTATTGAAGGCAGCTGGTAATTTGTTCCGTGGACAACAGAGAAACAAATCATGCACTCTTCCACGCCCTCAAACTTTTTATCTACGTTCCGCTTCCACAAGGACAGGCCATCGACAATCATTCCGTTCTAGGTCAAAGGAAGTACAATTAGAAGCATGGCTGACATGAACAAACGCAAACACTCATGTTATGCAATTAGTAGAAATGGACTAGACGATAATATACGATAACATCAGTATCACGAATGTCTTTCCTCTGTTGAATTATCAACATCGTTTCTCATTTGAATAATTGGCCGTTACACCCAATCAATGTCAACTTCACGTCATTTTTTAGAAAAGCCCAAGAGAAAAGACGAACTCTTCCTGTCTAGAAAGAATGGCATTTCGGGACACAGATCCTTACACAGCCAAACTCTAAAGATCAATGATAGATTTCTGGTGTAAGAAGATTATTTCTACCAGTTATCATCATCATAAATTCGACCGACTTTGTGAACATAATAACATTCATTTGACCTAAATTTGCCATTTTCCAATAAAATCGTGAATGTCCTGGGCAAATGATATAAATTTATGATAATACCATAGGGACACAGAAAGCATCTAAAAAATGGGGAGGGGGGCGACCCAAAATTGGCCAATGACCACTCCTAGTTTTTGATTTACAAGCGGCACTTTTTGGTATCACCGGAGCACCTTTGATTTACCAAAAAGAGTGGGAGGGGGGGGGAGGGGGGGCATGGGTTTACATCTAATGATTTATTAGGGGGAGTCGTGAGAGAACGACAAAGATGACTGTGGCAGCAGTAACTTTACCTGCTGCGTGAGGAACATTGTGAGCTGCAGCATCCACTGTCTCCACTGCGCACTGGACACCCCGACTCTTTTTCCACATTCAACAGCAACCGTCCCTATTGGATGAGTTTGTGACATCTTCACAACCAATTCCATAGAAATTTCCTCCACTGTATACAATGCAACGACCTCTCTTGCAGCTGGCCTCGTTTTTATTGACATGTTTGAGAATGTCTTTGAAGATTTCGCGACTTGCTCGATTTCACGGCTGCAGAGTATAGGTGAGGCGAAGGAGGTTGTGAATCTAGAGAAGTGCGAAGGTAAAGTTAATTAATCTCTTAAAAATAAAGTAAAAATGTCAAAACTCTGCAAATTTCTTTTTAACTAAAGAATTATCTAGCGTTTAAGTTCAGCCACTTGAAAAAATCGGAGAAAACAGGAACAAACTATGCCTTCTTAAAACAGTATATTTCTATCACAGCCATAAGAGATAGTGAACAATATGGCTGATTAAACTTTGAAATAAAACATCTGTCATAGCTGACCACAGAAAAGTTAACCAACTACCTAAAAATATACATTCTTCAACACAAATACACAGAGAAGCTTTGAAAGGCGAACAAAATGACCGATGCCATGTTTTTCAGATACTTAAATGGAACTTTTACCTTTCCAATATGATAGCACTCTTCTTGTCGAGGTTGTTGTTGCACCACGACCTGATGACAGCTGGAATGCATTCCAGAGCTGATAAGTACACGTGGAATGCACACTGCCTCAATGTCTGTAGAGTCAATTCACCATCTAGAGATTAATCAACAAGACATTAAACAGTAAATAGTACACAACAGCAATTTATTGACAGCAGCGTACACTGATTCCGGCCGTGGCCTGAAATCGTAACTGAACAAAACTCTTGATATCTTATATAACTGGAATGCCCTTTGGACAAATTTCGGTGGAAAATAAAACATATATACATATATAATATATATATGTATATTAATTCAAAATAAGGTTAATTTGAGGAAGAAAACTGATAGAAAGCACGGGGAACACAGAATGCTAACTATCTACCAGGAAATTAAATTTTTGTAATAATGAAATATCTAAACACAGAGTGCTTATATTTAACATTTAGAATTGCGCTAAACAGCAGAAAGATAACGTTGAACTTCTTTTCCTCAGACACTCCTCGGCATATGCAATCGTAGGGTACAGGCCCAAAGCTGCCTGTTGCAAATAAAAAGGGATATACGAAAAATGACACAGTTGGCTAAAACTCTAACCAATCAGTATCCTGTCACGCCTATCTGAGTTGAACCTTGCTATCTAAACAGGTCAGGGTTTTGCCATGATAAACGGGAAGAGTTCGAAACCCTCAAATGGGAATATGACACTGTTGTGCCAACGATTCGAAAATCGTCATCAGCAAATGTTTTGTCGTGATCTGGGTAGTACCTGAAGTATGCAACACCAAGGTTCCGCAACATCAGCTTCGGAACATAATGCCTCCGCTGTTCTATTCTGTTTTGAAAGTATTCTGGTATGAAGCCACAACTAGATGACCCCTGTAAACAACTACTGTTTTGGTGGAGTCTTGCAGTACAGAACTGCTAGTGGTATATACAATCACACGAAAACTGTTTAGCCATCGCAGTTGGTCCCATTTCACGACAGTGTTTTAAACTGAAAGTGTATTTTGAAGTGTGAGGGGACTTTGAGCAAACAGGTACACCAGGATTCAAATGTCTGACGTAAATACTGCTTGTTGTTTTGACGTACTCTATGATTTGGGAGAGCTCTACAAACCAATAACTACTCACGGATCATTGTTGTCTTGGTCTATTGAAATGTCTGGGTATTTCTAATGATTAATGAGGCGTGCGTAAGTGCATCATTACCTTCGACAAGAACTGGTTCAGCGCTGACCAAATGTCCCTTATCATGTGGCAGTATGCTGTATAGAATCCTCAGCAAAGGGCCTGTCATGTTGAACTGGCGGAAGAAATTGGCAAAACCCGCCCTTTTGTCCGGCTCAGCATCGCGAAACTGAGTGAGAGTAATTTGCCAAGACAAAAAGTATGCGAGGTAGCAGTTGGAGAGACTTTTTGGTGGGGGCTTGGTCAGGTATGATCCAAATGGCAATCCTGCATCATCCAAATGTTGTAGCAGCTTCTTTTGACATGTTTCCAATACCATGTGTTGTTCGGTAGGAAGACGACTAAAAAAGAGAATTGACCAATGCGATCAGCAAAGAATTCAATGTAATGGAGCAAAGGTCAAACGACAAACTGCAAGGCAGATAAACTGTTTAAGGGCAATTCACTGCAAGACATTTAAAATGAAGTGCAAAAACACATACCAAAGCATAGTGCAAAGGTCAAAGATGAAAGAGCATAGAGCAAAGGTCAAAGGTAGAAAAAAATTCTTGAAATGCATTGTGGAAAATATCTTTCCTACATAGTTCAGGCAAATTGTATGCGTACCTTCACTCATACACAAACACACAAATATAGAATAAATCATGAAATTGCTGGTGTTGTGGCGTATGCGTTAGATACCTTACATTAATTTTAAGTTCCAGACTGTCAGCTACGTATATAACTAAAAAGAAGTGAATATTTTCCGAAACATTTATTCGATAGCGTTATAAAGACATAAATGGCCTAGATCGACAAAAAATAAGGTTCGATGAAAAAAATCAGAAATAGGATTAAAGTAATGACAATGAAATAGGAGATTATATACCGGACGGCCTCGTATTCATCTTCCGGAATTGATTCGCTTGTCATTGACAAAACCACAGATCTTGCAGCCACAATGATCCTTTGGATTAAATCGATTACTAAATATCAAAACCACTTTATAATCCAGGAAAATGAGCCTTGTACGAAAGAAGAATTACAGGCTAACACGGAAATTGAAACAGACTAATAACCAAACCAGTATTAAAGTCCTACTAATTTAATTTTTTTTCACAGTACACATAAACCAGGAGGAGTTTAAAAAAAAATTAAATCCAAAGACAAAAAACATTGAATGTTATAGGACTCTGATAAAAAACATTTTGCCAAAATGATGAAAGCATCAAAAGACATCAAATATCTTTGTAACATCAAACATGACTCAAGTAATGGATTTGATGGCCCTAGCAAAATTTATGATTTGATGGCCCTAGATTCATACAGCAGTAAAACATGACTTCATGACTAATATACAAACTTCATACAGTAGAACACCAAGAGACATACTTGCAGATTAGTGCGTAAGCCGTGATTTGCAGGCAGCAATTCTCCGATGTGAGCTGGTTTACGAGCGAAACAAACATGGCCTTGATTGTCTCCACTTGGGCGTCATCAAAAGATCCTCCTTCAGGTTGTTGAAGTGCCACTCCACCATCTTGTTGGAGCCTCTTTTCCATGGCGTCAGTGCCGAGGAAAATATCAAGCAGCAATTTGGAGGGGACGTGAATCAATGCATTACATACAGCGTTAAGGAGAGGCTGCTGTCCTGGGCTGGTTAATTTTGAAGCTTTGGCTGTTAAAAAAAAACAAACAAATGTGAGAAAATTTTGTTGCAACATTCATCAAAATTCAGAGATCAAATAAGGAGGCCACAAAGGTTTAAAGAAGATGTCCAGCAGCAAAAGCAAAGCAAAATTAGTGAGCCGTGCAAAGTTTACCAGCAGATCAAGACCATTCGAATAGCTAGGCCGTGATGAGAAGTCAGGCAGAATTGTCGCCTCAAAATCATAGCATCGTACTAGATTTCTATTGCAACACGTGCATCAACGTAGCTGAAAAGCCCTTTTAACATCAGTCTGGGCACTTGAGCTCAAACCATTAGCACCATACTCTAGCAAGAAAATGGGTCATCTTCATCTCTGAAATATTAACGACCTTGGAATTCTACAATTTGAGAAAATGAAAAACCATCCAGCGATGTACCTAGCAGGGCTTGATATAAACGGTGAATTCCCGTGAAAATTGCTGGTGAAAAGAACTCAAGCCATTCTGCAAACAATGTATCCTTAATCAATCGCCCATTGTTTGCTTCTTTCCACTCAGCATCAATCGTCCAAAATGTCTTTGCTTTCAATGAAGGGATGGCCACAGCATAATCTGCTTCTGTAGATGAAAACATCACACAGAACTAAAATAGCGACATCAATTCAGCTGCGAGACAAATTCTAAAGGATTTCATTGAGAGAAGTACGAGTCAAAATGATAAGCCATGCAAAATATCTATTTGCCAAAACATTAATATTGCATATGAATAGAACAGGAACCACTGCATGTCTACAGCTGGGTATACTGGTGTAGTTTTCTGGTTCATAAAAGCATTAACTATACAAAACACGTGCATAGAAAGGGCAAATATAGGCCACGAAAGGGCAAATATATTTCCGATTATCTTCAATGGAAATAATCCTCACCGAATTCCGTCTCAATTGCTGTGCTAATTGAGGAGCAGAGGTTGAAGGCCCAGAACGCAAAAATGGAGCAGTGGGAGTTTTCTGCCAATGTATCCACGCTATTTTCACACGTCTGAGGAATTAATATAGTGTCAATAGCATAGAAATACATAGATTTAGCGGCAATTTTCAACATGAAAATCATCAAAATTGCCAAGTGCCTCTTTAGAGTTCGGAAATCTTTTGCGTATCAGTATCTAGTAGTCTTCAAGTGGAAAGTAATTAAAAGGTTCCCATCGTGCAAATGATAAACCATGGTAATTAAAAGGTTCCCATTGTTTATATTAATTAAACAGAAAACTCTTCATAACTAAGAAGACATTAAAGGAAAACTGTCCCTATTAATGCAGCAAAATCCTTAATAAATAGAGTAAACAACTTGACATGCATATACGAAGCTTCTTTCTAATGTCAATGTATATGGCACTTTTATCTGCGACTTATAATTGTCACCTTTCGCTAATGATTTTCAGAACGATGCATGTTGGTAATCAATAATCCCGACAATACAATATAAAGGAAAACCATTAAATTGAAAAGCTTATTTTTTTTTAAAGGTCATATTTTAACACTTCACAAAAATAAAGTTGACATTCCAAAAAGGCTGAATGCAACTGTTATCTGATCTCAAAGCGGATAGCTTCTCTTAAAAATGACAAATGATCACAATTTTGCTGACCTGAATCCAAGATGAGAGATCACAAAGGACGAAGTCCCATTGATTCGCTGATAGTGTCTGTGCTCCACCGCAGTCAAAGATTATGCTGAGCAGCCGCATGATATTGACGTTCAGGGCCAGCTGCTCATCTGTCGCTCCCTGCAAATTGGTGTCCAATAGCAACGTGTCGTCAGATTTGTCACTCCATTCGATCAGAGCTGCGATCGAGGCAGCAACTACATCCCCAAAGTCATCAGACTTATCTCGCTTCGTTTGCAGCATACTTTGCCAGTTGGCGAAAGCCGTGATGCAGAGGTCGATCTTTCGGTTAAACCCTGCAACAAATGGCCGTTAAAAAGACAAAAACTTGAACTGGATTTACAGCCAATTTACATTTGAAAAAACAGCCTCGTTTTACTTAGCTAACAGAAGGAAAATGAAACCAGGCTACCTTTTGGCTTTCCATTCGAAATCAACAAATCTCGATCAGGCACGCATTTTCTCTGTAGGATAACCCATTCGAGAAACAATGCTGAAAGCTCTTTTTAAATCACCCAATAGCTATTGGAACGCAACTTACACAGCTCTTATAAATGGCCAAAAATGGATTTGTGACTGAACTGTACCTGGCACAGACTCGTTGGTTCCAAGTTGATCAACATATTGTTCCACCATGGCCCTTGCGATTGACACGTCGTCCACTTTCGCAAGCACTACTTTTAGCCCATCCACCGAGCTGTAGTCTTCAGAACACAAGGACATTGCCTGACCTAGCAAGTCACTTATTGGGTTCTGCACCAAGTATGCTTGTGGTATTAGGCCGATAAGTCTTTCTAGACCAAGAGCGTTGATGCCTCCAGTTTCAAGGGATCTGCAGACCAATAAAGATTATGGTGCGATTGACAATTATGGTAATACCCAACATACGGCTCTATTAAAATAATAAAATGTCAAAATATGTTTTGAATGACTGGCATGCATCATGATAATATCACTTTAGCTGACGCATTTCACTGGTGTGCATTTATGTGCCATAATGGAGTGACAATTTACTATGTTTTCGCGCTTCATTTATAGTTGAAATTTTGAAATGTATTGTTGTCTATCAAAACCCGGTAAATGTTCTACACATTTTACTCCAGCAATTTGTTACCGAACAAGACCATCAGCATCAACAGGACTGTTCAGCCTCGCCATTTCAAAATTAATACAAATACTTACAAGTCCGATGGTTGCAATTATTTGAAAATATCCAGCACAGCCAGGAGGAGGCTCTTTGACTAATGCAACACAAAGTAACGGACCAACCAACCTCCTCAAAACAAAACTTAGTAGCTCCTTCGTTGGAAAAACGTCTTTTGCAAGCAAACACTTCACATCACCATCAACAGATTGAGCTGTTAAAACTGATTTTTCAGCTTCCTACAATAAAAAAATAAAATTACTTTGATACGAATATCAAATCGAACGATTGATGTTGTCCAGTAAAGAAAAATAACATGTTTAAACAAGAGAAACCGATAGTTCCAAAAGCATATCATGTCACTTCGAATTAGAAAAGTAATATACATCTTGCACAAGATATTTCACCACTGTTTTCGCATCAAAATTCTGATATTTTTATTCATAATAAAAACAAGTTCTTTGTTAACAACAAAACCTTCTTGTATTGATAGCCTTACCCTTTATAAAAATGTATATCATAATTACTATTTTTATCATTATTACAACGACTAACAATTGGAAGCATAAAACAGGAGAACCTCAGTACCTCACTGGTTTTCCACTCTTCATCCTTAACGTAACTGATTGTGCAAAGACCGTTCAATGCATCCAAAATAGTTCCAAACAGTAAGTCTTGCTCCACGTCCAGGCTCTCTAAATGGTTTAAC
Source organism: Nemopilema nomurai (assembly GCA_003864495.1). Taxonomy (NCBI): domain Eukaryota; kingdom Metazoa; phylum Cnidaria; class Scyphozoa; order Rhizostomeae; family Rhizostomatidae; genus Nemopilema; species Nemopilema nomurai. The sequence continues at coordinate 1,684,389 of ML133402.1, forward strand.
AAAAGAACAGCAAATGCTGCTGAGCTGAGAATTAAACAATCATCAATACCATCAGGCACAGGATTCTTTGGAACATTCTCCATTCCAAGCTGCCCGAGTAAAACTGCCTCTAAAACGTTGGGCTTTAAATAAAGGCTTGGCTTGTCAAGAGGCTTCTTCAAGTTGCCAACTAGTTGTGCAAGGAAGGCCTGAACGCAATAAAATGTTGAAGATGGAAGGCTTTCGTCACGTAGGTAGTTTACAAGAGAACTACTGCAAGCAGCAAGTCTTGTTAGTCTAGAAAAAGAAAATAGCACGTTAAGAAGGAGGGCCTTCAAATTTCACTAACGCTTAGGAATAGAACTAGCAAGTTTTAATTCATTTAAGTGCTTGAGCTTTATCGAACTCTACGTAAAAGAAATCTTCTGCTATTACACGGCGATACAAGTCGTTTTAAAGCTTTTTACGTCAAAATGAAAAATGGAAGATATGATACTAAAAAAGCAGAAAACAAATGACTGAAAGGTGAAATCAGGCAGTCTCGTGCAGGCTAAAGAAAAGAGGAAAAGAGAGGGTCTTGAAACACACAAAGGAGGCCTTTAACCAGCCGTTGGCCAAACTGAGGTTCGACAATGATGGTATGATGATCCATTGGGCCTAAGCGAATTTCATTAAACCTGTAGTTTACAAAATACGTTTACGAAATCGAATAGGAAGCTTAGACAACTTGCATTTTTCTGTCTGTCATGTTCCTGCACGATGTTTGAACCCAATACCCGGTCTTCTGCAAGAAACACTCAAGATCGTTTTGATTCGAAAAGTTTGATGAATGCGACAGTAGAAAAATCCCAGCTTTCACCGTGTCCGAAGCAGTAGCTCTTGAGTCGCTGTCGCCAACGTGAACAAGAAACTGAAACGCCGATATCAGCAAATCAACGGTCCCCTTTGGCACCTTTTCAGATGGCTTGGCACTTTTGAAAAACTTCCCTAGCATATGAAGCATTTTGCCGCTTGTAGCTGATGGTGTCACAAGAGTGGCTGATGTAAAAAACCTTCTGAAAACTTCAAAGAGGTATTCGGTTTTCTCCAGCTGACAGAGCGTTCCTGAAATAAATAACACAAAAAAGAATGAAATTGAGAAAAAATGGCAAAAGATTCAGCTAAGTTCTGAAAATAATTTTCCACAGTAAATAGTACAAGAAAAGCTAGGTTCACGGTTAAAGTCTCTTAATCTAATTCATGTTCTCTCGTTTTAAAGAACTGCAAAAAATAAATTTCTTACCTTCCTTGAAAAACAGGCATAGCTCTAGACAGGTGAATATTTCGCTTAGAGAGGAGGAGTCACTGGTATTACCCTCTGCCACGTCATAGCTCAAGGAAAGGAAATTGATTAGCTTGGACCAGATTTCACCTCTCTGGAAGCAGGCTCGTACAGTTTCAATCTTTTGTGTCTCAAGAACCTTGGAAATAAGCAGAAGGTTCGATACAAGAAAACAAATGGAAAACAGATCGCTTTCTTAGAAACTGAAAAATCTGTTGATATCAGATAGCTTACAAAATTCAGAATAAAAATTTCCAGCTATTTAATTATCTCTTGAATAGCGAGCTTATGACACCTCATTATGCAAATTATGATAATTCTTGAAATTCCAGTCGATTTGCAGCATATAAATGATGAATGTTAGGAATGGGGGATAAAGGCCATTTAGAAATGTAATGAGACTTTTAAACGTCAAGGGAAATCCAAGGCTTTTCTATATATTTAGTTGGAAAAATAACAAACGTAATTTAGAAAAATCTTAAAACAAAAGAGCTTAGAACATAGACTTTCCAGTTTTGATAAAGCAGCTGAAAACAACTTTTGTATTGTAATTACGCAAAGTGTTCTCTGAACGATTCAATAAACAATATCAATGTTTCTTAGCACTTACACAAAGTACTGGATAAATTGAATATAAAGCAGTAAGCAAACAAGAGACAACACTGAATGAGCTACAAACCTTCTCTACGAGTTTGCAGAACATGAACGGCTTTGAAGAAATCTGTCAATCAGAAAAACCAGGTAAACAAAGAAGAAATAGTTAATTTCAATGGAAAATATAATGTTTGTGATAAAATACGCGTAAAGATAAACAATCATGCATGACTTCCGTAATATCGCTTTCAATACATAGGCTTTACCTATATTAAATCAAATTTGGAGTGTCCTGCAATTGTAAATCACATGCAAGGCTAAGTTTTACTTCAAATGGCATAATACCCGTACCAGAAATGATTTTCAAGCTCAGAGCTTAATCACTTTGCTAGGCATAGAATATTGCTAGAGAAAATTTAAGCGACGCTTCATGAAAGCTACACGACATGCGTATGATGGCATGTGGAGATAAACAAAGGAAACGAATGAATTCACTTAAGCCAATAAAAAGGTTTTGCATTACAAAAGAAATGAAAGGATAGAAACAATATTAAAATAAGGCCCTTTAATAAAGAATAGAAGTAAGCAATAAAATAACAAAGTAGAGAGAGCCTTAAAATCTCACCCTTTAGACGCAATATAGCAAAAGAAAAAATGACCGGTTTGGATGAATCAAAGAGAAATGACGTTGAAACTTTTTTGATAAAATATGTAAAAAAGGCAAAAAGAGTTATAAACATCAGATAGAACAAGGATGCGAGGTAGGCACGCAATGAAACGGCACCTCAAATGACAAAGATGTCTGAAATGCAAACGGACATTCTGGCCCAAAAATAACAACTAACCTGGATGATTTTAAGCAGACACTCCTGTGCTGCACTTGGCTCTAGAAGAACCAACAGCCTGCACAACAGGCCGACCACGGCGATCTGACAATCGTTTGAGCTCCAATACGAATCATGCGACTGGAACTCTTCATCCATAATTGGCAGTAACAGCTCTTCGAGAAAACATTCACCTAAGCTGTTCAAGTCCTTTGCACCATACAAAATAACAACATCTTGACAGTTTCTTTCCTCCGACGCCTTTTGCCTTGCAACCATTATATACACAAGCATATCTTTAAAATCTTCTTTCCTTTCCACACAACTAACCATTTTACTTAAAAATTCAAGGTATAGTAAATTTTTCCGTTTTAATAAAAGCCCAATGCAATTGAAACACAAATCTTTCAAAACTAACTTTGCCCACTCTGATAAAACGTTACTCTGCTTTGCGTCTTTGATAATAGCTTGATCCTTCAAAACGTTCGAGTTTTGCATTTCATTACTGGTCTCCATTTCAGCGTCATCGTGCTTTGAATCAACAATGCATTCTGGGGAGAACATAACTTGGTGACGTCTTTGTTTCATGGAAGGTTCGATATCAAAGATAATGAGCTTCATCAACTCTTCTAAATTGTTGAATTTCTTCTTCAAAGAGAGATCCACGCCAGAGACAGCTTCGCAATTCACTGTGACTATCATCAAGTCATATATGAGTTTCAGAAGCATCTCTTGCATTTTTAGATGAAGAATATTCTTTGCATTCTGTGATGATTGTTTTTCGAGATAAAGTACCAAGTCTTTTAATGCGGACAGAAATGTTCTCTTCCAGTGATATCCATTGTCCTCTAAGAAGTTTTCAAGCAATCCTCTAATCTACAAAAATCGCAGTATTTTTTAATAAACTTAATAGTAAATGGTGATGTACGGATAATAATTCAAGCACCAATAATTAGCAGTTGTAAATAACTAGGCTAATATCACTAAAAAGCCAAGCTTAACAATGTGTTACATAACTAAATTGACTAACAAAGTTAAAGTCCTAGGTACTAATACTTCGGCCCTTCGACCCTAAATCTAAAATTAACTCAAAAATGTTGCTTCTAAGTGGCTTTACATGGTTACGGGGCTCTGACAAACCATTCAAAAAGCCCCAATCGCCTTGAATATGCAGCTTTACCTTGCCTTAGCTCTTTAGCATCATATAATATATTATTCTTCGCATATTTCATATTGGCTTTTAAAGATAAAACACAGGATGCCAAGAAAATGATTCAAGATTTCGTGACTTATAAATCGTACATCTAATAGACTTGATGCAAGATTACACACCTCGTTATTTATAAGATACTCGAACACTTCTTCACAACTCTCAGGCGTTTGGTCTCCATTCTCACTACAGGTATTCAATAGCATGTATCGAAGGCATTCCATATACGCAGTCATAACTGCAACACTTTCAGCGTAAGTGGATGTGACTTTTTCGCTAAAGAGGCCTTCCTTCATATTTGCGAAAAACTCTTTTGCGAAGCCAATACCTTCACCTACAACCTTGAATAAAACAGCAATTGTGCATAAACACGATGGTGGTGTATAAAAGGGTATGGTTCTAGGGGATGGTATGGTCCCAGTTTCGCTTGATGCCATCACCAGGCGACTGCAATTGCACGAATATCAACGTAAGTCCCTCCCGATCAGTAAACCAAAAGTGTGGACAACTCATCGAGTATTTCATGATAGACGGCAAACAATAATCTCCATTAATACATATAGCTTATTTAGAAAATTAATCTTGACATCTTCCCCATTTCTTGATTCGTTTTCTTTGATTATCAAGGTAACTACTCTAATAAAGGTTATGTAAGGCAAATCTGTACAGCTCTCAAGTCATAAAGACCAGTCCATACAACATCACGACACATAAATAATGTGTTATGGGCTTAATTTCTTTAACAGTTCAGCAAAAAAACGTCTACTTACGGACTTGGGTATTTTACTGAGGAAAGGCAGAACATAGTGGAAAATTATTGCAGCGTTTCCAAATCCACCATTACGTAGAACCAACCACAGTTTAGGGAGTACTGCCTTTCTGGCATTAACATGCATCCAGCAATCCTGAAACATAAAGGGCTTTTCTTTCAAACGTTTGTCAGCATTTACAGCCACAATACTACGAAATTCAATAAAGTTGCTTAGACTTCAACATCAAATAGTCTGGCAGCAGGGCATACTCTTTGCACTAAAAAATGCATCAATTCGCCAAAGAACAAATGGGATAGAATGCCTACCTCGAAAGTACTGACAACATGAAGAAGTGAGTCCCAGAATGGTCCGACAACAGTCGGGTCCGACTCGCCGAGACATGACAAGACTGTCGGACACACAATTGAGTTGTAACCTTTAAGAACATCCTTGTTGAACTGGCAAGCTGCTGAAATGGCGGTGAAGAATGCACTTCTGATCTAGGGGAAACAATTACAAAAAAAGTTTTAACAAAAACTACAAAAAGTTGTTGGCCATCCAACTAGGATGAATCCAATTTATCACTAATGAAACACAATGCTTCCCTCTAGCCTTTCAAGGGGCAAAAGCATGACAAATCTTGCCTAGTTAAAGCACATTCGATTTGTCATTGACTCGACATAGTTTACCAGTATAGAATCTTCAACAGCAGCGTAACCTGTCAAGTTGCTTGCATCCCTGTGCCCGTTGTTCAGTCACAACAGACGAACTATGACGTGTATAAGCTATGATGAACTATTCCATATAAAAGTCAGTGAGCCTTGTCGGCAAAGCATCTTGTGTTACTGATTCTAACCGCGTTAAGAAACATTAATGATAAGCAATCTTTCCCTTCCAACCATTCCTTTTTTGTGTCTCAAAGCTGACACAACAAAAACATACACGTACCATTGCTGAACTATGCCTTGAAAATTTCCAGAATCTTTTTTCTTGGAAGATGTTTTGATACTCGTCTGTCAGCTTGCCTCTGTCTTCCTCTGGCAGCGTTTCCATGACAAATGCCATTGACAGGAGAGTGGATGACACAAGCCTGTTGTATTTTGCCTCTCGCTCTTCTTCTGGTATGTGTCTACAATCAAATCACCACTTTCATTGAAAAAACATTGCATTATCAAACAGATTAGTTTTTGCACAGATTTCCAGCACATGTGTATAGGTAAAAGACGAAACAAAGTATCATTTAATTCATTTTTATTATCAAAGATTATTCTTATCAAACAAAGAATAGTAAGTTAACAACCGAAATGCATATCAAAGAAAAAGATTTTGTTGAAAAGATTTCTGTAAAGGAGTGGCTCATGTCTTACCTGGGATCACTAACTGTATCCTTTGTTTGCTTGATCAGAATGTCATAGATGTTCTAAAGACACGAGCAGAAAGGATGAAGAATAGCATTCCCTCACTGTAATGTACAACACGCATGAAGGATTCCAAAACTGTTTCACAAGCATTCAAGGCAATTTATGGTGTTAGCTTCCTTGACAAAACTGATATACACAGTATCAAATGCTCAGTTTTGCAGTGATCTCTCTTGCCAAAAATGATCAAATATGTGCAAAATAATTCAAATCATAAAAAGTGACACCTAAAGATGACATTGGATGAGCCTGTCTTAGAAATGTATAACATTCCCATTCTTCAACAACCAACAGTGATATTTTCAGAGAAATGTAAAGTTTCATTTGTGTTAAGAAAAGAGAAAAATCTGACTTGAGCCTACACTGAATAAATGATAATAATAATCACGTAATCTTAAAAAAACTGACCAAATGGTTATTGGGAATCTTAGTAAACTGGGTAAACTGACCAAGTATCTTAGCTTGAGCTGAAATGCCACAATGAGGACAATTCAACAATCTGAAAATTCAATGACGCTTGCAGAACAATAAGATCTTCAGTAGAAATTATTGCACAGAATTTCCTTCACATCAAAATTGCACAACAGAAACTTTGCAAAGACAAAAGCCTTCTTGAAATTTTGCCAACTGCATTTTTAGATAGACAACACCAGTATTCAACTTGATAATGTTTGAATGATAAAGTTAAAAATTATCCACTTTCTCAAAACTTCCAGAAAAGATTTATAGAATATATTTGTTCCATACCAATAGCAAATCTTGCTTGCAAAAGGAAATGGCATCTCTCTGCTTTGCATCCGGAAACGTGACATCAAAAGCTTTTCTAGCTGCACTTGCAGCTGGAGGGTATTGGTCAAACTGTGATTTCAACCAGCTAGAAATGATCCTTTTTAACTGGGGTGCCAGCCCGCGACCAACTTTGGAAACAATCTCAAAGTGTGCAACTTGTGTTGCTTCTCGCACTCTGTGATCATAATCCTGTGAATAAAATAACTAAACCATTGCATGATTGAAGCAATCACAAATTCTATTAAGTATTCACTATTTTATAAACTATTAACTAAAATCTATTGATTCGATTAAACTTTTCATTTGGGGCATTAAAGGAAAAGCTTACAATATATTTTGGCAAACCTCTGATAGCTTATTGTAAATTCTTGGCCAGAATGAGAGTATCTTGACAACTTCCTCTGTTGGCTTGTCTTGACACAGCTGTGAAAGCTCTTGCACTGCCTGAAATGTAAAAAAAATCACAGATCAGTTAGCTGATTATGAATTTCAAAAAGTCTGGTTCACAAATACAGCCTTCACTTGGCTGCAGGCATTATCATCAGACCTCCCCCGATCTACAAACTTGTGTTAAAATTATTATTTGAAGGAACAGAATATTAAAATAGGAACCATCCCTTTCAAATTATTCTTATTGACTTGCTTCTAGCATTTCAACATATTCTCTCTGTTTAAGATCCAACAGCTAAAAATTCAACATCTGCTACTCCTGCATTCTACTTTTACATGTTAAGAAACTACAAAAACTAATGTCCAAATAAAAAGTATTGCATAATTGGAAACAGACACAAAACCATTGAGAAGTAACAAAAAAGCTATATGCTCCATGCATAGCGTAGAGTTTTGACAAAGCATTCAATGCCTTTAGGTCAACCTGTGGATAGCTTATTACCTTAAGCCTAGTTATGGTATCCTTTTTAGACATCTTCCTCAACAGCATTCTCATTTCAGAGTCAATGTCATGCACATCTTCTTCATTGCCATTAAAACTCTTCGGAACATATCCAAAAGAGTTTCCTGTGCTTTCAGACAGACTGCCAAAGCCAATAAATCCAGTTTTGCCATCTTGTACCAGCATTTCTGCAGCTCTGCTACTACTTGAAGGCTGAAGAGATTGAAAGACACAAATAAGACTTGCCTAGTTTACAAGATCAAAATTAGGCAAAATCTCAACCAATTTGAATCACTTATTTTTTGAATCACATATTCACAGACTACGATTGTGGAAATGGCCCTCCAAGTTCCTCAACAACATATGCAGTAACAGGTTGTTGATTAAACATTAATTGATCCCTACAAATGACTGTAAATTGCACACCACAGCTCATTTAGTTTACCTGATGCTGAAAACAATTTTGCTCTTTTTGGCATATTGATATTAAGTTGGACTCTCTATTCGCTTGGCCTGGCTATTCCAGCATACACTCCTAGCCTTATGTCTTTGGTAACTTTGTAACGAAATATGTATTCTCACTCGGTAGATGTGTTGAAAAACAGTTATAAAAAATCAGAAATCTAAAACCAAATTGAACCACGTTATTCAGTTTGTTGTGACGTGTTCTTACTTAACGAGGTTGTAGCCATGATTGTAAAAATACTCCCTAAAGTTAGATCTGATCTTTCATGTAAAAAAATTGATAAAGGGTGTTCCAAAGACAAACAGTTTAACATTTTGACAGGCACTTTAAACACATAATGTTGTCAAACTTTTCTCTATGAAAGATCACGTTGAAAAATCACAAGTGACGACATATGTCGTCATGCGCGAGGGTAGAGAATCATTAGTTACTAAGAAACCCGTAAATAAACTCGAAATGAGATTTTATTTCGAGGCAAATTAATATACCTTAACATTTCCTTTCGTTCTTTGGGTCTTTTTATTACCACCACCCATTCTCTTAGGCTTTATTTCAACATCTGCTTCGGCAAGGCAATTTACACTAGAGTTTAGGCCAAAAGGGAGATTGCTCAAACGAGACTGTCTCAGGCACCTATTATTCTGATACTGAGGCCGTAAGAAACGCTCAGCGGCCATAAAGTTGTGACCACAATCATGCAATCGTGATAAAAAAGAGGGGCATTTTGTAATGATGTTAAAAGCAGAATAAAATATCATTCGAGCAAACAAATGGTAGTTTTTCAATGATTAAAAATGATCTGAGTGGAAACATAAAGAAAATTTGCGAAATAACCTTTTCTTCTTATTATTATTGTCATCTCAAAGCATTTCGCGCTATACAAGCAAGTTTTCGAATCAGGGGGTGAATCTGGGAATAAGTCTGGTGCTTAAAAGATATGCGACTGAAGGGAGTGGGGTAATCCAATTAAAGTCTGGCAGGGGTGGTCCGGCCACGGTCAACGAGGGCCAACGGTATTTAAATGCTAAAAATTAACCTCAAATTGTAGCTTTTTTACAATAACCCCAAAATTGTAGCAAAAGAAACAAAATGACGTCATCTGGTTGCATCCAGTATCAATAATCAACTCCAAAAGCTTAATAATAGGATCAACAAAACCAACAAAACTTAATTCTACAAATATTGGCTTGACAAAGAATAAATTGACGTCATTGTTCAGGGCATAAACAATTTACAGTCATTGACGAAGCATGAAGTTTTGACTGGGCAGAATGCTTCATCTTTTAATAGCCTTTGGGTTTTAGTATATTTTGTCGAAAATATTGTCCCTAGACATCTATCAAAATTTAACAAGAATTTTATAACAAGAAATTTAACAAGAATTTTTCGACAAATTGCAACTAATTTTGCATTGAAACTAATTTGGTGGGTTCTGTTAGAGTTATGTATATTGGCATTTTGTTTGTTGCTGATTGTAGTTGTTGAAGTTTCCAATTGCAATTTATCATAGATCTACAAGAAACAGAGTTCAAATATTTTTTACAACTCAAGTGCTTAGCGATACACAATGCGGAGACAGCAGAGAAAGATGAACCCTCTTAAGATTCAGAAAGTGACTCACAACGCATACATTACCATACTTTTGATCATACTTGTGGGATTTTCACCATTGCCCCCAGAAATAATTGATTGAGCTATTAACGAGTAAGTCTATGTTTATAGTCGTGTTTTTGTATTGCTACAACACTTTTATTGCTCCTTTTTTATACCTTGTTCATGCTTTTAACTAATGATGTTCCAGTTAATCAAAATTAAATTTAAATGTAAAAAGGCTTTCATGTATTTGTTAGATTTGCTGAGAAGCTATTTTTCAAAGTTACGTTCAAAAATAAGACGAAAAGACATAAATTAACAGTTTCTTTAGGGATTTACTTCGGTTTCTAGTAAAAAGACTGGAACAACCCCCACCTTACCATACATTTGCGGCCGTTTTATTGTTTTGTATATGTTTTCAATTGGTGCTTTTATGACAAAAAAAGTGTCCTTTTGCATCACCAGTCAGTAGATGTACCCCCTAAGGTAGCATCTTTTTTAAAATACCCCAAGCGGTAGTGATATTTTTTTAATTGAACCATTTGGGTAATATCCTCAAACTTTCGGGACCCTCTGCTGTCAGGCCCTAATGGTGGTACACCCCACCCATCCCTTCGCGTTTCATTAGATATCACCATTTCGACCTGCTTAAATTTCCCGCCAAACAAAGTTTATAAATTGCGGGAACAATAGGATGCTCGATCCAGTCTTCATTCATCAAATGTTTCTTTTACCTCTTAATCACGATACAGCCTCTTTGTGCCGTTAAACATGGCTCCATTCTAACATGTGATAACACTGCGTCAAACTCACCAAAGAGATTGTAGAAAGAAATTTCAAATCAAAAAGTGAAGATGGCCCAAATAACGTAAGAATCATTTTCATTACTTATTCTATTCATTTGTATTTTAGGAACTTTTCAGGAAGGAATTTCGTTTGCAGAATATAATTTATGTATTATTTTCATTGAAATCTAAGGACTGCTAGAATTTGCATCTGTAATAATAAGGAAAATTGGTTATCGAACAGAAAAATCATGCGACTCTAAGAGACATTGCATGCTTTTTTAAGCGCTAGTTATCAAAGAGCAATTTGGTTCAATCTTCTGGCAGTTTCAACACTGAATAAGGATTACTTTAGGCCTTCTAATTGAAAATGATCGTTTGATATGGAAATGTATATGTTTAATAATATTAGATGTTGGTATCTTGCTAGGTAGCTGAATTAAGCTAATTTCATCAATGTAGGTGAAATTCTGTAAATGAGATTTTTATTTGAGAACAATACGTGTCTCAGGTCAGGTTCCAGTTATAACTATTTGCATAAATGCAAATATTGAACTAGGCTTCAAGCAAAACTCTTGGAAAATTTGATTAACACAGTTTGAAACCTACATTAAGTTGCATGCAGTTTCAGACACTGTTGATTTTAGTATGCTTCAGCAATGACAGTTTTGTAGCCAGGAGCAAGATGATTGCTGATTCCCCTTTTCCTAATATAAAAATGTTTGGTGTTAAGGAACGGTTGAGACAGTTATTGATTGTGTGGTTGATCCTTCTATGTTACTTTACTTTTTGTCTGATCAAAACTCATTGCTCCTTTACTGAAATATTTCTTCTTGCAATTTAAGCGTCCATCTAATCAATTCTTAAGATCTAGGTATCATAAGAGGTGTAAGTTAATTAAAAATATGTTCATCAATTTCTTATTGTTGCAATTGTTTTCATTGCTTTTTACATTAGAAAACCAAAAACACAAAGAGGAAAAAGGGCCATTGAGAAGAAGGAACCAAAAATTGTTGAAGAGGTTAAGTCAGCTATAATAATAAGGGGAGGAAGAACAAGTGAAGTAGTAACAGATGTTTTGAAAAATATTGTAAGTACTTTTTATTTTGTATAGAAATAGCAAAAGCTATGGAACTAGTTGATTTATCCTGTTGATTTGTATCCAGTTTAATTGTAAATTTGCAACCTCCTTTACTACCCAAACACTTTAGATAAATGTTTTAAGTTTTTACTTTGAAAATCCCAACATGGTAGGATCCCATTTTAAGAAGCACATTACTAATTACAACTTTTGGGTACCTAAGAATTTTATGTAATTAAAAATAGCATAAATAATTTCTTAAATTTTTTATGGGTCTTTTGACTGTTAATACTTTGCAAAAATAAGTGGGTTATTAACTTGACAAAAGTTAAGATTCCTTTAACTCTAATCTTGGCAAGCTTTCTGTTGTCAACACTCATGAATGCCTTTCTTTTTTCAGTATGTACTAAAAAAGCCACACGCTGTCATGTTCCAAAGGTACAATTTTGGTATATTTCATTAGTATTCATATATATATATATGAATTTTTTGTATTTATAATATTTATGTATAATTATATACATATATACATAAATATATACACTGGGGTCGCAAAAGTATGGAAACAATGGCCTAAAATCTGACGCCATGGCATTGATTACATGCGGCTATAAAAACATTTTGGCCATATTGTGGCGGGAAAAATTTAAATGGCATCAGCAAAGATAAAAAAACAGGGTAAACATTGTTTTTAGTTTTCAAAAAACTTATTTTTCACCTAAATGTTCTGAAATAAATACTGAATAACGCGTTTCTTTCAACATGGCGAAAGTCCAAGAGTTTTCGGAAAATGAACGAGCAGCAGTGAAATATTTGAGAAATGCAGGTAGCTCATTTTCGGAAATTGCTAAGCAAGTTGGCTGCAGCAAGCCAGGTGCATACAAAATTTGGAAAAATTTCGAAAAGGCCAGTTCCATTACCAAACAGCCAAGGAATGGCCGTCCACAAAAATTTTTGGAAAGAGGGGAAAGAGCCATTTGTCGTGTTGCTCGCCAGTTATGTTTCGCAACTTTAGGGGAAATAAAGTCAACCTTGTCTGAACAATTCCCTACAGAAAACCCGTCAAAATGTTTGGTAGGAAAAACTTTAAAAAAGTTTGGATTGAACAGTTATGTGAGAAAGAAAAGACGTTCATTTCGAAAAAACATATCTTACCAGGTAAAATGGATGACAGCATTGCTTGAAAGGCTATTGACTCATTGGGAGGATGTAATTTTTTCTGATGGAAGTCGGTTTTGTCTACATGAGGAGTGTTTTGAGTCTGGAGGACAACTTGTAAAGCAGATAACCCTAAATATTTCCTACCAACATTTGTCAACACAGCTTCTGTGATGGTCTGGGGTTGCATTGGGCCTAGCGGCGTAGGAAAGCTTGCTGCCTGTAAACGACCCATAAACTCTGCTTATAACCAGGAGATTTTGAGACAAAATCTCAGAAAGAATGTGAGAATGATTTATGGGAACAAACAATCCCCTTTCATTTTCCAACGAGACAATGCTCCAAGTCATTCATCCATTGCTACCAAGCAATATTTCAAGTGCAAGGGCATTTTGGTTCTGCCATGGCCATCTCAAAGCCCAGACTTGAATATAATCGAGAACGTCTAGCAAAATGTGAAAACTGTATTAAATAAAGATATTCCAAGAACCAAAGCTAAACATGTTGAAAAGATTTTCAAGATCTGGTACTCCATCCTGCCGGAATTAATTTCCAAACTTTATGCATCCATCCCGACAAGATTACATGCAGTTGCAAAGAATGGAGGCTACGCAATAAAATTTTTAAAAGAGACCAGAAAATTTTGCAATTTCAAATAAATTTTATGTTAATTAATTAAAAAAGTGTTGCCACTTTTTATTGGTCACTCTATTGTTAGTCAAAGACAGCTATCAATCATAATACGGTCAGTTGCTTTTTACTCCTTCTGCACAGCTCACAGCCGCCATTGCATGTTGCATAGGCCATCGTTTCCATACTTTTGCGACCCCAGTGTATATGTATATATTATTATACAATATATTTATAGCATATATGTATTATAATCTAATCCTTTCTCACCTTAAAGGCTAGGCCGTCTGAAATTACAAACATTTATTTTTGATACTCTTTCTTTAAACCATTATGTAATTCACATTGCTAAATTTGTTTCTCAAGCATATTTTCAAAAAGTACCAGATGAAAATCTTTTTATACTTAATGTTTATAAGAAAAAGAAGGACCCAAATATATATATTATATTTATATGAGGACAAAACTATGCTGGGTTTGTGTTCTTTTGCAGAAAAAACATATTGCGGCCCTTTGAAGATCAGAATTCTTTGGTAAATTTGATGCTTTTGTCTTAATTCTCATGTTGTTGTTATTCAAAATTATGTATAAAAGTTTATAAATGTATTTTGTCTGTTTTTTTTCTTTTTTGTGCTAGCCAGGTTTAATTCTGAATATGGATGGATTCATGGCTCAACACATGTTAGAATACTTTCCTTTTCATTATACTCAATATTTTCTTTGATATATTTCAATGCTGAAGTTCAAACATGCTGACTCCTGTTGCTATTAGCTCATGCAACAATTTTTCCTCCTAGGAATTCTTTTCACAAAAAAATGATGCATCTCTGTTCATTTTTGGCTCACATTCAAAGAAAAGACCTCACAACCTTGTATTTGGTGAGGTTTGATTTGCACTGTCTTCCGCCAATGATGATGTTTTAATTTCAAATGCATAAGGAATTAGAATTTTTTCTCTCGCTTATCAAACCTTCTTACAATGTTATTAAACTTGAAACATTGTTTATTGCAAAGGACTGAGAAAGATGATAATTATTGTCTTGCAAAATCATTCATGGTCACATAATTATTATCTTTCACAGCCTTGAGCCTTGTTTGCATTGTGTTGTCAATGATTGTGGAGTTTTAACTTTCAATTTTTGATCTTTGACATGAAAGCATTTTTGATGTTTTGAGAAATTTAATTTCATTTGATAAAAGAAAATTTGAAAATTTAAGATGTGTTCCTGAAAGAATTAAAAAGGTCATCCAAAACCAATGTCATATTATATGAATAATCCCTTTTACAAAGAGAATATTTTTATTTCTTAAGAATTACATTGCTTTGTGATTATCATTTAATGCTTTAATGAAGGTTCAATAAAGATTCTTTATTATCTATTTTAGGCCGTTTTTATGATGGTCACCTTTTGGACATGGCAGAGTTTGGTATCGAAAATTTTGCTCCGACTTCTGGATTTAAGGTGATAGAGACTTCAGTATCCTTGTTTTAGTACACATATCGTTTTAATGCCTACTTAAAACACACTGTTCCTTTTAACCTCTTTATTTATTCTTATGTGTAAGAAAATTCTTGGTGAAAGAATATCATTTTTCCTTTCTTAGCCTTGTATCTTGATGTATGTAATAATATTATTTTCTGACTAAATCTTTTAGACTGAAAAGTGCACATCTGGGACCAAGCCATGTCTTCTATTCAGTGGTGAACTATTTGATTCAGACACAGAATATAAAAGAATCAAAAGCATATTGATAGGTACTTTTGAAATTCATCCTTATATTATCTAGCTCTTTGTTGATGTTACAAAATCGCTTGTATCTGAGCCTTGGTTGCAGAGCTAAAATGGAGCAGGAAAATATTTCCTTACTGGAATCCTGAGAAACAAGCCAGAACATTTCTGCTATGTACAAGTATTGTGTACAATACTTCTTCTGATAGAAGGCATAATTTTTCCTAAAGGGCTTCTTATTTGTTGGGTCTGGAGAAAGCTCCCAGTGAAGTATGGTGATTTGGTTGTTGTTAGATTTTTTTTGGCAGAGATGGGCTTTGCAAAAAAATTAAACAATAACACAGAACAGTTGTTGTTTATCAAATTTTGCTGCAAATTTTCTGCCAAGCCCAAAAAATTCCTAGGAGTCTAGCTCCTGGTTTCTGATTGCAGCTCTGCTTGGCAGTATCATCGAGTATGCAAATTATGATCTATGATGCTATCACTTTAAAAATGTATGCAACACTGGAAATACATCATCTCTTGAAAAATGCCTTGTATAATGGCCAAAATTGTATGTCTATGTGCTATATTTCTAGACTTCTGGCGTGGGCCCCTGGTGGAATCAATACGATTGCAAGGATTAGAACATGTCCTGCAGTTCACAGCTCTTGACGGGAAAATCTTTATGAAAAGTTACAGGTGCTTTACTGGTTTTAGTAAATATAGAATAGTTATGTAGTGAATTGTCACTTTTATTTTACTTAGATGTAATTCTAAAAAAGCTACCTGAAAACTCACTCTTATACTCTATTATTGCTTGTTTTAAATATATTTTTTCGTGTATCCTGTTCGTACTTTGGTCGTTGCATAATAGAGTATAAAGAATTTTTGATGGAGAATTTCAGAGAACTCCATATTTTTGGTCATTCCAAATATGCCAGAAAGGGTCGTGATTGATGTCACAGATAAAACTTTACATGACACTTTAATCATTATGGTAGGGACTATGGGTGACAAATGCGATCTAATATAAGGCTACAATCTTTGTGGCTAGCATGCTTTCTAGCATTTTGTGTTGCAAATGTGAAAGCAATGTTTTGTTTCGTATGAATCAGCTTTTCCTTTCTTTACTATAACCGCACGAATTTCTCGTAATTAATAACCTTCTGACTTCAGGGTTGCGTTGAAGAAGTCTGGCCTAAAAACACCACGAGTTGAGTTGACAGAAATGGGGCCATCTATTGACTTCATTGTAAGAAGAACACGACTGGCCTCTGATAACTTGTATAAAGAGGCTTGCAGACAGCCAAAGGCTTCTAAGGTAAAATTCTTAGTCATTGTATCATAGCCTTCATGATAAATTCTCTCAAGAAAGTCACCGGAGTGGGGAGGGGTAGTTTATAATGAATACATGCATAATGAATTTTACAGTTTGTCACCTGTCACTAATCTGCCGTCTGTTTGCTGCCTCCCATGAATTATGGGTAATCGTTACCCGATGGTCACACTCAGCGAAGAACTCCAATTAGAAAGCTTGAGCTGCTCTGGCTTAAACACCACAAACGCTATCTTGCGTGAACGTGTAAATAATGTTCCAATTAATTGACTAGAAATCATCCGCAAATGACACCTGCCTTTTTGGATCCTCTAAGCTTATTGTAAAGTTTTGATAACATAGAAAGGGAGTTTTTAAAAACACCGATAGTTCACAAACTATTGGATATGTATATTGCATGCAAGCATCAAATATCTTCATTGAACTTAATCTGGTTGTTAGAATTATTAGATGCAGTAATTATGAATCCCGCCATCTCTTTCCATCCTCAGACCTTTTATATTTCTTTACCCGTCGTCCAGTCCTTCCCATTTAGAAGGTTTCCTCGTTTCTGTTAGATTCAGAAAACCAAGAATGTTGACCATGATGTCTTTGGGACAAAAACTGGGCGTATTCACATGCAGTCGCAGGATCTCAGTAAATTACAGACGAGGAAAATGAAGGCCTTGAAACGAACCGCTGAGCAATCCAAGGAAGCCAAGAAAAATGCCAAAAGACAAAAAGAAGCAGAAACATGATTTTTAAATTTTGCACGTTTAGCATAACTAACCCTGTTTTTTACTTCCTTTACCGTCTACTGTTTAGAGGAGCATTTTGATACATCTAGCGAATACTAAACCATTCTACGGTCATTCGGCTTTTGAAGGTTCCGTGCTTTGAGTGTGCAAAGTCACCCCTGACTACCCTCACGATGACTGATTATAAAGATTGTTGTCGCTTTCTGGATATTTAACTACTCAATAGCGGGGAGGACACAAAGAGATTAATAAGTGTGTCCAATTGATTAATCTTGCAAATGTATGCAGCATTTTCAACGAACATTCGCCGTGACTGATTATAAAGATTGTTTTCGCTTTCTGGATATTTAACTACCTAATAGCGGTAAAGACTCAAAGAGATCAATAAGTGTGTCCAATGGATTAATCTTGTAAATGTATGCAGCATTTTCAACGAACATTCTTAGACTGAAATTTTCGCTTTATTCTCTAACAGGGGTTGCAATTTTCGAATTTTCTTGCTCCTTATGCTTTTCTCTTGCAAATGAGTATTGTTCTTTCTTTGTCACAGCTCCTGGTTCCATTATACTGCTGGGTCTTAATCTGCTCCGCGGCTTCTTTTCTTCTATTACTCATTCCATCCAATCATATTCACTAGCAAAATGCTGTTGTTGTTGCTTGCCAAGTTATGCCTATTTGTTACTACACGAGCTGCTTAACGTTTTCTCGTGGTTCAAAAGGCCCATTTTGGCAGCGTTGGGAGACGAGTACGGTTTACATTGGTAAGCGACTTTCACCATCGAATTTCTACCCTTTTGCATTCTCTGCCACTTTTTGGGGAGGAAAGGGGGGGCTGATGCATTGACACCAACTGTTGTAGGCAATTTTGTCCGTTAGTCAACTGGTCTCATGAGAAAAGTGCAAACAGTATATCATTGCACAAAACTTCAAATTTTCGCAAATATGTCTTGCCACTCCCGCAATTGTAACTAGCTGAGATTTATTATTAAGTAAAATTTGTGGTTAGCCAGTATGAAGCCTCAGTAGATGTAGATATTACGTGGGATATTGCTTTGGGAAGCAAAGCCTTGTCAAGATGATGATTGATGACGACAGCTTTTCATACAGATGCTCTCAAATGGATCTGACTAACTTTTTACCCTGGAAAGGTAGAATAAGTTCAAAAACATTAGCGAACTCTTAAGAACGCCCAGGGTATTTTCTGTATTACTCCTTTTGTTGGAAAAAATTACTTGTCTAGACAATTTTATCAATATCAATGTTGTGAAAATAAGTAGATTCTTCGATTTCTATGCAATGCTGAAGTGAATTGATGCAAGACAATCAATAATTATTTTATTCATGAACAAATGTTTTCTGGAACAAAGCTTAAAAAACCAGAAACAGCGGAAACATGATCAGTAATCTATTAGGAGAACAATTTAAGAAATCTAGCTAAAACGCCTTCCTTGGGAATGGTTCTTTCTCATTTAATCAATGTAACCGAAACAAACAGGCATACACTGTCCAAATTTGCCATTTTTCTCAACCTCGCTGCACTTGAGGCAGATGTGATGTGATGTTATGTTTCCTCCAGTGTTATGATTTAGGTTAAGGTAAGTTTTAGAAATACCGTAAATCCTCGAATAAGCCCCCCCCCCCTCGAATGAGCCCCCCGTGAATAAGCCCCCACCTAAAAAATCATTTTCGCAAGTAAGCCCCCGAGGGCTTATTCGAGGATTTACGGTAGTCCCACCAAATGTCGTAGCTTAAAGCGTAAAGTAAATACTTTGAAACTTTGATACTTGCACCGATCGTTGGTAGCTCACTATCCATCATTGCGGATAATCACTTGAATCACGAGATCATAAATCAAGAATCACAATTTGAAGGAAAAGAATTGCAATTCCTTGTTTTGAGATATGGAGCTTGCGACAGAGCCGTATACATCGGACAATAATACGGACCGAGGAGAGGGGTGGCTCTTGTTTTGACCAGCCCTCCCCTTCCCGCACGCACCTTATGTTAAACACTGTGTCATGCTGTGCTTTTCCTTGTACCAGACCATGAAACCTAATTACCTTGTAAAATTACGAAATGAGCATTGATTTTGAAATTTGTTTCGAGCCAAAAAAACATACCCCTCACCCAGCTTGAATAAACTTGTGATGCCCCCCCCCCCCCCACTTTGGAAACGTCACTC
This sequence comes from Nemopilema nomurai, assembly GCA_003864495.1. NCBI lineage: Eukaryota > Metazoa > Cnidaria > Scyphozoa > Rhizostomeae > Rhizostomatidae > Nemopilema > Nemopilema nomurai. The sequence continues at coordinate 1,703,848 of ML133402.1, forward strand.
CCTCTCCCCCATTTCGGAAACGTGCAGTTAGTTGAATGTTTATTTTGAAATCCCTTCTTATTAATTGAGATTTTGCTCTCCTTTTCCAGTAAATGTTTTCAGTCATATGACAAAACCGAACAAGGTAGTTTTGTCAACAACTCTGACAACATATTGCGCTTTCCTTTAAACGCATCGTACTTTAGAATATCAGTTTGCATGCTTCATACAAAATTATTGATTCAGCATTTCTGCTTTATTTTGAGAAAAGGTTTGGTTCGGTAAGCATTGCTTCCGCGCAGAGCGGACAAAACATTGGAGTTATATATTCTTTGTGCATTTTACTTCAAATAAAGATACATGAACGTATAATGTTGCTATTTCTATCAGTAGCTAGGACTTGTCTGGAAAACCCCCGTCCTGCCATAAGGAGAACAGAAGGATGAATTTATGAATCTTGTGAGTCAAGCTTTATGTTCTATGACCCTAAATCTACTCCAGAATTTTTGCTATTTTGCTAGGTTTCCTTTGCAGTCATGGTAATTGTAATCCCATGCTTTCTAAGAAGTTTTAGTTTGTGTTGCTTAGCTACTTAGCTTCGCGTGACCAGGCAAAGTACAATCAATATGACCTTCTATAAAAAAATTAGAAACTGGGCGTTTCAACTCCATGAAAAGTGACCTAAGACCATCATTTATCCTTCCTTTCTTTTCTTCTTTAAGACATATTTCTCCTCTCCACGTTTGTGACATTTGGAAAAACAGAGCCAGGTCACTTACACTCACTGTTCTATTTGGTTAGAGGCGGTCTAGCGACTTTTATAGCTTTTTCGTGATTTCAGATGACCTTAGTTCATAAAACTAGGTCACCAATAATCTAGTCTGTAACATTGAAGCTTTTCTGCCAAAAAATACGGGGAACCAGTGATGAATATAAAAACATTATTCACTGACATTAACAGCCTTTTAGATAATTAGCAAAACAGGCATTATTATTACTTTTATCACTATCATTATTTCTAATTATAAATTAACTTGAAATAAAAAGATTTGCAACTGTGATTTAAGCAGGATTGAAAATGAAATGTTCCTACCATTATATAGAATTGAAATCACAGCTTGTTAAAGTTCAATCTTATACTGATGACTATTTTGATGAAATATCAAGCCACTACTTGCACCATGGGGTATTCATCGCATGTTGAAGAGTTGTCGCAATACCCAGTGGGCATGCTTTTTGTAGAGAACATGAAGGCGTGGCTAGTGGCTTTTGGACGCTTTATAACCAATGGAAGCCTCTAGCTATAGTACCAAGAGCCCCAGCTACTACTGGAACACGTTTTCATCTGATTCTCATTCTTCAAAAGGGGCGCAGAATTTCCAAAAAGGGGCGCCAGACTTGCTTCAACTCGTTGAGGGGGACAACTGCCCCTAGTGGCTTCCCTTTTAGTCCGCCACTGCAGCTACCACTGGAACATCTTTGGAGCTTTTACATCCCCATATTAACATTCATATACATTATTAATCCGCACAACATAATATATCCTCTGTTGTCGTATCTAACCCTTCATTCGACTCCATTATTAACATGCTTACCATTTGAGCTGCATGACGTACGTATATAGACAATAACAATAAACACGCCACCTGTAAATGCCTTTTAAAAAGAATTTCTAATGGCATTGTGAAGAATGTTATCAAATGGTTATTACTACATGATATATACACGCAATTCGATTTCAATGTGGCTCTTTAGCACTGAAAGTCAAATCCATTTTACAACGTTTTAATAGCTACTTGAATATATATGAGGATATTGCAGAGTCGAATCGAATAAGCTATAAAGATTATAGCTATATGATAACTAAAGTTTCATGGATAAGGGAATGGGATAAGTGGTAATCGTAGGTTGATATCCCAAGCAAATTATCTAAGGCTCAAAGTTGAAGAGTGTTCTAGAAATTCTCTAAAATCTTGTTCCCACTTAATGTTTCAATACTTAAGTCAATCTCCAGCTGTCTGTTTGTTAGATTCTTAGACGTCTGCTAGCCTGAAAGGTGTTCTAGGGTCTTCTTAAAACTTCTAGATGCTATTATTTTTTTCAATCACACGTTCACTTGCAACTCCCCCACAACTTTCGATTCCGAATAACAGCTTTCTCTAATTTTAGCAACACTTTCGATTGTCGACTCATCTTTTCTTACCTAGAAATAACACTAGTATTTACGGTCTGGGACATCTTTTGTTAAGTGGTTAGAGTAATACAATGATGAAAAGTTCTTCCAATTGTACCCAAACATGATAGTGTTTACGATTGAAATTCTGTCATTGCTTTGTGTTTAAACCTTTTTGGTCACCCGTTGTTATAAGTTGCATTGCCTCATGATTGCATCTTGTAAGCAAAGATATGCATATCTAGTACCGAGTGTTCACATTCGAATAGCGGTTTGACATTTTGATTAAAAGTTAAATACTTTCTTGTCGATTAAGATCAAGTTGTGTTATCAACAACACTCGCTGGAAAATGTCATTGTAAGAAACCACCCACTCAGGCCTTCAATTTCAATGTTGTTTTGGCTATGTTCTGGTAAAACTAATTAGCTAGGGCATCATAGGACAGGCAAACGCCTGCTAGAGAAAAATAAGAGAGCAAGGACGAAGCCACTACTAAAGTAAACGATAGTATTTTGTAAAGAATTTGTAACGATAAAATTTTGTAAAAAAAATTTTTATCATGTGACTAGAACTGTGGAATTTGTCTCCCAGTCTGTTATCTGCTTGCTTTTCAAATTGCATAATCAGTAGGCATTCTTTCCCAAGCTGATTGCAGTTTGCGTTTTTGTTGCAAAATTCAGACTTTCTTTGATGTGAATCTTCTCAGTTCATACCTTTCGTATACATCTTATCTGTAAAGGTTTAGCTAGTTTTTCTGTCTGAAGTTGTGGTTTAAGTGCAAGGACATTGTTATGGTGAAAACATCTTGCAGCAAATCCCATCTTCCCCATTTCCACAACTGGCACATAGGAGAAAAGGGGTCTGATTAGGACAGTTTCCCTTTCTCCTACAATATTACTTCGTTTTTAATTTCCTGCGATAAGATTTAGCATTGTGCATTTCCTTTCGTAAAGCTTGAGTGTCTTATTTAAAACAACTGCAGCCGTAGGTTGAGCGACACGCCTAGAGTCCTGTCCATTTTATTATTTTAAATTTTATTTATTGCCCTTTTTCTTTCGCACTAGTAGTAACTGTTGTCAATGAAATGGAAATTACATTGCACTCTCAAGAAATGTATTCAGAAATATAGTTAGCTGGAAAGTCATTTAGTTTTAATTATCTCTACAACTTTATATGCTTTATCTATGCTGCAAAAAATATTTGTTGATAATTGATCCCTTTTGTTCTAGAATCCTAGCCTGATGAATTGATGCCCCTTTTCTACCCCAAAAGAAGCCCAGCCTCCCCCTGCGTTTCTTTCATGGAAAAAAGGGACGTCGCTTTGAAACTGCAGATTTTGGTATGCTTTGACAAATCCAATTACATCTATCAAATCTCATAGAAAATACTGATGCAACTCAAATCTAATAAACGGCAGAAAGGCGTCGCTAGATTTGCCAACGTTTTCTAGTGGGAAGACAAAAAGGCAATTTTATTCAAATGCGTTAATTCATTTAGCGAATTAGCATTTTTGTTGTATTAGTAATACCGAGAGGGATTACAATAATGGCTTCAGGCTAGTGGAAAAGGAGATTATTCATAAACTACACCCTGCAAATAGGAAATCATTTCAATGCAAACAACACGAAAAAGGTAAGGCTAGAGTCCTGTATATTGAATAGAATCGAGTAAGAAACAAGGCCCTTGTCTTTCCGCGGCTATTCTGCCTAAATTGTTTTTGGGGTAATTCCTAGGGGGCAGTTCTATTTCAACAAAGGGGTAAAGCCCGCGCAGCGGGGCTTTTGGGGGCTAGTTTAATATAAGTACGTAATTGTAGAATGGCTCCTTTTGTCTGAATGTAATAAAAGTGAGCTTGATGAATGGTACCTGTCGTTGCAAAAAGGCACCTTAGGTAAAATGGGCGCATGGTATGGTATATTAGAAAGAGAGGTGGTAAATACATATTGCACAGGGGTTGCTCTGGCTGAGCATGAACTAGGAAGGGCCTATAGCCCCGTTTACACGATATCGGTTTCACTTCATAATTTGATTCGTTTCATACCAGATAGGTCATCTGTTTACACGACGAAGACTCAATCCGGTATGGTTCCGCTACGAAAGTGGTATGAAACCAATCCGATGCGTAAAGGATTGGGTAACGTGCTCTTGTAAACGTTCGAATCCGATATGAACTTGCTCCACAACCTCAGCTACAAACATTGTGGCCCCAGGTTTGGAGCGTTTTTCATGCTGATACAGTGACAGTTTTCATTACAGCGGTGATTGGTCTTGCACACATTTTTCAGATAAGTAGCCACCTCAAAGATTCAAGATAATGTTCATCTCTAAGGAGATGAAGGCTGGAAATATGCTTTCCTTGTCAACGACGAACGTCAAATTAAGAAGGAAAGGTCTGAATATGATAACAACATTAAGATATTGGGTGAAACCTGAAAAATCATTGCTCATATGAGCGCGACTCAAATTCCAACGCAGAGGCATCGAAACAAATATCTGCACCCGCAGTGCGGAGTAACTACTGTCGTGTAAACAGGAGCCCTGTCTGGTATGAAACCAATCCGATACGGTGCAGTGAATCCGATATAAAGTGAATCCGGTATCGTGTAAACGCAGCCTATGTGAGTAGCATTGTAATGTCAATGAGCTATATATAGCTCGCGTGGCCAAAAGCTTGGAGTGGCCACCCTTTTTCACTCTCAGCTTCAGAACTCTGTATTAGATGGAGCCTAAATTTAAATTAGTTAAGGGCTGAATTGAAGATGCAAAAACAATCATTGTGAACGCCAAGCATTATAAAGGCCGGTGAAATGGCCTGCCAAGAGCAGTTTTCAAATAAGGAGTTGAAAGGTATTTCGTAATTTCTTTGTTGCATGTTATACAGAAAAAATTAATTAAAGCAACAAAGGCAGACAATTTCATTGCATTTAATGTTTAAGGAACTCTCAAAGGATTGACGTCAATGGTTTTAGTGAAAAAATGAGACTGTGTTGCCGCTTCTCTAAGCCTTGTTAGGGTTTTTACATTAATGTTCATTCCCTTATGAATAAATGTTTAATGCACGTTACTTTCTGATATGAATCATCGCCTCGAACTGATCAAGAGATTTGTCACAACAACCTGAGACCGAGGTTGTAATCCTGTCTGGTGAGAGACTAAAAGGAACAACCGCTAGTCTGCAGTCTTGTAGGGTAAGGGTAAGGTTTGTAAGTTAAGTGAAGGGAGCAGACATGTTTCTGGCCACACCCTAGCGACGCACTTCTAGACTTCACTAAGAAACAGAGATATATGCAGAAATGTTGCAGTCCTCTTAACAGTGGGTGAAAGTAGCCTTGTATAAGTATAATTGACAGTGGGTAAAGTATAATTGACTGAATTTCGTGTGATTCAACAACCTGTGTAATCAACAAGCTGATTAGTTTGGAAAGGGTAGAATAACTATATCCTAAATTTACCCCAAGCGTCACCCAAAAACGTTTGCATTGCTTTAAACCAAGATTTCCTTCTCTTGCAAAGGATGGTTATTTCTATGATTCATTCTTTTTTCATTTTCTATATCAAAGTAGCTGAAGGATTGAAAATTTACATTGGGTATTAATGCGCGATAATTTGGTTCTCCACCTTGATGTCTGTCTGGTCATGATAGTAACACCTTTTGCAGTAATGAGTGAAACGAGTCGCCTTTATGGGAAATTGAAACTATGGCGAGTTAGCAAGTTGTCATACGCAAAATTCAATTATAAAAATAAATTGGCTTGACAAGTTTTTGACGATTGGCCAACGCTCAAGTCGGTTTACTCTTACAATGTAATGCCTTTGTTGTAAGCCTAATAAAACCCACTCAGTTTGTTGTAAGCCGAATGAACCTTACTCAGATATAATTAGATTAAGATTAGGCAATTAAGCAGTCGGGGCGAAGCTTTCAGAAATAATTCAATACATATGAGTAATGATTGCCATGTTTGACAAACGATATTAAGCTAAAAATTTGATACAAAATTCATGTTCTGTTTGGGCATGATAAGAATGTAGAGAGACCGCTATTTTAATTATCAGGTGTTTTTAAAAAGCTATAGCTTCCGGGGGCTTCGCCCCCTGCTCCCCCGTAAGGGCGTTGCCCCTTAACCCCAGGCCCCTCCCCGCATGCCCACTTCTGCAACTAACGCCACGCCACTGGTGGCTACTTATCTGAAAAATGTGTGCAAGACCAATCACCGCTGTAATGAAAACTGTCACTGTATCAGCATGAAAAACGCTCCAAACCTGGGGCCACAATGTTTGTAACTAAGGTTGTGGAGCAAGTTCATATCGGATTCGAACGTTTACAAGAGCACGTTACCCAATCCTTTACGTATATGATTGGTTTCATACCACTTTCGTAGCGAAGCCATACCGGATTGAGTCTTCGTCGTGTAAACAGATGACCTATCTGGTATGAAATCTGATACGAAGAGAATCCGGTATCGTGTAAATGGGGCTTATAGATCCCCCTTTTATTGATCTGATTATATCAAATGACAGCGAAGTCGTGCTACCGAAGATTTCGTGACCCAGGTTGCCGCTCTCTGAAAGGTTGAACTGAGGTGTGATATTTACAGGTAGTTCCAAATACAGCCCATTTCCTGAGGACACCTGTCTATAGAGGAAATTGAGAAATTTTCACGCGAATGGGTAGAGAATTTGTGCCTGAGAAATGAAAAATCTTCAGGTCCTTTTTTGAAGCTAGAATAAAAAAACACAAAAAAATGCAAAAATGTAAAGACATTAACAAAAAATCGATAATGTTTCCAGAAAATTTGAGCCTTTCAGTAAAAAAGGTGTTTAGGATAAAAACTACAAGAATTTCAGGGAATATACTGTGCTGTAACCCTGAGAATGTTTCTTAGCTTAGGCATCATCTTCCGAGAAATTTTTGCCAGGATTTTGTCCATCAAACTATATTACTGATTTTAAGTACTTGACATGGTATCGCACATCAATCTCTCTGTAGTTTTCATTGGAGCCTGCAGCCCCCTCCCCCCTAACATATTCTTACAGTCTTTCTAATTACTTATTTGTTAACATAAGAAAGAATGGATTTAGCGAAGAGATTAATGAAAACAACCACCATTTGAAAACACTTTAAATGCGAAGAAGATCTGTAAAGATTTGTGCATTTCTTGCAATTGTTGATTCATTGTAATTTAATTTAATCCCGACGATAGATTGTGAAATTTGCGGTGTATTGCGAAAGGCAAGGCCACTCATTTTAAAGGCCTGAATGACCGATAACAATGCGCCGCCGTAAATTCAATTCCAACTTCCTACTATAGCCCGCAGCGCTAGGGAATAATCGCCCGTCGTTTACACTTCTCGGCTGTTGTTGACAGAATCTGTTGTTTACCCGGCATTGAGAACGTGACCTCTCGCACACTCGACGAATCAAGTAGAGCTTTCAGAATAGTTTTTGGCCGGTAGTTTTATTGGGGCATTTTGAGACAATTTCATCCAAAAATCGTAAAACTAAATATTTCACTTTGAGAGATTCGAGTGGTTAGAAAAAACTTTTGTGGCAGTAACAAGTCGAATTACGGAAAACGCACTGAATTGTAGTGACTTTATTTCATGAACGTTGTTTGATTAGGAGGTAAGATGTTATGATTTCATTTATCTTTTTAAACTCATTTTTATGGATAGGGAAAATAAGAGTGAAAACACAATTGCATTTGTGGCCAAGATAAGAATGTTACTTTTCAGCACTTAGAATCATCGCTTGCCAAACCTGATTATTGACAAAATTATCTGTAGCTTATTCCTACATGTAGTGTAGCATATTTCCGCATATTTCAGTTTCAACTTTATCATTGCCAGCACATGAACTTTCATCTGAGTCCTGAAGTGCTGAAACTCTTACAAAAACCTCAGTACAAAGTTTCTTGTAAAGGAATTTATTTCAAATCCTACAATCGAACCTCACTCTGTTTGGATTTCCGAAACCCTAGTCCGTACGATGTTTATCAAATTTCTAATTTCCAAGACAGTTTTCTGATTTGCCGAGGTTGCATTTTGTATTGTAGTCATGTCAACACAGGGTGCGCCCCTTTGATCCACACGACACCGAATGAACTCATGGTTGCAACTGAGCGTGATTCATCAGTGACTGTTTGTCTAGATGTTTTGTCATACACGTGAAGGAGTTTTCGCCCCGAATGATTGGCAGGGAACTTTCGTTAGAAAAACATTGTAAATCTAACTCCCATTTAGAAAGTTATTATGACCTACAAGATTAATTTGACCCACAACATTAAGGAACATGATAAAGTAAGACTTTGGATAAATGGAAAGGGCTGCTAGTGCATCAGAGGTTCAAGGTCCACTGTTATAAGCGTCGTATGCTTTGAATTATTTCTAAACCATGAGTTTAACCCATTTGATATCATACATTGAGATAACAATTCAATCTCATTTAATAGCCGGGAGCTTTGTCCCATTATAGCCGGAAATTAAAAATTATGGCATGGAAAGTGCGGTAATGTGAAGTATAAAACTAAAAAGAGAGCTTGTACTGTAGTATTGGATTGTCTAAAAAGTAACATTTGTTAGCCGTTAAAAAAGTATTTTGTGACAAAGGACCAGAAGTATGAAACACGAAACATCCTTAATTCATTGAAGTTGCCAAAAATGAAGCTTGAGACTGTACGCAAGGGTTTTTTCTTGCTGCTAAAGCTTCAAGACATTTAACTCACTAAACCCGAAGTTATGAGCATAAAATCAGGAAATCGTTAGAAGAGCATTGCAAGTAGGCATAAACTATATTTTCAATGACTTCACGGCAAGATTTTATTTTTCTTTTGACTTTAGGGACAGGACCCTAGGGATAACAGTGCATTTCTGCGCTGATAGGTTATTTTGATTTATTATTATTCTTACCATTATTGTTTTTATTATAAGTAATATCAAGCTGAAATGAAAGAACACTTATCTTTATCTTGTATGACAGTATAACTTGTACAAGGGAAGTATTTCTACCTTGTACTTTATGTTTTAATTGCGGTCAATCACAGAATTTTTTTATGATAAGTCCCGACCAAAAGCATCCAACGTTGTACAACATATGGCAATAAGCTCTACGAGAACAGCTTTCATTTATTTCGTACTGTCACTTGGCTGTCGAAGAGGAACAATAGAAATATTGGTCACTAATTATCAAGTGTAGACTTTCCCAGCTTAGGCCACGAGTTAAGGACTCATTTGCGGATTAAGCAATTTGAATATTTTTAAAGAGTTGATTGCCGGTGAGATTACTCACTTCGCAAGTTTGAGATTACGAAAGGCTGTCTATTGTGACGTCATAACACATCCGCAAGGCCCATGACATACATGATTCAACTTGTCCCTACATAAGAGGCCAATCTTCAAGAGTACACACGTTGATTCGGGTGGACAGAATTTAGGCACCTTTGGCCCTTGGCTCGGTGCTTCCATGTCACAGCAGCTTCCGGGAAAAGGTAACCACGGTACCATTTTTATACAATCAAAGTTGATTTTCTTTAAATTGTTGTGTAAAGTGAAGCTTCGGAACAGAAAAGTTACGATATGCTCAAAATGTTCAGGTTGAAGAAGTCACCTGTCAAAATCGCCGGCCTAAAGTAATGGATAACTACTTCGATGTTTACAAACTTTCCTGCTAACGTTCCTTCACATTGCGATTAAAGCCTTTCCGTTATCGGTAGACTGTCAGCGTGAAGCTTTATGTGGTTCCCGGGGCATCCTTCTATGACTTTTCTTGGTCAATTAAGAAAAGGTAACTCCCACTTCCCGCATTTTACAATAGCAGCTCTCGCGAAAGATCGCAGTTTTCACTAGCAACAACTACTAGCTATGTCACCGCTCTTACTTGAAAATACTCTAACTGGGTCAACGCATTCCCTGACACGGGAAAAAATGCAGGGCAGTCTTTGTCAATGCTTTGAGAGGATAGTTCCACTCAACCGAGCGATGAGAAGGTTTTTCCGAAAGATGTCAACGATCTGGTTTTACTTTACTCTAGTTCTGTGGGCGACATGGTACTTGTTTGTGTCTATTTTAGTAGCATTAAATATATTCACAAGTGAGTTACGCCGTAGCCTGGGTTGGTTTTAAATTCACGGCTCATAAGCTTCTTTGAAAAACAACTTCACCCAAAGGCTGTTGAAATTGCGATATCGGAAGGCAGACAGCCCTTTCAGCATTCAAAATTAAATTTCATGGTCATTGTTGTTGGAATTTTAATGCAGTCGCCAAATTTATGTTATCAATATTTGTTCACACAAGGTGTTGTTGCAATACTGAAAAATTAAAGAATAATCAGTCTAGAGAAACTGCTCACAAATGGGGAAATTTTTGCGTATTTAAAGACCTTTGTAGACCAATTATGTTACGCCTTTATACCCTAACTTGCATCTTCAGCGCTGACCATGTGGAGGACTGAATACTAACCGACAGCTTAATCTTTTTACAAAAGAGTGTGTAGTTTTGTGTCAAACAACAGTTTTGTTTCAAAATATTTATGAATGCAATTCTACGGAATTATCTTGTCAAACTTTATGATTTTTTGCAGCATCTTCATTTGTTGAATTTTAATGAAAATAAGTCTTTTACAATCATTTTGTTGGTTTGATGCAAGAATATCCTTAAAGCCGTTGTCACAGATAGCACCAAACTTAAAATACTTCTTTATGATAAGCATCTGTTCATCTATATGTCATATCTACAGAGTCAATAAAAAGTTATTTTCATTTCCTTCTAGTTACGTTGTCAAAAATGGGCTCAGTTGGTAAAAGGGAGAAGGAAGCTTTATTTACGATTAGAAACTTTGTTAATCAAAATGGCAAAGCAGTTGTGAATGGAGGTTTTAATTATCACACCCTTGATGAAACAGATGGTAAGATAAAGGTGTCAAATGGGCCAAGTTTGCAAAATGGTGGAGTACCAGTTCAAAATGGTGGACACAGAATACCGAATGGTGATGCTAAGATCCAGAATGGTGGACTGTTTACAAGTGTCGAAAATTCTCAAAAATTGACTGATGCAAAAAAACACGAACATGATTCTGTAGAATTAGACTTTAGCACTTCAAGCCTTGTTCAAAGCGGTGGCAGTGAAGCTGTGGTAGAATGTACAAAGAACAGATCGTGAGTTTCATTATTAATAAATGGCCTTCTGTTAAATCATTTTGCCCTAAGAAACTAGAAAAAATTTGCTGTAATGCCACCAAAAATATGTATAGCAATATACCCTCTGGGGAAAATTTCCTAGTTAAAATTTCAAGCTCTCTATAAGAAGACCTTTAACCTGAACCGCCTGGTTTATACAATGAAATAGAGCTTTGCAAGATAATACCTGTCTATATTTAAGTTAACATTGAACTGTGATTGTCCCAGAACAGATTATATGTATCAAAAAGTTTGGAATTTGTACAAACATTCCACTATGAATATATTATATATTAATGTGTTTTATGCTGCACATTCTTGGTAATTTTTTTGGTGAATCTTTTTGGCTGAAATCCAGTCTTGTTTTCTTTTTCAGAACGCTGCTAAAAACTATTATCTGTGGTCAGATATTGTCATTAACATTATGTGGTGTTGGAACCACTTCTGCTGCCCTTGCAAAATGGTATGATGTTAGGGTGCCTGGATTTCAAGCATTCTTAACATACACAACCTTGGCATTAACAGTTGGTACAAAACTTGCTTTCGATTCTAAAAAGTTCAAGGAAATACTGAAGGAAAGAGGGTGGAAGTACCTTATTCTTGGACTTGCTGATGTTGAAGCTAATTATCTGCTTGTCAAAGCCTACACATTCACCACTTTGACAAGTGCTCAGGTATTTAATTAATTATTTCAGTTTTTGATACTAGTTGTTAAAACTTCTGGAGTTGTGATTTTGTGGTAAAAAAGATCCACTTGCTTTGCAATCATATATAGTTGAGTTTCTTTATACTTCACATCTCATTTGTTTTTAGTTGTATCAGCATTTGCGTTCTTCAAGAATTAGTGAGATATGTCCTTCACGATATGTTTCTTCTGAACACATTATGTTTTTGTCAATGTACTCTACTTTTTTTTGAAATACCGATTCATAGAAAAATCTGTTACAAAGGCATTTTTCAAAGCCTTTCACTTGAATACACAGTAAATTTCGCAGTGACTTTGTGCAACTGAATTGTCCTAAACTCTGTCTTTTCCACGGAGATACTTACATCTTTTTCGATATCGCGTGACATTGTTTTTTGGCGTTATACCCCATAACGGATGTACTGGTTGCCTGTTTGTATCCAGTGGGAATTTCCTGTCGTTTGTCGCGCTAATTAATTAATCACAGCTCCCTTTTTGTGTGTGGTCTTCCATAGCAACGGAATGGTGTATTGATAACCACCCTCTTCAAGTTTACTAATAATGGCAAGGCTGTCTTGAATTCATTGTCTACACGATCTAATAGTTTCAGCCATTTGGATTACCAGAGAAACTTTTCACACAGGGCTTTCCCAAATTTGTGAACGAGGAATTTTTCGCGAGGGGGACTATTTCAAAGAAAATTCATTATATACTGGAGAATTCTGGAGGGGGGGGGGGGGTGTTTAATGCCAGGGCACTTGGACAGGGGTGTCCTTTTTAAACACTCTATAGTCAAAGTAATGAAAACATTTGAAGCTCCTCGAATTAAAGCAATCCACGCATTGTTACAGTAGGAATGGTTTAACTGTAGTCAGCTGTGGAGGTTATGAGATAACGAAAACTTTGAAGACGTTAGGCAGAATATGTGTTTAGAAAAACAGTCGTGACTTTCTTTGAACAAATCTGTGATTATTTTCAGGGAAAGTTATTAACACGATTCCCGACATTCTCTAATATTTAAAGTCAATATATATTTTGCTAAAACCTTTCACATACATCCAAATACAACTCTCAAGCGAAGCAAGCAAGACATCAATTGTGGTTATTCTTTTTAGCTCTGCGACAGCTTCACTATACCGACGGTGCTAATTTTGTCCTGCCTGATCTTGCGCGTGAGGTACAAGCCATCACATTACATAGGGGTTGTTCTATGTGTGGCTGGCGCTGTCTGTCTCATTTTCATAGACACAAGGGACAAGCAACAGAACGGTAAGATATCTGCACCTTCTGGCATTTGTCTTTTCAATATGCTGTCACATTGAACTTTACGGAGATACGCCCAGCTCCTTTTTTGACTGTTCAACACCTAATGTTCTAAAAATCTGAAATCTGTTGGCTTTTGCAATATTTTATTTTCTACCTTTCATTGAGATATGCCCTGGGGGTAGGGCTTTCAGAGGAGGCATTAGTCACACCAATTTTTAGTGACGGGTGTCAAGTATGTCGGATGTCCTCCATGCGTGTGTTTATGATACTGTAAAGATTATTCAGTAAAGCAAGGCTTTGACTACTGCGCAAAACTGCCACTGTTTTATTATGCTTATACTCATAGTCCATTTCGATTGTGGGTTTGATTTCGTCATGGAGCAAGGCAGCCTAGTTTCGGTTGCAGCAATCTATGTGAAATGAACTGATGTGAACTTCAAATGGATTTCTAAAGCTGATTTTTATTGAAAATTTGGATACACAAGCTTAAAAATTTAGATTTTTTAAAAAAAATTTACTGATAAAGTAACCACAAAAAGGGACCAAATGTTATCTTAGTAGATCTTTTTCATTCCTATTAAATGCAGCATACCCTTTGTTTGGTGTTGCATTTCAATGTCTTCTGCCAGAAAGTGTGAAGGTATATAAGACAGCCGACAAGAGAACGCTTAAGTTTTATTTTTGTCAATATTATTCTTTGAAATTTATTTGTGTTCTCTAACACTTTGCAGCCAAAAATGAATTACTCGGTGACTTTTTGTCCTTGGCCGGTGCTTTCCTGTACGGTTGCTCGAATGTGGCGCAGGAATTCATCGTCAGAAGCTTTTCCAAGACAGAATTCCTGGGGATGATCGGGATCATTTGCGCAATTATATCTGGTATTCAAACGTAAGTGTCCAGAGCCTCAGTATCTGTATCTGATCTGTCAGTGCACGCAACACCACTGTTGCAAGCCTCATTTCAAATCAGGATAGTAGCGGAATAATCAAAACGAGGTTGCGAGGGTATTGTACTTCAAACTCTAACTTGGTATGCTGCCCCGGCCTGACTCTCTGTATATTGAACTGCATTGGTGCATCCTGTCACTGTTTCATAAGGGGCGTTGACTCCACTGATCTCATTACTTCATTTAATAGACGTTTTGTTGATCAAACATACAGAATGTCACTTTTGCCTGCAAGTATGATATCTTTGTATGTGTTGTAATAGCACGTGGTGAAGATTGTAATCTTGATGCCTCTTATGTGAGTGTGATTGCAAAATTTTATCCCGCTGTAATATTTCGAATCAAAATCTGTCCACGTGGAGCTTCTGTCCGCAGGCCATTGGAATGTTGCACTGCGTGTTGTCGTAGAAATTGCACCCTAGTGCCGTAGCAGCAACGTATTCCTAAGAGAGTGCTTTTTGAAATTTAACCACAACAACAGTGATAATGCCTCTAGTTACTGCGAATAGGTTGTGTAGAATCAAAGAGAGCTCACCGAAGCGATTTAGCATTGACCTGGTTTACACCTAGGTCTTCGTAACGACAACTAGGCCTTATGGTATATGTTTTCATGCTCCCCTCTCTGTGCCAGCAGGACTCGAAAGTATTCGATTTCAATGGAATGCTCTGCATATAACTAGTTTAAGACAAGGCTTCGTAATTGTTTGAGAAGTAGATTGTAATGTATTCCTTTACAGTTTTGTAATGAAGATTTCTTTGTTACTTTTTCAGGATAGCAGTTGAAAGAGATGTTATTTACAACATAGATTGGAATTGGCATGTCAGTAAGTAGATAATTATTTGGCTTTTTGGCTTCTTTACAACAACTAAACAACCATCCCCCTCCCCTTCGCGCTGGGCATATTTTCTAATGACTGTGATATTGCGATTCATGCATCATAGCAGAGTGTTGTCTCAGACTTAGGAGGAAATGGAATACATGATTGTGTTTGATGTTTATAGACCAATTTGCTTCGGTATGAATGCAAAAAGGATTGTTAAATTTTGTATTGGATAAGCTCTTTTTGAGGTCTACATGCGTGTGTGCGTTTCTGAATAGACAAAAATACATTAAATTCTATAAGAATCGGCCTCTTAGAAGCACGTAAACCAAAAGAATCTTGGCGCGAAAAATCTATTCAATCAGTCAATCCGATTATAATAATGTAACGTTATGTGATGATACAAATTTAATGCGATTTTATACATTTTGAGTGCAATTATGTCTCGAGTATGCTTGAGTGCTTTACAGCTTCTTGACGATCACTTGTTTACTTGGTTCACCAAATTTTCAGTTCAAGAGTGATTCTTTCCACGTGGAGTAGAATCCCCATTGCGTGCGAGTACAGTAAATCCGCGCATATAAGAGCCTACAAAAATAAGGACCTAGAGGCTGTTTTTCCTACATTATGCACCTTGTAATTAAGACCTGTTTTCGTATGATAAGATTTAATTGGTTCTTATTCCATGGGTGAAAAATTAGAGACTGAATTTTGGAGAAAAATTGAATGCATCTCTTCATGATGAATCCAAAAATTCTAACTAAACAGAAAGAGGACCTTCACACCTTGAAGTTAACCCAATTACCATTCCAATGCGAACCCATTTCAGTTTGAACCTCAAAAAGCAGGTTCTTATATGCGGGGATTTACTGTAACGCAATACGAATGAATGATTCTTTATTGCTTGTGAGCACTGGTAACAAGATGTGTTATGTTCTCAACCCAGAGCTGTTTAATGCCATTTTCCACGCAGAGCTGATTTGTAATGCCTATCTTGTTTATCGGTAACCTATTTGTGATATATGGCCTCTTTAATTTCAGTCCTACTGATTGCAAGCTTTGTAGTGTGCCAGTACATGTATTACACGCTGATGCCATGGGTAATTACTTTGAGCAGCGCTACGGTGGTGAACCTGTCCTTGCTCACGTCTGATCTTTACACACTCATGTTCGGATTGTTCCTCTTCGGGTACAAGGTAAATGTTTTCTTGTGTCGGCTCATTTCAATAATAAATCAAAGAAATGTCACATGTATTTTTATTGTCTTGAAGAAGGCAGAAAAGTTAATTCAAAGGTATTTTAATAGAAGGCAGAATATAAAGTTATACCTGTTCTTAATAAACTTTTTTTACCTTTATATATATTCTTAAAAAATATAACGGCATGATCATTGGAGTTCGAAAAGATGATATATGAAATAAAATTCACGTATATGCATAATAATGTAAGCACTTTAACATTTCGTCCTCATTTGAGCCAGTGACTGGTTCGTTTGGTGGACCTCTTATGGCATCATCCAACTGTTTATTTGTGTTTTGGTCAGCTGTACTTGATTGCATTACACTTCCTAAAAACTTGATCTTCAGTCAGCATCACCTAATATTTTGATCATCACTACCTTTGACAGTCACCACAGATTAGGCTACTTCAGGCTAACAGAACATGTTACTTGTTGTATTTCAGTTCTCTTATCTATACTTCGTCGCGTTCGGTGGTATATTCACTGGATTGATCATCTACAACTGGAAGCCAACCCCCGTCAGCCCAAGGAGGACAAGGAAGGCGAAAGAAGACATAAAAGATCTTGAAACAGATACAAACCTTGGTTTGTCAGAGAAAAAGAAGCTTTGCGAAAATGAAGAGAAAGTCGGAGTATATGCTTTTACAAAATACACTGATGGCAGTGCAAATGGTTTAATCAGTACTCAGGTTTGATGATGCTTAATTTTCTTTCATTCTTAAGTTTTTTTAGCTTGAAAAATTATGCTTGAAGGTATGTTATTAGCCGCTTAACTTCAGTCTTCGCCGTTTAGAAATTATTCGATTTATAGAAATCGCGATTTTCATCCTCCTGTGACACTCAGGAGCAGATGTGATTCGATCTGTAGTCTTTGTTCCGAAATAAGGTACAAAGAGACAAGCTAGCTTTGTAGAAAATACAGAGATCATAAGAACGTTGACTGCCCTGGCCAATCCTCGCTATTTTGGCCCTTTGCCATTCGTTGATAGACAGTCACAAGCAGATGACCCTTGCCAGACCACATATGTAGGTAGTCAAGCCTAATCGATCGGTCCATTCTTTATCTACTGGTGACGCATCAGTATCCCCCCGTCTTCCGTCGCCGTGAATTACTTAAATGTAGAGAATTAATAGATGGGATTTGTAAGAATAATTAAAAGGGGAACCTCAGTTATTTCTCGGGGTTAATTATCCGAAGCTGCGAAATATCAATTTGATCAGCAACAACGAATGAGTATGTGAAACAACTATATGCGTTAATCATATTTATTTTTGTCATGAATTACCTGTGCCAATTTTTATTTAAAGCAATACAAAGGCGTCACCAAATTGTCAACATTGAATGCGACTGTTGAAATAATAGATTTGTTAAAAGACAGACGTGATAGGACATCATGTTGTGATACAACTATCACCAGATATTTGTCAGGCTCAAAGATTTTCTTGGCCTAAAGGCGAAGGGATTAAGACACGGTCATCTTTCCAGCACAAACGAACGAAGAGGTCGTCTTATGTTATGAAGGCTTGTTGATTTTCTGTGATAGAGCAACAACAACAACAGTTTCACGTGCAGCAAGCGTCAACAAAAGTCGCACAATGATGCTTTTTGGTTCGGCCTAGCTTGATTTCTAGAAAACGTCTTGCAGAACATGTGTGATCAGGCAGGGCCTAGGTTACGATGCGGGACATTTCTGCAACCCAGCTCTAGATTATCATCGCTCAAAATTCATTTCTTTTCAGTATTGAAATCAATAATTTTTTTACTACCAAATAACATCACGACCACAGGATTCACGTCCAATCCTTATTTATATAATCTTCATTTTGTCACGGGTAATTAAATTTCGTTCTGCCATTATATTTTTGGCGTCGTCGCTATTTGTTGTTAATGTTATGGACACACTTGCATTACATACATCACAATTATTACCTTTATTTAATATTTCACGCAGGATTCATCGAGCATTGTTAGCTTTTTTTCATTTCATTCACCGTATTATTTCATCGGCTATGTGCCACTGTCACAAGGAGTGAGAATTTAAATTCCTTTACGTCCTGAGTTAACACCCCGTCTTAGGGCGAGACGAAGCTGCTTTCCTTATTTCATTAATGTGTATAATCTTTTCCCGTTATCATGTGTATTTAGAACCATTTACCGCGCCCTCTTAGATCATATAGTCTAGGATTTGTTAACGGGAGGGGTAAGACCGTTAAGTATCATATTGCCATGACGTTGATGCTGAACTTTTCGGGGGGTTATTCACGTTGACCCTTCTGAATAATTTCATAAGGATCTCATCATTTAAGGCCCTCAGAGAGGCGACACTGTATTAGCAATAGCATTTTTCTAACAATCATATGCCCAGTTGTATCCCTAAACATCACCCGTCAGTCATCATATGACGTCACCTTGGTGCGTATCCAGTGAGCTGCAACTGCAACAACAATTGAAAAGAATATCTTTTTGTGGTTATAAATGTATTCCTCGATAATATTTCCTTTAGACTCTCTGGCCCATAGCCGTTTTAGAATTATTTAAGTATGTACTAGGAGACGCTATGCTTATTCGTTTGATACCATACACTATTCTCATCGCATTTTTGTAGTGCATTGACATTTCACGTATTTACCTTTGGCTTAGGTTACGTTTTATCATAATTTTACATCGCATGCACTGTTTGTTATGTTTGTATTGCACATTGGACTTGCTTGTATAATTTTTCTATTCAAATTTGCCGCTTTGCATGATTTAGCCTGATTATTTGTAATTCTCCAGCTTCTGAATTTGCTTGTAAATTTTTTGCTTTTGAAAATGTAGAATATAGATTAATTTTGGTAGACACGACGTCGTTCAATGACGTGTATTCGAATTCATTACAGAATTCAAGCTAGTAATTTGAAATTGTTTCTAGGCCTTTTTTCCTCAATTAGATTTTTTATCGCCCAATTATCTTAACGCCCTTCCCAGAGGCTTTAAACCCCTTTTATCACCAGCCCATTTTTTTATTACTGACAATTTCGTTTTTTGAAACGAATATTTAGTAAAAATTGTTTCATCTCATTTCTTCTAACCCTTGATGTTTTTTGGGCGATTTTGTAGAAAGCTCTTTTGTATTATTCTTGCCCCCTTTTGGAACAACTGCTAGTCGAATATTGCATTTGTTTGTTCGAAACGCTTTTGTTTTCGAACTTAGTAAGGGTATGTTCTTTGATTTAAGCGCTGCTTGTATTGTCCCGTACATTTTTGCAACATTTTAATTGTCTCATTCGTGTCGTTCCTTTTGTTTGTCGTCGTAATTCTATTCACATTGTATTTAATTAAGTATTCGCAAACTGAACTTGAATCGAATTTTCTTAATTTTATGCCCTTGAAAGATCTCACTCCAGATCTTGGTACTTATTCATAAAGCATTGCCTAGTTTTTGACTAGGGCCTTTTGTAGGGCATCAATAAAACAGACAGGCTTGCAAAACATTCGCTTAGCTTTTCCAGGCTTTTCTTGTAAATGATTACGAATTATAATACGAATCTTGAAATACGAATTGTAACTGAAAATCCAACATAATACTCTGAAGTTGAAATTTCTGCCTTTTTCTGCGTGTGGTTTCTCTGTCTCTCGTTTTTGTTGCATCCGCAGATGGTCTGATGCAGTTGCATCTGTGTACACCTAATGGGATTTTCCCCATTGCTGATGTGCAGACAGTCTCAAAATGTCGTAGATGAAAGTACGACCAAGAATAGTATCAAACACTGTTGACAGTTGGTAGTTCTTGCTGTTTTATATGCAGTACCTTTGCGAGATATGCCATTTACGTTTAAAGGTATCGAATTATAAGATGTGTCGTTAACATCTCCAAACAAAAGCAGTGCATAGTGCAAAGAAAAGATTTTGCTCTTTTGCATTAAATTTTGAACCCTAAATTTGTAAGTTTGTATTGGCGATATTGGCTTCCTTTTTACTGAAATCTAGTTTTCCTATCACGCACGATTTTCCTTCATATTGTCATGCTATTAGTGTGTTAGTCTTTTCCGTGCCCTAAACAAACCAAACCAGATTTTAAACAAGTGTTTACAAGATAGGCGTCCTTGAACTGCAGTACTAAAGAAATGGAAAGTCTCTACTATTTCTTAGTAGTATCAAACATCATAATGAGTTTGTTCTGCTTTGTTTAACATTCTTTATCTTTTACCATATATCCATCATAGCTAATAACAACTTGAGGTGTTGATGTGAAATCAGAGTGAATAGAGTAGCGCGTTCACAAAATCTACCAGGAAATAGGTGGGATTTCAACATTCAAAGGGAACATTGTTATCCAGGTGTCGATCATATCTGAATCAATTTTATTTTTTCAGAAACTATAACAAATGTACCTTATTCAGTTTTCTTTTTATGTTGAACTGATCTAAAACATGCAGCTGCAGACTACGTTGTCATTTTTTAGTTTGAGTGACTTTGATTCTGTGTCATCGATTTTTTGGCCAAAAGTAAGTGTATCGGGCCACCGGTCTCTCTCGAATCAAACGAATAATCTTGAACGAAGATTATTTAGCTGTCAAAATAAAGACAAATGAAGTAAAAAATTAATGCAGGGCGATGTTTGTTGAAAGGGGAACACTCTTCACACACCCCTGTTCTCCATACAATCATACAATGTAATATACATTTGGCAGCTGCGCTTTTCCTGCAGCCTCTGTTTCACATAACGACTGGCCGATTGCAGTCTCCCTTCCGTGAATGGGCAAAATACAAAAGAAGCTGCAATGAATTTCAGCATGCAATAGTATTGCGTTGAATTTTGCAGGTATAGTTGAGTAAATCTTCTTTACGTCCTACGGAGTTGTTTCTTGAAATATTTTCTGAAGTATTGATAATTTTAAATCCGTAGGTATGCATAAGCTCAAAGAATGTTTTTGGGAATTTTCTAGTGTACAACCAAAAGTGCAAATCTTCCCTGGTACAAGATAATATTCAAGATAATGAAATGCAAGATGAAAGATAATTTCGACATTTCTATTATTCGGTGATTTTTGGTTTATGATTATTTACAGACGTTTGATCTGATCTTGTCAAGCTACAGCTAGTTAGGGACATCCTTTCAAGATCTGTACTTGGAAATACCAAGAGAGGAGTTTTAGAAAAAAAATTGTTGATGTGTTATTTCTGCTTAATTGTATGTTTCTTCACACCTTAAGCATCTGATTAAAGCACTGAATCTCTAATCCCTCTTCTTTAGTTTCTATTGAATTAAATAATATGTAGGTATCAAAAATAAATTTCAATTATTCATGAATGCTTTTGAAACATGGGTGATTGGAAATGTTTGCCCATTAGATCTGCCCCAGTATGTCTTATTTTCATTGGTTCTGCTTATATTGTGAAATGAAATCATAAGCCTTCTGGGAAATGATAATATTTTCTGGTTGCAATATCTTGCCTTGAATCATGAAAGCTCATGTACACCATCCAAATTGTTATTGATGTGTTAAATGCTCACATGAGACGAAAAACTGACCTCTATCTATCTCTGTCTATCAGAATAATCAAAGCCCATTTTGGGCATCACATCATCATCATCATTGTAAGCTGCAAAAGTCAAATTTTGCTCATTGAGTATTTGCTTTCTAGTTTAGAATTGCATTGGTAGCCTCGTTTTAATGCAAGTTTGCAGCATCATTTCAAATCAAAGTGTTGAAAACTGCTTCTTGTTAAGTGCTTATAACCCTAGTTAAAGGTATCATTGTTTTTAGCATTGAAACAGGTATCATCATCTTCAATAAGTTGCTGCCCTTTCAAAAAGTATCTATTCACCTTTCAGTCCCATCTCTTCATGATGAAAGTACAGTATTACTTGCAAAGCTATAGGCATTCTTGCGATAAGTATCCCTGGTAGTACAAATCACCTGATGATTGTATTAAGCACTAAAACCAATTTGATGTACAACAAATATGCACAGCTCTACATATAAAGCTGGAACTTAGTTAGTGCCCTTCATTTGATCTCTGCAATTTACACATATATGTTTCTTTCAAAAGACAGGAAAACAAAGGAAGATGTCAAAAAAGACTCTTGCATTTGGGCAAGTAGTCATTGGGCCTCCAGGCTCTGGAAAGACTACTTACTGTAAAGGAATGATGGAATTTCTGACAAAAATGGGACGCAAAGTTGCTGTCATAAATTTAGATCCAGCCAATGACTCTTTACCATATGATTGCTGCCTGGATATATCCGATCTGATAACACTAAGTGAAGTAATGGAATGTTTGAAATTAGGACCAAATGGTGGACTTATTTACTGCATGGAATTTCTTGAAAAAAATTCTTCTTGGTTTCAAACCAAGCTTAAAGATTTATTTGATTCTGGACATTACTTCCTGTTTGACTGCCCTGGCCAAGTAGAGTTATATACACATCATGATTCTGTGAAAAAGATTTTTGAAAGTTTAGAAGCAACTGGGTTCAGGGTAAGCCTTTGCCTTTTTCATGGACCATTTAATTGTTGGATAGACATCCTTGTAGAGCTGGGTAACCTCAATGAATATGAATTAGTGTATTTCTTCTTTTTAATCATGTTTTAATATTTCCATAAGATTGTCATTTCTTGAAAATCCTGAATTACCCATGCTTTTCATTATCTAATGATATTGCTCTTTTATCTTGCTTTATATGATGGTTCTCTCTATTTCTATAACTTTCTTTGGGCTTTGGCCTCATAATGCCTACAGAGTTCATCTTATGGCCTATTTGCAATGAATGGTACCATTATGTACTGTTCACAAACGAATTTGCATTACATTATGTAACGAGAGAGGGTTATACAAGAGGTAGTTGTTCATTTAAATGCATATAAATTTAGTTTAAGATTTCAAAACACCTTAGAAATACTGGGAATCTTGCCAAAACTTTATTACACCAATGGAATATTGTAATAGGTTTGATTATGTACATCATCATGGCCCAATGCACTGGGAATTTGAGAATAATTGAACTCAATGTTCAGGAAGTTGTGGTTGTAAGGCCCCTATATGTCTATATGTTTCTGTGGGTGATTATCTGTTTTATAATAATAACATAGTGACTACTAACAGTTGCCTTAAGATGTCTTGCTATTTCATTTGGTTTTATGACATTTAACCTGACCTGCTTTTTCAACTCCTAAAAGCTTCAGGTAATTTAATTTATTAAAATTATTCCCTTGGATTCTTTAAGATTGGTTTATTAACATTTGCCATATTCTAATGGCCTTTTTATATTTGATTCTTTCATATGCAGAAGCTTTATGACAAATTTCAGTTTTTGATGTCATTATTAACCTTTTAGTTTGAATTTTTAGAACAGCCATTTCTCATTTTTAAATTTTTGTTTCAAGCTTGTTGCAGTTCATCTTGTGGATTCACACTATTGCAGTGACCCTGGAAAATTTATTTCTGTTTTGCTAACATCGCTTTCAACAATGCTTCAAATTGGGCTTCCCCATGTAAATGTGCTATCAAAAATGGACCTCATTCAGAAATATGGGAAGCTTCGTGAGTATGGGACATTTTGACTTGCTTTGAACTGTCAACCAAAACTGCAATTTAGTTACATCTTAATCCTAGATAGTCACTAATTTCTAAGCAATACTAGCCTATTCTTTCTAAATTGGCTTTCTGCTACTGAGAGAGCAGTTGTTTCATAAAATTAACCATGGAAAATTTGAAATTTGACATTGAGCTTGAAAATTGCTACATTTAATAGAACACACAATTTAAAGAGGGCTTTGTAGAATTTGAGCTGTGTCATGTTTTTGGTTGAAAATCTAAACAGATGTTAAGAGGAATTAAGTCAGAACCACAAGGCTCCATGCCAAGCTCATGCAATGTTGTTGTCATGGTACCCAGTATATTTGTAAAAAAGCTAGGACTGATCTGCCGATCCAGTTATTGTAAAAGCGCTTCTCATTTGTTTTTTACTTAAAGGAGATACTCTGAAAAGAAATTGTACGGCCCTGAAAAGTGATCAGAAGTATTGTTTTTATATATTCCTAATTTTGTTCTCTTCATATCTCTAATTTTGTGACGTTTTTCATTTGATCTGACAGCTTTCAATCTTGACTTTTTCACTGATGTATTGGATTTGAGCTATCTGGTCGAACTGTTTGAAAAAGATCCATTTTTGAAAAAATACAAGAAATTGAACAAAGCTTTGACCGATGTCATCGAAGATTACGGACTAGTTTCTTTTGCCGTCCTTTGCATTGAGGTGAGCCAAAGTAATAATTGCTATTTTATATGAAAACGTCAATAAAGTGAGCTAATATATTCCCCGAAAAACTTCCTTTAAGCAGTTCAGTACTAATAAAGTGAAATTTAACCTTAAGCGTTTCGGTCTATAGTTTAACCCACTCATAAATAAATGCGTTTTAAGTGATGCGTTTTATTCTTTTCATGAAATCTTCAAGACTGTTTCTAAATATGCACTATTTGCGTAAGGCCAAGTTTTCTTGTTACCCCAGACTTTGAATTGAACTATTTTTCCCAAGTCGTGCTTTTAGATTTTATCCAGGGCTTTGTTTTTAGCGCCTTTTGATGCTTTCTGTAACCCCAGTCGTTGGAGAGGAATCGTTCATTTAGGATGAATATATTTGCGAAACGCTAGTAGTTGCACTATCTTTTGCCTCATCGCTATGTTTCTATCATTTGTGCAATAGCTTTATTAGTTGTGGCTATCCTTATTAAGAAGCTCGTTTTGATCAAACAATCTTTGCAGGATAAGCAGACTATGAACAGTCTAATCAAGCTGATAGACAAGGCTGGTGGATATGTTTTTGGGGTCAATGGTCAAGATACCATGGCATCGATGATGTCTTGCGCAGCGGGAGCTGATTTCAATTATTTCGTGTATCCTTTCGTTTGAGCTAGTCTTACTAGTCTGCTAACTTCATGGCACCGTTTGAATAAAGTTGTAAACGTTGAAGCTTCCTTCTCAGTTATTGGTATATCCCAACACCTCATCATCTCATGTACCACGAAACATAGTATTCTTTAGATTCAGAGAATATGCTTCTGTAAAAGCACTGAAAACTGCAATTTCACATTACCTTAAGCTGGACATTTCTCAGTTATTTATCGTATAGCATTAGCCCTGAAGAATTCGCGCCACAATTTGTTTTATCTTTGTTATATGTCAATTAGTTTTTATTTATGGATCAAAGGCCATCTTGAGTTTTCACGGTGTTGTCAACTGCAACTACCTCAAAACAGAATTTACTTTCAAGCACAAGCCCCGGTTTTTGGGGATATTCGTTCCTAGCAAAGAAACTCATTTAACTCACTTTTAGCATTTGAATAAGTCGAAACGTCATTGGGCGTCGATGTATTTTTTTGGCCAGTGTCGGAAAAAATATCTTGTCGAGTTAACATGGGTAACGAGGCTTCGTATATAAACCTTGCCTGTGCCCCCTGAACCATTTGTATGCTTCCTTAGTTCCGTTCTCGAATTGTTCAAGCCAGATGCTAGACCCTTCAAGCAAAGTTTGGTGATACTGTAGCATAGAAGACGAAGATCTAATTAGTAACAGGACATTTTTACATCTGAATATCTTGCTGCTTCTTTCCTTTATGGCTTGCTTTTTTGCATAAATTTTTTCCTTGAGTTGTAACAAGTAAAGCTGGGGTTCAGGAGAGATATGTTGACGATGAAGAGAAAATGAAGATGGAAAAGGATGCTCGTGGTAAGAATTTATAACATCATCTATAAAACCAAATGATGTTAACATTGCCAAAATATTTTTCGCTTAATATAGGAAATGTGGAGCCATGAATTGTTTGTCACTCTTTTGGATGATATTGAACTCGAGCCATTTTACGTCGACTAGAATGACTAACACGTTTAATATGTTTTCTTGATTGCCTGTTTCTATTCGAAGTAGAGTATTTAGAGCATGCCAAAAACTCATTCCACAACCCATACATCGTCCAAAAGATTGGAAAATTGACAGTTCTATCTTCAGGAGGCAATCGTTGACCAAGAATCGGTTATTTGTCTACTTGGCTTCCAAATGAGCAGCAAGTTCAATAAGGCAAAGAGATCTGATTTCTGTTATTAGGAAATGATCAGATCCGAGGTGGTTGGCAGTAATTAAAGTTCACGTTAGAAATGATATTAGATCGACGTAGCGAGAGCAGTTATTAATATGAGAGTTATCCGGTAATTGAATGGAGGACAGTGGAATTTGACATTCGGTCCATAACAACAACTGCTGCGGCACGTTTCAAGAAGATATTCTGTAACCCTTCCTCGTTTGCGTCCTCTTTTCGAGATTATTTCTTGTATTTAGCTCTATGTGAGATAATGTCGGAAATGGTGCTTTTACGTCATACCACAACGGTGTGTAAATTCACTAGTGTCTTACTAAAATTGGTTTAGTTCTGCCAAGAGAGCTGGGTAAAGATAATTTGTAGTTAAGTACAGGTAAGCTCCAAGACAAACGGACAGGGTTGAAACATCGCTCACAACTGAATGCATCATTGGAAAAGCAAATTATGGAAGTTGGGAAAATGTACCAATAAAATGAAATAAATAGAGAGCTTGTTAAATTGAAGATAGATGCTTAAAATATAATTTCTCGATTACCCACTGTTGTGTCTCGGCACAGTGTTGGACAGTTCATTCATTATGAGCTGAACATTTTTCCATTCGCAAAAGGTGATCAAGATACTGCTTTATTGCACTTGGAATATTATTAGATCAACTGAATTTAGATTATCGAAGCCAATAAACCTTTCTCCACAGTATAGAATCGCGAAGATCAGATCGTAAATGAAAGGTGACTCGATGGCTTGATAATGTCTGCTTGAGATGGTGACAAAATGTCACCAATTCAAATTAAATAAGCTGCGCATTTTATTCACAAGCTGGTACCTTTTAGTTTTTTTTGACATGTAAAATATCCAAGAAAGCACCATGCAAGGAATCCAAACGGATTGGCTTACCTTGGGATGAACGAACACTTGCAATAGAACTTAAAATATTTTTAAAGAGGAGAGTTAAAGTGTGTATGGTATGTCCTAGTCGCCATGATAAGGAAACCTTCAACATGAAGAGAACAGATATTATGGCGATGATGAGGAAGAGGCCTTTTGGCAGCTATTATGAACATGTGAAAACAGTTTCTTTTGAGAATTAAAGTTAAAGTACGCCATTTTAGTTATTTTGCATTGTCTTTAATAGGCGTGGGAAGTTCCTCAAAGGAGTTATGCATTCGATTAGTAATTTGCTCTTTGTTAATCTAGAGAGGATAAAGAAACGTTCCAAGTTCATTACAGAAAGCTGGGAACAGACGCGCTTTCCTTACACAATTTCGGCTAATTAAGGTTACGGTTAACGTTTCTGGACAAAAACATCCTTTTTTCGATTACTTCACATTCTGATAAGTGGCCTCGATTTCGAAGCACTAATGAAACGCAAACGAGAATACGCAATTTTACCCCTGCGTTGCTGCCTTGAACAACATAAGGCGAATGGAGTGGTTCCTTTAAGCAGGGGTGTGCATCTTTCCACATACCATGTAGCCCAGATTCTACGTGGCTTTGCGACATTGATTTGAACTGCTTCGCTCAATGAGGATCGCTTTTATTGAAGACTGATCATTCTCAATAAGAGCTTGCTACCTGAAAACGCATGGTTCCTCATTATTGTATCTTTTTTAAGTAAGAAACAGGTGCCGTACGTCTGACTTGTTATTGCTTTTTGTGTCGTTTATTTGATCAATCATGTCCTGGTGGTTTGGTAAACATAAAGATAAGCAATACTGAACATTAAGATAAGAATCATCCATTTTTTCCACATCAATTTATTATATATTATATATATTATATATCCATATTGTATCAATTTATTTGAATGCAGCTGCCCCAAGAACTGCTTTTAAGCTTACGTAAACGAGAAGTATCATTTTCATCAAAAAATTAATGGTGTGGGGAATTCAATCTCAAATGTTCCCTAGATAAACACTAAATGAAAATGAGCTGAGTGAAAGTCCCTAGTGGCTGCACGACCGAGTTTTACGGGTTTAAAAGAAACGGTTTTACGTCGTTTATAAAGCAACATTAAATGGCCTTGTCTTGTTAAGGACTGGGAATCCATGTTATTACTTCGTGTTTTGTTGAAAGATAAACCAATACACTCACAACTGTGCTATCTGATTACCCTGAAGCAATACACCTGTAATCTTTCTAACTAAAAATTATATTCTAAAACTCAACCCGATTTATATACTTGGAAAGGCATATCCTTGGAAAGGCATATCATTATGTAGTAGCACTCAAGATGCACAGTGTTTTGAAAAATTTCGTGAATGTACCTGGGCCTAAATTTGCTTCGACTCTGCCCACTGTTCTGAAGTATAGAACCAGTTTATTATAAACATCAAAGGTAATTGATGAAAGTACTTTCTTTCAGATTGCTGATTCTAGCCCCGAGAACTTTGCTCAAAGAAAGTAGCCGGACCCGAATGACGTGGTAAGTCAAAAAGAGGCTTGAGAGGCAACACACGGTTTCCATCTAACTGAACCGAGGCTGGCCCATTACATCATGGATGCACGTTGTTGTTTTCATGCCCTGGTCGACATGCTAGGCCTCGTTTCACTACGTTTTGGGACGCTTTTTGGATTTTCCAGCTACAAGCAGACTAATTTAACACAATTGCATTTTTCATGGTATAATAACCTCAGAATAGCTGCGGTAAAAACGTCCTCATAAGTATCAGTGACAGTTTATAACTAGGAATAGTTGTATTAACATTCAGCCTGAAGATGGGGCCAGAACTGTTTGAGTTCATTTTGCAGTGGAAGCCTTAGATTTTACCAAGCATTTAGATCATGATAGGAGCCATAATACTTCCTTGTGACACAACCTTGAGTCGGCGCTCCTTTCAGGTTTATGTTAAAGCGTTCAAATGATGACGTAAATGTGAGGTGGCAAGGATGAAAGGTTCTCCAAACAGTTGGTAATTTTACTTGACAAATTGGTCGAGAAATCATTTTGATCATTTCCCAAACAACAATATTTTGTCTATGTGAAAGTTATCTGTCTCATTGTCATCTCACTGGATTCGTGACTGTAGATTTCAAAATAGTTCTGAGATACTTCGTGGTACAACGTCTTTGGGACTTTAATGTGAATGCAGAGACGCTGGTGTATTAGAAATCTAAAGTCATTAGCCAAATTTCACATTGTACGGAACATTTAAAAGTAAATATGAAGCGTGTCTGTAAATGTGTTTGTGAATATCATCCTACATTGGATTGATTACAACCTGAAATCTCTTGAATTATTAATGATGATTGCGAAATCTATTGGATGACCTGCTTTTCAAAAATGACTGTCTTCATTTCTTCCGAAAAAGTAACGCCTGCGCATCTTTGATGTTGATAAAACGGACTGGTTCTATGCCCATGTCGGCTCTTTTTCCTGGTTGTGAAAACAAGAGTACTGATGTGCCTTGAAGGCCAGTACGATATCACAAATAGGATCATCAAAATCAGTATGAATTTTGGTACTGAAGATTTCGGGAACAGCTCATACAGTAGTTTGGTAAGTAGAATAGCATGATATGGTAGTATCGTCATAAAGTTGTCTTTTAGAGTGAGTTTACTCCGTAGTTAAGAACATGAATAAACCAGATAAATTCACTTTGATCTGAAATTCTATATCTATTCCAAAATCTCCTCTCGCAATGGCTAGAAGGTATTATTGATTACCGAAACATATTGGTCTTCTAAAGTCTTTTTGGGGCTTCGGACGTCTGTCGGCTGGAAATTCGAGATTGTTTTAGTTTTTTTGAGAAAAATGGTAAACTTCCAGGAGAAATGATAGACACAAACATACACATATTTACTTACGCATGCAACTGCAAACAGGCATTCGTTGCATGAAGGTTTTGATTAGCTTTTGATTCTGCTGCTTCTAAAACTTTCAAACAAAAAATGTTTTCTGCAAGCTTATTCTATCATTTTATCTGTTCTATTTATTCAAAGTCTTCTTTCTTCCGTGGGTATACGATAGTGTCTTAATTAATCTCATTTTGATAATGTCTTCAGTTGATCTTGTTACTGAACCTTCATTTTATCCTCTCGATCCTCTCACCCGGCGTACAAAGATGCTTCTCGTCAGATGTATTATTTATCACCAGCTATTATTATTGATGATATTCTTCTTTTCTGGATATTTTTGGGATCGATCTTTTTGTTTTTTTCATATACGTTGTAGCTGGAAGTCGTGTTCGGTCATGTTGGTACAAAAGGGTACCGATTTTTCTTCTTTTTAAGCTTCTGCCAAAACCACAGGTATAGAATGCCCCAAAAGGCTTTCGGATCTGTATAAGACGAGACAAGTTTAAATTCGGCCTCAGTATTGCTGGTTGATAAACTCTACTAAGCAGCGGTTGGGGTCTTGTTATGTATTTTGTCATCTTGTGTCCACACCAAAAGGCAGTGGCACTTTGACTTGTCAGGGAGTTTCGAGTTAACACCCTGTAGATTACCATTCAAAGGACAGACCCGGTTTTCTTTATTTCCCAGTCGGCAAAGCACAGTAAAAACTTGTCATATAAAAGGCTCATAACAAAAGGGAGTTTCAAAGCCGAGAATGTTGTGATTATCTGAGAAATTCGCGAAAAGAGTAGAGCAGTGCTAATTAACGGAGACATTTTTTCTATTAAGATCACGATTTTTATTTTTTTACTTCAGGTTTATGTTTCTCCGTTTTTCAAGACGGGCCATGTCATAATTATTAAAGTTACAATTTGTAAAAACAAGAGCAGGTTACGACAGGTGATGCTTGCACAACGTACCGTTCAGACTTAACCAGGAAACCTTCTTTAAACGTCATTTGAAACATCGATAACAACGTCTCGTGCGTTTTTAGTGAAAAGCACTTTTTACATCTAGCATGGCAGTGGTTTGTTTCAAGGTGGCCAATGTAATTTTAACTGAGATCCTACACCAAACTGTTCTTTAACACATCTTAATTGCTTGATACCCACCGTACCTTCTTTTACCTAATGCATATGTAAGCTACTTCAAGCATGCCAAAAATTGTTCTCTTAGCACTCCATTCATTTTCCAATCCCAGTGTGTCTCGGTCTATTTGTAGGACGCCTCAGAACCACGTTAGCCATAAGCCAATGGCTTGACTCTTTCAAATAATGTGGCTAAGGTCATAAAATCATTCTTTGTGCTCAAGATCCAAAGTTCCAAAATTAGATTGTGCGAAAGTTTCATTTTGCTGCTTTATTTTACCTGTCTGCTTCTACAGGAAATAGTGATAATCATTAGACGATGATTGCAAAGAAGGGATCCGATTTTTGGTTTTCTCTCGAGAATAAACAAAGGAAAGGAGTTTGTCCTTTTACCAAAACTTATTCGAGCCTTATTCAAGAATGGCTGTTTAAGTCCAGCTTCTCAGCAATTTGATTTTAAAAACTTTCGTCTCGAAATCTTCATTGGTTTTAGAAACTTTCAGGTACGTGTTTGCACAAGACTAGTTATGGTTGGCGTCCTTCTCAAAGCAATAACAAGCCATAGTTTTGATGACGTCATTTGCCCAGGCCCCGTGATACTCTCCATGGGTTCCAATGGTAAACATTTTCAGACACTTGTTGCAGATGTTTCATGTCAGTCATTCTGTTAAATGTCATTCGTGATGAATCTACGGCATGCTAAATGACACTGTTGTGGCAGATTAATGTTCGCTTTGACAATGGCTCGCAATATTCCGTGACATCCTTATACCAATACCTTTATCTCTACAGCAGTTCGGATATAAGTCAACCAGGGAACACCATCCAAAAATAATCTGAGGCCACGCAACCGTCAATACCGCACCTACTTAACGATCCCTTTTATAGTACATTATAACCATAATTGCGATTTTTCAAAGAGGAGTGGTGCTGTTAAAGAATTTATAGAACCTATCAGTATAGATGTGTAATGATAGTTTCAGTAAGCATTGCTTTAAATTGTCCAAACCTGGGATCAAAATCTGCACAGCAATTGGTGCGTTTGGCTTTCACCCTAGACAAATAAATCTTTCAATTTTTTTCATCATCACAAAAATACAATTTGCAAATTACAATTCGCAAACAATACATTTTAGTGTGCTGAGGTAAAAATATACGTTATCGTGTCACCTCTAACCAAACAAAGTAAGTAAATTATTAATTCATACCAAAGTAAAACTACACAGATACAAATAACAACGTAGGTTACTAAGTATATAATTTGCCAATGTTTTGCCTCGCACGCGCGGAATGATGGAAATGATCGAGAAGTACTCTATCCTTGATTTACGTAACAATATTAAAAAGCAATTACCCGATGGATTATGATATTGAATTCGAAAAATTAAATCAAAATAATCGCTAATTTTAACAAGATTTGTTACTCACTGCTAGGTCTGGGGAATTCTCGAATCTAAAATGTTTTGTGTAGAGAGAACATCATCATGAAAAGAACTTAAGAAATATATGCGGTTTATAAGGGAATTGGATTTGTATCAATTTCTGAAAAGGGCAATTATTGCATATATATGATAATCTATTAGTTTTAGCTTTTAATAAGAAGAAGTAAGTTTATATGCACCTCTGCTCAGTGGAATGAACTGCACCCCGTCTCTTTTGGTGATGTCTAAATAGCGCGAGGTCTAGAAAGGAAAATGGCTCTGCAGGAAAGGGAAGGGGATAGGGTGGCCTTTGACCTTTGGCCCTTGAGTGAAAACTTCGACGCGTTGGCACATTAGAAAAGATCATTAGAACTGTGCATTTTATGTTTTGTCAAAACTTTGGGGGTAAATGATATATTGTCAGGTCATAAGTAAATGATTCTAAATAACAAGAAAGCTACTAGCTAACCTAATGAAAAAGATTTAATAAACATTTTTACTACTTGTTTATCGCTAGTTACTACCTCTAAATTTGAATATGAACTTTCGAAAAATACTGCTTTAACTCAACTTTGTGCTTAAACAGAGCATCAACCCCTCTTTTGCCTAATACGGGCATCAATCTGCGATCAATTTAGTGCGAGGCCCCCTTCCAAGCGCAGCTCTTTGGTGTTCCACTCAAACAACCACAACTTCCCGCTAATTCAAAAAGCTTCTATGAAAACTAGTTCGGTGATTTTTAAGGCAGTGTGTTTGCCTTGGTGTGAAAACTGCTTGTTTTCGCGAAGTTTTCTAAACATTCCTGTGTTTTTGTTTAAATAAAGATATGTCCACGGCGAGAGTCTTCGCAGAATTCTCAGTTGAAACACCTCCGTCTCCGGTAAGGAGGGTGACGACGGACCTGGAATAGTCATTGAAGAAGCTGCGAGTAAACAGGGGGTTGTGTGGTTAGTGTGAACCGCTTCGTACTTCTGGGAATATTTCGATAGCCTGCGCATTCAATTTGCAGGAAGAGTAATAAATATCAATGGGACTGACTTTCAATCTCGCTATAATTTCCTCGATTGAGTTCTTTGATTGTGAAGGTTTAATGGCAAATTATTGATTTAGCATTGACGTTGTTGAAAGGACGTTGTCCTACTGGGACTGCGTCACAAAAAACAACACCATCATCAACACTTGGCGAGTAACGCAACTTTGTGGCTGAAGAAAGATCGAACAACATTGATGGATGCTAATCGTCGATAAAGATTTTACTAATCATGGAAAATTGTTGCAGACCCGTACGCTGTCAGGCAAGTGAAGAGTTCTGACAGCCAATTGATACAAGTACTGCTGGTTTGCACCACCGATTGCTCAGTGATTCTGCAAAAGCAAGAGCGATTTACACTCGAAATGTCGCTGAACCTGAAAGTTCCACTGATGAAAACAAGGACACCGAGTCCTAGTCTTTTCAGGCGACCACACTCTCGCAGCAGTCCTAGGACATTGGAAGATGTAAGAGCAGGCGGGCGAAAACGATCGAATACCGTCCACTTTGATTATGGGACTCAGCAATACGAAGAGGTTAGTTATAATTTTTCGCTTCATCTTTCGCATGAAAGGCTTTTATGGTGCTGTTTAGTGGCAATTTGTTGCACACAGCATGTAAGGAAGCACGACACTTGCTTGATGGGCGCAACGTTTGTAAACATCGAATAGAGATAGCCGACAGTCCGCAGTACCCATCGCCACCTTGAGAGGTTAATATTAAAACAATCGCTGGTAACGGATCATGTTTTAGCCCAAGTATAATTCCCAGAATTTAATTTCACTTCTGGCTTAAAAACAGTGTCTATTTTCAGGGAGATCTCAGGGTTTCAGCTGGTTCTATTGTCGAGCTTTTCGGTTTTATTGAAATCGCAGTCGTGGAACATGGAGGTTCTGAATGTTCAAGTCTAGAACAGCTGTAGCTGCCGATTCACCCTTAGAACGGCGGGTTTCAAAGAACACCAGATGATTCCTTCCATGCACCTTGAAATATAATTACATTTGTATTGATATCAGGTTGCCCTGCAGCCGAGAAGGTAAACACCCGAGAGCTCATCATTCAAACTGGGGTACCCTTAAAGCACTGTTACCCCCCGGTGTTTTTCCTTCTGGTTGCACAAACGCATGCAGGCAATGGGCATTACAGGAAAAAACACGTTTCGTTTTTAAAAGTTGCTTCTTAACGCGAAAGAAGACACCCATTCCAAGGACTTTGTACAAGAATATTGAGGTTGCTGGTTAATCTATGTAAAAGAG
This sequence comes from Nemopilema nomurai, assembly GCA_003864495.1. Taxonomy (NCBI): domain Eukaryota; kingdom Metazoa; phylum Cnidaria; class Scyphozoa; order Rhizostomeae; family Rhizostomatidae; genus Nemopilema; species Nemopilema nomurai. The sequence continues at coordinate 1,738,839 of ML133402.1, forward strand.
AAAATAATAGTGTCTTTGTTATAGGACCCCTTAGGATAATGTGATTTTCAGCTTGCATGAATAACAGACACTCCCAAGGCCATCTGTCAAATGTTGATAGTATAGGACGGCAAAATTTGAAGTTTTCCTAGATATGCAGCACACGCTACCACTAGATGCCCTAATCGATTCAAGCCCCTTGCCGTATGGCCCTTTAGTAATAAACGAGCCTCTCCAAAAAATCACGCGGGCGGGACAGTGGGCAGACTGTGACAGAACTTCTTGGCTCTTTCCTATGCCTCCCGGACACCCAACTGGCGATGTAGTCAGCTGTCGCCAGCATTCAACTGGTCATTAGCAACCAACCCGTAAGGAGGTTGTTTACGAAATCGTTTCCGTTGTCGAATTTCCTCCCTTTTTCCTCCTGTCACTTTGTATTGTCCCAGTTTCCTTTTGCGACGTTAAGATCAGTCCCTCGCTCGCCTTCACTGACCCATCCTCATCACGCAACATGCAGGTGATGATAGGCAACAAAGGAGTTATAGCCGATATTCTATTTGCTGTGAAAGGATCAGTCTGAATTTTCAAGTGTGCAGTCGGCTCTTCAAACCCTGGTTCTTCCTGCGCGTTTGACTAGGAGCGATTCCTGTTTCTCTTGTTCAGGCACATTTCGGAATTCTTCACGGCATTGCTGTAAATATGTCTTTGTCAGACACGGACGTAAATAAGACGATCCATGTTTTTTGTACCAGCGTGAAGTGTCTTTTTCAACGTATAAATGAACCAGCTCGACTGAGTGTGGCTGGTTCAGAGGAAAATCGTCCTGGGTTCACTAACAAATCTCCGAGAATTTTGATACTGGGATGGACCTTGATGGGACCGTCCGGGGCCTTAATTGGTTTAGGAGGGGCATTGGACTGGTGCCCCACCCCAATCACTTGTTGTGGAAACTAAATGTAACATGTATTCTGGTGGAAATAGAAAAATGTCTGCGAAGGAAGTCTTGTTGTGTTGAATTGTGTATGCATTCTAAGGAATGGAGCAAGGCATCAGAAAATAGTAAGGGCTGGGTTCAACAACATTGAAGCCAATGCGAGGGGCAAATCACTCCAAAAAATCCCGTACACCTTTTGTGAAACTCCTATTTCTTTATCGAAAAATCCCTGGGAATCCTATTGTTTTCGTGGAAATCTCGTACGCTATTCGCAAGAGTGAATTGCCCCTCGGGCCAGTGAACAATCCCCCACCCCCCTTTAATAAAGATTGGGGTACCGATCAAAGATTTCCCAGCAATTGCCCGGGACCCTCTCTTCAACTGGCGCGGTCATACTATTGTGCAATCGTTTCTACTGAGCCAATTGAGCACGGGCTACTGTTTTCAGAACAACAGGTTTCAGGGCCACGAAAGAGCACTTGTATCAGGCAGGACTGTGCAAGAGGCGGAGGTAGAACTATGTCTTGGCCCAAACGCGAGGTTTCTAGTGTCACTGGTTTCTAGGTTTCTAAAGTGATTTTCCCCTCGATTGCATGAGCCGTTTCGAACTCTGAGTGGAGTCAGTCCTAACGAGAAATCACACCAGAAAAGCGATTTTACATCAAACAGTATAAAGACTTAAGAAAGAGCCAAAGGTGCTTGTGCAAAGCTGAATGGTAGAGCGTATGGAAAGGAGACGCTAACAATATAGCTTTCTTTCGAAAAGTTGATAACATTCTATGAAAGTATTTGGATTAAAAGGTAAAATAGTAAATAGATACTAAGCGGGCCTAGCCCTCCTTCACAGTGCCTGTTTGTAGTAACGCCATAGCCTCTTGCACAATCCTTCTTTCTCCCTTTACCCTGGTTGTAGATAAGATGCAAAAGGTGTGACTGAATATTTGAGCGATGGTTGAGTTGCTAATTTATCGTGATAGTATTGTCTGCTATAACGGTTGACTACCAAACTAGCAAGCGACATGCGATCGCCTTTGAAATGGTTTCCTGCAAAGATGCCATATTTCTCTAATTAATCTAAAGTAAAACCAGATAAATCTCCTTAAAACCAAAACAAATTTCCAAGGCAGATTTTGTCCAAACTTGCGAGACTTCCTTTTCCACAATTATCTACCTTTGCAGTCAATTATTACATATTTGATAATATATCCATTGTACGAAAAGATTACCACCTCTATTCTGATGCCACCGAACAGTACCTCTTGCCAAATAAAAAATCCTTTTGTGGTCATACCGGCCTTTTCAACACAAACATATCAGGTTCATATAAGAGCAAAAACAATGCTACAACTTACTGGTTATTTGAGTTTCTCGAAAATACATGACAGTGAGGCTAAGCATGATAATTATAAAGTTAGAGTCTAAATGCTAGGGATACAGTTCACAAACATGGGCCTAAAGTATAAACCAAAATGACATGTCATATTCACCGCAGAACCAAGAGTTTTTCTTTTTATTAGATTTCTTTATCGTGTTTTCACTAGGATTTACAATTTCTGAAGCATAAATTTCGCTGGAAGTCTGGGTACTAAGTTTTTCATTTTTCCCGCCTTCATTTCAATCCTTCGTCAGCAAAGGACGTTCGTTTGTAGTGTTTGCATGGCGGAGAAGAGAAAATAAGACTAATATGACTAATTTGCGGCCTATTTTTATTTAAATCTGTTGATCGCTCATGATTTTGGTGGATCGAAAGGAGTTTTTTACGGTACGTTTCTATGAGTTGGTTTGGTGCCTTCGCCCGTTATTTATTTTTAAAAGTACTCATAATATTTATTTAGGCCTCTCAATTAATGTTGCATTCGGTGACCATGTTGAAAAAGATTCTAACCCGCTACTTATAGCATTCTGAATCTAAGGTTAGCAGACGTTTAGCCCTTCAACTGTTGAAAGTTTGGTGTCATGCAACCATAAATTTCCATGGTAAAATATGCGGGTAAACAACTTGACTGTAAGGAACAGTTATCTTTTTAGGCTCAATAATTGGAGGGATATTTGAAAAATGGGTACTCCTTTGAAAAATTCTATTGAAATACTTTAACTTTCATTATTCCAATTAGTTTCATAGATTGTGGCTATGACGATAGGTGCAAACGTGTCAATTTCTTATTAAGTTTGTTTGTTGCTTTTATTTGGCAGGCAACAAGTTGTCGAATTTTATTTGCACTTTTTGCCATGGACTGCAAGACGATTTTTAAAACCCGGCACGTATGAGAAATAATTGCATCCAACTTTCATTCGGCTTTAAAACTGATTCCAAAGTCAATATAATCACAATTTTTAATAATCACAATATATTCACCATTTCCATCATTAATCAATTATTATTTTGATAATGAGAAACACACGATGATAGCAAATGTTCGAACCGCAAGTTGCAAGTTGGTTCCTGTTGATTCAAGTTGTTTATAAACAGTCAAAGAGGTTTTGGTTCTTGTTTCCGATTATGATTGCCCAAACACGATTTATTTTAAATAATAAATATTTCACATGTCCCATAAAGTTAGATCCCCTCAGGATGATGGGCGGCAGTACTCTAATAGACGCCCGTCAATTAATTTCAGAATAATTTGCCCTCCTCCCCCCGTCGTTTATTGGCACCCCCTTCTTATATATTCTACAAATCAATCATCACTAGAACATGCTGGAATTGAATTGTGAGCCTCCCTTTTATATTGAAAATTTCTGACATTTTATCGATAACGGGCAAACTTGAACACCTCTTATAAGCAATCCCTTCTATTAAAGATGGGTCGACATAAACACCTCCTTCTATTAACCACCCCCCTTTGATTCAAAATTTGTCGGAATGAACACCCCCTTCTATTGGAAATTCGTCGAAATGAACTCAGATTAAGGGGAAATTTTAGTCTTTGTGAAGGTTGAGCCTTGCATTATTCTCAAATTATTCTTTGATTTTAGCAAATTTGGAGCCTCACTACGTATTCTTATAGATTTACCTCAACATCAAAATTCTTCTTTCGAGGGATTTGTCCTTCTTGCTCCTGATCTGTCCTTATACTTTTTGTCCCAGAACATCTTACAGGTTTCCATAATTTTTAGGAGAAAATATTGTGCGTTTTTTCCTTTACGAAACAGCGCAAAACCTTCCTCCGACTCCCAGCCGTGGAGCCGTCAATTTTTCTTGACTTTGGAAAAAACTGCGTAAGATCGGTAACGATTCTGTAAAATGCTATAAATTGATTTTCGCGACAAATGATTCATCATTCGAGTATTTTTTTAACAACTTTTGGGTGTCCGTTCTTCTTATGCTGGTCCGTTTTATGAAATAGTTGAAAAAGTGAATCCGTAACACTAGTGAGATTTTTAAACGAAGTGACAATTCGGAGATTGCTAATTATATAGACAGCAGACACCCACAATGTACTGTTTGACATTGAAACTTCCACCCATGGCCACAATCCATAAAACTAATAACTTACCGACAAGGGTTGGAACTTATTCAACTATTCCCAAGCCCAAGAAAAATGATCCTGATGGTTGGTTTAAGAGATAAAGAGAGAAGACAAAGAGTAATAGAGAGAGACCAGCCGATGAAATACCTGCAGAATGACAAATAAATGTGATTTATTTTATTTGTCTTTAATGCAGCTGTGCCAAGATTTTGCAATCAACAAATTCGTAGGGGAATTCTACACGTCACGCCTTGTTCGAAATTCATTTTTCTGGGGCCGTGTTACTACAATAGGCCTCTGCACCAAAGATACGTATGATTTTGGTGAGGAAAAATCCACAAAACTCGACTAGATTAATTCTACAAAATTTGATTTTGTGTATGAAGGAAGGCTGTTTCATGTTGTGTTATTCTAGGATTTTGTGTTGGTTATTTCTTGAGTATTTTGTCTGTTGTGTCTTCTGTGAAAAGTTGTTACATGTTGTAACAATTTTGGAGAAGCTTTTCGTTAATGTGCTTCATGTGTGGTACCCTGGGTACCAGACCCACTATGTATCACTATTCCTTGATACATACTGAATTTGAGTATTTGATTTTTTCCAAGATGATGCATTAATTCACAAATGCTTTCATTTTCAGATGAAATCAGTTGAAATTCAGGGAAGATTCCCTTCCGATGATCTTTTCCTCAACAAAAGTTTGAGCAAACAGATGAACTTGGTAAGTCGCAAATCTACTTCTAAGACATCTTCCTATGCTATTGCCGTACACCTCCAACTTGGATAGGAGGCTGAATTGATATTAGGCCCTATTATGATGCCCAGCACTTTCGGTGGATTTCCTAGCTGAACTTAAGCTCTACAAGAGCGACTGACTGGATTTTACAATATTCTGAAATTGTATTGGCAGTATGTTCACTTCATTAGGACTAGATGCCCCATGTTTTACCAAAAATTTATCTTGCTGACGAAAAGCTGTTCTGCCCTTTGCTACCACGATGCTTCACCGTCAAGTCTTTATTTTTCCACGTTTTTAGGCCTTAGGCTTTGGCATCTGGTATTTTGCGGTCATTTTGCATAGGTCCCCGTGGGTCCATAACCAGCATTATTAAGATAAAAATGTCGCAATTGTGCCTGTTTTCTTGCTTTTATTACAAAACCACCAATTTCACTACCATTATGCTCCAAACTGCATTCATTAATACTTTCTTCTAATTTCAATTTTGCACCTGATTTGCATTTGCCATGCAGTTGTACTCTTTTTCCCGACAAGATAAAGCTCATAAATACACTAGGGAAATATCAGATAGCCCGATTAATGTGGGGAGAGTTAGTTTTGTTGTGTAGACATCTACCCTAGAGGGGCCCCAAAATGAGGCATTAAGGCCACAATGATCATGAACGAGATGGTAGAGCAACCTGTTTCCAAAAACGCAAGTGATTGGACTGTTTCATGGCATGGTCCTTTTCAACTTTTAAAACTAAAAAGACGCAACTGGGAAAAATGAGCAAAAAGGCCACCGTTATCCTTTTTACGTAACATTGTTTATAGACCACCCAAGGGCACGTTTAAAAAAGGGCACTGTTTGAAAATCTTTAAAGACAGGGGGCATGTACCTCCAGGCCATAGCTGCTCTGTAAATTGCTTGAACGTGGAAGGACTGCTGTCATTAACATTTTCAAAGCACTTATGTACATGCTACTTCAGCACAGAAACTCCAGGGGAATGCAAAACAGAAATGTAACGACGCAAAAATGATGATTCCATAATCTTTCCATTATTTGACAATGAAGCTTTTCATTCGACTGCCCCTGTAAAATCAAGCGAGGAAAAGAATAAGAAGGAAACAAGGTTCAGTCAATTGACGTTCTGTCAGAGACAATTACGCAAAGCTGCCTTTGTTGTCACAATCATTTCATTTTTACTTAACCGTTGTACTTTGATCATTGCCTAATTGACCACCCAAATGTCATTCTTTTGAGATATTTTCGTCATCAATTAAGCTTCATTGACGCAAGACCCAGGCTTTTAAAAGGGATGGCATCGTCGCTCGACTCTGCGGCAGTCGTTTGCTAATCTGATAACGTAGATAATTGAAAAGTTCCTGTTCTCCTTTGGTTTTATTTCGTAGCATGCAGGAGATAAGAGCGAGTGCGGAGTTTCCGTTCCACAGTTTGGCTTTAGGTTGCCCTAACTGCAAGGTCCGCAAATCTAGACAACTCGAGGATGCTTGAAAGGATGAGAGCCAACTGCCAATATAGCAATGAATACCTAATTTCAGCCGAACGTGGAATTTCTTTGGTTTGGTAAAATTACTTTGGAAAATTTTAGTCCAGGATTTTCGTTGAGACAAGAAATAGTTTCTAGATGCGATAAGAGATCATGCCAATGAATTGCAAATACACCGTGCGAATAAATAAAAAGAATGAGCAAGTTAATTATTTTTTAACAAAAGGGCACGCCTGAGAAGGCCCACCTAGCTCTGTTTGTACGTTTTATGGACACACTGTCATAAACGAATTGAAAATATACGTGGCTCCAATGTCTGATTGTCTGTTACAATATTTTGGAAATCATCAGCTATAAAGAAGAATACACACACCTACAAATATCCTGTCCCTGCAAAAGCCCTTTTTATCACGTTATTGCAGAATTCGAAGGTCATTTTTACATTTGCACTCAGGACTGTGTGTACTTTACCATTACGTATTCAAACAACTCAACCGATAACGCGTGCGTAATTGCCTGCTCTAGAATAACACTCTATTAGGCAAAAAGCCTGCCTGTCCAGTGTAATGCTCGACTGCTAAGATACTTATCCCCAATTTTTCGTTTCAAAATGACTTTGGTTTCAAAGACCTACCAGTGGACACATCTAGTGCCATTTCTCTTTTCGAGTCTTTTCAGGTGGCTAAATGATGTTTGGTTTTCTAAAAACGCGGCGTTTTGTAAGATATTGTGTTTTGGTTGTCATTGCAAACCCTAAAAACAGTGTTATCGATAGAACAAGACACCTGGGATTTAATTTAGAGCCAATTGTTTTTCAATTTCAATGTTTAGTTTCTGTTAAAATTCCTTGATGAGCTTACCTGCTGCAGTTACTTGTTTAAGCTAAACGTTTTCCATTCATAAGCCCAAGACCGCATCCCTATAAGTGTTGCATGGTCAAAAAGGGTTCCATTTCCAATTACCAGGTACATATGCGAAGTGATTTGATGAATCATATAAAACCATATAGTTCGGTTCTGTTGAATTTGGGGAAAGGATATCAAGAACTTTCCTTTATCTTTAGTTTATCTCTAACTTAATAAGGAGAAAATCCACACCCGCACACACCCGAAGGTCAAAGGGCACATCTGAGGTTAAAGAACCACACCCGAAGGTCAATGGTCTACACCCGATTCCCAGATGGCCAAACCCGGATTGGATAGGTGGCATGTTTGCCGCTGTTTGTAAGCATGTTATTCCTGAGGATTGAACTCTCTTTTCGACATTCATTTCACAATGATATAGAAATGTCAAGTCTGATAGACGAAGAAACGGTGGTAAATCGATTGCAGTCAAACCTCATCAAGTCGACCATTTCATCTGGCAGGACGTTTACTTTGTTATCAAGCGAGAGGACTATTAATAATGAAATAAGACATCGGCTTTGTCAGATTATATCATTTCGATATTAGATATAGATTCTTTATCTGGAGAAGCTCGTTAACTGGATTTGAGCCAGAAATATATTCAATCAATATCATAATGCTTGTTGGTCAATCAAACCAGCAGAGATAAAGGAGTGAAATCCAGACAAGCAAATCATCGAATTATATGCAAACGCCATAATTTGGGTCAAGAAAGCTGTGCTCATAGCACGGATAGGACAATGCAACTTTTTTTAAATATCGATTTTCCAGACCAGAAAACTATGACAACGACAAAAATCACAAGACGACGCACGATTGACAATTCAACTTCTAGAAATAGATGATAGTTGTCGACTTGGAACTTCGGCTGGGGCCACACCCCCCTGCATGCCATTTTTTGTAATGCCCACTCTGTCACTAACAAACTAGATTGGTCAAAATTTGGCCATCAAAATACAAGATTCGTCAAAATACACGCTTGCACGTGGGCTAAATAAGCTATGTGTTGTCTTTTAAGAGAGTAATAGTTGTGGGTACTTGGCAAGAGTTGGCGATCAATTGTCACGAGATTCTGACGCTTTCTGTGTGATTTTAAACGTTGGAGTTTTGCAGACCAGAATAGAAGGCATTAGTTGTTATGAAGTTCATCCAATTATTTTCTTATTGCTTTGGATTTAATCTCATTTGATGTCACATCAATTTATATCAAGTCCTAGATTTTTCTTGCAAACACCAACAAGTTAATGATGTAGAAAGCAGCTGAAACGTGGTTTCGATGGGTGATCGAACAGCATAATCCGCTGTTTTGGTGAATCATTGCATTCTTCTCCAGCTTTTAACACTTGAACATAGGCTTTTTTGCGTCCTTAGGTTTTTACATTTTTTTTGTTTCTCCACGGCCCTAGCACCATTAACAAGCTGATTTGGGGGGGGGGGGGGGGGGGGGAGTTGGTGGGGGAGTTGGTGGCCTGGAAGAAGGCGCTTGTTAATGGTGCAGCTTCTGGTACCCTTATTCAGCACAAACTCTCCGCTGGAAACAGATCCGTTTTCACACATCGTCCACTCCTCTTGATTCAAAAACTAGCTTGCCTTCCTTGGTTCCTCATACGTTTTGAATTGAATTTTCTGTGTAGGTGTTATCACTGTTCTCCTTTCTTTCGTAATCGAACATTTTTTGTTAAACCGAATCCAACAAATACCCCCACCAATTCTATACGCAGCTCGGGAATGCATTCAAATTGGATGGAAATATGTCGTGGTCTTTTCTTTATTTCCAACAAGAACTCTGTTTTTGACATTGCCGCTACATTGGAGTATTCCTGTCTGTTTGCGAGCCTGGGGCAAAACTTGCAGTTAGCCTTAATCGACCCGCAATTCACTCTCAAAATAAAATCAAAGAATCCGAAAGTTAGACCACCGGCTTCAGAGTTCGCCAAAAATAGATTGTCAGAAACTGTTAACGAGAAGGTACGAAAACACCAGTAAACAAGGTATTAAAAAGCCATGTGGTTATTTCTTAAAAGACGGATCTTATCAGCCATGAAATTATTTTTTGAAGTAGTTTTTTAGCCTAAAATTTGCCCGAAGTATACTTAACTATCTTGTGCCCGAAATATTGTTCAGGAATTTTACCATGTAATTTTTCAGCTACTATCAGCGTTTTTAGACTAATGTTCCTTTTCGAGCATTACCTGATCAAACAGCGAAGCATAGAATCAAGATGCTTTTTTCACAAGCCTTAAGACTTCTATCCGCCACTATGACTTCCATTCAAGCGCCCCGGGCATCTAAAAAACTTTTTGACGCTCTATATGGGCGCTTATTCGAAGTGAAAACTGAAACGATGATGGAGTTGATTCGAATCAGTTTGGATTATTAGGCATTCCAGCGTAATTCGCTGAAGTAAACCGAGCCGTAGATTAGTTAGCGAAATGACGTCATTTTTCCAAAGCCCCAAACTGCGTCGTTAAGCAATTAGAGATGTAAGTGATAGATTCAAATTTTTTAATTTGGTCACTCGCTTTCTAATGCTTTCTTGACATGCGAACTAATTTCATTTGGTGTGTGGCCACTTAAACTAGATACAAAGGCTTCCCTCCCGTAAATATGACGAGCAGCTTTGTCCACATCTGCTCTTGGAATCATTTTAATTCAAGTATTGCTGCAACTGTTCAAATCAAACAGCCCACATATATCTCTTGGCCCACTATTTGACGTAGGAGGCCAACTTTCATTGTTTTATGATGTGTTGAGAATGTTTGTCGTTTCTTCTGGCCTTCGTTTGAAGCATTGCCCTCTTTTGTAGTTGGGAGCCGATTTAGGCCGCCGGAGGCTTTCATCACCAGCACAAGTCATCAACAAACTGCAAGAGAAGCTCTCCAAAAGGTGATTCTTACTACTTTATGATTATACGCTTAGGCTTATATTCACGGGTACCCTTGATCTAGCCAAGGCTCTTCTGGCTCGGTAAATCGAAGTCGCAACATGTGTATTAAGGCATCACACGTGAAAGTCAAAGGTAGATTAAGAAAGTAACATTCCTAAAGAGATACTCACGGGTAGTTGTTTGGTCTTACTTGTTAACATAATCCATATTGGTTACTTGATCATCAAGGAACAATTATGACTGAGATTATCAAGACTGCAAAGATCCAAATAGGTGCTGCGGTCGATTATGTATATTTTCCTCCGATTTTACAACTTTTTTAACGCCTTGTTTAAGAGACAATTGGCGGTTATGGATAAATGTTTTTTGCAAATGATGAATGGTGACAGCATCATTATTTTTTCATTGTGAAAGCGAAGGCGTACATTTTGACATGTTCGACCTGATTATCTCTTTGTACAGAAGTCCTAAACATGCAAGAATATTCGCATTTTGGCCAGAATTTAAGCCATGATTCTCGCTTGTCATTTTACAGAAACGAAGAGAATTTTGATTCAAATTTTATAAAATTATGAATCCATCGCATACTGGCTTTCATTCACAAGCGGAGAGGGCGTTGCCCACATTTCAGGGGGTTCAATTATATAAAATGGGCCTAGTGTATACAGGCACCGAATTACCCTCTGAGAATCAAAGAGCCTATTATACACAAGTAATTGAATGAGAAAAGCGTTCCTTTTTTGAACATAATATGTGCAGACATAACACCTGGAGGTATAATGTGAATTATCTCATGGCACAGATACGCCATTAACGCTTATCAACTCATCGAGTTGCTTACAGGTCGATAAGGCAAAGTTCAATTTTACAATTTTAGCAGACTTGATATAAAATCGGTTCAATGACTGAAAGTTAGTAGCCACCATTCTTAATGTTCTGGCAAAATGTTTTGATAGAATTTAGCTGTTCACAATAAAAGCAATCCTAGTCGTAAGAGATACAAAATTTGGTATAGAAAGTATGTAATTTTTTAACTGCCATCCAACATAAAATGGGCGTAAAGTCGAAAAAAATTCTCAGGAAGATTAAGAAAAAGGTTAAGTCTACAATTCTGTTCCAACAGGATACTAAAGCGTCTGCAAATCATGTCCTTCTGGAACCTAAAATTGCACCTGAAATTGAGGCTTTAATTAGCCTTAAACATTATTGTTTTTTCTACTCCACAATTAAAAAATGTTTTTTTGGAGAAGATGAATTGATTGAGGAGAATTTCTTGGTATTGCTGGGCCTGTCATTTTTAGAGATAGTGTAAATTGGTTTCTAAGTATGGCAGGTTCCGAGCTAAATGTTCGGCACGACTTCAGGACGACACCAAGAATAGACACAGATACGGTTTTCACAAACGTGTATCGTTCTGCGGCTCGTACCACTAAGCCTTTTACAAGCGCGAAGTGTACGTGATGCTAACTCTAACTCTTAGCTAACTTCTGAATTTGTGGAGAGCGATATATATATGTAAAACTAGTTCCTTGTACGAACAAAAGATGTAACTGTGCTAATCTTGAGTGCATAAGAGGAAAAACAAGCAAGAAAAACAATAGAAATGCGTCTAGATACGTATGTATGAGCAGAGTCAATCCATAGCGTAGTTCTTAAAATAATACTTGAAATAGAGGGTGGGTTTCCTTAGTGGAAGTGTTCCTACTAGTTAGCATACGCAATGCAACAAAGAGTGGGATGCAAGTTGACGCAAAATATTACGCGCAAACAAGTATGACTATGGATAAGCCTAACTAAGATTTCTTTTAGCTGTGGTACATGGTACAACTGTTAGGAGGTCCTAAAGGACAGCAGGAGAGCGAGGTCTCCTGAACTGGAGTCTGATACCCATTGTTCACCGAACTTTTACACTTCTTTCGTAAATAAGGCACAAAAGATTTGTTATAATCAGCCTATTTCTGTCTATCATATTTTCAGGAAATTTCTGCACAATTTAGGTACAAAAATTGCAAGGTTTCACAGTTTCGAATAATAGAGCACTGTTGGCAAACACAGCTCCCATATTGGGCGAAACCCTAAAGAAAGCAAGAATGCTGCTAAAAATTCTATTCGTTATTCATTCTATATTATTATAAGTTATTATATAGGCGCCTTCACATTGTCGCGTGGGAGAATCATTATACCTCAGTTATGCTAATTCTGCATTGCTACCCGGTCGGGCTATGCATAAATGCGTTAATGTCCTGTCTGAATTTTACCAGAGAGCCTGTTTTAGTGGAAGGGAATCTGGGTCTGGCCATTCGTGATCCCACATTCGCAAACAGTGCGTCTGCTCTCTGTCCGGGCAGGTCTGTTTCCTCTCTGAAATTGGAGGCTGGTGCGCGCCGCATTCCGAAACGATTTTATCAGCTCAGTGATCACTTAAGAAATCACATATTTGATTTTTGAATTTGTATTTACGTTAAGGCAGCAGATCGTCGACGGAAAACAGAGCGCAAGTCAAGTATTTAAGCAGCATAATTAATCCGCGATAAGGTTCATTGTGGAAGCATTATCGTTTTGTACACACAATTATTTGAGATTGTTGGAAGACAAGGCTTTCTGCAGAGGTTGGGTACGAACAATCGACTCAATAACGCAAAAGCCATGTCCTAGCTTGAGGTAAACGACAAGAGAAGCGCGATTAGGATCTGGACTACTTGCCCTGGACTCTTACAACTGCCAGCTCCGTATGTTGATCTAAGAGAGGAACAGAAAATGGCTCTGCAGAGCGGCTCCGAGTTGCCGCAGTCAGACGTGGGCAAGGCTGATTCTAAGATCAGAACCACAATGATTGCAGTCTCTGCCGTTTCCAAATTCAAGAGACTAATGCACCCGAAAAGGCCTAACTCACTGGATCTCTCCGGCTGTGGTGTAAGGTAGGAGTAATCGGTCATATGCGGTGTTTATATTTTGATTTAATGTCTATGTGATATTGATGCGAAGTAACAAATTATTTTGATTCACATAAGTCGTGGATTTATCGTGTGGAATAATAGAAGTGGTTTTGTAATCTAGATAGAACCGCAAAGCCAAATTACCAAAACATGGTACATGCAGACGAAGGTGCTCTAAAACGTTGGCACCAGATTGCAGTTTGTTCCAAGATTAGACGGTGGAAGGTGTGTTCATTCTCAGGATCACCAAATTTCTACAAAAATTGATCCGAAACATAAGCCTTAAGTCTAAATCAGTAACTTGATATCCAGTCAGCTTTAGATGGCTTTTCTCTGTAAACATTTCAAAGCAAACAGCATTAAGTCTACATTTGCGATGCCATTTCGTTGCCAATCCTTTTCTGACTTATAAAACAACAAGCTTGCTTCAAGGATTGTCTTTAATCAATATGAAGAAAAGCTGATTCTTATCACTCAGCGAGTGATCATCCGTGTAAGGATAGAGAACTTTGCCATGTAAACATTAGCAAATGGAGGTGGACATTAAGATGACTTCCAGGTAAATCAGCATGTACTTATGTTCCCTCTTTTGCATCATTCGCTAAAACATAACAGGCAGGGACTGATGTGGCAAAATTTTCGCTTCTGGTGCCAAAATTAGGCATACCAGCTAATGACGTGTCCGGCCAATTTTATTAAGAAATACATTTGTTCAGTTTATTTGCTTAGTTGCCATCAATGTTTTCATAACATACTCAGGTATGTTTTTATCAGCTCGAATATGTGAAGTTCATCGATTTAGTGGCCCTGGAGGGACACTTTCTGCCTGTCCCTCTAAAAGTGGCTCTGGGTCACAGCAAGATGGCTTGAATTTGAATGTTTATTCAAATCAAACGCCCTTATGTACTTGATATATAGCCAGGTCAACACCTTAAATATTGATCCTTCATTCAAAAATGACCTGTTGGTAGCTGTTTGCCATGCATTGCTCTTTTTCTGACCATTTAACTGGGATACGCATTTTGCAGCTTGCGACAGGCAATGCGAATTGTTGGCCATGCACTTTGCGGCCAGGAATCTCCTCTATTTCTTTTCATCATGGCGGTTTTGTTTACAAACGTAATTGCGGGCTTCAAGGAATGTTAAATAATTCGTTGATTCGGAAAGAATTTACTTCCACTGGATAAATTATCCGCAAAAGGAATTTCCCTAATTCTATGGGCACAACAAAGTTCTATTTTCCCATTTGCTCTATGTTATTCGTCGCCTAAGAATGCCGTAGAATTCAGTAACAGAGTGATAGAATCAGCTGATTAAATGAGCATTTGACTCGAGAGATATTTATCTCGCTTTCGCGATCTTTTAATTAGGGAAACGCGGGGAAACCAGCTCTCTTTTGTGGTGGTTTTCGTGGTTTGTTGCGATGCCATCGTGCCAAGTGGAAAGCACATCAATGCAGAGGCTTTTCCAAGGAGAACAAGTCTTGATAATTGCTAACGATCATGGTCATTGTAATAAGCCTTAATCGCTATTGAGCCTCCCACGCCGCCAAATTAAACTCGCTTTCTGATGCCCAAAATGCCAACAATTATCTCCGCCTTGATAGTCACAGATTTAGCGATGCTTCCTTGTCCCCTAAATCCTCTCAGTCTCTATAACAACAAATAATCCTTAATCAGAATGCTCTGGCAGTTGATCAATATCGATCAGCGTCTTTAGATATCGTGACGTCAGCAAAGTGGCCTCTAATGCAATTGCTCGCTTCTTGTTCCACTTTGATGCATCCCCATACTGAGTTTCGATGTTAAAAGAGCATATTGCCGAAGCAGTACGTATGCCCTGCTCTTTCTTTCGTGGTGGCAGTGCATAATTTTCCTTTTTATCGGTTTGTATTTAGATTTTGGAAAAGCTGTAACCCGTAGTTGCCACAAGGTTTACTTTTAATTTTCCGTTTATCTGTTGTGTATCGAAGTCTTATTCACTATAACATAATAACAAGGGAAGGGCCTAAACAATGATAGGTGATATTTTTATTTCGAGTATTATGCTCACCATATGATACATAGGTTTTGAATTTTTCACATCATCTGTTGTGAAAAGTATAGAATTTCATTTTGTTTTTAAATAAGTTTTATCGTCCTTGAGTTTCACTGAATTGGTCATTAATGAAAATTGCATTTATTGAGCTAGTAGTTTTGTTAAACCCGGTTAGCCGTTTTGTAGTCACGTTTGATGAAACCAGAATTTGATGGAATTGGGCAGAAAAATAGCAGAAGGAAACGAGAATAAACTTTTTCAGCTGTTTTGGTTATATGCCAGAAAACCTATCTACGACATTAAAGGATATTCCATATTTAATCGCTTTTTAAAATTAACAGTTAGTGGTATTAACGAATCCAAATCTGGATTATCAGTTCATGCGATTTTCAAAATGAAGTTTGAATTTAAAGCTAAAGTTATTTAAAGATATAACTGAAGAATGCATCATGTTATTGAACGTTGCGTATTATGTTGGGTAGCTTTTCTTATTGTTTTGTTATTTTGTTATGTTGGGTGGCTCTTTTTATTATTTTACAATTTTTTAATGTTGGGTGGCTCATTTTATTATTTTACTATTTTATTATGTTGCATAGCTCTTTTTATTATTTTACTATTTCATTATCTTGGGTAACTCTTTTTATTATTTTACTATTTCATTATTTTGGGTAGCTCTTTTTATTATTTTACTATTTCATTATCTTGGGTAGCTCTGTTTATTATTTTACTATTTTATTATGTTGGGTAACTCTTTTTATTATTATACTTTTTTATTATAGGCTTGCTTCTTATGTTTTCACGCATTGATAGTTTTTAAGTGCCATTTTAGTTTTTGGTTGCGATCACGAAAGACCAGTATCAACTATAAGCCTTTTTACGCACATTCGATAAGTTTAAATTCAATAACGCAATTCGATATCATTTAGGTGATTTAAAAGCTGCCTACTGTTTCAATAGAATATTCTAACAAGATAAACAATTAACAATCGATAAGGCATTGTAAGAATAATCGATTGAATTGGTCGAAGTGACCAGTGTAAGAAAATAATTCTTTCATGAGGAAAAGTGGAATCATTGCCAAGCTCAAAGCATCCCTTATTAGTCGATTGAAATTTTGTCATCTACGGTTAAACCCTTTCATCCATTTAGCATCTAGTATGTTCAATTGCACGTAGGAGATGCGAAATGATTATCGAACCATCCAGCTAATAGTGGATGACAAGATGAAATGATTGTCGTACAATACTTGTGCATGTGCATATAAGTAACAATATTTTGCATGTTTTATTGCGATAAGTAGCAGAGTTGCTTTTCATCTGTTGCTTCAGATCAAACGTTGGTTGGTAGTGATAAAGCCACCATAAGGGTCTTTTTGATATAAATTCGACTTTGCACCTTTTCTGTCACTGCCAATGTTTTAACACAAAATATTTTCATCAACTGAACTAAATTATTATTTACTCTTACAAAAGACAACACTTGTAGCAGCTTCTACTCTTCTTATTACCCATTTGCCGGGGTTTTTATGTTATTGAAATTCAGATCAACCCCCAAGTAATAAAGTCCCAAAGTGATCATATTTTAGATGCATGCGATTTGGAACAGTGTGTATCTCCACTTACGTAAACTGATAGTTGAAGCTGACAAAAGATGGGGGTTTTCTCTAAAGAGACACAATTGGTTAATTAACTTTAATGCACACCAACGTTTAAATTCTCAAAATAGAGGTGGTCTGTAAATGGGAATGGCTTTGGACCATTCATTTGTCTTTCTGTCTCTGTATTTGTTTTTTCTTTTAATGTACTTTTTCGTTTATATTTTATTTCACAACCAATTGTGCTTGCTTCTCAACAACTTCGATCGATGAGAATCGTGTGTGGTACAAATATGAATGAACCTTCACGGTTTCGTCGTCATAGTGGCTTTTTAACTTCCCTTAAGATGGCTTAAAATTGCTACTTTAATTACTTATTTTGCAATTTGTGCGAATTAAATTTCTTTACCAAAGAAAGTGTTGACGTCTGCTTCTGGGACGCCTCTCCTGGTTCCTCTTCTGGTTCTCCTAGTTTTTTGTTCGAACGCGTTTGTTTATGAATCAGATAACATGTTTGTCTCCAGTCTTGGTATGTCTCTGCAATCTAGACTTTTAGAACTCTTTGTGACTGCAGGTCTCTGCGATTTTTATCATTAATCAGCTGTTTATTATGCATCTATCCATGCAAGAATAGTTTTCAAGGTAGTGTAGAAAATCCGCTAGTGGCCTTCACTTAACCACCTATTTCCACATTTTGCCCCCCCCCCCCACTTTAATTAAATAAGCTGCTACTGGCTTCGTCAACGTATAGACGGAACCTCTAACTCTTGCTAGCAAGTCAGAGATCAAAATCTGATTCCAAAACAGCAAAGGTATTTTAGTGCTTCCTGTATTTATCAGATATATTGTTACCACATTCGCTTGTTTTTCTGTCAGAAATAAGGGGAAGATCACAAGAATGTATTCGTTCAAGAAATCGCGGAAATCGCGTTTTGATAGCCCAGCTTTGAAATTATTGCTTAACAAGGGAAAGCAGTAATAGAGTAACGACAAAGCACTTATCTGGCAATACGATAAGTTTAATCACAACAAAGGATACCCTGCTGTGAAGGGAAAGATGAGAATTCGTATGGGAAAGCTTTCTATTCGGACGCAGTCTTATTTTCTACGCTGCTGCATGTTTTAGCGTGCAGTTTTGCAAAAACCTCTTAGGTCTAGAAAAAGATAACTGAACAAAATTACGGTGACATCAACATAATTATTGCACAAAACCGATCAATGTTTTGATTGACTGACCAAGCTGCTTTGGAATGAATGTTTTTTGTGCTCCACATACGTCCGCATATGTTTTTTATTCTCTCCTTGTGTCATAATTTTTTAGAACCATTTAAACTAAATGCCTAAAAACTTAAAACCAATAAGTACAAGAGATTTTGTATGCGTATGTTGTAGGCCCTGTCATCCACGAGTCATACTAAGTGTTACCAACCTTTCCGATCAGGGGTGACATTTTTCTGTTTCTTTTGTGGCCTTGTGAAGGAACCTCACTAAATCTATAATTGGACAGAAATATTAGAGCTTAGCCAAAGCTTTCGCCAGCTAGGGGACTCTCTCTATTCCCAGCTTACCTACGATGTGCCCCTTGGATAATTTTTGCTTTTTGTGATAATCCACGCGTGGTTACATTTTCGATCATGGGGTTTTCCCACGATATCTAGCCCCCTTTTTCAATCAAATTGTCAAACATTTATATAACTGGCATCATTCTCCCATAGAGTGTTATGTAAGGCGACTTTCTTCCATGTTTTGAACAAAACATTGCAAGTATTCTAAACTTTATCGCCAGAAACGTGAGTGGAAGACGTGAATTGCTTATCCCTCTACATCATGACACTGTACTTGAATTCAATAGAGGCCAGCATGTCAATTGTTTTCTCAATTCAAATGCAATATGTTGTTTGTCATCAAGATCTTAGCAAAAATAGCAAAATATCTTGTTGGCAGGTTCTCGCTGCGATAATCGTTTCAGTGAAAGACATGCAAATTTGTTATCGGCGTGGAAAAATAAGCCAAACCTTCAATAGAGTAGCCAAGCCTTGCAGCCTTCCTTCTTTCGAGAGCAAATAATTAGAGCCGAGAAACCGTAGCTATTCAAACAAGGGGAAGTTCTAGTGCCATGCGGTAGGGAAGATGCTTCCGCGATCGAAAAGCAGCTTGTTCTTGAGGAAACATTGCCCAGAAATCGTCCGTTCTAAAAGGTGAGCGTTATAGGTTCTATGGAAAGACATCTATTCTATCGCGTGCAGATGATAAGTCACCCGGTTATCAAGTTATACCATTTATCGCAGTTATACCTGTAGAACTTGATGTGTGGGCTTGTTCCCTCTAGATGCTTGCTCCCTCAAAAGTGGCTGGCGACGCTTGTTGGCCAGTGTACCAGGAAACCGAAAACAATCCCAACTGGCCTAGTTATTATTGTTTGGTGTGCAAACTTCTCCGTTTAAATAAGTCAAAGAGCTTGATTTCAGAGGTATATCTCTTTCAAGGCTTAGAATTGTTTGTGAACTGCTAGGAATTTCATGGGTTCGCTTGCTTTCTTTCCTTAGTCCAAATTCAATGACATTGCTACGCGTCATACACGTCGGCTATGAACTGGTTTGTAAAGAAAAAAAAATGAAACAACTGTGTTGTGCTGAATAGAAAGCATGTCTTTTGACGCTTATTTCACTTCTAGGAACATGAAGTTTAGTTTAGATGGAAATTTGCAGTTTACATTTGCCATTTTAGAGTAGGGTTTCTCGCATGAGATTAGTCATATTTACCAGTTAGACGTTTGTATAATTTCCAGTGCAGACCTATTTATTTTGTTTATGTTACGGAAGTGACAGTGGAGAGTCAAGCAGGAATTTCAATGATTTGGAATACTTAAATTTATTTTTTATTTTTGGCAAGCTCTTTTCGATATGATGCAAGTATTGTATGGTTTAAACTGTAACTTCTAGCTTTGTAAGGCGTTTGTTTATACTGTAACAGAAAGTTGAAAGCGGTCGAGATTCTTAAACGGTAATAAAGATACTTTGATGCACTGTCTAAGCAGCAGGGGATGAAAGTTCCAACCCCTCATGATCATTCCAACTGAGATTACTTTCTATTTGTATCGAGGCCTGATCAATATTTGACGCGATCATGGGATTTGGTAGCACTTGAAGACAAGCTGAAGATAAGCTATCTATCTTGCCAAGCCTTCTTTCGTTATCATGTTGAAGAAAACGTGTCAACTAGAGGTGTAGGTTCTTGCGAAGAAATTTGGCCTCCTTTATCTTATGCCTCTGCTTCTGCCTTACATCTTCGATTGTACAGATCATTTCAGCTAGCGATTGAACAGGAATATTACTTTATTTTTTTTAACTTTGTTTACTCTTATGTCCTTAGTAGAAGAAATCAAATAAATAATTAAATTCGCCTGGATTTATCATGAGCAGTTATGAAGTTACTTATTATAGTCGAGCTTAGAGTCGAAGGTTTTTAAGATTTTTCTAAGGTATTTAGATTAACTAAAGCATTCCAGAAATGGATTTTGCACTTCTAGCCTAAGAACATTTCCCAGCTGTTGAAATTATTAAACGTGGCCCATCAACCATTATGCTGCGTGGGTTTCAAGCTTATTCTGGATTTCCCTCTCACGCCCTAGCTTGACAAAACGCTACATTGTCATTACTGGCTGTGTGGGAAATCAATCCTAAGAGCCTCTCCTTTGCAGATTACGGTCTCCAAGAGCATGGAAAACAGTTATTTGAATCTTTGTCGTACTCTGGTTTTCTGAGTGGCTCCACCATCCTACACGCGTGGTCTGTGAATCGTTGGATTGTTGTGGTGATGTTAAGTTAAGTGTTTATATTGGGTTCTCCCGGAGACGCTGCGTGGTGAGATGTTTGCGCAGGGGTTAAGTTCTCGAGGCGAACAGGAATCGAACTCGATATCTGGATCAGAGTCTTGTCTACGTGTTTTCGTCAAATCAATGCTTGGTGTAGCGGAGAAGGATTGCGTCATAGCGGGGGCTGATTCATTAAGAGGGTTTTGAAGTGTTTACGGTGGTTGTTAATAGTCCTAGTGTTTTAAATAGCAACGAACTGCCGTGGAAAATTTCACTAGTGTCTGATACATTAGAAAGTTGATACCTGATTTGACGTTCTTTCGCTAAGTGTCGAGTGTATATTTACTACCCATTTCAGTTTTTTTCTTAACGACAATTTTGTCTACCCGTTAATGTCCATTTTGAGAGAAATCCTGAGAAAATGTTTTCTTTCACAAGCAATTCATCGAGTTAGGGCTCACGAAATCATTCTCAATCTTCAACGATAAATAAGTTTGGGGCGGAGACGGTGCAGCCAACATTTTTACGCCAATTATACTAGTGCTGAAAGCTCCACCTTTTTTAAGTCAAGATTTAAACATGATTTTTAGGATCATTTAAACTATGTTCTGTCTCTTTAAAATATCTTCATCCTCACCAATCAAAAGTGTCCTAAATGTCTTTTCAGTTCCATTTTCATTCATCAATTTGCTAATTACAATCTAGGCTCATTGATAATCAACAGCAAGGCCTTTTTGGGAGAGATTAGGAGCTGCTAGACCTCTGAGTTTGCTCGTTTCTTTTTTGCTAAATTTTTTTATGCGAATGTTAGTGGCAAAGTAAACTAAAGTGCCAATGATCTTCATTGCAGCTCGACCAATCTGAACAGCGACATAGTGCCCCGCTCAGCAAGGTCACCGACTCCGGACGAGCTTGGTCCAAATGTGGCCAGAAATTTTATTCGTGAAGGTGCAGTTTGTTTGTCAACGGTGAGGCAATTCCCTTTTACATACTTCTTGACTATCATGAAGGTACCTTTATTGGCTTTATCGTTCGGAATGAGTGCCACAATGCTATCTTTCTGGTGCTATCACACTTAAGCGTTTGTCAGCTATTCTCAATTTTCATTATCAAGTATGAGGCTGAGTGCCACAGTGTTCGTTCCTGGGTCCTTTGCTTTTTACCCTGTGGGTATTAAAAAGTAGTAGACTAATTAAAATTAAAAAGTAGACTAACCCTAAGATGATATATAATAATCAAACCGATATTCGGCCTAAAATCCTCGTTATTGGCTTCAGAGAGTTTCTTTTACGAGCTTCATTGTTTGGTTACATTGTTTGTTGTAGTATTAGTTGTCTCTAAGTGATGGTTCCTAATCAGTTAACTAGGAAATGAAAGAAAGATGTTTTTTGGCTTCTGATATACAAATCATGGTTACAAAAGGCTTTACTTGCATCTAGAAGATAGCTGAAGCATTAAATCCAATGTTCTTACTACTGACTGCTTTTTATTTTTAGGGCGTGTCTTCCTTGAATCGTTACATGTTTTTGTTCAGTGATCTGCTGCTCATCGCAAAACCAAAGTAAGTTGCATTATCAAATTCTACAGCTTCTAAGTTCATTTCCTATATTGAATTCCTTTTCATACTTAGGCATGATACTTTGATATTAACATGTCAGATAAATCTGACATGCGGTGAAGTAGGAATTTCGTACGTAAGTTGCCAGGCATTGAAGAGTATCAGGGTGTCTTTCAGGACGCAATAGATTGCAAAGTTTTAGCCCATCTTTCCAAACGGACCATTTCATATTGTTCTTCGCGGTAGGAATACCAGTCTTTCAAAAAGACTCTTCTATTCAAAGTGTCTCTTTAGGTTTAGAGGTGATTTCTGTTTTAATCTCTCACCAAATCGACCAAAAGCCTAACATTTGCAGTCATTTGATCTAGTGTTGCTTGACTAACGGCAATTAAGAAACAGAAACGTCAGCATCGGTGCACATTCCCAGCAAACGAAATTTCTAAGAAATTGATAAGAAGCAGATTTTTACAAATTCCAAAATTTGATGTTCATCAAAATTGACTTTTGAGGAACGGCACTAGTCACCTAGTCATAGAAGGTCTTTGTTTAAGCCCGGCAGTACAAAGCCAATGCAAAACTGAGCAACGGTGAAATGTTCGCTCGATCCCAAATCACAAAGGGATGGCTACAAGAACACATTCTTAAGGATCAGTTGTGTTTGTCATTGTGTGTGGCAATTCTTTGACTGCAAGCCATTTTAATGCTCTCTGTGTTTGGCCAATTTGGCGTTTGTAAGACTCGGATTTGTAATGAATGAATCAAATATACAGTTGGCCTGTACCGAATCGACATTTTATCATCTCAAGACTTAGGGAAGTGATCATTTAAGTAGAACATAAGTACTGTTGTTGTAAGGAGGCGACGCAGTTTACCGAGATGAACGATCGAGCTCATTTCCCTGAGCTGTGCATGAAAATCAAGAAGGTATAATTTCGACGGTATGTCTTCATGAATTGGCAATTTCATTTAACCTTCACTGCTTTATTTCAGTTCCTTCAGTTAATGGTCTTCTAGTTGACTTGGGTTTGCGCTTAGGGATAAGATTTCCAAGCAACTTATGTTGTGTTGATCAAAGTTGCTCATTTAAAATCTGATTGCACTATTGAGCGTTCAGCAGCATGATAATTCACTACGACCGATGCTTATGTTGGGGCCTTGTAGCGTCCCTCTTTAATACACGAGTCTAGTAAACAGTAGTATACACATCAAAATACGCACACACCGTGATATGGGGAGAACTCACAACTCTTATTCAACATACATTTTGGATAGTTATTCTTCATTTCTTGGTTTACCATGTGCTTACCTCTAAGTGGTAGTGCTGCTGCTGCTTGCCAATTTAAAACTGCATTTCACGTTAAACAACGTATTTGACTATGTTTGTAAGTTTACATCAAGCATTCGACGCAAAAGTTCCCTCCATAAATTTCTTATTTTATTAGTTTCAAGTGTATATTAACTCTAGTTGAAAAGCCTTAATGCACTTTGCAGGCGAATGCCAATGTTACTGGCAAGCAAGCGAGCCGGCGAATGCCATTTTTTACCGATGCACTTTCATAACCTTGATCGCGAGCTCATTTCTTTCCCCCATTCTGTAACTCAATGCTGCAATGTTTGATATGCCTCGTAAATGTACGAGCTGATGCCTTGTCATTTTGTGATGTCACGTTTCCTTCAAACGTTTTACAGGTCAGGAGCGTCGTTCAAGTTGAAGTTGAGACTACCAGTCAGTGAACTATGGCTACAGACAGCGATTGATGGGGTTTGTGAATCCACTGTCGCTCCCAACAAATCTTTTGTCATCGGATGGCCCACTGTGAGCTACGTGGCATCTTTCAGGTATGCAGCTTTTCATACCCTCACTCTTAACTATACTCATCACTCTGTTTGACACTTGGGAGTCTAATCAACCTGAGTAACAGTTCTTGCAAACACCTACACTGTAGTTTATGAGGTACAAAACCAAAGTCATGAAATGAGATTTCAGGTGCCCAAGGCCGTATTTTATGAAAAAATGCCAGCCTTAAAGTTTTCCAAAGCGAAAAAACAGGAACAAAGCTGATACTTTAGAGTGCTCTTGTAGGTTTCGAGGCATTGTTTATTTCTAAAATACTTGATAATCGTCTGGGGTGCACCTCTAAGTTCCATCCACAAATTTAGTTAGAGAGATTTCTCCGTTTTTACCTGTGACGAAGAGCCTCAATATAACTTCGATTCTTCTTTGTGCAAAATGAGTCTTCGTTTGAATATACTGCTTCTGCTGGAAAGGATAACAATTTAAGATGATAATCGAATCAGTTGCAACTAATGATTAACTAAGCTTCCGTGCTTACCTTGGCGCAGGAAAGTGTTTGCCCCAGTAAGGCTCTTTTTGAACCTGTTTATTCAATGCGCGTATTCTAGGCAATATTGTGTGATTCAAGCTAAGGTTGTGGTAAGCAACATAATCTCAACTGCCCATTTAGCATATGACAGCTGATTTACACCTAAATGCTCAAAATGCCTGGACCAACCTGAAGAAAATTACAGGCATCTGTTTCTAATGTAGCGGGGAGACCAGCGAGGTCAAATCGTAGGTTACGAAAAGCTCTCATAAGCGTGCCAATATGAACTCTTATTTCATTTGGTACGCAGTATTAGGTGGTTTATCCTTAATTTAGTTATAAAGTGGGCACTTGTCAGATTACCTCCTCTCCAGTTCGTTTTTGCTATTTTGTACGGGCTTCGTAACTAGAAAGGATGCAATCCGACATCAAGTCAGTTGAAAGTCAAAGGACTACACCTTTCTTTTTTATAATGGACCTACCTCAAGGCCTAGTTCCAAAAGTTCCTTTTTCGTAGACCTCAAATCATCAGATTTTAGTACCAAAAGTTATTTAATAGTTCCTTAATTTTCACTGCACATCAAATGCCATATGTGAGTATTTTGCAAATGAAAGGAACCGGCTTTTTCGTTCTTGATGCTTGCAGTTATAAAAAAATTTCAAATCGGAAAGTTCCTTAGGGATTTCGTTTTTAGTAGTATAAGTTCTCTAAATATTTCTGCCTTCTGCATGTAGTTTCCTTATAAAGTGGTTCCTTATAAAAAAGCGTGTACCTTACAATAAATTTAGATTTTACGAGACACCAGCATTCAAGTCAAGGGATGGCTCAGCCTAAACATATTCTTCCAGAGTTACGTATTTGCCTTTTTCATCTAAGCTGAAGCTATTAAGCGTGTATGCTGGGTGGGTGTTGGAGACGCACTGATGGGAGAAACTGTGTTATGATAGAGATGTCCTCTGTAGGTCAAATACCTTTTCCCCTTTTGAACACCACTCAAATCTCATGTTAAAAATTTGCAGATAACGTAGACATTAAGTATTCTCGTTAGCTCACTCGCAATCGTCCCAAGCATTGTCTCAGTTGAAAAAGGCACAGCAGAATTCTTACAACAGACGATGACCCCCAAATATAATTGTCCAGTTCTTTTCATCCTGCATCCACTCTCTATTCTCAATCTTCTTTGGCAAAACTAACCAGATATTTGACAAGGTTTTCTAGTACCATGACAATGAAAAATGACAATGTTTTCTATTAAGTAACTCAAGCTCCCCCCAAAAGATGGTTTCAATCGCAAATAGCCCCCACTTACCCTGCATCCCTTTCCCATCAATGCTGCAAAATGTGTTTTGTAGATCTTTTTATGCACATACAGCAAACTTGCAGTGCAGCCGGGATGGTAATAAGAAGAACTTCCTCAATTTGAGATTCAGCCTTTAGTTTCCAGATTTTGGTAGATTCCGGCAATTTGTGGTGAATTGTCTTTTCAATTCCATTTTAGTCAGGGTTAATTCCGACGCACTGGATAGTTCGTGAGAAAGTGTCGAAAAGCGTATCTGCTTTCTGACACGTTGACTTAAGAAGTTAAGTGTAGTAGCCATTTTGAATGAAGGGGATCAATGCTAAATCGCATGGCGCGTACGTGGTTCCTTTCCTAACCCAGCCAAGCAGCATTTGTGATTTCAGGAGCATCGCAGTGGAACCAACGTCTCCTGTGTGGAACTGCCTGTAAATTTTTCAGGAATGGCCAGAATGACGTCTTTGTACTACAGTCAAAATCAAGATTTCTATCCGTTGATAAAAGGAGTAGCAATTTCACGCCAAAAACATAACATTTCAATACACACTATATACACTTAACATTTCAATCATATAACTGATTTCTACTGAAGGTTTAATTTGTTAGAATAGGTCCACATCAGCAGTTTAAAGAAGAAAAAGCAATATCACATTGTCAAACCAAAAGGTGGTTGGGAATTATGTGATTTGGAGGATGTGTTACTACTATCTTGAAACTCGCAGCAAAGGAGGTCGTCGTTAGATTTTACTAAGATTGTGCAGTTGCTGTGAATGTTTTCCCAATACAGGCCTTGAGGCTTCTTAAGCTGCTTATAGAATCATATCTGTTTGGAGTTTCGAGGATAAACTGTCTTTATGTGCTCACCATCGATATCTGTTTTATGAGCACATCATCGTGGTTTGTTAAAACCCCCCACCACTAGAAATCACCCCCCCCCTCCCTTGAAAGTGGGTGTAGCGTCAATAAGGTCCGAATCGACGGGCATTTTTGAAAGTAAGATCGGGGTGCGTTGGTTTCTTTAATTTTCTGTTGTTGAGTAATATTTGTGTAGGCACCTCTGAGATGGCACGTCCCTCATACAAATTGCGTGACCATCTGCTTGATTTGTTTTGCCCTGGGTCAAAGCTATGAAATACACCGAAAGGTCACCGTTTTCTTCGTACTGATCAAAGAAAAGGTCTTTAGCCCATTGATTACATCTCACATCCTTGCAAGAGGTGCATATCGCTTTATGAATGGAGGGTAGGAGTCAGCATTTTTTGAGTTAGCCAGTGGACCATAGCAGAGGTTTGAAGTGCACCATTTGATTGCCAAAACGAGGCCTTATTAATTCGTAGTCTGTTCATTTTTTCTATTGAGCACTGTTGCTCGAAACGCGCCCTTATTGGTTCGGGAAAACACCTCTCACTAAAGGACGTTTCTCATGAAGACTTTCAGCTTGAGCCTAGATTTTCATGCTATGATCAAATATTTTTATCCTCCTAAGGAAGGGAACTCAAACCGTGTTAATGGTATTGAAAGATGTTAAACACGTAATCAGCACGGTCTAGATAATAATTGAAAATCGAATTGGTTGCCATTTTGAATTACGGTTTGGGCACATCCTTGATTGAAGTCAGAGGCGAATCATCCACCAGATGCGCCCCTTTGCACGATGGCACAGTCAGAGGAGGATTTATGCCTCGACGTAGTGTTGTTTAGCAGAGTCGCCTTCACAAAGCTGCAGTAAATCAACGTGTGGTGCAAAGGGCTTTGCCGTCAATCTTCTCTCTCCGCAGTCACCGACTGTCCCTTTGTGCCATGTTGTATGGCAAACAGGGGAGTTTTCCATTGAGCGCGCTGTTAGTTTTAGAAAGAAAAAGGAACCAGGGCTCCTTCTAAATCACAAATAACCCATACAATCGACTTTCGAGTATATGTCACGTGACCAAATGACTATTGCTTACGTATGGTATCACATGAAGTACGCCCCGGAACAAATCTCACGTGATGCGATTTCCTTGGAGGGAAAGTACGGGATGCCTCCGCTGCACAGTATTGGTGACATGGTATTTGCAGCGATCGCCAAAATCTTCAAATAAAATCTTCTTGCCGGTACACAGAGAAAAGCGTTTTTCCTATTACCACTTCATAAGTTCTGCTGCCTTTCAAACGAAAATGAAGGAATTCGTGAAAATTTAAACATTATCTCGTATCTCTGGGTGTCAATTTTGTATAACGATTTACTTAATTTCGGATACCTTTTGCGGGCGACCTTTTGTGTTTTCAAGTTCATTCGCATCAGTTTGTGTAATATTTAGTTGATATTCTCAAGGCTCCACTAAGACGCCGCAAAAAGCACGCCCACGCTCACGTCAATAGAATTCTGGATATTAATATGGCTGAGTGTGGATGGGGGCCCGGCTAAATCACTTCTTTTGCCCATTGAAAAGTGCGATTTTACGCCTTCCTGGGTCTTGTTTTCAGGCTCTTGCCTGTCGCTTTTCCAAACACTGAGGCAGGTTTTCCGGACATCGAGGTCACACAAATCTAGGCTCAATACTCTATTAACCAAGACACATTTCGCAAGTCATCCCAGAAAACCAGGCCAGTGCCCGACTTTGGCGCAATAGAATCCGGACCAATTGCACGATGAAATAGCGTTGTAAGGGTAGAAGTAGCGTTGTAAAAGTTTCTGATTTGTAGAAAAGTCACATTGTATTCCCACAATCTAACGTCACGTGTTTGTAGTCTCCGTTTATCATAATCTTGAAGAAGGATCTTTCTTCTTTTATCTAAAAAAGGAAGCACGATGCTCACCCATTGAGCTTTTCCCTGAATCTTCGGTGAATTTTTTGCCAGGATTTCTCGACAGTGAAAACCTTTCACGGTAGGTTGCTTGGCACACGAGCAACACTCATATTCTTAAGCAGATTTGAGATCCTTAAAATGCATTAACAAACACAACTGAGTCTGTTTTTGAGATCAGAGTGGCTTAAACCTTCAATCTTTTCAGCAGTTAATATTAACAAAAACAAATTTGACCTAACTCGTTTTTGTGTCAGTCAGCTCTAAGGGCAATCCTTCTCATAAGTGATTTGTCCTGCCTATTGATTTAGCTGTTAATCTATCAAGCCTTGATGTTGGTCATTTACAAAATCTCGTATATCTGACATTATACTTAGAAAGGTAATGAAGAGAACTGGATATATAACCTTTTTTACAAAAGGGCCACACTTTTGTGGTAAACTTGTTTGCGAAGATAGGCAGAAGTTTGGAGCTAGGGTGAAATTGGATGTTGATCCAAAGACTCTCTTTAGGGCCCTTCCCGTGACTTGAACAGGGGCGCTAGAGGACCCCGGAGAACAAAATCAATGAGTTTCTTTGTCAAACAAGTACCAGTGCAAGAATTTGTTGATCTTGCTGCCGTCGGAACCAATTTATGGATCCTGAATTTATTTTTATGCAGACGAAATATTTCTAGCATTTTTGAAGCTTTGTTTATTTTAAAGCGCCATTTGTTGCGAGGGTTTAGACGCTTAGTTCTTTGGGTTTTAGGGTAAGCTTACTACTGCCAAGCTTTTCCGATTATTTGTCGTCATCAGTGACATTCTTATTAGTAACATGGAGTATCTTGATTTTGAAATAACTTTCCCAATAAATCAACGATTATAATCGTTTATATTATAATTTCTTTGGCTATATTGTTTCATTTTTTACCAAACTTCTACGCTGTTGCCTTTTTCCTGAAACAGTAGACCCCTTGTTTTTTCATGACGTTTCACTGATTTTCGGTTCCTATGAAAACTTTCTCGTTAATTGAACGAAATTTGCGAGTTGTCCGGCAATGGGTCGCTGATCTGTCTAATGACAATATTCCCTAAAGGCATTTGGTGATCTTTATTTGCTATTAAGTGCTTAAATTATCAGCAAAAGAATCGCGCAATACAAAAAATGCATCTTTCTTTGGGCCTAGGATAATCTATTCGGCGGTGTCTCAGACGAGTATTACAGCAAAAATAAGCAGAACATATTGAAAATCGGAAATAATGGACTTCTGTGTCGGCCTTCTTTATCATTGAACAGCGTGTTTATATTTTAGATACGTCTCCATTGCAAATAAACAAGGGCGAACAAAGCCCAGTACAATCCGACTCCTGGCAACAATTGTCAATACGCTAAGCCAGCCACTGTCTTTCCATGTTCCGGAGTTTATACGGGGCATGATTGAAGCGGACGTTAGAGCTTGTTATTGCGGAATTGGGTCATTACTCTAGGCCGCTCTAAACGAGCGGTTCCATCGTTTCTTGATCGTAGTTTTGAGCCTACGTCGTATGAACGATTCCAGCGATGATCAAGTATTTGAGAACTGTGTATGGAGTTGATAAGTTGAGCTTCAACCCCAAATCAGACAGTGACTTCAGGTTTCTCTGTTCTAGCACAACCGAAGACAAGACTCTCTGGTGGAACGTTCTCAAAAAGTAAGAAATTTTTCTGGCATTACTTTTGTTCCTTGTTGTTTATATCGATTCTATATAAATTCTGAATAGAAAATTCCACGTAGATTTCCGCGTCAATTATCTCTTTATCTCACTTAATTTTATTTTTCATTTGATAAATTCTCTATTCTTCTCTAAATTTTACCTCATTTAACGCACAATTTTAACCGGCGTATTTTCTCACAGTGAATACTCTGTTAATTTTAACATCAGACATTTTAGCCAAGATAAAGGGTCAATGTGCGGATAAACTGCCCTCGTCCTTACATCAACGCAGGGTATGTCTTGCTCCCAGGTCGAAATGGGTGTAATAATCTCTAACCATGTGCTTGCCTAAGTGAGTGCTGCTTTGATGGGGTGCTTCCTTGATGGGGTGCTTCGAACTCAAACCATATAATGATCTGATCGAACACGTTCATTCATAAGGAAGTTTGCATTTCTGACATCAAGAAACTTGAATGTCATTCATTACGTTATCTAGTGCTGAAAGGGCTAGGTGCTTCCTGTGTACCTAATCAATTGAATAATAACAATTGTGTTCAAGAATTGACTTGACAGGAATTTTTAGTATGGTCTCGTACTGAATTATGCACATCTTCTGTCGCAAAACTAACCTCAAATCCTAAATTAGGCGCTTGAAGTTTTTAGCACAGTGGGCCTAGATCTAAAAAACTGGACACTTTCTCACAAAATGTGTCTAGTGAAATCGATGTATCTTGTCACATTGTACCTAATGCCTGCTGTTAAGTTCCTCCGATTCAACGTTTTCTTTACCGAAGCGAACAAGGAACCGACGAAACGTAATCACAATTTGACTTCCTGGATATTTTCACTCTGAAAGCAATGAAAATGGCGCCAGCAGTGAAAATATTGTGCCTTAAGAAGCCACCTGACCTTCTACATGGGAATAAGGGGCATTCTTCTTCTGGGAATGACGACATAATCCTTCATGATAGACAATATAATTATGATTAATCTCAGAGGAAATTAATCACAGCCATTTCAAGTCGGCGGGAAAGTTTTTAACAAATGATGAGGTGACGTGTATGTACGCCTGTTTCGAATTAAGAAAGGTCGATGAGGAATTAACCTTCTTTAAATTGCAACCGCCCTCAAATCAATTTGAATTTGATCTGAGAACAGTAATCTGTGGTTTTGAGAGACAAAATTTTGTGGGAAGTTTATTTTTCCAATTTAAATATCTACTCATAGAAACCTGCACAGTCGCTTACAAAGTGAACGCTTACCTTGCCCCTCCCTCAACTATTATTTGGCTTCTAACTTTTACCCCTCGAGTCTCGCTCCTCCTTACTCTTCTTTCTCTTGTTCCCACTTTAGTCTTTTCTCTAACTATAATTTTGCTTCCCCTTTTTGCCACTGTAGTGTCGCTTTTCCTGACCCCCATTTATCCCCTTCCTTTTCTCTATTGGCTCTTCTTTGCCCTTCTTATTTGTGTTGGCTGGATTTTGTGATCCCCCATTTGGTTAGACCCCCCATTTGGTTAGACCCCCTCATTTGATGCCCCCTCTTCTTTGGCTTAAGTCGATTGTATATATTCCACCTGCTTTGTTGTCCATGTTATGTTCAGTCCAATGATAATAATCAATTCACAGTCCTTGCGTAGACAACGTACATAGTGGTCGGGATTCGATAGCGGGATTTCTCTCCATTAAATAACTTTACACCCATGACCAGACTGAACAGAACACTATTGCTCAACCTCGGTTTCTGTTTTTGCTATATTCCAAGGAGTTATTCTGAGATGAAAGTAATTACGCATTTCCTGCCAGGCTTTTACAATTATTATCAATGGTTACACCGAGGGAAGGTTTGATAAACGCAGCACCCATTTACTGGAATGTCCGCCATTGGGAGTCGTGAAATGAATAATGCCTTTCTTGTTCTCACCATCAGTTCGTGTGTACTTTTTATCAGTTTATCTCACGTCTATTTGGCCCTGATCTCGAGTAACATAGTTAGAAAGACTGAAAAACAAGAAATAGAATTACGACTTCGTTTCCTTTTCAAGACTTAGCAATTAACGGGTTCTCTCGTTTACTTTAAAGTTGATCTTGATTGCGTTAGTGTTTCAGGAGAATTGCTGCAATCGTTGCATTGCTTTATTTCATGCCCTCGTGATTTGCACCGATAAAACAGTACCACCATCAAATGATTGCGACACATGTCTGTATGGAAGCCTGTATCGTTTGAAAGACACAAACGAATCAAACGAACGGGAAAAGAAACTGACATTGCACAAGTAAATTCAAGAAAATTTTGTGTTCAATACCAGTTGCACAGAAAATCATACAGCGTGAACGCTCTAGCGACAACAGAGATGATCATCGCGTTTTGAGCATTTTGACACAGGCGATAAAGCTGTTGATATTATCAAATGAAAAATTACATCATTATTCGGCCAGTTTAGCTCTGTTTTTCTTACTTCAGCGTTTCTCGAAAAATTGCCACTGGTTGCTGTTTCAATTTCCGGCTGATCATCTCATTAATCTCTACCATGTTTGATTTCAAGTTGCATCAACGGGACAGTTTGTTTTGCTAGCCGGTGGATATATGTAGGCGTCTTATCCACATCAAACACAGAATTACAAGCTAAGCCCGAAGTGGTGATAGGAATCCAAGACGAATTTGTTTTATCCTCTTCTGACAGAGGGTAGAATTCGATATCTCGTTTCTATCCGCGTTGTGGTACAGGTGCCAAGAAATGAGACGAGCCTCGGTCCCAGTCCCATTCATAGCAAGCAAATGCTATTGGTATCGATTTTTAACAAATTATCTTATTTGGGCAATTTTTATCTTCACATTTGGCAAAAATGGACCTTAGAATTGGAATCTTCATGCTGAAGTTCGTCTGTGCCGAAAATGCTGGCGGCCGTTGGGCTGCGATTTAACCCATTTTAAAATTGAGCTTTTCTTATACATTTTAATGGAATTTTCTGCGGCAAGTTACGGTCAAATCGCGAGAAATATCTAAATATATTCAAAACAGAGTAACTCGCGACCGAAGTGTCCAAACAACATGAATTTTTCAGTATAAAGAAAGTCAAAGATAAAGATTTCAATTCTGATAATCATCTTGGGACAGATCCGTAGGTTGCGAGATACAAAATCTATGACGTCAACCCGAATCCTATAGAACTGAGCCGGTGGGTCTTCAAGACAGCAGTTTACCAGTGCCACAAGGCGCCAGATTTCCCGCCTGTCAGCTATGATATATTAACGCTCAATTTTGGAGGGAAACGGAGCATTACTGAGGATTTTGAACACACAGACGGTCGCTGTCCGAATCACCGGTTATCTGAATCAGCCTTCGTAGTTGCTTGTTGTAATAGTCACTTTCCAACTTCCATCAACCACGTTTGTGAAAGTGACAGGTTGTCTAAGAATCCACTGAGAATTTCTCTCGAGGAAATCCTGTAATTTAGTATTATAATCGCGAATATCCAGAGATTTAAAACTGCTTATGTTTACTGGGTGCTGAAATAGTAACCACGCAATTTCTTCAATGTGGGTAGAGGATCTTCTTACACATCGTGCATTGCCACCATAATGAGCCACTCTACTTCACTGTATTGCTCAAAAGGCACTTTTTGAAGCACTTTTGAAACGGGAAAGGCACTGGTAGAATCATATCGGCCCTTTCTTAATGCTAATGGCAGGCGCAACAAAACTTGGTTAGTGAACAGAATAGAGAAGCCGGTAGAAGTGACCGATCCGTGCAAGTTTTTCTCGTTAGCTCCTATTGCTGTAATGCCAGATTGGGAAAGATTATTACCAAGCTAGAGTTTGCCAAGAAAGCGGGGCCGGGCGATTTATTTAAGTCCCGTTTACTTTTACAACGCTCAAACTGTCTTTGGTTAACCAGTGAATTGTTTTTATTTAGACTTTATTTTACTACCTTTTCCTAACCTGTTAGTGTTAGATGCCGAAAACAGTAATGTAATGTATGTATCCCGACTGTATCCAAAAAGTAGTGTACCCAGACAGAAATGTATCCCTACCATTTTGTAATGCATTCGTCCTTGTAATGTTTCCTTGTTAAATTTCAGGACGATAGACGAACAGCGAGCAGTTGAAAGTGGGAAAACCGTCCCAATCAGAATCCTCTTCAGAGATTCAACCCAGAAAAACTCAGCTGTATGTATCTTTTTTCTCGTTTTATTCAATGTTATAGAAATCAATAAAAAGGTGCCGTTATAAAGTGGCCAACTTCTCTCTGGATCCAAGAGGTGCACATTTGGAGCATGTCCTGATTGTTTCGATTTTACAGAAATTTTCTTGGTGATTTTTTCCTCGAAGATAGGTTAGATTAGCCTGTGCTCCAGACCCTCTTCCTTCAGGTTAAGGGTCTGGAGCACAGGCTAAGGTTAGATGTAAATGGAAAGCGGTTCTCTTCGTTCTGATAAACAGATCTTCGTTGCCCATCTACCTTCAAATGATTTACTTATTTTAACTTGTTCTGTTCCTTTGTCCGTGTCCTGTTTTTTTCTCGGTGAGGTAGCGAATGAATAGATGTTACTTTCTTCTTCATATACCTCCTTCGTTATTGCAGTCAAATTTTTGTGTTTTTTTGTAATTGTTTTATTCGATAATGAGGTGGATAACTCGCTAACACCCAAAGCCACGAATTACCGCTTGCTGCATGTTAGTCGCCTCCTAAATGTGATTTGGAAGTAGTCTTGTGTTTATTTCTAGTGAGAGTGCTTGAAACTCCTTCCAAGGGCCCACACCTATTAAAAGAAGTCTATTAAAACAGCCGACACTAGGTAAAAGTGGCAGAACTTTGTGGCTAGGGTTGGAGTGTCGGGAGGTGTTAAGGGTGATTATCCGAGCCACAACTTGAAATCTTATGAAAATGTCCTTTTAAACGAGGAAGCGGCCAATGAATGCTTGGTCCTTACTCTATGTTGTTGTGCCTTTCCAGGAAAGAGGAAATGATAACATTTTTCCATTCTCTTCTGTTGGTTCACCAAAGTCCATATACTACCCTTTCATCATCAAGAACCTGGCTGCATTTGTGCTTGTACATTTTGTTATTTGCAGTTGATTGGTCTACGACTTCTGCATGAAGCCCAGTTGTGACCCCTGTGTCTGCTATGCTGGTCATCCAGCTGTCCAATCGTGTTTCCTTTTCGTTTCCTGGTTTATCACAAAGTCACAACATTCTTAGTCACGTTTACCTTGACCTTT
Source organism: Nemopilema nomurai (assembly GCA_003864495.1). NCBI lineage: Eukaryota > Metazoa > Cnidaria > Scyphozoa > Rhizostomeae > Rhizostomatidae > Nemopilema > Nemopilema nomurai. The sequence continues at coordinate 1,774,489 of ML133402.1, forward strand.
CCTCCATCACTCATGCCCGGTCTCACTCCAATCCAGTGTGGCGTGCAATGTTCCACTCCCCTCCTCTCTACCGGACCCAGTTGTTTCTTTCATTGGCCAAGCGCTTTCAGTTGACACCCAGTGCATTTTCATTTCCACAGCCACTCTCATTGCCAGTATCAAATGAAGACGACGTCAAGTCTGTAGTCAAGATGGCATTGCAGGGCTTCGACATCGCGGTATGTATACGATTTTGAGTAAATTTTGCTCTTTAGAATGGGGCCAAAAACCCTGGAAGCCCATTCAACATTTCAGTTGCTTCGACAGCCAGAGACATCGTGTTGCACTGTGCTTGCGTGCGTTTGATTAAATTTACCACTTCCTTGCTGCTTCACTAAGTTTTGCTGTTTGAATTAGCCTCAACATCATCATGATCACCATTATAATCACCATTATAATCACCATCACCATCACCATCATAATCACCATCATAATCACCATCATCATCATAATCACCATTATAATCACCATCATGATCACCATCATAATCACCATCATAATTACAAGGATCACTTATTGTCAGGCAGTATGGAGCCTAAGGCTCTAAATACAAGTTCGAACTTAATTCCAATCAGTTGAGTCCAAAAGCCTTAAACTGCCAATCCAAATTCCTTGGGTCTTATAGCCGAATAACCAGGATTCCCGGGTTAATATCCTATTTGTCAAGGATTGTGGGATATTTCTCTGGGATAGCGTGAGGTATTGCGCTTGAGCAATCGATAGCAGTTTTGAATTCCTGATTTGATGTCAGCCAACGATAAAAATTCCTTTATGTTTTTTCGCAAATCTTATTCTATTTGAGTTACTTCTTGAGATTTCCGAACTCGCAAAGTATCTGCTCTCGATGCACCTTGTTAAAAGGAATCCTTCTTAATTTAGAGATCACTGAAAAAACACACAAAAAGTTGTAAGGGGGAAGACGGAGATAAATTTGCCGTAACTGTTTACCTGCTTTCTCCATTGCTTATATTGAGATGATTCTCGACGCATTTAAAGATTGCTGATTTTGGAATAAGAGGCACTTTGTCCCTCGCCCTCTAATAAACGCTCCTTTAGTGTGAATTCTATTATTCTTTTGTGGCTGTTCTTGGATCTGGTAGTTTTATGATTTGAGGGTAAAATTGTGGGAATTCTTAAAACGGAGCCACTGACTGTTACTGTTAAGAATCTGAAACTTTACTTAAGCGATATTTCTTTACCGAACGTTTTTATATCTCGGGAAGTGCATCAACTAGAAGGATACATTTTGGTAGCGTCTGCTTCATTCTCTGATTAAAATGGGATGGCATCTGGTGTTTTGAAGATTTTGATACCTGGAGAATAGTGAACAATAATGGCCAGGTAGAAATCTGAAGACTAGAAACATTTGAATGGCTTTTTCGGTGCCTGGAAAGTCTCTCAATGTAGAAGCGGAGTTGATATTGTTAAGAGTAAACACTACAAAATGCTTGGTGTGAATATGGTATTGAAATTTTACCTGTATGAGTGCTACACAGATAACCAGAATTAAATATCTTAATCAAGCCGCTTATTTCTACTCGAATTTCGCTTTTGAGTCGAGTAGCAAGGTAAACACCCTCTCATGGTCATAGTCATTATTTCGACTGGTGTCATTTAAATTACCAAATATTTGTATAGCTGGGAGAAGCTCACTGTAAACAAAGATGAGGAAATAGTGCTAGCCCATTGGTTGTGTAAATATTAGCATTCCACCTCGGCTGTCCCTGTTTTCGTTCAAGTCTCTGACACCACTGTCAATGTGTCAATCAAAGTAGCGACCCAGGAGCAGTATTTTGCTTGAAATCGTCTTTTCAATAAGGTTCTTCCAAACGCAATTGGGATTAGATGCTGTTGCTGAAAATATACTGAATCGACTCTTTGTCATCTCTTACATCCTAACGCAACACTTTGTCACAAATAAATTCAAATGCCTGTCTGACCTACAGTACTTGGGTTTTCCGACCATGTTACGATTTTGGATTATCTGCCGTCTTATCAGGGGTCCTCTTGTTAAGGAACAGGAGCAGACGATATCATCACCATGAACAACAACCCATTTCAATTCGATTCATGGGTGGTGTGCAGTTGGCCGCAATTCGTCATAACAAATTACCCTGAATGTCAAGTCAAGTTTGAGTCAATTATTGCTGTACTATAAAGGAAAATCCAATTCATGTTTATAATTTGCCCTTGATGGCTTTAAGACGATGCGTTGTTTCCCGTAAAATAGATATCAGAACGCTCTAAAAAGTGACTGTTTCGTCACATAATTTTGAAGGGTGTTTAGGGGCAGAGATCTGGCTGATCTGGGAGTTTTAACCCTGGTAGTTTTGCAACTTGCCAGTTGTGAATGCGTATAAACCTTCACAGCTGATTTTATTTTGTAGCTGTTCAACATTGTCGTTATTGTATTTATTTTCTCAACAAGTACCTTTGCAATGAAAACGACTCTTAACAGCATTTGTCAGATATTATTTTGCTTGACGTATTCAAATGAAGAACATGTAAACTCTGGGTAATAGCAACCAGCGGCTCCCTCTTTGTGTTGCTGAAGACTGTTTCGGCAAGAAAATTCATCTACCCATTAGGTTACCCCAGAAGTCTGGCATAGCTCTCAAGACATTCTTAATAATGACGCTAATTGTTACGACAATGACGTTTGCACAGTGCAAGATTATCATGGTACTATATGGCACAGCTTTTCAGATGGTGTATTGTTCTAACTGATTAATAATTTTGTCACATGTTAAGGCATTGACATTCCGCTTCTTCTTTCAACAGGAGGCTGATGTGAACGACTTTCAACTATGGGTTCTTTCTGGTAAAGAAAACGCGGCTTATCCATTGATGGGTGAGTACTTCTTATGGTCCGTAAAAATCACCCACATACCTTTTGCGTGCATGTACCAGTCCTTTATTTACTAAGCCAAGGCGTCAACAAAGACCTACTTTTGAATATTGCCCTTTGCTCACGGATGCAAGATAGCAAGAAAAGCTGAAATACCTCGCTTGCTGGAAGTTTTCTTTTTGCGAGATTATTTTGAAGTGGAGGGTGCCAGAGTGGTTAGAGCGCTCGACTGCTATTAAAACGTTGCGAGCTAGAACCCTGCCCACGTGCGGGCGTCAGTCAACTCAAAGCAAGCACCTACATGAAGCATAAGGGGAGCATGAGAAGGAACTGACCACCCACCCTATCACGATGCACCCCGAAGAGGGCGTTCCGACCTTCGATATCAAACGGAGAACTAAGCTTTTCTTCGCTCCAGTTTAAATGAAGATGCCTTTGAATTAAGTTAACGTATAGTCGTTTGCGATTCAAATTCAAAGCTAAAATTGAATGCAATTCAGATAGGACCCAGCCTCAAATCAAACAGTATTATGAGAACTAAATCATGTAATGGAGTTGTAATATCATGTCAAATGACTGAAAAAAGCCGAGAAAGTTAAGAAAAAACGATCATTTGGATCAACAACTGGACCATCACGACTGCTGTGTGAAACTTTGATATAGATTATTTTACTTGCTTAGAATTTGATGAGCCAAGAATGAGAGCGTGTTGAAAAGAGCATGATTTGAAAGTGCTTCGAGGTAGTCGACTCTAGGGTATTTATTTAGTAAGAGGTAGTCGACTTTGCAAGCTTTTTTCACCCGTCTTCAGCAAATTCCACAGGAGGTTCTTTTCAGAGAAAGTTTCATATCTAGCGATGTTCTTAAAATGCCATCGAATGTAATTTGACTGCATTTGGTAGAGCAACTGTAATTGTGAACAATTTCCGAGGCACCAAATGAGTTTTTCTTTACATATGGTTTGGAAGTGACTCTCAAACAGTTATAGTCTCTGATATTGTCCCAAAAACAAAAGTGTCTAGTAGCGATCCAAGCTGGAATCACATTTAGGCCAATAGATTGTTATTTGCTTGCGTCATTTCCCATGTCTAGTAGCATCACAATCGAGCGTCTTCTAATTCAGCGCCAAGGTGCATTGAATGGTGATTAATAAGAACAGTTTACAGTATATATTTAGAATTAACCATTTCCCATTAGACTCAGCGAGATGGGAGGGCTTCTACAGTCCTTGTTTACGTAGGATTTCCACTGTAATCGGCGATAATCCACTTGTTCAACATTGAAATAGCCAGAAAACTATGTCACAGCCTAGTTCCATTTTGTTCGAAGTAACGAGACAGTAAAATCCCCTCTTTCACCTTTTATGATGGTGCACGATATATTTGCCACCATCTTATCTTGGTTCTTCATAAGATTTTCTTTGTAATCTTGTTAACACCAGAGACGTGGGTGGCGACCAACTAGTAACATACCCTGGTGCTCTCAGCGAAATTTTCCGGAACCACGCAATCTGAGCCTTGAGCGAGTTAATCAGGTTCAAATCTTGATTGCGTCCTTCGATACAACGATGATCCACCCATGTGATTTGCTTTGTTTCTTCAGCTTGGGGTGCTTTTTGAAGCAAACTGACCAGCTGAGAAGAGAATGGTATGATGTTGAGATGCATGTTTGGTACCATAATGTCGCGCAACTGTTTCAAAACATCTCTCAAGTTGCGAATTTTAGGGGTAATGATATTTGCTACTGCGCTACGTAATCTGATGCACCACAATGGATGCAAAATGGCTGATAACGTCTTTTTGTGGTGGAAATTTGTTAAAGTAGGATGGAGTGTGTTGAATGCTTCTTTATCTGTTCTGTAATTAGTTTTCTCTCTGTCTTAATCGGTGAAGTTTGTATCACCTCCTTGCACTCAAATTTACGCACTGTTACGCATGAGGCTGGCCTACTACGGTGTCCTACTATGGTGTCCTACTACGGTGTCCTACTACGGTGTCCTATCCGTTTATAGACGCAGTTAGGGATCAATTCGTTATTGCTAGGGATTCATTCAATTCTTGGTAACTAATGTAGTGATCCTCGCCTTCTTCTAGAGAAGTCGAGGTGAAAAAACGAATCCTTCTGTTTAAACAAAGTGTAATGATTAAGGGTAGGATAGAGGACTTCGAAGAGGCAAAGAAAGCGATGTTTTTGTAAATAACGATTACGTAATGTATCAGATGACATAACAGAGGTGCATTGCAGAGCACACTCATAATGTAACGTGGCGTGACATTGTACTGCGTAGCGCATCAAAGCGTTGTATATGACAGAAGATACGTAGAGAAGGTACAGACTTATGGCAAACGGTAAAACTACGCGTGTGGCATACGGGAAAACTACGTATGACCTCACGTAGCAGGACATTATCACCGCATACAACAAACTCATAACATAACACGGAACACTACATAAAACCTAGCACATAACGTAGTACAGAACGTAGCACAGAACACAACCACATATAACGTAACATGGAACACCACGCATCACATAACAGTTTGCAACGGTGCATGTACTGCGTGTGTTGAGAATGAATTGGTTGCCACCCTGGCAGTCATGTAATCCAAAAAACCAACCAGGTTGAGATTTCAGTCCCGGGAGGAAGAGCACGGAAAGAAAACTGCCCTTGCGGCTACCCGCAGCCATCTATTAAATAGGTGATCGTGCGATAATATGACTTCGATTGGCAAATGTTTGAACCAGCTACCTACTGGGTCATTTTGTTACTGTTATGCTTTTGTTTCGTCCTTGGTTTGCAGGCAGTTGAGTGTATTTTCTATAAATAGGGTCACGAAATGTTTACATTGGGCCATGAAAAGTATATATTTGTTTAAAGAAACAACGCTGTAAACAGCCCAGAGGCTTGGCCGTGGAACTATAGTGGCTATAGCCAAAGTTTGGGAAATATAATAAAAGATATAGAGGTTCACTTCTAATGTATACGGGCCACGCTGATCTTTCTCGAACCCAATAGCCGCCCTTGTAGATAGTCAATGTTAGTGTTATTCGGTCTCAAGTCGGTCATGGGGGGAGGGGGAGAGAGGGGTTGGGGATGAGGGAGGTGGGACTTCAGGTGTTTGCCAGTCTTTTCTTTTTCAAATCACCTTAATTGGCACGCGTCCTCACTGATCTGAATGGGGTCAAGTGGATGCTCGTTTATCAAGAAAACCTCATACTTGTCTTCGTTTGATATGAGGAATTAGAAAGTATACTTTTGCCATTCAATAGAAATTTAGCCAATGAAGTTTTTTTAGGGTTTGTTGAGAGTTTTTTTAAGGACGATGGCCTAATGCTTTGCAATAGTGCCACTGGTCTTTTACTTTGTGATCTTCCATTTCGCTTTCAGCCCTTCTGCCCTGAATTATGACTACACTTAATAATAACTGTATATGCATTTCATTAATCATTATTTTGCAGGCCATGAAATTCCCTTCTGCATAAAGATGAATCACATTAGGCAAGCTGCATTCAGTCCTGACTCCCCTGTCTCTGAGCGCAACGATTTAAACCAAGAGCAAGTTAATTCCCGGTTGAAATGCGAGTTCATATTGAAGAAGAAGAAAAGCTCTACGGGTCGTCTTGATGTCGGTAAGTGCCATTTTATGATCTATTTTGTGATCTATGTTTTTATCTATTTTTTATGTATGTGTCTATATCTGTGATTCAGTGTTCATTATCTCTACACGTAGCGTAAAATTCATCTTTAGCTGCTAGTTTCTTGCGTTGCTCACGCTACGACGCGCGCTTCTGCAGGCCCAGTAACGTTCTCGCCTGATTTGAATATGTTGAGAGGTTTGAAGGGCAGGTCTTTTGAAGACTGACAGATCTTTTTAAATTTTTATTAGAGTAGAAGCCCCAATCATCATCGTCATAACATGCAATTAACTAGACATGCAATGGAGTATTTTTAGTTAAACCGCTCATTGTACTAATAAACTGACACAAGGAAGTCAAAGAACTAACATTTTTAATCAATTGGCTGGGTTGAGCTATTTCGAAAACACTAATGATTAAACGGAATGACTCAGAGAACTTTTAGGTGCACCTCTTTCTGATACCTTTAGGTTAAGATGTTCTTGACCCACGAATTCCTAGGTAATCATATTGTCGAGCACCAGAAACCTAGTATGTAGGTGCGAGGGCTTGAGAGCTTCAGTTTCAATTTGCTCTAACATGACGTGACCCAGTGTATATAATTTATTAAACAAGACTCTAATGCATGATCTTAGTGACCTCAGTGTGGCGTCCGCATTGTCAAGCCGTAATCTATAAACAAATGGATGTCACTCGCAATGACACTTGCTTATCTGTTGATTCGACTGTAATCGAAGATGATCCTAATCTGTTGCCATAGGCAATTTCTACCAACCAATGGCATGCTAAGTACAGCAGACTCTGCGAAATCAATGCAGCTTTGGGAATAGCTTTGGGAATAGCTTCGGAAATAGCTTCAGCTTAGATGAAAAAGGCGGAGTGTAGCAAATATGTAAATCTGGAAGAATATGTTTAGGCTGAGCTGAGACTTTAATGCTGGGGTCTCGTGAAATCTAAATTTATTAAAAGGTATAGCTGAGGAAACCTAGGCTTGCAAAAGATGTCTCAGCATCGAATAGCTGATTTTGCCGTACAAGATGACAATATTTGGCATCAAAAAGAGTTGCAAAATAAATGCAGCCGCGCTCTTGATTTAAGAAGACACGTGCTAAAGAGCTGTCTTTATTTTTGGTTCCGTGGAAATCAATTCAGATTCTAAACTTTGTTCTGACGTTCAAAGATTGTAGACTGATGTTCTATTGACGATTTTAAGAACGGAGTTTTACATTTGGCCATCTCGAGCACATTTTGCATGCGATTTACTGTTTATCTGCAATACGCAACTAGTGTATAGCTACACTCATTTCTATAAAAGGAACACTCATTAGGGCTACTTGCATTGTGCTTAGTCGTCAGTTGTATATAATTGTCACCAGTATTTCTATCCTACAATGCAGCTTGGGCGCCAGAGATGATTCTTTGGCTCGTTTTGTCGACTAGATTCGAAAACCGTGCGTACAATCGCCTCTCAAGCCGATGGCAAATCGAGTAATCCGACTTACCTGTCATCGTAAATTGGTAAAACAAGATTTTGCAATCATTTCAGAAATGCCTGCAGGCTGTTATTGTAATGATATGCTTTTACAAGAGCACATCCTAGAGTCTAAGACGTATTCCGCAAGTATAATCAAGGCATTCTAGAGTGGCACATTGTCGTTTGATAGACCGAGTTCTGCAGCCGTGCTGTCACATTTCACTTCATGGCTCTATTATCATTAAGATCTGTTGAGCGCAAGTCATTCGTACAACAATCCCTCCTTCGCACACAAGACAGCACAATAGAGCACAAAGGCACATAACTTTATTGGCACTTTTTATAATCCTTCCACACATTATGAGCAGTTCTTTGAGTGTCGTCACAGAACATTTCCCTGGACCCGGCTCTCAGCTGTCTCCTTTCCATGCCAATTTTTCTGCTTCCTTTTGAAGGCTGCAGGGATGATAAAGACACCTCTTCCCATGCGTTCTTCTAACTGCTATCCTGAAAGGCCCTTTAGTGCTTCGAAATTCACTGACAATAATGAATACTCTGCAGGAAATTAATTAAATGAAGGAAAACAAAAACATTTAGTTTTGTTTATGTGACTCAGTTTTTCTCAAAGCATCTAAATTTCCACAGAGCATCTGAATTTCCTGTATGAAAGAAGCGCTTTCTCAACGCCATGTAAATGTGAGTTTTCTTTGAATTTCTGGCTGTTCATAGTTCCAGACACCACACCATAAATCCTGGATGCCAGCTGGGGTAAATGTCTTGCTGAAGGGTTGCAATGGTCCAGATGACTACACAATGAAGAAAGTGCACTTTGTCTCTTAACGTATTAACGCACATTCTCGGTCTTGATTGTTTCAATTAACGCAATGCTACTCCCACGTGACTAATTGATTAGATATGACACTCCCGGAACAATGACCCCTTTGCGCTGGTCGGTTTACTGGTTCCTGAATCCCTTACAACACAACAGTTGCTGTTGGTTTATCGTGACCCCATATCTTTCTCGTCCTTAGTATGTTCCAAGTCATTCTAATCCCACAATGACGTAGAAAGACTAGCACTAAAGAAAGACGAGGAAGTGCATGTGAAGTTGGCAACCTGAATACAATTTTGGTAAAGCATGTGATCTCATGAATACAAGCTTTGATTCCACTATGAGAGGGGTCTTGTCTAATCCCCAGAAGTGCCGCAAGGATCGGCTCTTAAAACCATACTTTTCACTAATGAATGCTCATTAAAACTGCTTAAGATAGATTGCCTTAGCTTTCGAGGAACAATGCATGACAAAGAGTGTCTACGGATGTCACTCATTGTGTATTATGGTGGATATTAAGGCACTGTTTACTTAATGCTCTGTTACGCAAACTCTGCCCTTCTCAGGTGTGAAATATTGCCACCTTGACCTAACTGACCATAGAGCTGTCTTCACAACAATGTTATGGCATGGCAGGCTTTGTGTCATTGCTCCTCTGTCTGCGTCCGTTGCAGCAGTTCTCTTGCCATTTACATCAGACAGTTGTATATCTTGGGCAACAAGGAATACATTGTCGTTCCCTAGACTTTGGTCCCCCACGCGTTTTGCGAGATGCTTTTCCAAAGGAGTTGCTCACTCGACAGTTGCCGATACCGCCGAAGCATTTACAGTGTTAGTTTGAAACATAGTTCTAATTGATGTCATCATCATAACCTATATCGTAATCTTTCCGTGATGGTTCGATAGAACTTTTTCTAGGGACCCCGGCTTTTAATTTGGTATGGAAGGGCAATTCGTAAGTAAGCTGGCGCTGTGATGTAGCTTGGGATATTTGAGGATATTTCAAAACTTAATTTTATTGACAGAAACAGTACTGAAATCTTCAGAAAGCTCAACCTATTCAAGTTATCAGTTTTGGATTTTACCAGAGATTGAAATCGCAAGTAGTCTTGGATGCCCTGCAGTATAGAAAGTATTTTCTCTAAATACATTTATAATACCACCTAATACGATCTGAGAAAAACTAAGCCCGATTTTATAGAAATAAGGGAACAATAAGTGCATGCAAATATCCTTTCTTCCTTGTCTTTGCTGTGCCATTAGCCTTTGTTTTGATCCTGATCTACTCAAAGCATCCTAGAAGTGGGTACCCATCGGCTCATATTTTACTGCGCCCGCAGAAACGTCCCAGCTGCCTTTGAGACTTCTCTTTAAATGGGTTGGTTTCTTATCGTCAGTTGTTATAGGGGTTCGATATACACCAATGGAAGCTCTCGAGCTACCCTCTGTATTTCTATCCACGCCCAGTTTTTCAAATAACTACATTGTTGGCACAAGCCCAACGCGAGAGCTGGGGACTTCTGACTGTCCATTGCAACTTGTTACGTAATTCCGAATGCCCGCTGAACTCACTATACAAGCCTTTGTAGTACTCAGCTGTTGTAGAATGTAGAGAAACACGCAGACTCCTTGTCATTATAATTGGATTTTCGATAAGTCATTTCTAAGGATTACAATGCCTCGATTGCCACAGTTTCCGCACCCTGGCTAAATGTCATATCACCGAAAGATATGTGATCGCTGGCTGCGGCAGTTTCTTCTTCCTCTTTCAAGGCTTTTGTCTCTCTGGTTAGCGTTTGCGATACCATTTCTTTCTAATGCTTGGCAGATGTCATAACCCCTAGTCGCCGTGGGCTCGGTTTTTATGAAACGAAAGGGTGGCTTCCAAAGAGAACTTGATCCGACAGCTCCGTAGAAAGGAAACGATGTACAGCTCCACCCGACCCCAAGTCCCGCATCTGGCCTCTCGCTCATTAAGGGTTTCACTTTCAGATTTACTAAATAGCTTGGGTGACAAGGGCACGACCAAGCTTGCTAGATTTTGATACCTTTGAAGAAGTCTAAAGACCTCTAATTCACTAGATCTTCTCGCTAATTTTTTCCATTTCGAGCTGTTTCAGATCATTTTTATCTCCCAGCTTCTAAATCTTTAGAAACTTTTACTATGAATTCCTGTGATTTCTCTCATTCGTCACCCTTTCGCCTTTTCCCGTTTGTCATTCCATTTTACCTGCACTCTCGTTTCCCCTTTATCCGCCATTCTTCATAGGGGAACATCAAAGGACGATGGAATCTTCGCAATTTCAGCTCATCGGTCGTCGATGACAACTAGCTAACTACAGTAGTCATCTCTCTTCACAGAAACCACCCGTTTTGCCTCATTAAGTCTTTTTGTCTTGTTTCTTGAACGGGAATCTATTTTATCTTGATCCCACTCTATCGTGGTCACGTTGATAGAGATAGCCAAGAGAGTGACCAAATTAGGCTAAAACATTCAGGCCTTGGTTAGGGCGCCAAATGAATCCGAAAACGCCCCGTTGCAACCCCGGGCCGAGACCAGCCTCATTTCGGTGGCGAAACTGAGAACGAATCTTAATTACATCCGATCTTCATCTGCGAAGTTGATTTTGTTCCTGACCTCTGTATCGTCACTTTTTCTCAATTTGCCTCTTGTATTGCCACACCATGTTTAGCCATTGTCCCTCTTCTTATTTTCTTGTTTATCATGAAGACAAAGTGATAAGCTAACAAGGTTTAAGCTGGCTCTTACGATGATGGTAATCGGAATTTCCCATCCCTAATACGCTTTTCAACTTGGATGAGAATCATCCCAAAAATTATTATCTTGTAGATAAAACCTATAATCACCTAAAGATAGCTTAAGGTGGGGCAATTTCAGATTTGAAGCCAAATCCAGTCTAATTGCATTTTCTCATGTAACGTCCTTAGCACTGCTTTGTCTAAAGTTGGTGTAATCAAGGACTGCGACTTTTAACTTACGCAGTGGAGGTTTTCCTCAATGCAGCTCGTTGATGTTAGCAAGTAGTTCAGCTTTGCGGTTGACACAGGCCTCTTGTACGATTCAGGATTTTCCTAGCGAAGCAGAGACAGCGTTTTTTTGCGATTTAAGCGGCTTGGGATATCCTAAATGGAGTTTCTTTACGTGTTACTTTTGTGCTTGGGTGCTGGAAGTGATAAAACGTCTTTGAAAAATGGGGTGGAGGGGTGCCTTAAAGGGGACATGAGACTAGCTCTAGGATAAGCCATCGTCTCTAAATGGGGCTTAACCCCCCTCCCCCTAACAACGACACATTTGCGAGATCGTGAGAAGACATTACTTCGCACCCTTGTTCCTTTTTACGTTCGTCTGCTTCGAGCCCTTCCACTTGAGATAATACATCACTGGCATCAAGATTCTGCGTCAAAACCGCTATCGATCTCAAGCATCAGCGTGACTTTGTTCCGTTGATTGCTCGTCCACCTTTCCCCACTGATAGTCTTGTGCCGAAGAAAAAAAGCGGGCTTCTGCTTGCTCAATAACCAGGTCTTATCAGCCATATGGTATTTACACTTTCAGTGTCTTTATGTCTCACGGAAAATCGGCTGCCGAGGGACTTTAAGACTGTGTCCCAATTTTTGAGGTTTTTGACGGGAAAACCCAGATTATTGCACGCCGCCTGTTATTAGTTTTCTGTCTTTGTTAGTTACTTGGTTTTGTCGATTTTTAAGCTGACCGTAACGCGTTTGGGCCCGTGGTTGGCTAAGAAGGATGGGCTGCCAATTCGAAACAGCGTTTGCAAGAGGAGCACGATGAGAAGCTAAGAGACCAATCGATCGCAAGACGCACCTTTGTAATCCACAAACGACCGTGTGAGGATTTGGCCTTACCATCACAATTCGCGTTTTTCGTGTTAAAGGACGCTCCCACATTGGCGTAATCGGTAATTGCTTGCTAGAAACTTAGAGAAATTCTGATGGTATTTGACAATGGATTGTTGATATTTATGCTGCAACTACGGCCAAGTCTCAGCTTGCGTGCACTCAGGCGTCGAGGTATTACAGTTCGTCAAGCCGAGTGCACACACCGAAGATTGAACTGGAAAGCAACTTGCAGCGAGAATGTCCGGCAAGGCACGGAAGTCTTCGTTCTCGGGCTTGTCCTGTCTCCCTCTCTCAATCAGCGACAGTGCCCTTTGTGGCTACATTAAAAACGATTTCTATTTCACCGAGGGTAAGTTTTATCGCCTACTCTGTTTATCAAGCCAGCTACTTTGTATATTTCTGCACTAAATTATAAACCCACTTCAGTTCATTGGTACAGCGCAATGGATCAAGTCGTGTCCTTTGAACGCGATTCCTCACTCACAACCGTTCAGCAAAAGATCTTCTGTCGCTGTTGCCTGTTTTCGTGAAATTCCATTAACGGTGTCTCTGTTTTACCAGTTGCGGGCCATCTCACGCACTGCCATATCAGCTACCTCGCTTTTTCATTTCTTCTGCATCTTGCTATCATACTGGTCATATGTTTGTTTTCCCATTTTATCGGGTTTTTTTTTCTCTATGTTCTCTTGCTATGAATTGGTAAATCAGTTTTTGCTGCAGTAGTGTGTTTGCACTGACAAAGTATTGCTCTCGAAAGTAATGCTTATATACAATACTTGAGGAAGAAAATGTAGATTGACTCCCTTTACTAAGACTATCTTGCAAGTTACACATACTCTTCGTATGCAACTACAAGAGGTCCAAGTGTGTTGAGTGTTCAAGAGGTTTTTGTAAAGCAAATCTACGGGAGAGCTTGAACTCTTCTTTTTCTACGTTGAGGCCAATCCCTTGTCTTGTATTTGTTGAGATGTTGCCAGTTTGTTGCAAGGTGCTGTTTATTGGTGGGCCAGATCGAGTCGTAGCTGACAACGTCCTCATAACGTCAGCCTGAAAACCATTCTTGTCAGGGCGCGCTCGCTAAGCCGTTTACACATGTTTTCCTTCACTTAAAAACGCTTTGATCAAGGATAAATCTTGTACCATCTTTCGATTGATCTCGGTCTTATTTACCACGATTTTCATTGCTTGTTTAATAAGGTCGATGAAATGAATGGATTTCCGTATTAACGCATTTACAGAAGGGCCGGCCTCGAAAACCTGGTCAGCCGTAGAATTAACAGTACCTTTTCTTTCTTGTAGTTTTATTTCGGTTTTTGCGACGAATAAAAGATATGGTTTGGGCCTGAATGAAAATATGCATAATATTGTAAACTAATTTTTGTGTGATTTTCAAGAAATTAAAAGCTGTGGTAACTAGAGGAAGGTCCGCCCCACCGCGAACAGACACTGCACAGAAACACCGATGAATCAACCGAAGGCTTCTATCGTTATTATCCCAAAAACAATGCAGGATAGCTTACTCGATGTTGATTTAACTGACAATCAGCCTCATATACTGTATTAATTTCAGCGTTTACAAACACATAAACAGCGCTGGAAGTTCTGAAAACATTTCGTAGACCTTTTACAACACGAAGCATAACAAGTAGCCGAGTAGATTAGAGACAGGGATGAGAAATGACGTCATTCGCGCATCTAACGCCGGGGTATTTGGGTATAAGACTGAAGGAAAGGGGCGCTCCCCCCGACACCCCTATTGGTCACAGAACTGACAAGAAACTGAATTGACACACTGTTTTTAATGACTCCGCTGTCAACATACCGCGTACTTTGCGACATATTTCCAATATTAAAGTCAATTTTCTAGTTACCATTGCCTAGGGTATGTAACTGATACATGTTTAATGGGATACCCATTTAAACTTGCAGGCCGTAAAACTGTAAACAGATCTGTTTTTAGATTGTTTTTGACCAAGCGCGCAAACTATCTGTTGTTGCAAAGTACATTGTTAGGCCCAGGGTAACTTCATGTTGTTTTTTCGCTGCAGATTCGCCCAACAGTCAAAAAAGGTGGAAAAGCCCCATGAAATCGCCCATCATCAACTGGGCCCTGCACAAAAAGCCGCAGAAACAGAATTCAGTCGAGGAACGTGGTCTCCCGGGAAGGTAAGCTCATTTGCCACAAAATTTATCAACCCCCAGTTCTCCAATCGGAACAACAGAATTTTGTCTTCTCAAATGACCCTTCCGCTCATCCCATCTTTTGATACCTATTTATTGGCTTATCATACCTTGATACCAAACACCACAAACATCTATGAATGACATCTTTAAATCATTTTTTATCGCCTCACATGTTCTCTTCTACTGTCCCTATTTCAAGCGTTTGGTTCGGATATTGGTCACTTTCCAGCAAGGGCCCCCCTTGTCATCGACCCGTATCGATATTCTTGTGTCCTTTCCAACCAATTCGCGTCCGTTTCTGAAATTGGGGTTTTTGAGTTAAAAAATGATGACTTCTTTGGGTGAACATTCATCTGTGCACAAAGCTTCAATTCCCCAGCACCATGACTGGCGGAAAAGAAAATATTTCCTTCATCCTGGCGAGCTTCTGTTGTGCCTGGCCTACCATCATGGTACGCAATCTTGGGAAGACTTCTTTCTATGCGAGTTCCCACAGGTAGTTCCCTTCGCTCGCTTCTGCCTTTCTATACCAAAGTCATATGCCCTTGTGCATCAAACTTGGCTGTTTTCGTGCGTCAAAACTTTCACTCCGATACAACACTCAATCAAGTTTTTGGATCTTTGTGGTTACTTTGGGCATCAATACCCCAACATGACGCTAGCATGCCTTAAACATCCTAAATAAATTTGCGGGAATTCTTCAACATTAGCAGAAGCCTTCGTAAGTAAATCAGGCTTAAATGAGTCAGGAATTCTTACGCGAACCTCAAAGAGAAAATGTCTTCTCATGCAAGCACTTGACGCCTTTTGCTCACTTCATCCAAAATAATGATCCCCGTCTTGGTTTCTCCGTAATTTGTTTGTAGTGTCAAGGTTTTTTCTCAATTATGTCATATCCAACGAACATACAGATATTGAGTTACTCTGTACGTGACAGGCCAGCGCATCTGATTATGGCACAAGTGGATCGAAGAGGTCACAGCCAACGTGCCACTGATAAATAACCCTACAGATAGCCGAAACAGATAAACGCAAAGCTTCAATAACTGTTCCCGTTCCCAAGCCCATGTTATAAAATAGAACAGATTGCCTCTTGATTTTTGCTGCCTTCAATTTTCAATCTTCGTACGAGTCGAGTCAGGTCTTTTTGTTTTGGCTGTGATCATGTCATGCGAGCGTCTTTGCTTGTCAGGTCTTCAAGTGGAATCAGGAATTCACTGTTTGGTGACCTAGATCACGTTGACGATGTTTCCTGGCCCTCTTCGGAAGTGTTTTTCTGTCAGAACCCTTTCGTATCACACTTTGACATACTTCACATGGTCAGTCGTTTTGGGGTGAATTCCAATGGGTGCTTTTCGGTGCCTAACTACCCCAGCGTTACGAACCACAGTCGGGGACTACCATGAAATGTGAACCATTTCCAGAGCCTTCTACCCAAACCACCTTCTTGTGATCCTTGCAATTCTGTCAGGGTGAAATGTAGCAGTCTGAGAACCAGAGGCCTGGGAACCAGCAGAACAAGCTCCATACAGCACACTATTACGTACATACAATACGCGAGTTCAGAAGTTTCATTGACCCATCTCTAAACGAATAACTTGCCTTTTCTTGGATTTTGTATGCTAATCAAAACGTACCACAAAGAAGTCTCCTTGACTGATCAATATCGAACTTGTCTTTTTTGTTAGCCCGTGGGACCGGCCTCAAAACTCAGGATATTTTTTTTCAATTTGAGTCGCCTCAATTATTTCCAGTATACTGTGTCCATCTCCAGCGATTGCTCTGGTAACGACATGGCTTTTTTCATCGCAAAGTCATCGGAAAATAACTTGATTGGGTAGAGTAGTTAATCCTTATTAAAAGTCCCTTTCCAGCTAATTGGAATCCTAATGAGCTGTATTGTTATTTGATTAGCTCAGCTGAGATGTTTTCTGCATTAGTTCAAGCAGAAATACTAAAGGAACCAGAAACTAAATGACACCCTAAATAGAATGGGATTTTCGCCACCCTAAATAGAAAGGCAACGGTTCTTTGCAAGGCATCTGGCTGTTGGCAGAAATGTTGGAATAAAGTAAAATCGCGATATATACGAGGTGTTTCTCAGTTTTACTTGACAGTTGCCATTTGGTGCTTTAGAGTGGCCACATTTTACGAATGCAGTCTTACACAAAGACACTGTCATTTGGCCCAGTTTCCTGCACACCTCTATTTGTGTCATTCCCACAACTTTACACGTTAAATGGCTTTTAGGCCTGATGTTTTTCTTGATACCAACGAAGAAAAATCTTAAACCTGCATAATTTTAGCACGACTCAACAGGTCTGTTTGTAGTGGAACATGCAAATACGTTTATGAAATTCCAGTGGTTTTTCAATAGCTGCAGGGAGCTTGAAGGTCGCTCACCATAGTCAGCGCTGTGCGCCAGGCACAGACCGAAGGTCATGCGGAAATTCGGTAAACTGCTAATATGTCGATAAAAAGTTGTGAAGGCTTTGGTATTCCAAATTACACTTGGTGGGTGTGGCATAGAGAGCTTTGTAGGTCAATGGACCCTAGGATGCATTATTAGTGGGTAGTGTATAGGAGCCCGGCTTTCAGTTGGTGCTTGATGGCAATGTTGTTGGGGCAACCTAATGATGAACATGGCATCCGAGTTGATATTATCGTGCATGTCTCCGATATAGTATCGCATTGCTGTTGGGAATCACGCAGCTCATGCAAATGTTTGAAATAAGACCTTGAACGGAGCGGAAAGGCCAATGTCCCCGGCCCGTGGAAGTGATTCGAGCATGGTATCCTACGAATCTTAAAAAGATAGAGATCTTGAAAGTTAAACAGATACAAATCTTAGAAAAGTGTCGGAGCCTTTGATGTTTGCTCGCCAGAGGGAAATTGAGGATTTGTGGCTGCATGTTGAAAAACTAAAACTCTTTAATCGGTTTACGCAGATCTGCCATAACTCTTTTACAAACATTTTTTCATAGGCTAATGATATTTTATGTGCATGCCTTTGTTGTGATGCAACTTTTGACCGCTACTGGTACATGGCTCCTGTCAGCACAAAGGGACGCTCTCCCGAAACCCCTATACCTTCGATACGAGGAAGTAGGTACCAGTCCTCTTTAACGCCCTACCCGAGCTGATGTCTCTCCTTCCGAGCTGGTTCTGACCAGGTTGCATATCGCTTTCATCCTCGCGGCCACTTGTTTAATTTCTAATTACTCCTTCATATTGTTATTGCAGCCTTGTTGTATGGGCAAATCCAATGAGCTAATTTCAAAACCAAAGCCCATGATGATCAAATCGGTAGACTGTCAAAGGGTCTGAGCGATAATCCCATCCCAGTGGAGTCGCCTACAATTAGAGTATTGGCAGCCGCCTCTTCTTCGAGCTCAATGCTCCCCTTCACCACTCTTCTGTTCACCGTCTGTCGAAGTTTTGGTTTGTTAATGAACTTGGCAGGCCCTTACCGTTTCAATGCTTCTTTTAGAGCGAATGAACCAAACGTCACCTACTAACGACATTTAGATTTTTTAAAGATGAGATGAGATAAGGCACAGAACCAGCAAAGATGCGTGGGTACACTGGTTGAAATGTTTGCCAGAAGGAAATTCAAGGAGTGGTTCGTGGGGTATGAAAGTGGAAAAACGCGCATTAAGTATAGGAATAAGCGATGCGATTTAGTCTTTTCAGAATGAGCGATGTGATTAAGTCTTTAGTGCATTTTCACAAAACAAGATGGCGTGGCATTTTATTTACCTCGCCATGTTGCAAATGTTTGCAGAACAGAGCGAACTGCTTTGCTTCAAATTCTGTTGATTTGCTTCTGTCAATGACTTTCTGGAGTTCATCTTAATATCGGACAAATGACAGCAATGTAACTGTGCACAAGTAATTATAAATCACATTTCTACTCAGAGTAAGCCAGTGTTTAGTCTTAATCTACAGTCCGAAAGCCGTTCCTTGGAGCTCATCTCCTCTCGTGGTGAGATGATCAGTTGTCTGCTAAACGCATTCAATCATCAATGAAATTCCTCGTGTCTGTTCCAGGAATCACTGACAAACTTGGCTCCCCTCACATGAATGAGACGGAGCTCCGACACCAATCGGCTTGCCAGAAACGTACTACGCGTGAACCTTCTACTAACCTTAGGCCCTTTCTAACAGCTGAGCCCAAATATATATAGATCCCAAATAACCTCGTTTGGCAGAAGTGTTCACATTGGTTAAGTGCAAATAGAAACGGACTTTTTGTGTTTGCAATCAACTTTTTGTACTGAGTTATCGGTAAACCGATTAGTCAAATTAATGGGGACTTTTTCGCTATGCTGAATCATTCCGCACTTGAGGTGTTTGTTTTGCTCCTAACAAAACGGGAAATGGCTCAGACCGACGTCAATTGTGACCGAGGCTTGCTGAAACCGAGGCTTGTCGTTCCAGCAACCCGATGTTCTTGTAGAAAGCTTTTCTTATTTCTCATGGCTATAAGAAATCCTCGCCTTTCCAGTTGGTTTCATTTTCTGCAGACAGGGCTTAGGGTTGAATGGAAAGGTGATTTGCAAACCATTAAGCGCGATACACGAGAATCCATCACATCACACAATAGGAAATCCCTATATTCCTCTCTGAGGATCCAAAGACTCGACTTAATACACCCATAATCTAACGAGCTGCTTCCAAGTGCAATTAGGCGAAACAATTTCCAGGGATATTCGCAACATGGCTTTGATTGCTGATTACGTCATCTACGGCAAGCTCCAAACGTGTGGCCTTGGTTGCACTCGTCTGTCTCTGCTTACCCATCGACTCTCTCTTCAATTCACAATGCTTGTTTTGGTGTGTGCCTATTGGGCTACAGCACATTTCAGAGTTTGAACAAACCTTGCTAATGCTGATACTATTTGCATTGCTAATAAAAGCCACTGTACCTACTTAAGAAATGATTGTCCAGTTTTCCATCCATATTTTTTCATGCATATATAAGAACCTAGTTGTAAGAATTTCAAGAAGATTTTCAGCTGTTTTTTTTAATCGAAAATGCTTTAAAAACTTGCATTGAAGGTTTCACAGGTTTCACAAGCTGCTTGCCACTTTGGGAATTTTCGTTGCCCTTTTCTGCTACTCTAAGAAAATCCCCGAAACTTTGGATATCAAAGAATGAGGATGCCGGGCTTCCTTTAGTTAGAGAGCGCAAGCTGTCGTCCTTGAAGTGCTAGAAATCTCCAGTCGTTGTTCATTTGTCTTATAAATCCGCTAGAAAGCCCAGCAGTATCCCTGGAAAGCTTCGATGATCCCACTGCTTATACGAAAGATGTGTTTTGGATTAGTCAACTCCCTGCTTGCCTCTTTCTGCAGAATCTTGCTAAACCGCAAGATTTGTGTGCAGTCACCGCGCTCTGCATTCCAAATTCGCTCCGCTGCAACCTAAGACGGTCGAACTTCATTCCACATAGTGGTTTGTCATATCATAAATTTATGCCCATCACACACGCCGCTAGAATTGCTGGAATGCTTGCGCACTGTACATAAATTGCACGTCCCACATTGCTTCTCTACATCAACTCCTGTTTCCACATCAATTGCTTTCTATCGCATCTTTTTCTGTGTCACCACTTTTTGTGTCATTTCTTTCCTTTTCCAGCATTTCCCTCTATTATAGAGTCTATATATTCCACCTCCTAATAATTAGCCTTCCAATCTCTCCCGTTCCGATTCACTGGGGTAATCATTTGTCAAATTTCTGCCTTAAACCAGGCAATGTCAAGTCTCTTTAAGGAGAGGATTACCCGTAAAGTTTTTTCTGTTGGTTTGGTTAATTGTATGTTTGTTTTGTATGTGGTTGTCTGGTGTAAGGGTCTATTACTCTTCATAAATTTTTATTATCACCTGCAATGTTATTATGACTAATGGTCATCCTCAGTATCATCACTGTCATAGCTGTGATTGTCAATCATAAGTGTTAATCAGAAGTCATTACAATGTGAAACAATCAATCACGTAATCACCGATCACATAATCGGCAATTTGAAATCGCCAATCACGTAATCGACATGTGATCATGATGTCCATTCTGTCAGTTTCCGTTGTGTTGCAGTACTGTTTACGTGGGAAACTTAGCTGACGTAATGATATGATAGTAAGCACGGCCACCTCATCAGCTAGGTGTCCTCCCGGATGAACATTATGCGACGCTAGCTTCACCGGCTCCGTTGCCTCTTTATGCGTTCACTTCCAAAGCCAGGGCCCATCAGTCAGCCCGCTCGTTTCCTTCAGCTTTTGCTTGTAAATCTCCCCACGTCCTGGCCAATGCTTAAGAGGGTGCGAATTTCTGGATGTGTGTAGACGGCGGGCGGCGTTGTGCCTCCTTTTCAATCACTGCTAGCGATGTTATCGAAAGTATATGACTAACCACAGCTAGAGCTGCCCGACAGAAGTGATTCATTCTCAGCTGAGCGAGGACAAGCACAGAGCGTGTCCTTGCGGTTTCATTGAAACAAGATTAATTGTTTGAGAATGCACGGTTGAGAGACCGTCGTGTTTGTTACGTGACTCTAGAAAATCAGCTCACCAGGGCGACCCGTGATCAGAATACCGCTAATAAGCGGAGGATACCGGTTGGTGTTTATGTACGCTGGCGGCCGTGTCAAGAGACTGCTCATCTTGTTGCGCGCATTCGTAACGACGTGCTGTATGCGGAGATATGAGGGTTGTGAACAAGAGAAACGGTAAATCGGCACTCAAGAACAGCCCTGAATCCACATCGACCCGTGCAATGTGGAAGTTCATGTTGAAGAGTATCAGTTACGGGCCATCAGATCGTAAAGTTTATGATCCTTCTTCCAGCTTCTTTGGCCTTCCGCTTGGACAAGTATCCGCAGACGAAGACCAGCTTCCTACACCAGTGCAGGTAAGTCGATAACTTTCATTTTGTTTGTTTCTGTTCATTTAGAAATTCAATAGAAACTGTTCGCCGGCAGATTTTTACTACTAATGGTCTCGTTAAAAATTCATGCGACTTTCTAATTTCCTTCAGTATTGCCGAATTGGAGATTTTCTAATATCTCTTTCAGATATTAGTCTTTTGGGTTTATGTCCGATAAATTAGATTTTCTTCAAGCTGATGAAAGACGGTCTTAATTTTCGATAGGAAAACCAATTTCGCAATAGAACACGGAGTTATCTACACAATTTCAACCTCTTTTCGCAATATTATGATGTTCTCTCTTGCTCTTCTATCTGGATTTTGAAGTCAAAACAGCTTTCACTGGACATGTTTTTTGCAAAATGACATCTTTCTTTAGTCAACACGAAAATAGAATTTCTCCAGCAAACGCCGAAGTGTTTTGCTAGTGATACATTCGGAACAAGAAATCATTAGACATTTGAACCCATATTTTCGGTCGATCTTACTTGTCGTGAATTTATCTTGAGTCGGTCTTAATTCAAACGGAACTTGAATCTTCTCCCATTTTAATTGAGTCTTGGCTGTGAACTTTGGCCAAAAAACATTTTTGGATCTGTTCCTTCTGGCACACTTGGTGCAATTTACCACTTCTGTGCTTTAAGTGAAGTGGTTGGTTTACTGCAAATACGATATATGGTAGCACTTACTTTCACTAACTCGCCTGATCTCCATTGATCGCTTGCTCTGGGCTTCAAAATTATGCCAATTTGTTTCCTTGTTTCATAAGATATGTAGAGTCATCTCAACAAATTTAGATTTGTAAACCGTGAGACAGTGCTGTGAAATTTGTACAATATTTCCAGATTTGATCACCTACTTTTACGAACGCCATTAAGATAAACTACTAGATATCGGTTTGAATATTTTTGCAATGTATGTAACACAATTTGGGTTTTGCAACTTACTTCAGCATCTATCAGCCGATAATATGACACCCAACGACGATCAAAATATTATCGGAAAATTTTCTAGATAACGTCTCCGAGACAGCTTTTCACAAAGGGGCATCGTTTTTTAAAAGGTAAAGCTCTTCAACCCAGTAAGCAGATGCTGGTATTTGTTTTGATCAGTTAGCCTGTGAAACAATGACAACTTCTCATACCAGAGGTTCTGTATTAGGACCACTAAGTTGCTTAGCCCCCGCATTCTTGCATTTGATCTTAACGAGATGTGGTTGGGCTCTACCTCCCATTTAAGACTGTATTGTCACGAAGATCATCCCTTCCACCGACGTTCTTTCGGGGCTCGTGCCTTGCACTTCAGCACCCACCACCGCGAAACACTACCCCCACCCACCGGCTACTGCAGCGTGTGCCCTCCATCCCGCTCTTCTCATCAAGTGGTTTAGCCACTCCGCAAGGAATTGCGAGACATCTGCTCCCCAGAACCTTCGATTGCACGTGTGGGCCAATTTTTCTCTCCAATCGAGAGGCATATTCAGAACTGATTTTCGACTGACGATCTTTTTTGAATGTTTCCAAGAAAGCCGTTGCTGGACCAGCAAAAATGTTGTGAAATTCCTCATTGGTTAGTTTTTGGTCGTATGGAATCCGCCAGCAGAACAGAGAATGGGTGCTCAGGACCGACTGTACCACCCTCCCTTTTTCATTAAGCAAATATCGGTGTTAAGCAACCTAGTTGCTTGATGCTCCAACAAATGCAGGTTTTTCCTTTGCCATAACGTGAGTTACTAATAGTGAGACCTTCCTTATCTGTTTTTTCACAACGTTCTTTTCCCTCAAAATAAGCATTTTGATTGTACTAAGTAATTTTGTTGCTCACAAAACCGAGCCTATTTTTGCTGATTGCCCGAAACATCTACTTGTATGTTCTTCGAAATATTCATGTCTGTATACATGTCTGCGACTTGATTTGAGCAAAATGAACTTAAGGTTTGATATGAGTAATGAATCACCATAGAGAACCAACACGAAAAGTGAGGTTGATAGTATCGGTCGTAGATGGGAGTTTCTTTAGAGCTTCCTTTGCGATGTTCATGTGCCTCACCGCGTGGCTAAGCGCTAGATCACAGATCAAGTTAAAATCTGATAATCCCCATAGCCAAACCAACCGAAGTAAGTCATTCGATTTGGTCTACAACAGTCCAACAGACAACTCCTGTTTGTAATATCGCTTATATCAAGGCAGATAAAACAATTTGGTAGGATGAATCGTTTGAGATCAATTGATTTTCACATTCCAGGAATTTGTGGTTTGAACGAAAAGGCGACCAAAAGTAAGATTGACTGCTCCATCAACTAAGGATGAATAAAGACAATTTAGACAGTTTTTTCAACTTTTTGCGTCCAAGGTATTTTTGCCCTTCGCTGACTAGTTGAAACAGCCATGATTCGCAGCCGAGATTAACAAGCCTGTTCTTTGTACGAAGTAATAAGATTACGCTTTGTTCGCAAACGGCGCAATGCCGCAGGATTGTCTATGTGTACGCTTGCGTTGTTGTGTCCCTCACTATCGAACCGAGTGGAAACCCGTAACCACGTTTTATCCAAGTTTTGATCCACCATCGCATTCTCAATCTCAAAAATTTCACCAATTAAATCTAACGTTGTAGCCTGCACCTCTAATGATAAATTTCGCTGACGAACGTTTATAATCGATAAATTGCAGCAAATTCGCATTTGGGCCTCGTTATAGGTCCCGTATACTCAAAGACCCCCCCTAGTTTCTAGTCCAAAGTCTGTCTTTTCTGTGTTACAGCAAACCCCACTGCTACACTAGTTTCTCGCTAGTTATTATTTATCCTCTATTGATGTTCATGCGACTTCTTTATGTAGAAAGAATCTAGTCATTACGATAAATTTTGAATACCATAATACCATAATTAGCAGAAACATCTTGATCATTTTTTATATTTCATTTGGAAATTTCATGATCAATGAGTTCTCCAATATGAACTTCGTCCTTGCCAGTGGAATGTTATTCGATCTTCGTCTGATCGCATTTCGTCCTTGATGGCTGAGCGTACCACGCTCGTGATGACGCCAGATCTCATTTCCCACCAGTCGGACTAGGCCCTGGAAACTCTATCTTTCGTTGCCCTGTTTGCGTTTGTAATCCCACGTTGTCTAGCGGAGGGAATTCGGCTTGGAGATAGTTTGTGCAGCCGACTCATGTAGAGGGCACCTGTTTAAATGCAAATATGATTCCTATTGAAACATTGACTTTTCTTGATTTGGTGTCACCATGGTAAGCAAGTGGCTAGGCTGTATTTCAGTGGCAGACAAACTTAATTACACTATCATCTGGTTGGATATGCCGGAGCATGTTCGTATAGATATGCTGTACATAGTGTCTTTCATTCAAATTGCTAAATATTGGCTACTAAGAAAGCAGGTATCGCCAAATCAATTAAAGTCTGGATCTCAAATTCGCACTTAATTTTTGCTAGTTTATCTGAAAAACCGCCAATCATTTCAATGAAGAGCTCTTTTTGTTAAGTGACGGCCTAACTACTGTAAATTAGTACGACCTCCTTCCCAGTCTCATTTTTGTTCACCTGTTGTTGTTGTTGTTGGCAAAGACATGCTTGGAACAGCAAAAACTTCTTAGCACTAGTTATGAAAATGATGACGTATGCATCGATTGAACTACGTATGCAGGGGTAAGTCCAGACAACCTTCTTTCACCCAGCTCTTTCTGCTCTTCACAGTAGTTCGGAAATCTAGGATTAAGAGTGTTATTTTTAGCTAATGACAAAGAAATTGAATTTTTGGTCAGGAATAAAGGTTTTTGGATTAAAAGTTCTTGTCCTAGATGCGTTCCAAACCTAAGGCTTTATATAGAAAAACGCTGCGTCATAATTAAGTTGGCTAACAGCAAAGCGTAAAAATTTACTGCTGTTATGATGGCTTTAGTTTTATAATCTTACAACTGACAAATTAAGTTAAATCTGTTTTACGTAGGTCGTTTTTGAGCAGGAAGTTTTGTTTGAACGAAAAAGTTTTAGTTCACTGAACACACACTGCCGCCGTCCGAAGAATCTTTTGTTGCCAGATTCTTTTTGCAGCTGAGAACATTCTAGTGGTGTTAACTACAAGGCCCGCCTTGTATTTGATCAGCGCAAAGTTTTAGCTAAGCTTGAAGATGATTGGCCCGCGAAATTGATTGAATCCAGTATTTTATTCTAAAACCGTCACCCAATCAAGTCTGTCTATAAATATCGTCCCACTTACTATATCTTCAGGGCCAGCAACTTGGTGTAACTACGCTCGCTACGCAAGGCAGTTTGTTTTCAGCAACTAATGTAGCTCTCATTTCTTTATTGCCAAAATCAAAACCCCGAAGGACGTTCGCAGCAAGGGGGTTGAGAAAGGGGGCAACTCCCCTCCCGTCTTGGCGCTTTTGTTCTCTTGCTTTAGAAACATGCAGGTCAACCCCCGCTCAACTTTTAAACATCTCTCGCTCTATAGGAATCTTGCTTGATCAACCTCAATTTCGTCCTTCATTTTATAGCCCTCCATGCTTCTTTACACATTTATATGAATGTGAAAGGATGTCCCCTCGGGAGGTGAGGAAATGGCGGTTTACGTGATTGGGCCTTGCCCGATTGTCCACTTGTTAACCTGCAACAACTGCCCTGTGAATTAATAGAATTACCGACGCATTTAGCAACTGGACTACGTGACCTCAGTTTTGGTGGTTGTTTTCACGATCTTTCCTAACAAGCTTGAATGTCTCATGCTGGAAACATCAACCACAACTGTAATTGCCTTATTCTTAGTAGGTGGAAACGGGAAACCTATTCGCTTGTCATACCGAGTGCCAAATTTCCGCAGCGGCGAGGCTGTTCACTGCCGAAAATTGTGTGGCCCGTTTTCCCATGCTTGATCGTGGCCGCTTTAAAAACCACTGTTGGGGTATTTTTGTTTAACAAGCTTAGGCTACATTTCCGATTAATTGGTCATTGTCCTAGCAGCCTCTATGCGTTGACGTCCCAGCTGCAGAACATTCATTGATATGTAATATGTCATCACAAATGAACCAGTGTAGAACATGATCTCACAGAGTCATCAAAAGCGTCAACACGATGCTATAGATAATGAGGGATCTTTGATTTGCCTGAAGGATGATTTTCATTAGAATTTCTTCTCATGACCTTTCGTTGAACTGACTACAGCGTTACCAGTTTTCTCCGACCTTTCATGAACCGCTTTTGGGTGGCTTTTGTCTAGAACTCTCTGTTTGTATCTTCTTCCTAAAGAATGGACTTATTCTAGCCAAAGCGCATATCTATTCTATTTGTTACTCATGTCATAACAACTCCGGCTGCTAGTTTGAAGACCGTGTACTACTTTTCCCAATGAATTTGTATTTCGTTTGTCTTCTTTTCTATACTTTTTCTATTCTATACCATACTTCTCTATATCATATGACTTTTCAAGAGGAGTGAAAAGCATGTAATGATTTTACACTAGAAACTCAAGGAACATACCCTTATCGAAAAAAGACTGGCAAAATATCAATACGATGACAGGGCTGTACAAATTTTATGAACACGTTTTTGCTTTCAGTTTATTAACTATCGAAGGGTGAAAGGTTGAAGTTACCAACCAACGTTGTTGCCCCAAGCTTTTGATACTACTGTGTAGAGATTATTCTATGAATCTGTGAATAGTATGATATATGAATCATATCTCGATTTTTTTCAGGATATGTTAACCGAACTTTTTCGTCGCGGCCCTTCCACGGTGGGAATATTCAGAAAGTCTGCTCTGATGAAAAGTGTTAAGCAATTGCGTCAAGAATTGGACGAAGGTAAGGAATCAGTTGCCCTTTGCTAAACCTACAGACATTAGTTGCGGAAATTTTTTACAATTTGTGGCAATTGAATGTTACTGATTGATTTGTTTTTGTCTTTTGTAGGGAAAATAGTGAATTTTGAAGACAAAAGCGCGGTGGTTATCGCAACAGTGTTTAAGGTAAGTTGCCAGCCTATTTATAATGTGGATGATGGAGAACTTTTTAAGGTCACATAGGTCATTTGCGCTATAAGAGAATCAAATATAAGAGAACACCGCCATGTCCCATTTGCTCACACTAACAAGGGTTCTCTTTTTCGTTTTATATGTTTTTCAAAGACAACAGGACAGTTTTAAATATAACTGTAATTCAATCTTGTTTTGGCATATTCACTTTTTGCAATGCAATGTGAGAATTTTTTGGCCATCTCATGGGTTTTATCAAGTTGTTATCGTGGTTATATTTGAATTCACCATTACATAGCAGCCAAGAGCCAGCAGTTCTGAAATGATCTCACCATTTTAGGAATTTCTTCGTGGTCTCCCTTCTTGTGCTTTTGGCAGCGAATTTCTGAGTGACATGCTGGACACCAATGACATAGCCGACCCGAATGAAAGGGTGGCAGAAATAGACAAGTAAGCGCTGTCTCTTTCATTTCATTTAAAAAGCTATAAGCCAGGCCTCTTTCATTTCATGCAGAGAGCTACTGTTTGTTGCCTCTCATGTTCTGTTAAATCTGAAAGTTGTTTTGCTTATCGGCTAGGCCAATACGTTGACATTTTCTCCAAAGCAATGTCATAACGGTAGTTTTATACGTGTGCTGCTGTTTCTATGCCAGCCATTCAGATTATGCTTCGTAACAATCGGTCTTTGAAGTTACAATTCTTCTTTGAAGTTACAATTCTTCTTTGAACTTATCTATACTGCATAAAAAACTGCTCTTTGTCATCGTTGTATTAATGATGGCATTTTTCTTTCTAGGAATTGCAACAAGTTGCCAAAGTTGAACCAAGTATTGATAAAAAAGTTTTTCTGTGTTCTCTATCACATCGCTCGATTGTCGGAAACGAACAAGATGACCTCGCAGAACCTGGCGATATGCATTGCTCCGAGCCTCGTTTGGGCCAGCAAGACCTTGGTGGCGTCTAGCCCGAGGGAGGCTACGTCAGCTTGCGAACTCGTTCAATTTATTATCGACAATTTCACTACGATTTTCGGCGAGGACGCGACCACAATTCTCGGTGATATCTCGGAAATTCAGCCGCCTGTCGTGTACGACGACGAAGAAATGCCCGAGCAGGGATCGGACACGCCGGATGCTGTGCGGTCCAGTCCGACGTCAGAGGAGCTGAGAGCCAAAAAGACAGGATTTACTTTGTCATTGCGCGTACCCGACTTACCGGTCAGCCCAGACATGAGTCCGACTTCTCCAGAAATCGACCGGAAATCGAACAATGCACCCCATTATCAGAATGGCAGTCGCGTAGTATTTGGTCTTAAGAAAGAAAACCGGCGCCACTCCGAAAACGACCTAACGGACTATAACGACAATTTCCCTGTCCAAAAATTGAGAGCGAAGGTTCCACTTTCTTCATATACCACAACAGCTGAACTGATCAGACATCGGACTACCAGCGAAGACGATAGCGGCGAAACTTCCCCGACTGTTATCAAAATTGTCAGTACAACTAACGAGAATTCGCCACCTGTCAACGGGAGACGAAAAAACTCGCCTTCGAATCACGCGATTTATCACCGAAAAGTCCGGCCGACACCAACATACGAAGAGGCAATTAGACAACTGCGAAGAAATGCACAGTTCTCACCTACATTTACAAGAAGATATGATCGAACCATCGAGAGTTCCAACGAGAGCATCGACCAGTCGTCGGACGAAAAGAGATACGACATCCCCAAAGTCCCGAAGAAAGTCACCAGTTCGCGCGTCGATACCGCCTCACGACAGAAGGGAGCAACTGATGTTCCCGTGTTTCGCGGGATGGCAGAAAAGGAGGGGAATTACCCGAGTTCTCCGGAGACGCCGTCTGAACCTAAAAGAAAACTTGAAACGCAGAAATTCGCTTATCATTTAGGGTCTCCTGTGTCGGACAGACTGAGAACGTCAAGATACACAGCCGAAGATTATCGTCGTAAGGCCCCGAATGAGGCGTTTGCAAGCCCGGGAAGTTTGCGCAGTCCTGTTTCGGCGTCGTCTTACGAGGAACATTTGCTGCGTCGCAAACGGTTCGAAACAGCGTATCTACAGAAGATAAACCTCAAGCTGAGAGATGGAGATACAGGCAGAACTTCAAAGGGCCTGAGGTTGAACACGGAATTTACGCACAAAGGCGCACACTTCACGCATTCGTACAATGGAGGGGAAAGGGAAAAGGCTTCACAATCGTCTGGCCAAATGCTGTCGAGAAGTCTCGACTCAAAAGGCCTACGGACTTTGCGAATCAGAGCGGATAGCGAAGAAAGGCAGCGTGTTCCCCTTAGCAACGGTGTGCAAACATTTGTAACCGAAAGAAGGAGTCCCAAAGCCAATGGAACATCTGTCTCGGGTTCTTACAAAAGCGACCGTTTGAATGCGGCAAAAGGCTCGCCTAGTGTATATGTAAGCACCCCGTCGGACACATCGGACGATACGATGAATAGACAGTTGCCCTCGTTACGCGAAGCAATCGAGACGGGGGCTTTCATGTACAGGAAAGATGACGCAATGAAAATAGACTTGGATGAACCGTTAGAACCAAACAACAACAACCTTACACCGGAATACTCTGTTGAACAAAAAGTTAGTGACAGAGCAGTTGAAAAATTTGATCAAATACTAGCTGGACTGAAAGGTCGTGATGACGTAAGCAGCAGTAGCAGTTCGAGTTCAAGTGACAACGTTGCCGCGCTGGATGTCCCATCGCAAGAAGATATTAAGAATATTCTCTGCCAAGATGAATCATACGTCTAGTAATTATAACACATGTTAATTAGACCTCGATTTACCCATCGTCTTTCAGAAATATTCCGTCCACAATAGCCCCCTCTCCCTGTCATCTTGTTCTGATGCGTTTCGATGAACAAGTGGTAGACTAACATCCAATCATATACTGAAAACGTTCAATTTTAAACCAATGAACAGCTCACGATAGGGCGTGAAGTCCAACCAAATATTTGTCGTAAAAGAATGTGTTAATGATATCGGGAAATTTATTATGTAAATTTTACGAATTTCTCTCAAGAGGACCCTTAACACGATGATAAGTCCTGTCCGGTAAATATATTTGCCGTCCCCGGTGGATGAAAAAAATTAAGGAAAACAGGTATTTTTGTATTTGTATAATGCCTTTCATACCAGCTCCCTAATCCCGGTTCACCAAAGGTAAGCTTATTTGTTAACTTTTAGAATTTTAAGACTGAATAAGCGTTTGTGTTATTAATGTACATAGAGAGATGAGATATACGGGAATTATTATCCAGCAGGAATTAGAACGCCTTGCAGCTTATATTGATCATGCCACTAGCATCAAAGATTTGTAATTCGTTTATTTCATCTTCTAAGTTTACCTCAAGAGACTACAAATGTTGGGAAGGTCCTTCATCAATCGATGATGAAAGAAGATTCGTCTCTTTTCTAAGAAAAGTCACTAGTTCAAAAGGGGCCTAATTTGTAGTCAGCCTCGCTTTGATTTAAAGGCTATTAGGCAATGGTAAAGAAGATGGTGGACTTCCGAACTTCTCAAGGTCTACTTTAGCAGGCGTTGCGACTTTGTTCATTGTATGAATATTGAGAAAAAAGGATTCTTCCTCGTGATCTTCGACTTTTTGTGTCATGTTTTCTCTTGTTGGGAATTTTGTTATAGCTAATGTTAAAAAGTTTCGAGAACGACAAAACCAT
Organism: Nemopilema nomurai; assembly: GCA_003864495.1. Taxonomy (NCBI): domain Eukaryota; kingdom Metazoa; phylum Cnidaria; class Scyphozoa; order Rhizostomeae; family Rhizostomatidae; genus Nemopilema; species Nemopilema nomurai. Next base: position 1,806,003 of record ML133402.1, read on the forward strand.
CTGCCAAAGTTTAGACGTTTAATTATGGGAAGCATTCTTCTAAGGTTAAATAATTAATTTCCTTGTGGATACTCAAAGTGACAATAATAAAAAAAATTGCCAATGTCATCCTAAAAGCTTCGCGACTGTTTCTGTAGCAGTAAGTGGAGATGACTGACTACATCTTGCGAAAGTTTGTCCTTCGTTATGGTCTAGAAACTTTTGACTTCTTGAAATTTCATTCGTTCGGTTAATTTATAATTTTTGGACCAACCAGAACCTAAACTTTAGGCATACTAACAGGTGTCGCGAAACGACCCCAGTTCAAATTTTTCTCATAGATTTCCACTGCGTTTAACTTTGAGTCCTGCGAAGGAGTAGATTGATTTTCCCGCCAAACTACACATCAGCGATTTGCTCTCAGGCCTAAAGCAGCGTGGTGAGAAAACGATGTATTCTTTTTTGGCTTGGTGGAAATATCTGAATGTCCTTCAGGTGAAAATGAAACAACTTGTAGTCAAGTTTTGAAAGCTTCGCTGATGTGACATAGATGTTTTTGTTTAAAAAAGTTGGTTGAAGCGAGGCAAAGGTGTGGTAAGTTTTCGTTTGTATCATTCGACTTTCATTTCTTCGTTTAGCACAAACACTGGAAGAACAATTTGTGATAACCGATAGGAATACTCAATTGGCTTTTATGATGGGCTCTCTGTAAATGAAATGTTCATACGAAAAGGTGTTCTGTCATGCCAATATTGTGCATTGAAATTGAGATATAGCTGGAAATGAAACCTCGATAGTAAAAGAATGTGGCTGAATTGAAGACATTTCCTCTCTTCGATTCTTTCATTAGACAACACAATCTTCCATTGTTCAACTCAGATGTTTTGCCTCAAAGTTTCTTTGACCGAGAGTTTCTCAAATTTTCCTCCAAATACACCCACTGATCGACCTCTAGTAATCTAGTTGCTCGAGATATGGTATCTTTAAATTTCTCAATATTTAATTATATATATTTATTTATATCTGAATACTAACGAAATGTTTGAAAACAAATAATGAATTTCTGCATTAAGCGGTAGAAGCGAAGCCATATTTGAACAGGATATAGTATAGAACGAATTTATATGGACTAGGTAACATCGATATTACACGTTTTTTTATAAGGAACCACTTTATAAGGTACCTACAAGTAGAAGGCCGAAATATATAAAGAACTTATACTACTAAAAACGAAATCCCTAAGGAACTTTTCGTTTAGAAAATTTTTTATAACTGCAAGCATCAAGAGCTAAAAAGCCGGTTCCATTCATTTGCAGCCAATACTCTCATGGATTGTTTGCTATTCTTGTGTCAGGTGCTTTATTGAGTAGTTTCCGCATATTCTATCTCGCCCCTCTCTCTATTAAGTGCTAAGGCTTATTGATGTGCAGTGAAAATTAAGGAACTTTTGGTACTAAAATCTGATGACTTGAGGTCTACGAATAAGGAACTTTTGGAACTAGGCCTTGAGGTCGGTTCCTTATAAAAAAGCGTGTATAAGAGCATAAAATGATTAGCGCTCAATAAACGTTTTAATATCTCACACTTGGTAAACAGAAGAACAAACTTTGCTTTGGTTTTGCCTTGATGTGAATAATTGTTGCTGTATTTGCTCCAAATTTCTCAAACAAGGAATGGCGTGTTTATCGTTACGCTAGCAATACTTCATAAGCTTATATTTAATGTTATCAAAATATAAACTTTATTCATGTCACTTGTTTATTAAATATTACAGTTATAATGCTCTCTAAACATATCAAGCCAGCGAAAAAAGAACCAATACACTGGCTACAAATTCAAGTTAAGAATTAAAACACGCTATTACCTAACTATCTTACAATTTTCCATTATTTACTCAAGACAGAACGGCATAGCGAAAATCTCTTTGCATGGTTCGATAGTTTAAAAAATGAGCTACCATAAACCTTTTTTACAAAATACAGCATTTTGAGAAAATTGATGCAAACTTGTAGGTTGTGTTTCCAATGACCATATTGTCAACTTTCAAGCAAAAAAGTAAGCATCATTCTAGTCAACATTAGAAATGCTAGGTGGCCTCGTGATGACTACTAAGGTTGACGACCTCGAGAGATGAACTTTTAAATCTATGAAGTTTGTCACAAACCATGAAATTGCCAAATAAGCGCAAGAGACAGTTTAGGAGCTAGGAAACTTGCAATAAGAATATACGGGACAAGAACGGTGCAAGGGGAAATCAGATAGATGTACACAGCCGTAACGCTGTTAACTGTAATTGCTGGGCAACCAAAATCATGCTAGGAGCCATTAACGGCAAACGATAATTCGAAGCCAAGTAATGAACATGACAAAATATGTCCTCGATATTACATAAAGGTTTGTGGCCGATTTAATCTGACATGAAAGCGTCGAAAAAATGTTGACAGTTTGCATAAGACGCGTGTTTGGATGTCAAAGCGTTTTAAGGTATAGGGAGAAAAAACGATTTACACATACGATATGGCATTTGAAATCAAGTTCGAAGTATTCACAACAACAACTTTGGCAACTAAAGGGGTTGGGGTGTAAATACAATACAACATTGGAAACTAGGAAAGCGTTTAAACGCTCGAATTATCCTTAGGCAACTCATAAACCGAATGCTAATACTCTTGGTCGATAATCTATGTCACTAAAGGAAAGAAACAGTCGTAGACTGCAAAATGACAATGAATGGGCAATCACAATTCATTACAGGCATCATTTCCAAGATCTATTAGCCTTCCCATCTGAATGTTTTGACGATAGCTTGATAATGTACAAACAATCAAAATTTGAGTCCTCTAATTCAGCCTGCGAGATATGTTAATGAGGTGACTTTCTTTCACTAGGTTAGATGCTATTTAGGACATGAAAATAAGGAACTTGTCAACCATATAGTTTATGAGCTGCCAAAAGCTTTTTCCGAAGTAGATTTACTTTTAATGGTGGTCAAACTCGCTAATCACGAGGATAGACCTCCTTCATCCAAGGCCTGGGAGTGTACTGTGCCCCATCAAAGTCTTCAAAGTATTCTTCGATTTCAGGATGATCAATCTGAAATTAAAACACACATGTTTGACTAAAATCAATTTGGTCTCTAAATATTCACTAAAACTTGGAAATCTTGTCTTATTGACCGGGTGATGCGAGATTGGGGCTGAAACAAGAGAGCAATTACAAAATCACAACTTAACCAAATGGGCTCACAAATACGTGGCATAGTGCACTTGTGGCTCGAGGCATCTTATAGAGGCATCTCTTTCTAGCCGGGCTTCATTCAAAGGTGGCTTTCATTCGTGACAAAGGTGACAAATTGAGTACCGACAGACAACACGGTCATGATGAGGAAGGCATTCCAATAACATAATAACACGTGTAGCTGAAAATAAATCAAAAGTTGAATTAGAGGGCATGAGGTCTTCTTATCAACATGAAATATTGAAATGGCGTCGCTGTGGCAATTTCTGCAACACAATGATGATTTTTTTAAAATATTCAGGAGCACGCCAAAAGGCCATTTATCAGTCATTTCCAATCAGTTAACGTATTCATTTGTCAGCCATGGGATTCACGTGCTACCTCTTTCTAAGAAGGTCCGGACGCTCTTAAAACAAAATAGTCGAAGCACATCGCGTAGTTAAACGCTGTTTGGGTATTTTAAGAGAGAAAAGCGGTTACGCGAAGTACACATGTTAACATTGTGAAGGCCTCGAGGGTCTCACACCTCAATTAGAAATCCCAAAACAGATTCCCAGCCCATAAAAAAGCGGCCATCTAGTAAGAAGATTTGCTATAATCCTCGTCATGCAAATCAAAATTTGATGAGTTCGAAAAGCTGGCTATAACCATGACAAGTCTGGCACTACAACAAAGAATATGCAGAGAGTTGTTAGAGTTCTGGGCAAAAGTGAAATTTCATGTTCCTAAATGGGGTACGGATTGCAGATTTGTTAAAAATTCATGTCAGCTTATCTTGAAAATTTCACCGATTGGTTGAATTATTATGCCTAATCTTAGAACTACGTCAACGACTAGATTACGAATATTGTTCATTTTGCCAATCGTAAATAACTAAACAGCGGTTTAAAAGGAATGCAGAAAATCCAATCACAAAGACAAGTGCTCATCTCTAGAAAGCGTGAAAGCCCACCAAGTAGCGAGTTAAGGAATCACACTCCCAAGTGGCATCTTCATTCTTTCCTTTTTGTTCAGACAGGCTGGACATACAGGGCTGTTAATATGCCTCGGTGTACTTCCACCTACCCGAACCGAGTCATCATCCCAAGTTAATCAGTGCAAATTTACATGGTTTTCTGCAGCTTGAAACGTTTCCAGATTTAAAGAGCTTTACCAAGAATAAATGTTACAAATTTGCAAGGAAGACCACCGTGTGGAAATCCAGTCACTTTGTAGTTTTAAAAAAATGCTTCTTTGCAAAGGATAGCGACTGTACCACTACTCTTCGCGTTTTTTGTTAGCGATGACCACTACCTAATGATAACGATGCGACTGGAAGGACGCTAAATGGACCCCTATCAAACCAGATACCAGATACACAGCAAGAAGGAACGGGGTACTAGGACGCTACTGTCACTGTCTGCTTGGCATACTTGCTGAAAAACCAGGTTAGGTCTTCCAACAAAAAGACCCATTTAATAAGTTCAATGTCTTAAATTCATGGTCTGAGCTTACACCTCCACCTTTTCATGTAAACGATAATTTTCCTACATCAAACTAACAGGAAAAACTCAAGGTTTGCACTATAAAGACCAAACAGGCTTCGGAACAAAGTTCCGCAATGACTAACGAAAGCCCATGTAGCTTATGTAGAGCCAAGACATCGTAGAGACATAATTGGAGTCAAACGAGCACTAAAGAGCCGTGAGGATTCTAGAAATGTTTGGATTCCAATTGCCGCAAATAATCATTTGGAGATGTAGCTTAAGATAAGTACTGTTATCTCCAGCATCTTACGATCTGGTGACGTAAGAAATTTTCAGAAAAAGCGCAAATATGGAGCTTAGTGTCACATAGACTGTAGGAGCACTCGATACAGATAACAGAACTAATCTCTGCTCGAGTTTTAGTGACACAACCAGGTACAATGTCATTTACAGACTTTCATAACGAAATTACTTCGATGATACATAATTGTAGACTTCAATATCAAAATGTGCAATGGTGCAACAAATTTGGCCTCGAAGAACTACTGGCCTAGCCACCTACGCAATAATTAACATTTAAGAGTTCAAATGACAGTAGAAAGTCACAAAGAGCGGATGATGCAGAAAGCGACTTTCTATCAGAATGAACTTGTGTCTTACCTTTGTACCAGTTAAGATTTCTATATTTTCTTGGGGAACGTAGGTGATTTGTGGTGGAGATCTGTCGTCTGTGTGCACCAATACAGCGTAATTTGGCATTTTCCTCCATTCCTGTACGTGATCATAAACAAATGTGTTCTTCAAAACGTTAAAACTTAAATTAGGAGTTGAATAATTTCACAATGAAACAACATTGCCAAACGTAGTAGTCATTAAAAAATTGGCTAAATGCTTGGACCTTGAGATATATTGTGAAACGTCCAGCCGTGAAAATCCATTCTGTGAATTCTCAACTTCGAGTGTTCTGCTTGCATTTGGGACCCTATTTCGAAACAATTACGCACACGCAAGCTTCACTAAGACATCATTCCATGCCTGTTACTTAATCAAGATTTGCTTCATAGGCCTTTCAATAGTGTTACCATGAATATGCCTAATTCTTTCGCTGTTTTTTCTCGTTTTTGAACCTAAAGAGGACCCCTCTTTCAATCCAGCTAATCATATCTTGCGTAATGATACCCCCTTTCCAATTTATAAGCTTCCTGGAACCCTTCGAGGTGATTTGGTAAGGCAAGCACTTGCTTTATACTCGATTTGCGTTTAAAGTAAATGCTGAATCACATTTCAGACAGAAACAAGCGTAAAGAACACTATCACAAACAACTAGATATTCCTGCATCGATTTCTGAAAGCAGAAAATTTTTCAAGATCGCAGCCTAGCAACATAACAAACAAATTTTATGCACATCAAGAAATCATAAAGAGCCTACGGTTAAAACAGTTCAATATCTTTAATCTTTTAAAAGCAATCAACCGCTTGGGAATGATGCAAACTTGAGCAAATGCAAGAAAAGAGAAGAAATTGTAGAAATTAATCGAATTACTAACAGTCATAATTATCTTTAATGCCGGAAAGCTCATAAAGTGTGTCTGATCAATGATTATTATCATAAATGGAGGTGAAATTAATTCGATAAATCGGATGAATGGGCGATTCTGAAAATAGAGAGAAGTATTTCAAATGGACGCAAACTGTGGCTACGCTCAGGCTATTACGAAAACGAATGCAGTTACTACGTCAGGATAATCTTCTTTGGCATTTTCCAGCAAAGAAACTTGTCAGATAATCTTATAGGATTTTCCACTCTTGCAGGCTTAATAGGCCGTGAAAGCAAGGGAATCTGGCGATCACCACACTTTTTGATATAAGTTACATCTACTAAATAGTGTGAGGCTTAAGATGTATTGAACAACAGTAAAACAAGATTATGCATTGAATCGTCTTTTCAGAAAGGTCGTGCATAGAGTATTGCGATATCCTGCCAACAGTTTAAAACAAAACTACGCTGTCTAGATAGAAAATTTGACAAAAAGAAAGTGACAATGACGACTATAAGTAAAACCTTGAAATCGGAAGGGCAGGAGATGACGTCTAAACGGAAGAGAGACCTATTGCTCAATGCTTGAGGCAATTCTTTAAGGCGGCTTCAAACATTCAATCGTCACGGGTGAACGTAAAGGAACTAATTAGATGATGAAAGTTTGCCCGTCACTTTGCCCGTCAATTAAAATGAATGATACGCGATATATAGAAAAGTAGATATTTATTGATAATGTGTACCGGTAAACTGCATAAATGCATTTATCTTTAATGAATGAAAAATTAGACAAGCCAAACATCTGTGACAATGCAAGCCTGAATAAAGATTACGGTGCCGGTACCTTTCATCAATTTTTTCAATTCCAGGTAACTACAAGTGGCCACTGGAAGCGTGTAAAATTGAGCTGAACATAAAAACAGATTGTCTACTAGACTAGAGCTGCTGATAGAGTACCTAGTAGATTAATTTGTATTGGAACCTTGAGGCGAATCACCCTATTTGGGTGGCCCAAAATGTATTCAAAATATTTGTAGGAAATGTGTACCATAAAAATGGATGAAATAAAGAGATGGAGTAGTAGAAGAAGTAACACAGCAGGCTAATGCTGTGTATGAAAGGATATTTGAATACATACCTAGATAGAAAGGTCTAGATTCAGTTCAGATTGAAGGAAAAGCTACAGTTTATTGCTTCGAAAAACACTGTGTGATTATAGTTTTGGTGTTGGTAACATTAAACGCGCTAAATTCACATAATGCTGGTACTATATGAAGCCAGGTAGCTGTGGAGGCCTGGGGCGCCTATCCCATTTCCCATACTAGAACCAGCTTTAGCATTGATTAAATAACTAGGAGGGGGGATGGGGCTGCTAACCTCATTCAGATCATATTCAATGCCTCAAAACTTGGCAACTCTTTCAAGCTAATAAACAAACATTGATTCAGGCACAAAACAAATCATTAAATGTAAAATGAACTAATTTTGATATTCTTTGAAAAAGAAAATGTACTGTCAGTGAAAACATGCTTGCAAGTTGACTAGTAATTTAGCCAAGTCTTGTAGAAATTCAAAAGAGAAAAGCCACACAACTTAAATGAGAGCTTTAAGTACAACATATGCTTCTTTCCATTTTTCATTTCAAATCTCTCAGTGTTAGAACTAAGCAGAAAATCTGTAAGTACTAGATTGCAAGAAAAATGGGTGAAGTAAAAGGAATCAGGCAAAGTTATTAGATTGAGAGTTTACTTACCAATTTATTCTTATGATTTGCATTTATCCAAGATTCTGGTGCCTGTGATAAAATTGAATTATCTGTTTCGTACAAAAACATGAGAATTGATTAAATACAATTGCCACTGTAAATAACTACAGCAAATATCAAAATAAAATTAAAAATTTTTAATAATATTCTTAATGGGACAAGTGCGGTATATATGGTGTTGGCTATAGCCAGGGGAAAATGGACAATGGCTGAAACCATTTAGGCACTGAACTTTGCAAATTATTGTTTATATTTGTATGATTCAAGGTAAACTATTCAATTTGCCTGGCAGTTTTTGCACATTGTTATACAGACTTATACAAAAGGCTGTTCTAATCTTTAAAGCATTAACATCCACACTACAAAAATGTTATCAGAATATTTCCATGTTAGTTTCATTTTTCACTTGCATTTAGCCATCCTTTGGTCAATATATGGTTTTTAAAGAAATTAAAAACTACTCAACTGTTTCATCAATCAGTCAATTAATCAAGCTTTTCAGTGCAGGGGATCTTTTTAAGATAACAGCAAATGCCTGACTGTCTTTGCAAAGCATAATACAATAAAAAAGGTCCATACTTTTGCCTTTGGATCCCAGCCAACAATGGCACCTCGGTATCCCCATAACTTGTGCTTTATTACTTGCCCTATCCGATATGCAACATTTGGTGGCCTTGGGCTTCTCACTTCAATGGAAGTTGCAAAATATCCTTCTGCATTCTGATATGCGAGTACTTCCTTTGCAGGACATTCACCCATATCTTTTATCCTTGTGCGTGATGGTGGCGTAGAAAATTTAACAAATCTCATGAGCAATTTTTTCCATGCATCTGCACTGGTGATGGTTTGAACACAATTGTGAACTCCATTTACAAGTCTGATGATAAAATTAAAGTCTTGATAAAGCTCAATTTATATTGAAATCCTGTTATAAAGTCAATGTGTTAAAGGGATTCAATACTGCAATGAAAACCTTATGAATAAATATGAAAAAATCATTAAAAAAAGCAAATGATCCACAAGATAGACAAAGTTTAAGAGACAAAAAGAAAAATATTAGTTTGCTACATTGTTGTATGCTGTTCTAAGAAAATTATAACTGTTCGAAACAGCTACAAACTGATCAATAGTAAAATGGCCTACTCATTTATAAATAAATTTTACTGGTATTTTAAGTGTTTTATTTGCTGACCAAGAAGCATATTTGATTAAAACTTGCCTTCTTGTCATGTATTCTCGGTCTGAAGAAGAAGGTGTCATCCATTTTGATATCATGTATTGTGTTGGCAATGCCAACACTAGTAGTAGTAGTTGGACTCCACTGAGCTGCGGCATGTTAAAAAGATATCTTCACAGGAACTGGAAAAAAGAGAACATAATCAAATTAAATCATTGGTAAAAACTCAAATTATGAAAATTTTACTCAATATTACAGACTTCACTAATGACTATATAATTTTGATATATTTTGCGTATTAAAATTTGAAAATTTTGCATGGCTCTATTATTTACAGGTAAAGGGGCAACTGAAAAGCATATTGGAAGATTTAATTGTGTGGCTTGATGGTGAGAAATGAAAACAATGAAAGTTTCAAAATCCCATATTCCCGGACAAAAATGTGAGTTACTTTACTTTTTAAAAACTGCATACATACAAAAAGCCATGTTGCAGCCTCATTTCAATTATTGGAAATTTTTCATTTCAGACAAGTGAATGCATTCAAACTACCCATTAGCAACAAAGCCAAACAAAATATAGCAATAAGTTTAGGCTTGATAATATCTGGAATCAAAGGAATTTCTTCTCCAGAAAGATTATATTTGAGAATGCAGATGTACAATTGAACAAAATTGGCTATAAAATTTCCTTAGGGAAAGGTGTCTAGCTCAAAAAGGGTGTTGAGACACATCATCCTTATCAAACTGGTTTGCATTCATGAGCTTATGTGCTATCATAATTTAAAGGGTTCAAGCAGATTAAAACAGGACATGAAACCTAGAAAAAATGATGTTGCTTTTAACACCTAGGCTTTTATCATTTTACAATACCCTTCCTTCATTGTTTATTTTATACATTCAGGCCTTCCTGGGAATAAATTAGCACACGTGTGGCATTTCGCACTCCTAGATTGTGGTAGGAGTGCGATGGAGTGCTATTGGTATTTTGTCTTATTACTACATATATTCAGTTGCATACTAAATAGAGCCATAAATAATTTGCATACTCATTTCTTAAGTCATTTCATCTGTTTTCAACATAACATTACTATCATAAAAGGATCTGCTTTTTACTGAAATAAGCTTGAACTAAAAGGATTGTCACGGCAAAACATGATTGAACTCTAAAGTTTAGTCATTCTGATAAGCTAACTTCGCTGTCCGAAGAAGTAGATTCAGTATCTGATTCGTCCTGCTTAAATGTTTTGTAGCTGTTTGGTCGATCGTCTTCAGTACTTTGTGCATGTACTGCCGTCCTTCTTTTTTCCATGTAAATGTCAACAGCGCGCATTATGAGTTCATCTTTTTCTTCCTTCGACCAATTGCTGTCGTTTCCAGCAATCAGTATGCAATTTTCCATTGTATCGTGAGACATGCTGAGTCGGCGATCTGATAAAATAGTGGTCAAAATGTTGAAGGCGCGCTCCACTGAGGAATTCGAACCAGAAACACACAGACACAAGCTCACAAGAAGTGACAAATTTGGGAACTCTCGTTTTCGATATGTTATTATATTTTCCCAAAATGGCCTTGACTCCATCTTTGCATACAGCGACTTTTGAAGGATCTTTAAAGAGCGCCATTCTTCAAAAACTTTTCCTTTATTAAAAGATGCTGCTTCCAAAGGCTCCCTGAAAATTTCACAAACTGTGGAGATGTCACCCTTGCCATAGTTTTTATCGGAATGGTCCCAGTATTTTGGATCAATCCAGGTCATAGCTTTAAAAACATCTTGGTCATACGACGAAAAGCGATTACGAATTAAAGGACACAAAATTTCTGCCATTTTTGCCTGCATTTCAAGTGCTTTTTCTGTTGCTGCATAACTAGCATTGACCATTTGCTCTAACTCCAAGTCAAAAAACTCTTGATTTTCTAGTTTGCGTCTCTCGTGACCAGCTTTGGGGTAATTTGCTTTTACTTTAGTCACATCACCATCTTGTGCTACACAAAACTTTGCCAAGTAGCTGCTGAGAATGTAATCTGGGGTCAAAGCATTCTCTTGAATTTCCTCCAAGGTGTCGAGTGTTTTCTCTACAGCTGGGGGTATCTCAAAAGCCATTAGGTCATGTTTTTCGAAAACCAGAGAAAGTGGGCCCATGATTTCGAGAACATCAAGATAACCAGCTACTTTGCAGAGAAATGGATACGATTTTAACTTTTTCAAAAATCCACCAACTTTTGCTCTTGTGTCAGCTGTATATCCTTTCGTAGCAGCCAGTGCATTATCAAATACCACAATATATGTGGGCCAATTATGCAGGAGTTTTGCTAACCCCCTTCTCCGGTGGCTCAGGAATCGGGTTCCATGTATTTTTGGCAAAGTATAATGACTTATATCAAGGGCCTCAGAAGCTTTTTTAACTTCTGCTTTTAGTTTTCCAGAGTTTTTAAATAGGCTCCACATATCTCTATAGAAAGAGTCAATTTCTCGGAACGGTTGAAATTGTTTTATTGCATCCTTTAGTGCCAACTCCAGGCGGTGATTGGCGCAATGAATTGTCACCAGCCAATCTCTTTCCTGCTTCATCTGAGTTAACACACCAGAGTAGATCCCCATGTTAACATTGGCACCATCTGCAGTTGCGCTGACTACCATTTTTTTATAGTTTGCCAATGGTATTGGACCATTCTGGTTTCCATTCCCTTCACTTTCACTTTGTTTAAAGATGCCGTCAATAGCCGCTTTTATTGAATCTGAATTGCCCCCTCCAAGACTGGTCATCTCCAAAAGAGAAACAACGAAGTAAACAGGGATTCCATTTCGTTCTACTCGCACAAGTACGAGTTCCTTTTCATCGTTTGTTTTGCGTGCTTGTGAGCCATCTGATAATATTGACATAAAATCACTGCCAGCAACAATTCCTGCACACTTCTCTGTGATGGCCTCAGCAATGTAATGTATAAATTCACGTGCTGCATTGCTTGAATCTTTCCCTTGCACGAGTCTCACACCATTAGCACGCTGGCATTTTACAAGGACCTTGAAATGCTTGTGAGCCATTGAGGGTGTTGTTGCCATTTCATATGCAGTCCTCATTAGCTTCGTGAATGAATCACGTGCTGATTCATTTAAGGATGCTCTGATGTCTGGCTGGATCGGTCGGTTGCTTGTATCCAGTTTCTCCTCAGCTGGTTTTCGATTGTCAAGCAATAAAGCTGTCTTATGCGCTTCTCCAGTAAGATGGCGGTCAACCTATAAAGACATATCACAATAAAGCAATTATTTAACATTAGAAAACACTTAAAATAAAGTGTAAAATTCTTAAAATCGTACATCAATCGCTTGTTTTTAAAACTGTGTAAAAACTCCGAGCCCAGACGATGTGTGCTTTGCACTACAAAGAAAAAATCTGTAAAAAGAATATTTACCTGAAACTTGGTGACTATTGGTGTGCCATCGGCAAATGCTTTCACGGCAATAGCTGCAGCTCCTTTGCATGATGGATGTCGGATAATCTGTTCACGATATTTTGCACACAACTTGCACCAAATCTTTGTCACACACTGTTTATTGTCGAGGGTTTCGACAGTGTAGCCTATGATGTAATCCTTGCCCCATTTCAAGAAAGTGGAGAGGTCCTTTGTAACCCCTTTACTTTTCTTTTCTGAAGACGCCATATTTCAAGTGTAGATCTTTTGACAGTCAACAAAGTATATTTTAATTAATAATGGTTTGAAATTTTAGTCGAATTGTCCAATGGCTTCATGTGTTCTCTTTAATACTTGGTTGGGAAACCACGGGAAAGGCGGACTGCATGCAGACGTCTCGGAATTATTGAGTACAATTTTTGTAAGAATTCTAGGGGAATATTTTCCAAATGTCCAAATGTTTTCTGTTGTCTTTTCAAAAAGTAAGAATGAACAGGAACTTGCCGCACTTCTGCGCACTTCATGTTTACAATGCTGAAAATTTGTAATCTCAAAACATTGTGTAAAACAAGTCCCCGTGTTATGGTCATTTGGTCCGTGTTTTATTGTAAGAAATAATCGTCACAACGGCTTTCCAAAATGACGTGCTGGCACCGCATAATGTTTAATTCGAAAAAGTAAACATCAAAGCGTTACTGCCACCTTCTTAGTTCCCTGTGCTAATCAACATTTGCTTGCCACACGTCTGCCAACGATTCCGAAGCAATCTTTTTAACTTATTGTCGGCAACACATTGCATGCAGCCTTTCTATGGTTGCAGGTAAATGGAAACCAGGTTTAAAAAACAAACGAATAATTACAAAACAGGCGTGCGATTAAACACACTTCTCAGTGTGGGGAGGCGTGTACCAAGGTGTGCGAGTGCGATCGCACGCCTTTCCCAGGAAGGCCTGTACATTTGTCAAGCTACCCGGTTGTATGAAGTTTCTCCCAACAAACATGTATCAACTTTGTACCCATGATTACTCAGCAAACTAATTACACATTATCTGTACGTAGATCATATGCGAGAAACAGTTTATTCTTCAAACACTAGGATTGTGCATGTTCCAAGGTGCACAATTTAGAAAAATATCTTATCTGGCTTTCTGGGCCTTCCCTTGTTAAAGGATATACCATCAGCATGGCTATTAATTTAGGGTTAACACTTATATAGGCCTTTGACACTAAATCTTGCTGTAGTCAGAGGTGTAGACTAATCAGATTCACTAGACCCATTCACAAGCTTGCGTATTCAGACAATAACAATCGAATTCTTCGGTGCAACACTTCGAGTATTCGAACGCGTGGCAACAATGCAAATCATGTGCTACAATCAGGCTAAAACTTTGTCAGATAATAAAAGTTCCCACTGCATCAAAATAGTTCTTAGCTCACCATATTACTGTATTCCTGGGCCTTTAAACGGCAAACATATAAACAGGCAGAAAATGGTGCAACGTACGCATCAAGTTGTTGTTGCGTTTGATATGTCTATTGTTATTGTTGTTGTTGCTTCCCCCTCTCTTTCGGGAGCAAATGAAGGAGAGACTGGGATAGAAGTGAAGAATTTGCACCCGTAGCACCCGTATCCTTTTTTCAATGATCGACAAAGTCAGCGAAAATCCCAAATTCAAATAAATTAGAGAAATCTTTTAATTTCCAATTCTTTACATGCTTTCCTTTAAGCTAATAGTAATTATTTCAATGGGAATGTCAAACTCAAAATCACACAAAAACTTTTTTTTGCCATTTAATGAACTACGCGTTACGTCATTTAAGTTAGCTGTTCAAAACTCAATAATAAAATCACAAATAATAATAAGAACAAGAACAATAAAGAAAAATAACTTTGTACACAATTAGATCAGCTGATGAACACACGAAAAACTCAAGATAGGGCTATCAAAGTCATGTGTCCTGAATAACAGTTGGAATGAGGTAATATAAATGTAAATGAAATTATCATAAATTAAAGGACAAGGGATATGAACGAGAAAAGAAATCACATTGCAAATGAAAAATGTGAAAACTGGCTCATTGCATGCTAGTATTTTTATCATGTTCGATTAGGACAGACTTTCTAAAAGGTAATGTTTTGTTTATTTTTTAAGGATAATTTTTAACGGCTTTACTCAAAGTTAGTGGCAGAGTGTTCCAAAGTTAAATATCGTCAATTGTAAGAAGATTTCTTATAGAGTTGGTTGATATGGCTTGTAGGAAAAAACCTGCACCTCAGAATAGGATTGATCTAGGCTATTGGATAATCAATCAAGATTAATGTACCACCCTCATTTTCAGATAACTGCCATGGCAATGCCTGTGGACCACTCGAGTTCTAATGTTAGCTTTTGCGGAGTCAGGATGGCGTATGCTTTCTATGAGTCTATTGCATGTTAATCGTTAGAAGTGGTGCGGACTGTCGATGATTCTTAGCACCGTTGCATAGAAGTTCTCTCAGTTCGCGTTTCGTTAGAAGGAACTGCGATATCTCTGCGGTACCCAAGATACAATCGAAAGAATGTAACAAAGTAACGAAAATGGAAGCATCGAGAAATCTGGATACAGTTATTGCAGCGTCTAATCAAGAAACTCTCAAATCGCTAAAAGGTAGAACGGGTGAGTGATTCTGGGAGACAAAGCCTTGGAGAGTTGAAGAAAGTCGAAAACGACAGAGCTGCCTCCGACCAACAGTCAATTTCAACTTGAGCGAGCATAATTTTCTGCAAAGTGAGATGCTTTAATTTGATTGCTCTTTCAGTTAGTTTTTGGAGTGCGGCATCACAGTCCAAAACAATTGCCGGCATTTTATTTTGAGTTGATAATTAGGAAGGCCTGAATTATGGAAATTGCATCAGGAGTTATAACTTTTTCTAGCCTCTGATTAACATGTGAGATGAAGGATAGAAGATTGTAGGGGTGCTGTTGCATCCTAACTTGCGGATATATGCATTCTTGTTATGGCTGACATAAAAGTTTAGAAAATCATCAAAGCTTCAATAGAGATGAGGCAGGTCACTCCCAAAAATGTGTGTGCATATAATCGGTGACAGTTAATCATAAGCTTCAGCAATTTTCGATAAACTTGCGAAACCTAACGGCATTAACGTAAAATTTTTGATCTAGCTATTAACTGCGTCCAAGTTCCTTGTGCAGATGAGGGGGAGGCACTTGCCTCCATAACATAAAATTTCGATGTGCGCTTCTAATTTTTTTGTATAGCAAGGTTAATATTTTTATCTTTTAAACTTACTAGTCATTTATAGATAAGGTTAAACAAAGTGTTAATAGTTCCTTAATCTATTATTTTCCTCATTCTTTATCTTATCCAAACTCTATTAGATTAAGACTATTAGATTATGTTCCTTGGCCTTGAAGGTTCCTGTCGCATCCTACACTTGCCTGAGAGTAGAGTATCGAAATTTTTCAAAAAAAGTTAAATTACTGTATCAGTGACCAACAATAGATAAATGAAAAAAGTGAACAAATATCTCTAGTATAAATTAAATGCCAGTGTAAGGTATTGGTGACGGAGATACTGCACAAGGGTTACCCAATGCTTCAAGCATTACAGAGCCTCACTCCCATTGTAACACTTTCCTTCACATTTTAATATGTTTTCACATACATGTTTAATACAATAGTGTGTTATTTAAGCAGTCTTCTTTACTCAGCTTTGTACAGCAGTTAAGCAGATTACGATTATTGTTGGTGTGCTTTGATTACCAGCCAGATGCCCATGTTCATGTAGATTTGGTCATGGGCAACTGTGGTGCCGCAGAATTGCCCTTTTTGCGTTTCACAAGAATTGCTTGGAGAAGTTTCCAGAAAAAGTAAATGAAAGGATTACAAAAGGAGTTGGATATCAGAAGATACTTGATGGGTTTGGGGACACTTTCGTTGATAAAAGCAGCAACGCAGAACGGCATCGTGCAAGCCATGAAGGTAACTGTGAGGATAACAGATACAATGACGAGCTGCATGTCTCTGCTTGCCTGTGCAGCGTCTTGACTGCCTTGTGTGGCTGTGATTGGGGCTCTACGGCGAACGACAACAGCGCGGTATATGATGTACGAGTAGACGAAGACCATCACGCCCGTGTAGGCAAACATAACGATGCTGAGGACATATCGCACATAGTCCATACTATCGCTAACAAAGAGCGGCAATAGCGAAAGAACACTGATGCACCACATTATGGCAGCAAAGAGCAAGATACGTCTTCGTGAAACCATGTATCTGTGCTTCAAGGGCCATCGCACAGCCAGAAGGCGATCGACTGTTATTGCATTGACGTGATTCACAGATACTGCTATGGTGAAGTAGAGGACGCTATTGAGTTTGAATCTCTTTTCTTTGATGCCATGCAGTGCAAGAATCGATATCGAGAGTTGTGACGCTCCCACGAGCAGATCAGCAACTGCCACGCTGAGGAGAAGGAGCTGGAACAGCGATAGGGTCTTCCTCTCTCTAAAGATCAGAATGATTTCAGCAACGTTAACCAGAATAATTGCAGATGAAAGAATGATCTCCGTTAACGTGTTGCTGGAAACCATTGTTGCTTTCTTGAACCTTGCAGATGCACTGATTATGTGGCTGGTTGAGGATGCTGCCTATGGCATGTCAGGAACGTGCCATTGAATGAACTGTGGCGAAGGCCGTTTAGGCATTGCTTTTATGCGACACCTCCAGGCTTTGTTTGCTAAGAGTAATTGCAAAACAACCCGTAATAGCTGCTTTTTGTCTGGCACAGTTCAGCTCCCAGTTAAAGAACATGTTTGCATAAGTACGAATTAATTCTGATTATTTTCCATCTTTCAAGGTAATTGTTCTCCGACATGCTACGTCTGTGACAATGAAATTGCATTGTAGATGCAAACAGAACACATTGAATCCTATCTCTACTAGAGAATAACTAAAGAAGACAATTAACTCGATTAGCATTGCTTTTAACAACGAATAAATACCACGAGAGTATTGACTTCAAAAGCACATTTTGAAAGAGTTAATTTCGATAAAAACAGCTACCCTGGTAGGGTTTCGCGCATGCGTAGCTCTCGTAACAGCTGCCCTACTTCTTTTGAATCATGTTTATGAAGGATTAATAAACAATAAACTGCAAAATACGTCGCGCAGCCATCCTTCTACAAAAAGGCTCATTAACATGGTGAATAAGTTAGCATTAACATGTCAATGTTAGCATGTTCACCTTGTTAAGTCTCAACGAAACGCCTTTTTTTCTCTCTTGCTAAACAATTATTTGCAACTCAGATTCAGATTAGAAATTTCAAGCAATACTAACTTGATTACTAGGTGCTTCATCACCGGGTAGAAAATGCCAAACTAAATCGCATACTTGGATGTTATAAAGATTTCATTATAGTTCGTGTATTATGAGACACTATTCAAAAATGTTTTCGTTTGCTTTTTTTAGAAGTGAAACTGGAAAAATGAGATTTTAAGATTTTCTTTAATTTTCAATATCAACACATTTAAAAATGACTCTCGGTTTGCTCTCCTTAAAGTCTTGATCTTGTCATAATACCTTATTAACACAAATTTTTAGACAAAGTATAAAGTTGCATTGGGTTAAGGGAAAGACGGATCTCCCAAAACAAGGACTTTTGCTTGCAGTGATTGTAGATTTCCAAGTTGTAATCAGTAGCACTCCTGTGAAATACAGCCATTAAAAATCGAACACGTCTTACCAGCCCCTTCGTCCAGGCGTACTTCATAAAGAGATTTAGGGATTATATTTCAGTCAATTTTGCTCCACTTTAGTCGGAGGTTTTAATGTTTGTGAGAAGTGCATATTTACTTCCCGTTTTAACAAAGCTCAATATCTAACTTGATTGAATGCAAAGGCACTAAAACCAAAGCATCAACCCGCAACAAATTATTATCAAAGTACAACACCGGGAGCTTTAATTTCAAATATTAATGCCATATTCCTGAACAATGCAAGTGAATTTCTCTGTAATGACAGGGCTTAGGTGCTTTGTTTCACTCTTCAACTTGAGTGCGAACAGATGAGCGTTCTCGTTTTTCCAATATATCAGCAAATACAGTTGTCATCTAAAAAGAGAAAACACTTGAAGCTGATTTGTTCTTCTAAACTAGCTTAAGTAGAACAATGGAGATTTGATAAGATGAAACTTTGGTCTGATTCACTTAAGGAACAACTTGATCAAAATCCAATAGAAGAAATCATGAGAAATAAAACTCATTTAATTACTTCCTGCTAGTCATATCTTAATCCTCCTAGAAAAAATTAATCAATATTTGATGCGTCATAAATGAAAAGAGTGCACAATCTTTCTCTGCCTTGTCGTTCAATTTTCGCGCGTTCAGGGCCTAAGTATGGTTTGAGGATGAAGCTAGTTTAATGAAAACGTTTATCAAACATTCTTCATTCGTTTTCTTAAAACGTCTCAGTTGAGAGGTCGATCCTATACCTGACATTAAAAGATATATGATCATTTTTGCCACGGCTTGCGACATTCTTATCTTGACCCTGTTTCAAAGGATCAAATAACTATCTTATCACTTACATGTGATGAATAATTCGATTTGAAAGAATCTAGTTGATCGAGGAACTTCATCGCCATACCACACCATCTTTCACATGCATCGAATTCGTTGGCACTGTCAAAACAAACACATGACAATTGAACTTCTAGTAGAATCAACATTTCAAGGAGCAATTGAAACCAATCTAGTGCCCTAGCTACCTTGCCTTGTGCAGTTGTCCACCCAATTCCAGTCATACCTAAGCAGGTTTGTTTTTACGCCTGACAGTTTCTATTTCACACCTACATTCACAGCTGAGCCAACTCCACCCTCTCAAAAATCAATGATAAAGAGACAATTTTAACCTCATAACTTCCAAAAACTTTGAAGAAGCAAAAATTTAACAATTGAAGTTCAACATTTTTGAAGGAGGCTCGTCAGGCAGTTTCTTTGATTGGGATTGTGCTGCCGGTATTCCAGTAGTCTTGAAAAGCATTGCAGGATTTGTTTTTCATTTCAACGAGATGGCAATTGTTTAGCTCTACGATCGGGTTTTAAGAGACCGAATGTATAGTCATGGTACTTAAGCAAAAATGATGAAGTCATATTGCATGGAGTTTTCAGTGGCTCTACTCTCCGACACTTAATAGTATCCCCCAAACTCCACCCATTTCCATCTATGAATCCCTCCCTAAAAAAATACTTTTTCCACCCATCCCCATCTATTAGACAACCCCCTAAAATGCACTTTCTCATAGCTTGGGGGGCATTGGCCGCCATTTTATATATATTTTCGCAAAAATTCATGGAGCTTTTTACAAGCACTGATTGGCTTTCACACCATTTAAGAGCAAGACGCTGATTGGCTGTTTACATTTTTCACCTTGTTGTATCTTTCAACAAAACGTAGAAAAATTAATGTTACCTCCCAACTATTGACAACCCACCCTATTTAAGCACTGCACGACAAAATCCACCCATTTCCATCTATTAATACCTTCCACATTTATTTCTTCTGGGAAAATTTTCAAACATCCTCTTAGGCATTTGTACAAGAACAAAGTATATAGTTTAATTGAATAGAAGGCAGATCAACAAGGGCTTCTATACTCTGCTACAAAAGTGACTTGGCGGTTTCTTCGGGCTATAAAGGTTTTTTAGGAGCTGTTGAGTAAAAGCTTGTCAGCATTGCTAAAGTGTCGAAAAAGTGGCGTTGTCTCTTTTGAAGCAAATATGAACAACGTGTTGAAACAAAGTTTTCTTTTTACCTGAAAAGATACACTCCACAGTTCCATGCTTTAGTCATTAGCCAAAGAATTTCCATTTCAGGATACGAATTCTTTAAAGAAGATGTGAATAATTGTAGAAAATGAGGAAACATTGAAGTCAATATGAATAATAATTATGTAACGTGAAACATTTCAAATGTAAGACACAAGCTAGTGACAACCATTCTTTAAATGAAGATTCATTAATGATTTAAGCCTATTGCTAGCCATTGATGGATTTCAAATTGAAGCAATCTTTATTCTTGTACCATAGGGCGTGGAACTTGAGTCAAATACAACTGAAGTGTAGAAATGGCTTTGCAGGAATCTTAATGGTAGAAAATGCCACCTTGAAGCACGTGAGTAAAATGTTTTCTTATCAGAAGATGGCTCCTAGCTTGCTGCTTCAAATACTGGCCTTTGTATTGAAATTTGAAATGAATTTATAATTCGATGTAATTACATTGGAATTATGAAGCCATTTAATACGGCATTAAAGCCATATTTCCATTGGTTGCAAGCTGCTTTAGACATTGCTAGTAATGCTGGAACTTTTAACCATTCCTAGGGAATTGATTGGAGACTTCTCTGTTGTTAAATAGCCCATCTAAATACCTCAATATACAAGAAAATCAATGTCTAAGGTCAAGAAAATCAGCTTTACCTTGGGTGCTTTCTGCACAATTTCTAAAATGTTCTGATAGTACTGGTATGCTTCCTCTTTCATTTGGGCGTTGCTGTGTCCCCCTTGATTTAAAGATATATTGACCAACGTGTGCAAATCTTTACTACGAGAAGAGAAAACTGTCAACCAGCCCCACTCTCTGGAAAACATTGCATGTATCAAAATTGGCACATAAAGATTGCAGGAAGGTCTGAAATTTCCTATTAATCTGGATGGAAGTCTCCAATGCCAAAAAATTCTTGCGAAAGACTGCATAAACATAACAGCATTTTTAAATGTAAACAATTATTTTCCATCGGTATTGCCCTAAGATTTCAAGCTCAAGGTTATTTGTAATTTAAGCGGCAATCTATCGGCGGTCTCATGTCACAGCTAACGAAATTACCACTCAAACAAATAATACATTTAACGCATTTTAAGAGTGTGAGTTTGCAAAAAATTTAGTTGGAGCAAGGATTTAAGGAAATAAGCTGGCTCACAACAGAGAGTTCAATTCAAAATATTTATTTAAATCCGTTAATTAAGAGAGACTTGTTTTCCAAAGGACAGTATAATTGATTTATCACCTAAGCTGCAGGTAATCAGTTCTTTGATCTTCTAAATGAAATTTAATCGCTGTCTTTAGGGCCTTCATCCCTTCTTGATTGTGCTGGGGTGAGAGGCTTAAGGCAGTTGCTGGAAGAAAGTTCAAATAATGAAATATTAGCTGGTCGTGTTTTGTCCTCCATGTTCACTTGAGAAGCGTCCCATTGGAGTTAAGAGTCACTCCAGTGTGCACATCTTTTCTCAAAATACCAAAGCCTTCTTTTGTGATTGTAATTAGACCAAAACTTCTTGTTCTTGTCCGCAAAAATGTTCAATGTGAAATATTGCATACCACCGGAACCAGCAGTATGACACTTCTCACTACTTATCGCAAAGTTACTTGCCTGCAATGGTCTCGAATGTCTTTGCATCAATATTTTGTAGTCCCTTGGTCTTATCTATTATACCTTCAATGTTGTTGTAACCTAGCCGTGCTTTTGCCTCAAACTCAAGGCAAGCCAAGATTGGCAAGGTTGGGTCGGGTTTTCCTGAAAGGAATATTTGTGAAATGCATGAATTCGATGTAATTGACAGATCTGCACATCTAGGTAGTGGTGTGGCTAGGTCAAGTCGTGAGAAACCTGGTAGGAATCTAGACTACAGACAAGGCAAGACGAGAGACTGTTGTGCTACGACTTTCCAAGTATTTCTCGAAATGTGTATTGACTAGACATAGAAGTTACAAAGCAAGTTATGTTGAAACTAGCAATTCAGAGCATGGCCTTCCTTTGAAACATTATCCTGAGGCATAAGAAAGATCAATATCAAACTGTGTTAGTTTATTGTGTATGGTGCATATCAACTGCTTACAGTAATATCAAATATCGTGATTTATAATAAATCATCATTACATCATATATATATTATCGATGGTATGGTAATACCAATAAAAGATTAATATGCATGTATCAAAGCAGAAAATGTCAACTGATTTGAAAGAAAATGTTTCATGGCATCTGTCTTATGTAATATTGCAAAGATTTCATTAGTATTGAAATTCTACAAACCATTTTGTGGCTGATCCCGTAAACAATCTTGGCAAATCATTTCACATTTTTGAATATATGTAACAACATCTTTTAGAATAAACATCTAGAAAATCAAATCGTTCCAGCTTAGTTATCAAGTTTGCTTTATCTTGATTTGGTAGCACTGAAGCACAGAGGAAGGGAATGCAAAGAAAAGCCTAATGTATCAATGCTCGTAGAAGCAATGTTGTTTGACTCTTTCTGATGAATAGGGGTAAGAAAACTTGGAAGGATCTTCATTATTTAGCCGACAGCAGTGTAGCTATGTAGGATAGCTTTCAGTTTGGCAATAGTGAAAACAAATGTTGTTCTAAATTAAAAATCGCTTTAAAAATTAATTCAAAATGACGTCAGAATTTAAAAGTTCCTTGGCAATAATTTTATAGTGTGGAGATCTTTCTAACTTTTTCGTTGTCATCTGTTGCACTTTTTGATGTTTCGATGCCGGCAGCAGATGCCATCAGTAAGCAGGTTCGTTGCTGGACCTTGTTGCATTTTGTTGGGTTTAGCTGTGAAAGCTGCAAAAGAATTTTCAATCACTTTTTTAAAGGCATTCTTAAGTAAAGAATTTTGAACTTTTGTGATATGTTTGGGAAAGATAGCGCCATTCCACAAATTCGTGGTTGACCGTTCCTGTTTTTCCTTGAAATGTTTGATTTTGAATTTTTTCTAAAGCTCGATACTGCTTTGGACGGTTATGGAAGCCATAATTGGTACAATAGCAAAAAATAATTGCTTGTTGACCTTTTTTAGTGATAAAAGGCAATTTAGAGTATGCTTGATGAAAATGATTATCAAATCTTTAAGTGAGCTTTTGCAATAAACCTTTAGAGGCAAGTAGATCAGCTGAAAGATCTTCTTACCACATATACAGCAATATCTAGCCTACCTATTGTCGTCTATTATGTTTTTGAAAGTACGTGAATTTCAAATTGGCTTGATGACGCATTGTATCTAGTAAATGATATTCAAATATGGACCGACTTGCAAGCTAGCATTAAGGTCACACTGTAATTGCTCTTCTTTTCGTTGCACCTAAATCTGACCTCACAGAACGTAACATGACGCGTCAATAGCTAGACTCTTTTTGTTATTATGGCTGCATTACTAAACGATATGCTGAGAATGACGCTGTAATGAATAATCGACCGACTTAAAATACCTGTCAGTATGCAGGCATCGTAATTAAAATGTAGTGGGACCCACCTCAAAGCACAGCACGAAGTAACTGAACATTTCTTTATGATTGTCTTGGCAGCTGAGCCCTAGGTTCCATGCTGCAAAACAGCGAAAAGTCAAACATAAGTAGGAAAAGCCCCAAGGGAAGATGTGTGAAACTGCTTTGGTCTAATTTACCAACCTCCATTAGCCAAATTCCAAATCGCTTAACTCTTGCAAAGCCAGTACAACACCTTAGTAAGCCAGGTCACTTTAATGTCTGTTTGTTGGATTTGCGTACTACTTCATATAGTAGCTTGACTTGTTTTTCGAAACAAGCGTGTCTAAGTCATGGCATTTTCTCACATTTCTGATGATAAGCTCAATATCTTGGAATCGTCTTTGCTAAGAAGCCTGCTATTGTACCAACTATTGTAAATCTTTATCTCACTAAATTTGGTATGCATTTGGCAAACCTGGCTATGATGCAATAATTTTCACAGAAATATTTTTGGAGCTTGCAGCTACCAAAGACGGTAACAAATAACTGTCAAAGAGACAGTTTAAAAGTCAGTTTGAAAGTTAATTAAGAAGATAACAAGGAGAGATATAATTGAAACAATGGATGTTATCTTTAATGTTTTCCAACAGCAATACTGTACACGTAAATATATCATCTAAGTAGCAATCCATTTTCTATTGCTCTAATATAGTCAAAATGAAGTCAGCGACGCATAAATTGGTCTTCAGCGGGCTGCTTTAAGATAAACTAGGTGTCTTCAAATGCTTTGATACACGCTGAAAAGACTTAAATTTTGCTCGGAGAAGTTTCCAGAAAAAGTAGACGAAAGGATTACAAAAGGAGTTTGATAGCAGAAGATACTTGATTGTAAATGGGGCACTTTTATTTACGAAAACAGCAACGCAAAACGGCATCGTGCAAATCATGAAGGTAACTGTGAGGATAACAGATACAATGACGAGTTGCATGTCTCTGCTTGCCTGTGCAGCGTCTTGACTGCCTTGTGTGGCTGTGATCGGGGCTCTACGGCGAACGACAACAGCGCGGTATATGATGTACGAGTAGACGAAGACCATCACGCCCGTGTAAGCAAACATAACGATGCTGAGGACATATCGCACGTACACTTTGCTGTCTTCAACGAGCAATGGCAGCAACGCGAGGATGCTGATGCACCACATTGCAGCAATGCAGATTAGCATACGTCTTCGTGAAACCATGTATCTGTGCTGCAAGGGCCATCGCACAGCCAGAAGGCGATCGACTGTTATTGCATTGACGTGATTCACAGATACTGCTATGGTAAAGTAGAAGAGTGTGCTCAGTCTTATGCCCTTTATCGGTACTTCTAGCGTTGTAGCCACCATTATCGTGAGTTTTGTCAGCCCCACTAAAAGGTCAGCGACAGCCAGGCTTATAAGAAGACGCTGGAACATTTGCAATCTCTTTTCTTTGATTATAAAAACAATTTCAGCACAGTTGAGTAGAACGATAGCGGCTGTAAAAACCAGGCCTGCAGCCATTGCGGCACTGATGCAATCCTCTATTGCAACATGCAAAAGCTTTCAGTGCCAACTGGATGCAAAACGACCTGTTCCTTTTGGAAGATTTATGATTAGGCATGTGAGGATGTGATGCGCACTAGGAAACTCAAATCGTGCATCTATTTGCTCATGGTAGGAGTTATGGCAACCATGCTACGTGCTGTGGAGGCCATTAAACAGTGCTGGGCGTGTTTATCTATCCGATTGGCAGTCAAAAATATATTGTCCGCGTGCAATTTCAAAAGAGCAGCTGCCCTCACAACTTAGCTGATGTCATAAATCCAGATTGTTATTCAAAAATATTTTTGTTCCATTTTTCATGTTTCTTCTTCAGAGTGATGTTCTTGGTGGCCAACATAAAAAAGTAGATACCCTCAATTTTAATTGAATTTCTGCTCCAATGCTTTTCTTGCAGTACTCTGCTCTCAGGAGCTCTATAGCTTCAAATAGCTAACTCCTACATGGTACAGTATATCAAAAATAGCATAGTCTTGCGAGGATCCGCATGCAGTCAAAATCTTAAAAGATGTTCTCAAGGCTTAATGGTGTATTGATGACAGCTTAAGAGAGTCAGTAGGGCGTCTCTCTAGAGTGTGATTGAGAAGCAAAAGGTATTCTAGAACCAAAGGTCCTTGTTTTAGGTCGCGGAGGCAAATGGCTTGTTTATAAGGTGCTTCAATGAAGAGATTCGTTTGAATAATTGATTTTGCTAGAATATTTTCAAGCATAACTGTATGTTGTGATTTTGCTTCGAGGTGGCATCTTTCGGTTATTTCGCATTACGACAAGACATATACCAGCAAACAACTTTGAATGGTTTGGCAATCAAAGTCACTTGAATATTGGCGTTGGAGCTTGTTTAGAAAGCAACGTAAGGCCCCAACGTTTATGGACAAAAAGACTTGATTTTCTTAAACCAAATCTTCTATTATGAAGAAAAACCACTTCATTAACCTAAGAGCATAAGGTGTCTTCTTTTTACATTTCGTTTCTTTCTGCATCAGATTTTCTTTTTGCAAACTTTTGGCCATCGTCATCTGCATGCTGTGAGAGGTGTTGGGTGAAAAGTGTCTTAACAATGTAGAATTATGGTCACGCTTTCCATACAAATGACTATAGACGTAAGTCTAGATAGTACATAGGTTTGTGTATTACTGCAGATGATTTCGAATGCAGTAGCCTCCATTCGTTGAGAAGAATTTGAATAAAGCTACGCCCGTCCTGATCATAACAGACTGGGTTGATATTCATGACAACAGCAATAATTTAACGTTTTTGTGAAAGATGAATACGGAAGTAAAGTGATATTGAAATCAATCAATCAATGATATTTTTGAAGTTCCCCGAACTGATATTACAGTATGCCCAAGTAACTTAACATGGCATCAAGGCAGAGAAGTTGTTAAACTCCCTCCAGACAAAAACATCCTAAAAGGCAAATCTTCCTCACAGAGCAATAGAAAGTGGGCGTGGCTTAGGTGTGTCGCATGGGATTCTAGTGTTTTTCGAGGACCTTCCTCCGATCAATTACCGTGCGACCTTAATGTTTTCCCGACTCTGCATCAAGTTAGAGTTCCATTTTTCAGTGTCTTCATAAAGTCGAGATGAATTTCCATAAGTAGTAAAACATTGTTGGAAGTCCACAGGCTGTCTTCACGATGATCCAGGTGTCGTCAAATGGCTTGATACACGTCGAGAAGCCTTGAGCTTTGCTTGGAGAAGTTTCCAGAAAAAGTAAACGAAAGGATTGCATAAAGAGTTAGAAAGCAGAAGGTACTTGATGGAACCCCTAAACTGCTTTGATACAAGGGCTTCAACGCAGAACGGCATCGTGCAAATCATGAAGGTTACTGTGAGGATAACAGATACAATGACGAGCTGCATGTCTCTGCTTGCCTGTGCAGCGTCTTGACTGCCTTGTGTGGCTGTGATCGGGGCTCTACGGCGAACGACAACAGCGCGGTATATGATGTACGAGTAGACGAAGACCATCACGCCTGTGTAAGCAAACATAACGATGCTGAGGACATATCGCACGTACACTGTGCTGTCTTCGACGAGCAATGGCAGCAGCGCGAGGATGCTGGTGCACCACATTGCAGCAATGCAGATTAGCATACGTCTTCGGGAAACCATGTATCTGTGCTTCAAGGGCCATCGCACAGCCAGAAGGCGATCGACTGTTATTGCATTGACATGATTCACAGACAGTGCTATGGTGAAGTAGAGGATGCTATTGAGTTGGAACTTCCGTACTGTTATACCATGCATTCCAGAAATTGATATGATGATCTGTGAAGCTCCCACGAGAAGGTCGGCAACCGCCAGACTGAGCAGGAGGATCTGGAATAATGTAAGTTTCACTTTTCCCTTCAGAATCAGAATGATTTCAGCCAAGTTTAGAATAATGGCAGTGATTCCATAAATCAGGCCAGTAGCCATTGTCTTGCTACGAAATACGTCACTTCCACTTAAAGTACTCCCGGCTCAATCGTGCTCGATCAATCAGCACTATCAATCATGCCAACAATGGCCTATTGCGTTTGGCTTGTCACAGCTATAGTCGAGCATGCGAGAACGTAATCTGCTGAGCAGTACAATGTTTGCATTGCCCTGTTAGATTGAGGTAGACTATTCAAATTCATTACAAGCTTGCGCATACAAATTATGGACAGCCAATGGAAGTCGGTAATTATAATTTGCTAACAAATTCTTTGTTCCTCTTATAGTTGGATTGATTTGACAAGTGAGTCGAACTTCTGTTTAAACATAGTCACTATGGTTTAAAAAAGCTCCGGCAGAATCTGTCCTGCTTTGCCATTATGGTGGTGCCACACAGTGAGGGGGAGGAGGGTGATCGTTGGCTTATCAAAATGTAAAAATAATCTGAGAGGACATGATTTTTAAAACATCTGTTTTAGTACGCTTTCTGTTAGTATTTCTAATCCTCTAAAATGATGGTAATATAACGGGCATTTGCATGATGTTGAATGACACATTCTTCATGCACTAGACAAGTTCTAATTGGATGATTGCTTTCATAACTCGAGTCTTCTCCAAAAAACGTTTCCTCTTGACTGGAGGATGATATGACCATACAACCGATTTGAAACATACTCTGAAGACTTATTTCATTGATATCTATTGCCAGTCACAATTTACATATTATAACTCTACTATTCATTTGATATTCAAGAGGATTTTGTAGATTGAATTCTAATGGCTTGACGCATGGCTTTAAAAAACGACAGCTTGTTAAGTTTTTGAGCATATAGCGAGCAGGAATTCTTGTTTCGAGGCGTGTAGTATTGAGCATCTAGGAGGGAGTTGGAAAGATAATGTCTCAAATTAGTTCATATATGAAGGTATGTCTTGGAATTACCTTGTTTTCTGTAGGGCGAAAATGACAAGTGTTTTAGCAGCCATTGAAGCTACTAGCGAATTGACTAATCTCTATGAATCTATGAAACTGATTAAACATGGATTACCAAGTGGGAATCAAAGTTCAAGAAAAAGATTACAAGAGGAAAATAAGGCTTTTCTACTGCATATCACGGATTCAGTTTTTGATTGAAATACTGATCATTGGATCACTGATCATTGGAAAGAAAACAAGCAGAAATGGTCAGTTGTCCTCTATAAATAACTTCTGGTACTTTAAAGCGTAGAACTGTGTTAAGGTCATTGCTTCTATGGCTCGTTGTTTCTTTGTACACGGATACGTGAATCGCTTCCACGTCCATGTCTAGAAAGTGTTAATACACTTTCGAGTAGTTAGCTTTCATATCATTAAGTTTCATAATAATATAGGTGGAGAAGAGCATTGAAATAGTCATCATTGTTTAAAATATATAATGGTTGCACAATATGCCTTGAAGCTCAGACGTTTCCAGGGTCTGTTTCTGTTATGACATTGAGCTTCACGTGTCTGAAAAGAACGTATCTAAGACAAGGATGCGTAGGTGAAGAAACTAACAAGAGCCACGAGCTAGTAAAGCAATTGAAGAGACTGTAATCAAATTCATTATTGCAATTACGCATTGAACACGATGGGCCTGGATTACAATTGAAAATTTCAAGAATAGCTAACTATGTGAAATCATCTCATGTTTTATATTTCTTCTCTATAAGTTTCCAAAAGTAATAGATAAATGGGTTGAGCAGTGAATTGAGAATGAGCCAAATATCAACACTGAATAGGGTTATATAGATCCCTTTCGCTGTTACAACAATAATCGGTACAATGCACAAGGCGAATGAGACGGTAACAACGAGGCAGACGTAAATCAAGCGCCGCTCCTTGGCTTGCCTTTGCGATCCATGTGCATCCTGCCTGCCAGCCACTGCTCTTTGCCGTACAACGACCTTGTATATTATAAATGCATACAATATCATCATGGTAAGCATGATAGAGAGCGCAAAATCTGCAACATATTGTCTAATAGCCATGGAGATCTCTGAACTTAAGCACAGAACCAGAGACATCGTTGCTCCAGTGGAACACAGCCAAATGAAAATGATCAAAATAGCAACTCGCGTTTTGGTGACATACACTTTGTGGTGGAAAGGGAACATGACAGCAAAAAAGCGATCAGCAGTCAGCATATACACGTGCGCCATTGACAGGTTCAAAGAGCACCAGTACGGTATGACCGCTTCTTCCACGGCTGGGGCGAGGAAGCTCGACGCAACAAGGTCAGTCATGATGATCATTAGCAGGGAGATGCCTACAAGCAGATCAGCGATAGAGAGGCTCAGCAGTAGTTGTTCGTACGGTACGAGGTGCTTGTGTCGCGAGAGCAGCATCTTGCTCTCAAACCCATTTGCGATGATGACAGCAAACGAGACCAGTAGCATGACAATGTCCTCTCCAAACGAGTAGATTACTCCCATCTTCAAGCGCCGCTCGTAAGTGCCTCGTTATCTTCAGTAAAGCCAGCAGTGCTAACTGTCTTCACCTGACCTTAATTAGTGCCCTAACGGCTGCAGAACAGAGACGAAGCATCAAGCAGTTTGTCAATAACTTAAAAGTGGTCAAGCAAATCATTATCTCTGTCTTTGACTCCAAATGAGAAATACAGACATAAGCTTGATTAGGGAATGTGTACTTTAAAATGTATTTGCAAAGCACCAGTTTACTAAGCTACTCGTGATCTATGGAAATTCAGCTGAAATTAATGAGAATTTCTGGCTTCCTGCCTGTTTCAATCTACATTAAGGACACAGATGGTGTGTTTTCATTATATTTACAAATTATCTAGATGAAGAGGGCCGGACCTACACTTGAAGAAGATTCCCTCTGTTGTTTTTATTGGCAAAATAAAAGTTAGTTGTAAATTCCTGTTGACAGTACCAAACTTTTTTTTCTTCCTGGCAAATTAGTCCCAATATGCCAAGCATCTTTCTTAATTTGGAAAATCATGATAAATTTAGAAAGCCAATAAAGAAAGCACTAAGACATGGTTTTCTTAGAAATTTTTCATAAACAAACTTCTTACACATCATTGGCAATTAAACTTTGCAGCTGTTCAGAGCAAAATTAGCGCTTGTGATAAAGAAGCAAACATTTGGCGTAATCCTGGGTTGAGTATTAACTCTATGTTGTGTGAATGATTGAGAAAATATTTTCTCAGTTTATGAATGTCAGCAAAATTTCTTGTTAATGGCTTTTTGTTCAGATAGAATTTTTTCAAGATTTCAAAGAGTGAAAGAAATTTAAAGTGTTTAAGCATTTTCTTTGCAAATTAGTTTCAAAGAAAAGGGGTCAATTGACCGACCTTGATAATCAAAGTGCAGTGGACATTCTCTTTGATTCATTCCGAAGTTCAAAGTTCATGCGACAAATGTCTAGATCGACAAGATTTGTGTTCCCCTATCTAATAAGCTCTTCATAAACAAAGGCAATCACGAAGATTAGCATAAACGATATTAGTGCGTAGGGAGAGTAGAAACTTCCTAGTACCACATTGAGATTGAAAGTGAACAATAAAAGCAGTTTAGATAACAAGTGGTCTTTTTCTGTTAATATTATCCTACTTTTCATTGTGTCGGCTTGAAATTTCTAGCCCTATTTTAAACCATGAGTAACTTTCAAATGTTTCAGCAAGTCCTTCGTACTCATCTGCGTATTCACCTGTTAATTTACCGTACGATTTGCCAAATCGCACATCCAAAGGCAATTGTAACAAGGCAAGCCAATCGCGTTAAGCAAAGTTTCAAGCTGCAATTTTGATTGACGTCATGCATTCGCCATGCTATAAACAATCTATCACCATGGATCTGCTCCGTCAACAAAAACCCCGCCTTGTTTTTGTACAACAGCTGCCATTTTTCCCGGTTATAAAAGTTTGCAAGTGGGATATCAGGAAAATTCTTGAGCGAAGTTGAAGAAATGGCAGAAGGAACGACAATCTCTGATGTATTCATGGTTATCTTATTTTTCGTCGTTCCAGCGGCAGCAATAATTGTTAATGGAGCTGAGATATGGATCTTAACAAGAAGGCGAAGAAGAATCACGAACAATGAGAAGATTCTGTTGAGTCTTTCCATTGCAGATTTGATGGTAGGGACGACGTTCGTCATTTTTCAAGGAGTTGAGTCTCACATTGATAAAGACTGGCTTAAGAGGACATCTGGGAGCTTCCTTTGGTTCTCTATTATGACGTCTTGCTTTCACATCTTGTACATGACAGCTGATAGGTGCATAGCTGTAGTGGTGCCCTTCAAACATCGAATATGGGTAACGGCATCACGAACAAAGCGGTGCATTATTGCGATTTGGTTGAGCTCTGTCGCAATCATGGGAGTTCTCATTTCCAAAGCGACAGTGGAAATAACCAGAACCGTTTTAGGCTACATGATCAACAGCACAGTAATTGCCATGGCTCTTGCTTACGGTCTCATTATTTACAAGGTTGTTATCCAACGCCGTAGATTGCAGCGGGCCAACGACCATCAGCAATCAAATGCAGTCACAGCCAATAGAAGGGATCGCAATCTAGTCATAATGTGCGTAATGATTGCGGTTACGTTTGCGGCATTTACGTTGCCGTTTTCCATCAAGACTGTGGCACACCAGAAAGAAGGCTTTCTAGAGAGGATAGCTGTCGTTTTCAACTCACTTACAAACCCTTTCATCTACTTTTTTTGGAGATATCTTGATAAGAGAATAACTAAATCCAGACATAGCACGGTGGAAATGGTAAACACCTCACAGAAGTCTTGAGAAAGAAGACTAGTAACTTTCATTTACATCGTATCTCGAACGGTCGCTGAAACCCTGCTGAAACTGGTTGCTTTCCTCAAGTTGCTTTCCTGCCAAACTTTTTGCATCGTAGATATTGCAGTGTTGCAAAGTATCGTAATGCATTAATACATAGTATCGAGTCTGTATTTCCTGTATTAATTTTTTGATAGAAAGTCAAGTCTCCGAGATTGCATGGAATCTTGAAAAAATCAAGTTTGATTATAGTATGACAAGCATCTTGAAACATGCAAATCATTAGGAGATGCACAATCAAACTTTGTTTATTGATAAGTTTTTGTAATAGTGAATATGAAGTAAAATGAGATGTGAATGATTTGTAGTATAACATACCAATCTTGATGAACCACTGAATTTCTGTTTCAAATTCTGGCAACCTATTCGTTTTTAGCACTTCATATGCTAAAAATGAACAAGCAACATGCATTAAGTACACAAACAGACACTTAAATAAGAGTTAAATCTAGAAAGAAGCTAGCAGTTATACTTGAATCCATATCGCAATTTCCCAAAATGAAAGATGGAATAAAAGATTCAGAACTTTTTTGACATGCTAGGGCACCTGAAGCTTTGTGACAGCCTCAGGTTACCTCTGTGATAAAAAGGGCAATGAAAAATTTGCATATAAAGTCTCCTTCTCCCAAAATCATCATCCATTCAACATGATTTTTATATCAGCTTCCAGTACAGGCTACAGTACTGGAAGCGTGTGGGAGCAATGCATAAATTTTACTTGGACAATAAGTAATGTTGTTAAAGTCTCTTTACGGTACTTTTCATTGTGAATAACTATAATTTCGCAAAACCATTTCTTTTTTTAAAAGCTCTTATATAAGATATAAAGGCGTATATTTTACATTTTTATGCAAGCCTTTTATTGAAAAGTTTCTCTGACATAAAGAAAATCAGGGTATGGAAAATGTTTTGAACGGGTAGTCACATTTTTATGTGATTGAACTTTCTAATTCAAAACAGTCAAACTGTGGCAGGTCAGTCTTCAATAATTCAGCATCAGTCAGTCAATCTGATCGAAATGAGACTGAGAAATGAACAAAAAAAACTTCACAATGAACAAGAGCCAGG
Organism: Nemopilema nomurai; assembly: GCA_003864495.1. Taxonomy (NCBI): domain Eukaryota; kingdom Metazoa; phylum Cnidaria; class Scyphozoa; order Rhizostomeae; family Rhizostomatidae; genus Nemopilema; species Nemopilema nomurai. The sequence goes on from ML133402.1 coordinate 1,839,764, forward strand.
GCGAATTCTGCAATAATGATAACCACGCTACTAATAAACAAGACATCAAACATTTGTGAATACTATTTGTCTATTTTAAATGCTTAGCTTGCTTTCCAAGCCTCTTTTGCAAATATAGAACTTTCATTCTTAGCCAGTCGATTAGAAAACCTTCAAGTTCATTTCTGTAGAGACTTTGTTTCACATACTTTTATGAAGTTGTACAGATATATTCCGGGATCAAGCGGTATTCCAAGACAAAAATCAACGTACTGCCAGTTACTTGTACAATAAAGCTATTATATTTTAAACAACTAGAATATTCAATGATCAAACCTTTTTTTATATATCCAAGCATCACTTTGAGCTCATCACTGAAAAAAGCAGAATAGCGTAATCGCATCAAGCTGTCATCCATGATTTCACGTTTTGAGTTTGTGGAAATTTCACCAAGGGCAAATTATTGGACGAGAATTTTGTCCAATCAATGGCTATTGCGGCACCACCGCCTTCTAGTGCCGTGAAAAATTACTGTTTGCGATCTTTGCAATATGGCCAATGCTTGAGACAAAGTAGCAGAATGGATAGTTTTTAAATTACACCTAGACTTAAGGAAGCAGAATGTTGAGTGCACTTTGCCCAAGATAATGCATACGGCAAAGCTTCCACAGGTGCTGTATGATAAAGATGATGATAATTTGGATCACCTCAAGCCTAGTTATTTGCTTGGATATCATTCTACAGGGTATTATATGAAGGGTATTATTCAGATGTTTTCAGTCATTGAAGTAACACGGCAGGCAATTTACATTCATCATCAGAATCATAATCATCAATTCATCATCAAAATTTATCACTTTCTCTTGTCTTAATTCAAATTAAACGTCAAGGTTTACCCTTCACTCGCTGGAGATAGGTATGTGTATTTCAGTCTTAGGAGACACCTGTAGAAAAGGTAACTGATGTGTAGTGAAGAACGGAGATGCAGAGAGTCAATTGTAAGTGAAAATTTTTAGATTCTTTACTACGCAAACTATTGGTAATGAGAATTTGACTGCACTTTCTTCAGTTCATAGCCAGTTCTCAAGACTAATGAATGGCAAATTTTTAGGCATGAACTAATATCAATAAACTATATTATTGCAGGTAAATGTGATATATCATTCTACATCTCAAAGAAAAAGGCTTTTGGATTGCCCTTTTTGCATTTTATCCATGATCTAGGCTGGTACATCAGTACCTATACTACTTATGGTTTAGCTAGTTAAGAGCAGCAAAAAGCTAGAACGACAATGCACCTCAGAGCAGTCAAAACCTGTTTTGGTTCTTTTGCTTGTTGGATTATCTTCTCTAGAGCTGTTATGGCTACTCTCTTATTTCCATCCTAAGGAAAAACGTGGAAAAATTCAGTTTTGCAGAATCGCAATACTTTTGCCGGTGTTACTTGTGGCTTTTCGTTGATACAAACATAGAATCAATTTCCTGGCCAAGATAACAAAAGGAACTAAAAAGAAGTTAAAAGTCTGAAGAGCATCTCATGAACGGACCTCACTTGGTTACTGATTTTTGAGAACGTTTGCTAAGAGCTGTTGGGTTCCCACACTATCCACATAAAGGGTTGGGTATTCAAAGTACGCCATTCAAATATTACATTGCTCTCATAAAATGTTACTTTTTTATTGCTTAACCGATAGTAGAATAAAAAGCTTTATTATGTTTTCTGCATATTTGACTGTACAAGTAAAAGTAGGCAATAAGTGAGGCCATCCTCCAAAATGAAAATTGAACATACAACCTCGCCCTTCGAGGCAATGTAGATCACCATCAATATCATTCTAAGTGATAAGCACAATTCTCTCACCTGAAAAGCCATTTGTGCAGCTAGGCAGATAAACCCATGAAAAACGCTGGAGTCAGCTTGCTCTAAAGCCAGCTCACTGATTTTCTGTATACACGCCAATGCTAAAATCAAGCAGTAAGATTCAGAACAAAAGCTGTTCACAAACTGAAACAACTCTTTTGGAAGCCCGCTTCTTTTGCTATCATACCATTTTTTCATACTATTTGTGAAATATTAAGAAAGTAGATGTTGTAGATTAGCAGCTTTTGCTATTAACAATTCTGTGATGGAAAATGTTGAAATAAACTTTCGCTATTTTGAGCTTAAACCTTCTAGCAAAAATAAGTGGTTTAAAGGTAGAAAATTGTATGAAGCTTTTAGACTGTGCTCAAAGATATTTGTTTTGTAGATGAGAAGCTTCATTCACATCTAACCTGTCTGTGAGATATCTGGAATTGTTTTTCTAATGTCTGCAGATCCCAGAAAAATCTCAAGACAAATTTGAATTTAAAAGATTGCAAGAATATTTACCTTTCTCGTCATCAGTACTAGCAAGGCAAATCTTAAAGTGGATGAAGGATGTTTGTACACAATCTGCTTCAAGCTTATATGCTTCTTGGATGGCTTCATTTGCCTGAAAGCCAAAAATATCTACCAATGATGAAAGATTCAATGTCAGATATAAGATAAAAGTAGCTTTAAATTTAGGATTAAAATCGATTCAAATTTCACGAGTAACTCTTTATCAGGGATTTTTGGATTGAAATTGGACAAGGTAAGACATGCCACGCCAATGCATAAAAGAAGATCCTGTTTCTGCCTGCCTGTCATAGACTAGTCGGCATGACTTACAACATAATGTGCACTATTTCACTGGAAGTTGGAATGCTATATAAAATAATGCAGCAATAAAATCATTTCTAGACTTGATTGAAAGTGTATATAGTTTAGTTTTCAATCACATTTAAATCCTGCCTCTTTTATTCAGTCAAAATATAAAAGCAACTTGAGAGCATTATGAATAGGAGCTTTCGGATTTAGAGGAACAGTTCTAGTAGAACACTGGTGTTAATTGGCGGCACAGACTTAGATTAGAAATGAATTAATACTATTCAGCTATTTGGAAATGAAGCAAGTCAATATTACCTTGTCATATTGCTTGATTCCAAGCAAACACGATGCTCTGTTTCGCTGTCATAAAAAGCGCAGTATGTTGACTTTTATGTTTATTAAATCTACGTTCACAACTGAAGCAAGCTAATTAGAAATGGCTTCTTGACTCACCAACCGTATATTCAGCTTTGAAGATGATGAAAATACAAGCCTTTGTTCTAAACATATTGACGTAACGCACAGGAGATGCCATCAAATCATAACCTCACAACATCTTCCATTAACATACTGCATTCTCCTTCGAGCCTTGTAAGCCTTTCAAGCCTTTTTATCATCACAGATCATCTGATATTTCATGTGATATTGAGTCTTGTTTCTATCTGATGCTTGTAACTATCTATGCTTTTGAAACTACAGTAAAATACGTCAACAATGAAAGAACGAATCATCTATCTAATGATTTATTAACATCAAATGTATTACATCCATCAGTGAAATGTTTTGATCATTTACCTGCAATTTTGCAATGTTTTTGCATTCATGCCCGGAATTCGCAAAACACTCTAAGGAAACATCATACCAAGACAGAGCATCGGCGAATAAATCATTCTATGAAATAAAGGGGAGAAATTTTGCAGCAGGAATTTTTAAGACAATCATTTTTATCACAAAGAGATAACCACATCATTTGTGACAGTCGAATCTTGTGACCATGCAAAAGAAGGATTTGTTTTCTTACTAAAAGAACAAGGCTAGGGACATTTCACTTAAACATTTGATCTAAACACGGTTTGATTACAATATAGGATATTTCATCACATCTTTTAGTCTTAATGGATTGACGCATTAAAAGTAATTCAAGGCTCTTGTGGACAATGTCTCCTTTCTCCATTAAATGCTGAATGTTTCAATTACAGATCCTGTGATTCTTTCCAGCATGGGCTTTTTCCCAAGAGTCGTTAGGTATGATAAAATGAATGTTTAAGAAGCTGCAGAGGTTCGCCAAATTTTCTCATTTCATGCCATCATATTATAATTTTTGTTGATGAATCAAAGAAAGTAGAGCGGGTAGTTAGGCGCTCTCATCAGTGAAAAACCGGCAATTAGTAGAACTTTAAAATTATCTAACCCTTTGTGACGCACCTTCTAAGAAAATTAAGAAATTCATTAAATTTTATAGCATTACCATAACAAATTGAGTTCACATATGCCGCAGTATTTTTGTAGTAATTAAATTGTGTAGGGCAGTATATACGTTTGACCAGAATAGTGCTAATCAATAAACCTCAAATGATTTGGCAGCTTGTTCCCAAACCAGAAGATGAAACTTCTTCCTAATATTGCCATCTGCTTGGGGTAGATTTTTCACATCTAAGGTTGAAGACATATGAAGTTAAATGCGGAAATTATCATAAGGGTAAGAGTCCTTAGTATTATGATAAGGTGAGATCATAAGGTAACTTCTGATGATGTTTAGGTATAGCTCCAGGTTTCTATGCTCTATGAATATGCATTGATTGAAATTGCCCTATAGATTAATTCAACATGATAATAGAAAATCAAATCAAATATATATTGACCAAATAGCAAAACATTGGGGATAAACCAATTAAAGATGAATAGTAATAACTAAAACCATTAACATAGTAGCAATTTTGTAATGCTGCCAATTGAGACTGAGCAAAGACGTTCATCATTTCTTTACAGTAAATTTTCTCACCCAATACAAGGCCTGAGGATGCCAGTTCTTTTCCCTCTACAATCTGCTCTCTCTCAAGAAGGTATTCCTTCAAAAAATATTAGTGGTGGCAATTCTATTGTATTGCTATAGCTTAAAGATATTGATCAATGCAAAGAAATAATGATGGTGGTCCGTTAGAAGCCCATGTGATGGTTTATTACAAGAATTTTCACTGCATATTCTTAAAAGACGCCCTATTCTGTGGTTGTCTCAACTTCTCATATCGTTTCAAGTTAGTTCTATATACTATATCTTTAGCTTGTTGGAAGAAATATTATTGTTGAAGTCATTGCTGATATATAACAAAATTCTTCTACGTTTGAAGACATCCTTGTATCAAGACAGAAATACATACCAGTTGATCCACTTTTATCTTTGTGACCTCATGTGGTTTTGAAAACCTCTTTTTTAGCAGTTCAAATGCCGTTTCTATTAGAGTCTCACTGTCATCGGGAAAAGAATGAAAAATTGGGTGAGTGCTCATTTTGATATTTCACATTACATTTTCTTGATGTAACATACTGCAATTATAAATGTCATTAGACAGATTTCTTACCGGCGGTTATCAAGTGGTCAAGAAACTTGAACAAATCGAAAATAAAATGTCCTAATATTCTTACCATCTATACCTGATTAGAAGTTTGACTGTTTGTAATCCAAGGTCGATTTTCAAGTCAGGATGGCCTAGACATTCTTGAAGAGCTAAAATATTGAAGAGTTGTTTTATGGAAGGACAACAGCTCTACTCGCAAAACATAGATACAAAATAATCGAAAGAAAAATTTCCACAATATGTTGAATGAAAAATGTTTCGAAAGTCAAAATTTAGAAACAGGTTGGGAAAAATAACTTGGATGTAGGGATCATGTCTTTGGAGAATACGCCAACTTTATCCGTACTTTTAGATATATGACAAATTGACGCCTTCAAATTAACTACAAAGCAATTGCTAGATTGATATTCTCCGAAAAATTGCAGAACTGCAGCTGCAATCTAACAAATCTACAGAAATCTGTTAGATTAGATGATGCAAGAGATTTGGCTCATTAACTTTTCGAAGGAGCATATGTCGATATTTTGAATAAAATATTGGAAACTTTCTTTATGCAATCAACTTTCTGCAGATATCTAAGAATGTTAAAGCATGAAAACTTGCGAGGAAAATTTTGAACCCACCCGTGAGTTTGCGCTCACTTTGTCCTTCATCGTTGCTCAAGATTAAAGTTAATTTGAGATACAAACTTCTTGGATTCGATTGTATCTAGCGATAAACAACGGTAAAAGCAAGAATTTTAATCTATTTGATAGCATACATTAGCAAATTAACAAATAGTCTTTGGGTCTTTGGGGACATTCATATGATACTTTATATAAATGCAATGTCCTTACTTTCTTTTATTAATTAAAAAACTCTTTAGAGATGCTTACCGAGATGGCCAGGTCTAAAAAAGAAAAATCAATATGTCAAGCTCTCTCTGTCATTTTAAAGGACAAGGACAAAGATTATCTTTGTCCTTTTAACTGTCTTTTTAATTGTCTTTCTAGTATTTTTTAAAGGATTTCTACTGTCTTGTTGCTTTTACTAGTAGGGTTTTGGTTGCATATATGCATAACGCTAATTACTTCATAACAAAATCCAGTGTTACTCTAGTGGGCCTTACAATCTAACATTATTTTCTATGCCATGTTAACAGGAACCATTATATAAGGTGTGTACATTAGATTCTACAATGAATTTGTACAATGCATGAAAGATCAATTCATATTCACAGAAAACGTCACTTACCAATCGAGTTTAACGCCAGCACGATGTTGTCTTTTTCTCCTGTTTCTAGGTAGGCCTTCGCTATCAGTCTTAAGCATGTGGCCTAAAGATAGAGGTGACTGGTATAAACGTTACTGAAGGCATGTTATAAAGATACTAAATGACGCCTCTCGCGTACATCTGCAGAACCATCTTTGCAAAATGCGCTTCAAAGGCCAGCATGCGTTCTTGGGTACCCATTACCTGAACCTGAAGTACCTGAAGCATTGAGCAATTAGCAATCGTCCATTAGAATAAAAAGGATACGCGGGTACCATGTTTTTTTCAAAGTGAGCTTGGCTATCATGCCTTTCATTAACTTTCTGCTTATACTAACCTGCACATCCAAGCTTGTTTGACTACTACCATCAGTTCCTTTGCCAATCTCATAACTTTCCCTATCGAAAATATTAGGTTGTTAAACTATTACTTCGAATGTTGTTGAGCAGGCCTTTTGTTGCGACAAACATTTTTAAATTCTAAGAAAAGGTTTATTCGTGAGATACTTGCAAGTCCGTAAGTCATAACGAATTCTTATAGAGTCTTTAAAACCTTTTCAGAAATTTGCCCATTTTTAAAATTTTTGCAAGCGACTACACTCAAGAAGGATTTAAAGTGAAGATTTTATATCACTATCTTCTTTAAAGTACATCTCGCAATCTATTCTCCTGATAATTACCTCAACCACACGATACTCTTCTCGAACTCTTTTTTCTTGAAGCAGTCTACACCGAAGTTGTAGCAGTATGTTGCCAGTAGCGTGCCCTGTGATCAATTTTGTTCATGTTTAGTTGGATTGGGTTGTCATCATTTAGCTGACTCACGTTTTTCAAAATAGAGTGTGTGCTACTGTTTAACAATGTGAATGCATTGAGTGCAAAATGAAAGTAAAAGATTGATTGCTTTAAAAAGTGATGAAAAAGTGTGAACTCTTTCAACCAGTCAATAATCAAGAATGCTTTTGAAATAATATTTTTTCACTGGTCAGTTAAAAAGAGCTTAAATCCATGCCTGTTTGTTAATATCAAGGACACAGTCGTGTAATTTATTATAATATAATATAACGTATAATATAACGGGACTGAAAGCTTACCGAAAACGATCAACTTACTATAATTGATTCCATAATTAAACTTCATAACTCATTTAAATTTTACTATTGCACGTGAAATTTCAAAACTAAAATGTCCACTTGCCTGCTTAGGGTATTTCCCAAGTAAGTTTTTTGCCTCGTCCATAGACTTTTTTGCCAAATCGTCGTGATTCTGTGCAAAAGCCTACAAAACCCCTATTGTTATAAATAAACTGCAAATGACCGAATGACTAAATTACAGCTTTATTATTTGGTTAATCTAGCAAAGGGACAATCTAATTCATGGAAAGTCAACTTATCCTAGCATCCCAAGAATATTTAATAGGCATTTCTACCGACACCATCCGTTAATACACCAAGCCTGGATCTAGATTTACCTACTCTTCTGTAGCCAGTAAGCGTACTGTTTGTAGGCTTTGAAGCCAGTAATGTTTGTAGTTGTGCAACATATAGAATAGGTTAAGCAAACAGCACATGGTTTAAATCTACAAATTACCAGACTGAATGCAAATTTTAATTATAACGATTTATTTATGACTGTATTTCTATGATTATATATTCAACATTTTTGGCAAACCTAGATATTGTACAATAGATCTAGATAATAGTGCTCTCCACAGGCTGATGAGCAGGCATTCTAAAATACTGCTTACATGTTCCAAAACATTTGCTGTACAACATATACTTGACTCGACATATACTGTCAAACGAAAATTTGCTATAGTGCCCACTGCATTGAAATCATGAAGTAACTCACTGATTCTGCCATGTAAGCATAAAGCTTTAGAATGTTCAATTCACACTCTTGAATTTGTTGCTGCTCTCTAATGTTTGGCTTGTAGTCTACCAGCTTGGAATCCCAAATCATTTTTATCTTAGACCAACACTGAAAATGGAAGCAACCAGAGATGTTAGATGCAATTTAAATATTGATAATACTACCTCCAAAGTAACATCTCATTGCTATATATACGGTTAAGGACAGTCAAGGCAATGTGTTCGGCTGCTTGCTGAATTTACCCCTGTCTTATAAATACACTGATTATGATACCGCTGAGGTCAGATGAAATGCTCAAATCATCTAGCTTTATATAAAATGGATGGTTTACATCTAGGTTTACAAGTAGTCGAAGATGAAGAACCGTTGACTCTTAATGCTTTTGGTTTAGCTCTGCTTTTCTTTCCAAGCCTGAAAGCCTCTTTGTTAGTCCCAGACAGGGAAAATAAATAACTTTTCTATTGTGAAAAGGATTCATTTACGTGGTACTATCTTGACCAGAAAGACATTTAACATTACTAGCGAATCTTGATACACCCCTGCAGCCTCCCTCATCTTGGAGTTTATACCAATCATTCAACAATTGTTGTTTTACCCTGCAGTAGTTTGATACTTGACTAACCTCCAGTGCCAGTTTAAAGCATTCATCCGCCATTTTGTTGTCATTACAGTCTAGAATTTTCAAACAGTTGTTGTAGAAGATAATTGAAAGGCTGATTCAATGGATTAAAAAGGGTCATACTATTAACTGTATATACAAGCGAATATTGTGACTTTGCTCAAAACTCGTTATTCAAATTTGAGCTTTTGAGTTCATTTGAAGCTGCAAAAGCAAGGCTTTCTTTAGATTAACAAGTCATTTGCTGAAGCATATTTGCTTTGTAACATGAACAAGATTTATGCATGATCCAAAATAATTAACGTACTCAGTGGTCGAAATAATGGTCGGTGATATGTGAAAACCAACGGAGAAATGAAAAAGATTGATGAGTCACCGTCAGGAAATTCTCCGGTTTTTGCTCCGAGCCCCATTGGGGGGGCTTATAGAGCTGTCTTGGAAATTGCTTCGCGAGTTTTCATTTTCACCGACGACACAATGATTCTTTATTTCGACCACACTGGTACTACGAAGATGTCAACACCACACACAAAAATTGAAATCAAATAATATGCCTGTTTTTAGGGAGAAATTGCAGACTACATTTCACTGGTTTACTCAATTCATTGACCCTGGAGTTAGGTAGTCTATTGGCTTTACAACCTCTCAATTTTATCTAAAAACTTTTCGTCGAACATCATGTCTTCGTGCATGTGTTTCAAATGAATTAAGTCACATTGTTTCTGTGCATTTCTTTTCATTAGCTCAGCGGACTATGACCAAACTTGAAGCAAACCCGGTGAGTAAATTGGAACATCCTGGAGGTCCGAAGGTTTAAATCAATACAATATACGTGCTTAACACGTTCTTAAGGAGATAAGGCTCGTTATGCAATATGAGTTGGGAAATAGTTTTGTTGAATAGCTATCGATTTCAGCGTGCTCTGTTAAAAGTGTTCAAAGTGGAAGAATCGAAGCCTTACCTAGCCAAGATTTCCCAGTCTTTATTGCCAGCTAAAAGGTAGAGTGGGAGTTTATTTCATTGGAATTTTGTGTGCATTTTAAGCTAGGCTACACGAATATACCAAATGAATTGAAGTCTATTGAGTGTACGTAATGGTCATAAACAACAAAATGAGCCATTTTATGACTGAAATGAATCAGACAATCAAACTTACAGGCAGCTTCCGTCTCCAAGATGACTCTGTCATTTCAGATGCTGTAGCCAAGAACGTCAATTGACAGGCAACATGTCTAGCTGAAGGATAAATGCACAGAAAAAATTCAAGTGAAAAGTTCATAAAGAAGATGACCTATTTCAAAAAGCGGACATTTTGCAACTCCTGCAAGTTTCTGCAAAGATTCAAGAGATTTTGGAAAATTCGGGGCTTTTCATTTATTGTCATTTATTAACGTTTCGTTTGCAATTGCATACAAAGTGTCATCCTTCATAAAGCTAAATTTTGAATAAATCCCTACAACATGGAATAAACTAGCAACAAATTATAAGCTTAAGCTTGAGTTTTTATTTGGCTGAGGATTTAGAGAATAGGATTAAACTCCTCTAGAACTTATTATAATGGAAATGTTAATGTATTTCTCTAGTCTAAAAAATCTTATGTTTATTCATAGCAGACAAGTTTCCCAAAAGACGTTTCTTAAATTTTAATGTCATGTTTCTACAAATCGACTCCTGATGTTTAAACAAGACAAATTTTCTAGCACTCACAAATGAAATACAGCTAGAAAAAAGGGCTTCCGTCATTTACAACGTTTTAGTGCTCTACGCTATGTTAGGCAAAAAGTACTCTAGTATGCTAAAACTTTGTTTTTCTCGTAGTTGTAAAGCCATGTACTACAAGACATTTGTTGGCCTAAAATACAACCTTTTTCACTGTTCTACCTACCTTTTGCATTTACAGAACTGCTCGTTCTTTTACCATTTTTGAGTGCAACTGAAAAATTCCATAACGTCACCGCACAGGAATTCATTTTGGCTAGCATAACCCCGTTCTTTGTCTTGTCAAACGGGCAACTTCCCAGTTCTTCGATTATTGTCATGAGATCGTCTGTGATTCTTTTGTTTTCCAATTCATTGTTTTCCTTTTTGAAACTGCTTATCAATTCTGCAAAACAATTAGATGTATTATTCCTAAACATAGAAGCTTATTGATGTTAGCCCTCGTGCAATTCTGTAACATGGACCTTGCAGATGGAATTGTGAGGGTACTTATTAATTAGCATCCAGCACACAAGGTTAAGATTTCGTCATGAATTGCTCTTAACAATGTTTGCGTAAATATTGTTGTCGTGCCATTTAGGACAGTCTTGTTGTGAACTTTTACCGTTTCGTTCGATCATGACACGAAATCTTATGTATACCCATTTTCTAAATTAATGTAAAAATAGTATATTGTTCTCTTACAAACGAAGAAAGTCTGAAACAATATCAATTTAGAATAACATATTACCTTGTAACCTTTCTACCTTCTGCTCCATTTTGTTCATTGATTTCAAAAAGCCTTCAAAGCTATCAATTTTTCTCTTTGACCAAAAAGCTGACGACACTCGATATTTCCCGCCACCAGCCTCGCTTCCAATCACACGATAATAAAGTCATTTGTCAAAAAGACAGAGTTGAAAGGTGAAGTTTGATCCTTAACTGGACCCTTCTAGAAGCCCATGAGTACGAAAAAGGGTAATGAATATTTGATGAAGGTATCTATAATTTTAATTTTTCATTTTCAGTGTGTCCAGTGCGGGAAGAGGAGAAAGGGACTAGCTGGCAGGGCAGCATGCGAAACACAAGAGATGCAAACATTTTAAAGAACTTTAGAAAATTTTTGCAAAGAGGGCTTTCAAATAAATGCAAAAGTAATCCTAAAAGCTCAGATTTCAAGCTTGCCAAGTCTTGTCCTTTTACATGAAACTTGCTTTAACAAATACAATTTTTTGCAGCAACTTAACTAACAATACAATTTGATTTAACAGGCAAGCATGTTTTTATCTAGAGTCTCTTTACTAAGTTGTAGTTACTACATCATTGCAGGAAAGTAAACTTATTATCAAGAATTTAGAATCCACATGTTAAGGCTTAAAAAGTTACATGTAAAATCATCTACATGAAATGTTTACACAGTTTAATGACAAAAAAGATGTGTCGTTGATTTTTCTTGTACATGTTGGCAATTGGCACTCTCCAATCAAGCGTTGATACGCTGTTAATATGAACCTTTAATTAATGTAAACTGCCTTGTTTCTATAATCTAAAGTAGATTTAACTTAGCATTTGATGTGCTTTTAACCCAGCAATCAACGCATGTAAAACGAGATTGGAGATCAAACTCATAGGCAATTCGACACGAGTTTACAAGAAACATTGCCAAAATAATTCATCAAAATGTTTCGTCGAAAATTTCCAGCTGCTTCATTCGATTTAACGAAAACCAAAACAAGAATTGACGTATTCCCGGTTTTGTTACTGAAGATTTTTGTGCACGCTAAAGATCATCGCCTTGAGTCTGGTATCTTGGTTAATTAGCGGTTTCCTTTGATTTTCTAAAAGACATACTTATTTTCCTCTATGGCACTCTCAAGCTCCTAATTGTATGGGGTCTAATAAGGAGGGGGTTGGCATTTTTTGAAAAATCCTAAAATGGGGGTCATACTCGATTGAAGATTTTCCGAAATTTGTGACTAAGAAATGGGGGGGGGGTTCACACGAAGTACATGATTAGGGGGTCTTAATAAATGGGTATGCAAAATTTCTTAAAAAGAAGTTTAACCCCCCCCCCCTTTACAATTAGGAACTTGGGAGTATAAGAACTAGGCTTCGCGGTTTTTGTACGCATGCTAAGGGACCAGATATTCTTCTCTTTAGGTGAATTTTCTGAACCAATTATCACCCGTTTCTGGGGTGGAGACCGGCTTCAGATGATACAATCGCAGCTTCCAGTTTTGCCCAATGATATATCCTCTGCGGTGGGGATGTCTCTAAAAAAGACTGGATCGAGCGATCAATTGTTCTCGTGTGATATTTGATTGACAGCAACCTGTTGACATCGCGCCATTCGAACGCTATTCATCCGGCGGGAACATTCAAACTAAGGACAAAGGTCATGTTGGCAACAAGATGAAGCAAAAGGTCTGAAGAAGCGTAGAATCTAGGCAGTTGAAGCGAGAACTGATGACAAAAGAATTGGAGAAGAAGAATCGAAATAACAAAGAAAAGGGTGAATATCTTTCGTTTGTAACTATACATGTTTTTATAGATGGGCCTAAGACTTGCGGATTATACAGGTGCTTCTAATAATCAAGTGCAAGCAACCTTTCTTGAACATTTGGTCACATAAACACCTGAGTTAAAACAGTTAAATATTTTCAAAGAGTTTTTAATTCTCCGTTTCGAGTTGACATCATCATAGTTAGTCAACTATTACTTCACCGTAACTTGTCGCAGCAAATTCCATCGAAATGTATAGGGAAATCTAAATTTTTTAAATGGTTTAATTCGCAGCCTGGCGGCCCAAACATATGGAAATTTTCGAAACAGGCTGATTTGAACTTTCCACTTCTATGATCCATTTTCGTCAAATATGAAGATAGAAAGTGCTCAAATTCGAGAATAAGTAATGTTTCTATACGGTGGATTTCCCTTAATTATTGCTGTTAATGACAAAAGTGCATTTAAACCTATCACTTCAAGTTATCCTTAATCTGCAGTTACTGATTCGTTATTAAATATGTTGAACTTATGATTCTTTTCAGCGGTTTATTTGTTATAATAACCAGCCACAACTAACTGTTCATTTAATATGTGCCATTTCTGTTGGAAATAACTGTAACTTGAGCTGTTTACTTAAAATATTATTTATTAGTCATTTAAACAATTTATTTGTGTTTTTAGAGGCCAAAGATTCAAAATCGTGAGCCTGTTGGAAGAGGCAGTTACTCAGTTGTACATCATTGGCTTGAAGATTATCCCACACTGATGGCTTGACAAGCTTTATATGATAAGGTCAGTTCTTGTTTTTCATTATTTATTCTTAAGATTTATGTCTTGCTTTGGCCAGTAAAATAAATTGTTACTTGTGAATTATAGCTTTTTCCAAAAATGTTTGATCGTTCAAGCAATCTTTGCCTAGAATCATACTTCTAATACATTAATCTTAGAAGATGTACTTCTAAGAACTTGGCAACTTCACACCAATGAAAATTATCCATTGAGTTAATACATTATCACTTTGAAAGAAGACCTTTTATTATTTTACAATATGATAACAATGAATAAACCCCAGCAATGCATTTATTGATAGATTTTATTCAGAGTTACCTCTAACTTTTTAATTTTTTCTTCTTTCCTGTCTTTTTTCCTGTGAGAGTTTGATTTTTTTGCCCCCTCTTTTGTCATGTCAGTAGAGTGAAAGAAAGCTTTCTATTGCTTCTAGTGTGAGACCAATTACTAGTTTTTTTGTCAAATTTTTGGCTAGCCATTTAAAAATAACACTTTGGCAAGGTGCATGGTATTGCGCATAAATTTTTGTGAAAAATTACCTTGTTTTAGATTCTTGCATCATCAAATAAATTTTTTTTCTATTGGTATTCTGGAACTTTTTCTTTTATCAAATATTTTGATAATCTAAATCATGTTTGATGGGTCTACTTCAGCAGGGGAAGCATGCCAGCTATGCATTTGTATAATTAACTTTCATTTCTTTTTTTGAGTCTCACATAAAATGTTAATCTTGACTATACCTGTTTCATCTATTCTGTTGTGTTGAAGCTGGAACTTATTTGTTGCTAGGCTACTGAGTTTTTGATTTGCCATTATCTTCATTTTTGTGAGATTTGTCATATTCATGGTATTCTTTTGTTTGACAGGTCAAGGAATCAAATCAAGGATTTATTGCAGCAGCAGTTTAAATATGCTGTTCAACTGATGGCTTGGCAAGCTTTATTGAGAAAAAGTAAATGAATTTCTCTATATTCAATATCTCTGCATTAATGTGTATTTATTATGAATGTTATCAGCCGTACCCAAAAAGTAAATTGCTAGTCCTTAAAAATGGTTTGTACTTTTGCAACACTAATTTGGTTTTACTATAAGTATTTATCATCATATTATATTATATATCAAAATACTGCATCTAAAAAGCCAATGACAAAAATTGGGTCATATAAGAGTTCTTTGTTATCACAATTATTGTCCAGTTTCTGTTTGAATAAGTTAAAGTATTCAGTATTTATTACACCCCTCAAAAGATGGTTCCATTCATGTGCAACCCTGACACTGTAGGCGCGCTTCCTAACATTGGTGTTGTATCTTTCATTAAAGAACTTTAGTCCATAGCTCTCTAATTTAATCAGCAACCTCTTGTGTGGCAGTGCCGTCGGAGCGAATTTCATATTAGGGGGCTGCCCATTGTATTCCTTCTCATTCAGTACACCGTTATATAGAAAACATACTGCAGTTTTATCATTATTGGGGGGCTCGAGCCCCCCAGCTTCCTCCCCGGTCCCTACGGACCTGTGTGGTACAGAATCCAAAGCTTTGGCAAATGCCTAGTGCACAACATCAATAGGTATTCCGTCATCTGAAAGTCTTGTCCGCACTGATTGACCTATTGTGAACCCATGTTGAGATTCAGACATCAGACCCTTTTTCTAAAAAGGAACTTTAAACATCCAGACAAACGTGTTCCCGAACTCGTGAGCTTTGTCGCATCATTGTGGAAAATTTGGTCTACGTTATTATTATTTTTATCATTATTATTATTAAGATGGGATAACAGGACATGATAGATCAGAGCCAGTAGCGGACACTTCGATATTTTGAAAGGGGGGGGGGAAAGTCACGTGCGTCCACACCATTACCTTCATTGGAAAACAAGGGTAACACATGTAGATGAATTCCATTGTCTCGTATGGCATTGTTCTATATTGTTTTGTGCCATATTGCAATAATGCTTAGGCACCAAATGCCTGATTATTTTTAAAAATTCTTGTATTCTAGCTCTTGGCTAATTGTATGGTAGACATTTCGAACTGTGTACATTATTCCTCGGAAAAGACGGATTTCCATTGTGAATTTCCAATCTTCCTTTAAAAAATTGTAGAATTGCTGGAGGGAAAGATCTCTCATTGTATGAAAGGGTAGCCTGGTATACCAAACGTCGGAAAACTCTTTTTATTTGAATTCACTTGATTTCAAGAGATCATGTTTTTGTACGACATTCTACGCTGCGTATAAAAAAATGGGTTCTAAAGCCGCTTCAGATAATGTCTGCTGAATTCAATTTTTCATTGCATTGCTTTTCATTTTCAAACGTAGACGAAAAAAGTGAATCCAACTTCACTTTAATCAGTATCGCAGGGAGAATTTCAAGTTTTCTAGTCACCTTTCTCATCAGCACCTGCTTTTGAATAATATTAAATATAGCTGCTTGAGGGCAAATAAAAAAGTTCTTCAAGAGTATGGAAAACGTAGCTACTTAAGGAAAGATTGAAAGAATCCACTTGACGACGCAAATTCAGGGATATTCAGGGATAGATGTTAAGGGGCACACACGAAGAAGTCCCTAAAAGAGAGATGTAAGGTTGCTATTCAAGGCCTTAATGATGCTCAATGGCAATTAGTAAGAAGCTATCTAAGAACACATAAAACTTACTCTAAAAAGCTTTTTGCATTAAAATGGTTTAAGAAAGCTATAAGAGGCAATGATATATAAGCTATAAGGTTAAAAAGAAAGTAAATAGAAAAGACAAGGGTATATAGAAATTAGCTACTTAGGACAAGATAGAAGGTAGCCATTTAAAGATACATAGCGGGTAACTTATAAAGTGTATATAGAAAGTGCCTACTCTAGTGTTTTTTAAGATAAGATTCAAAGTAGTTGCTTAAAAGTAGGCAGAAGATAGCTAGCTACTAAGGGCTGTATTGAAAGTCTCTGCTTAAGTGGCTATATGAATGTAGAGAGAAAGTAACTTCAAAAGGCTAGGCTGGAGGAAGCTATCTTAGGAGAAATTGCTGGTATGAACTGGAGCTACAACACCTGCCAAAATTGTTGGAACAATAACCGAGATTCTTTGACTCACGTTCATGTTTGCCCCTCTTCCCCTACCAACCACGAAGTCTTGCAGCCAAACGAAGCGCCATTTTTGCACCAAACTACTTTCTTCGGAATAACTGGCTGCTTTACTTTGATACCAGTATTCATTTTGTTAACAACCATTGGTGCATCAAATACATGAAAAACGCAAAAACTGGACGGAATACTGCGGTGTTCCAAGGACTTCTGGTAGCAATGGTAGATTGAGGGCAGCCGCGATAATATGTAAGTCTATATATATAAAATGCAGCTACTTCGGGAAATCGCGAAAGTAGCTGTTTCAGTGTAGATTGAAAGTAGCTACTTAATAATATCTAGATAGTAGCTACTTAATGGTAGATTGTAAAAGGCTACTTAAGGGCGTATAGATAGTAGCTACGGTAGATTGAAGATAGCTGCTTAAAGACATCTAGATAGTAGCTACTTAAAGGTAGGTTGAAAAAAGCTACTTAAGAACACATAGATAGTAGCTACTTAAAGGTAGGTTGAAAAAAGCTACTTATGGACATCTAGATAGAAGCTACTTAAAGGTAGATAGTAAAAAGCTACTTGAGGGCATTTAGATAATAGCGACTTAAAGGTAGATTGAAAATAGCTACTTAAGGACATTTAGATAGTAGCTACTTAAAGGTAGGTTGAAAATAGCTACTTGAGGACACATAGATAGTAGCTACTTAAAGGTAGATTGTAAAAAGCTATATAAAGGCATTTAGAAAGTAGTTACTTAAAGTTAGATTGAAAATAGTTACTTAAGAACACATAGATAGTAGCCACTTAAAGGTAGGTTGAAAATAGCTACTAAAGGGCATATAGATAGTAGCCACTTAAAGGTAGGTTGAAAATAGCTACTTAAGGACATCTAGAAAGTAGCTACTTAAAGGTAGGTTGAAAATAGCTACTTAAGGACATCTAGATAGTAGCTACTTAAAGGTAGGTTGAAAATAGCTACTTATTGACATCTAGATAGTAGCTACTTAAAGGTAGGTCGAAAATAGCTACTAAAGGGCATATAGGTAGTAGCTACTTAAAGGTAGGTTGAAAATAGCTACTTAAGGACATCTAGAAAGTAGCTACTTAAAGATAGGTTGAAAATAGCTACTTAAGGGCATATAGACAGTAGCTACTTAAGGGTAGGTTGAAAATAGCTACTTAAGGACATCTAGATAGTAGCTACATAAAGGTAGGTTGAAAATAGCTACTAAAGGGCATATAGATAGTAGCTACTTAAAGGTAGGTTGAAAATACCTACTTAAGAACATCTAGAAAGTAGCTACTTAAAGGTAGGTTGAAAATAGCTACTTAAGGGCATATAGACTGTAGCTACTTAAGGGTAGGTTGAAAATAGCACTTAAGGAGCTACTTAAGGACATATAGATAGTAGCTACTTAAGGGTAAATAAAAAGTAGCTACTTAAAGATACGTATACTTAAGTAGCTACTTAAAGATACGTATACTTAAGCAGCTACTTTATACCTGTACCTTAAGCAGCTACTTCGTACCTGTACCTTAAGCAGCTACTTCGTACCTGTACCTTAAGCAGCTACTTCGTACCTGTACCTTAAGCAGCTACTTCGTACCTGTACCTTAAGCAGCTACTTCGTACCTGTACTTAGCCACTTAGGTACAGGTACGAAGTAGCTGCTTAAGGTACAGGTACGAAGTAGCTGCTTAAGGTACAGGTACGAAGTAGCTGCTTAAGGTACAGGTACGAAGTAGCTGCTTAAGGTACAGGTACGAAGTAGCTGCTTAAGGTACAGGTACGAAGTAGCTGCTTAAGGTACAGGTACGAAGTAGCTGCTTAAGGTACAGGTACGAAGTAGCTACTTAAGTATACGTATCTTTAAGTAGCTACTTTTTATTTACCCTTAAGTAGCTACTATCTATATGTCCTTAAGTAGCTATTTTCAACCTACCTTTAAGTAGCTACTTTCTAGATGTCCTTAAGTAGCTATTTTCAACCTACCTTTAAGTAGCTACTATCTATATGCCCTTTAGTAGCTATTTTCAACCTACCTTTAAGTAGCTACTATCTAGATGTCCTTAAGTAGCTATTTTCAACCTACCCTTAAGTAGCTACTATCTATATGCCCTTTAGTAGCTATTTTCAACCTACCTTTAAGTAGCTACTATCTATATGCCCTTAAGTAGCTATTTTCAACCTTTCTTTATGTAGCTACTATATACATCCCCTTTAGTAGCTAATTTCAATCTACCTTTAAGTAGCTACTATCTATATGACCTTTAGAAGCTATTTTCATCCTACCTTTAAGTAGCTACTATCTAGATCTCCTTAAGTAGCTATTTTCAACCTACCTTTAAGTAGCTATTTTCTAGATGTCCTTAAGTAGCTATTTTCAATCTACCCTTAAGTCTATATGTCTTCAAGCAGCTTAAATCTGCTGTTAAGTAGCTACTACCTATCTGTTCTTAAGTAGCTATTTTTGTCTTTGCATTAACTGGCTACCTTTTATTTGTTTTAAGGAAGCTACTTTCAAACTACCCTCACCTGTTTTCAATACACGCCCCCTTTTTGTTTTCGCTCTCGTCAAAATGGATTACGAAACTACAGTTACGGTTAAAGTATACGGTTCTGAAAGAAAAGCAAAACTTGAGCAATTTAGGTGAAGCAGTGTCTTTGAAGAAAGAGATTGGTGTGTCTGCAATTTTGCTGAGCAATTTACGCTTTTGGATGAATCCTAAAATTTTGGACAAGCTTTCTAGCCACGTCGAGGAATCTATTTAAAAGCAGGATATTTTGATGGGAGATTAAGTAGAAAATTGTATCAAGCCTACTACAATCATTCGTTTTCTAGTGGTAATAGTCGCTATCTTTTCTGGTTTGCAGCACTGATAACCACCAATTCAGATAATTAAATGACACCACGTCAAGCAGATTTCCTGTCGCCATTCATGAATTCCTCTAATCTTTGTTATTGGCCCGATATTTTGGAGTATGATTTTTAGCTTTTAGTAGCAGAAGATGGTTGGGCTCGGGCGACTCTTGTGAAAAGTGGAACCTCGGAATAGCTGCAATATAGTTAGTTTAAGTAACCTATGTAGTGGCTCTCAGAATCGTGAAATGGAATCAGCCTGAAAAAGTGTCAAGCTTTGGCGGAAATATATATGAAATTGAATAGATCAATCGATGGTGTCGCGGAATTTTGCAATTGTTTCGAGTCCTCATAATCTGCTAAACCCCATTTTCGTCTTATTTTTCCTAAGGTCACTGTTATTCCATGTGCTACCAGTAAATCTTGGGCCTTTTGGCATAACTATCTACGATATTTTAGAAAATGATGAGCTCAGTTTTTCTTGAACTCTACCTAAATCGTTTTATTCATTTTTTGTCTACTTACAATCTAATCGAAAACATTTGTATTAACATACCTCAAAAATTGATTAGACCAGATTAATCAAATCTGAGTAATGAATATCAGGAATAGAATTTGTGTTTCCCAAATTCTTTCTTGTGTCAAGCATTGAAAAGCGACTCTCAGCTATTCAGCTCTTATAAAAATTAACCTTAGCATAATCTTATATTGTATCAAAAGCATGCAAAACATAAAAGGAGGCTTGCAACAGGTCAAATCTTTTCTAGATTCAATTGTTCTAGATCCACTCCTGGGGTCAGCCATAAACCCATGATTTACATTCAGTCTAATTATTCTCGCTAGACTATTTGCTATTCCGCTTCTTCGTATTTTGTGTGCATTCCTGGGAATAATTTTGAAAATTTTACAAATTAGATGCATTCAATATATTTGTATATAATTTAGAGAATGTTAACATATTTACTTTGTGCATGTTTTCTTCCTGCCCACTGCCCCACAAAATCCAGGCGACATGAATCAGTGGGTATGGGGTACATTATAATCAAGGGTATAGTCGTTAAGTTTTGAGAAAGTAATTGGTATCGCATCTGATACCTCTTCCCTTTTGCTGGCCTTCATACTAATGAAAACAAAAAGCTGAAACCCCTCACCGATTTTTTCTAAACTTTAAAAATTGGGGCTACGCTCCCCTGAGCCCCTTCCCCCTCCACTACATCCTTATTCATCATGCCAATGTTTAATCTATAGTTGGCAAATTGCTGTCTATTATGCCAGCTGCATACAACTATCAACACTGCCTTAACCCTGTCTCTTGGCAAATACACTCTTAGAGGAACATTTTCATGATCATATCTGACAATGAAACCAGAGTAATTTTTACTGCCATTTTTGAAGGGTTTCGTTTACTCGACTGGAAATTTTTCCGAACTGTAGAAAAACATGCAGAATGAAACAAAGATTTGCTCCTAACCTATATGAATCTTATGATACCAGTCTAATGACACTGTCCTCTACTTGCGAATTCACATTTTCAGGAGAGGTTCCCTTCCCGTCATTATCAGGGACTCCATCTTGACCTCCCACAGAGAAAATGCAACTGCGCAGCAGCATTTCATTACACTCAGGTTTTCCCGCCAACAGCAACAAGTCCAAATTCACGTAAATCTGTCTTGAGTAAGAAAAAGTATGTCGAAAAGAAAAGCATCGCAGGTTGCTGAAGATGAGGAAGCAGCAGAAAGTTCTATTGAGCCAAAGCGGCTACGACACGGATTGTCGCATACTGAAAGACCTGTTCCTATGCAAACGAATTTGGATACGATCCCGCCTGAAATTGATTGTTCACAAAACCCAGATTTTGAAGTACAGGTATGGAAAAAAATTTTATAGTTAGAAGTTCTTGCCTTTTGTGGCAATTTTTGTGTCGTATGTGTTGCGAAAATAATGGAAATGTAGAATAGCTTTGTCAAGCGGAGCAGGGGGCAATGTCATTAAGATGGTGACAAAACGATAGCAAAGAAAACAATGAACTCTATTATCGAGTGCAGCTTTCCTGCTTCAAGCAAAAAAGGGAGAACAGTTCAAGAATATGGAGGGCAGAGCTTGATAAAGGGCACTAGAAGCTCGCCAAGTGTTTTGAGGTTTCATCTAAGTGCCATATCAAACTTACCAATGCTTTGAGAAAGAATGTGTTCTGAGATTTACTAATTGTAAGCATGCTTAAAGTGGTACCATTCTTTTGCCCCTGCTGATTCCTTAGTATAAAAGAGGGGGTTATGACCACTTCTGCCCCCATGCTGCACACTGTTTTGTACATTTGTAAGCTTTTCTTTCTTCTTTTAAAAGTAGGAGCTCTTTTTGTTTAATCAAAGCTTGAATATTTTTGCAAATAATTTGTCTAGCTTGCTAGCTAATTAGTAACAGCTTTCCCAGATTTGTTGTTATGGCTTAATCCCTTTGGGTGATGGCCTTTTACTTGTTGTAATAAACTTTCAGTATTTTTTTGAGAAACCTTGCATCTGTTCTCGTGGAAGCAAGTTCATGGAAAGGAAAATTATTACTGATATTTCTTGTTGCTTTTTTCCGAAATCATGTAGAACGAAGCTGAAGTTGGCATAGTAGAGAGGATAACACTTCAAAATTTCATGTGTCACAAGTTCTTAGAGATCAATTTTGGACCAAATGTCAACTTTATCATTGGCAGGAATGGAAGTGAGTAGAAGCAGTAATATATTTCAAATGTATCATTTGTATTTGTGAAGCCATGATCCTTTTCCAGTGACCAGGAATGCTTTGAAAGGTGGAAATATATATATAGAAAGATGCAATAGGTATGATCAGAACAAAGCAAATTTTAGCAAAAATTTATTGGAGTTATTGGATTTAAGTTTCTTTGAAGATCAAGGCTAAAATACAGAACCAGTGCTGAGGCTAAGTGGTTAAATCAGAGTTATTCTCCAATTAGACAGTAAGCATTTTAATATAGTTGGCCAACTGATCTGTTGATCCTTTCAAAGTGGCCCACTGGGTACTTATGAGAAATCCTTATGCCCTTGGTTCTAGTACCAGAGGCTTATGTATTAAAACTACAAGCTGTTCAGCCAGAAATTCCAGCCTGAGTTATCAATTTAAAGTGCTTGGTTCTTATTTCTCTGCTTGTTAAAACTTTGGTTTTCTTAACTTTGTCCCTTCACTCTGCCATGTTGTTTCATTTTACCTGGCTGATTTATTTCATGTTCTTTTTAGAACTTTCTTACTGACTTCCCCTTTTGTCCTTCCTTCTAGTAGCATGATCTTGATAGCAATCTCTATAACATTACAACAAGGTTTTGTTTGGTGATGTACAGCATCATATCATAGAGAAACGTTTTAATGGGTTTCACTCACTTGATTTGTTTATTAAAGGTGGAAAATCTGCAATTATGACTGGGTTGATAGTTGGACTTGGCGGAAAAGCAGCAACTACAAGCAGGGGAAGTTCATTAAAAGGATTTATAAAGGATGATTGTCAGTAAGTGCTTCCTTGTTTCTAGTATTCCTTGTTAAAAGTCTAAAGTTAATTTTACTTTCTGCTGTTTTGTGGCGCAGAAAGGTTGAGAAGAGCTGTTTCAAAGTTCTTTTCCGGTTGGTAAAATTGTTGAAACTGCAAGTGACCTATTATTTTAAAGAGAATGCAGAAGTAAAATTATTGACATTTTAAGGTATTATTTTGCATACATTCTAAAAAAAAAATTCAGATATACAAAGTCTTCCTAAAAATTACTATCAAACATCAATTTGTCAGAGCTGATCAAAACATGCTTGTTTGTAATTTATTTTCAGTTCTGCAGTGGTAGCAATTAAATTGAGAAACAGAGGAACTGATGCATACATGCCAGATGAGTATGGCAGCTATATAATTGTTGAGAGAAGAATAAACCAGGATGGTGTCAGTTCATATAAGCTCAAATCACAGGAAGGTTTGCAATTTATTGTTATGTTAATTAACGCTTTTTATTACTTATTGTCCTTAAAGTGCTAGGTTTTAAAGTTCGAAATATGCTGGTTGGATCTTCAGGTACATATAAATCTGCTTCTATTTTCTATTTCATAGCCTACTCTGTTGATTTTAACTCTTTGATGTTAAATAATGTTATAGTTTGACAAATGTTACAACCTTTGTGCCTTAATATTTTTACAAGGAAGTAGATCAAAGTAAGTAAAATGATCAATCAGCTTTTGACTCCCTTTAAAGAGGGGCTGTTTTTGTGAAATCTTTTCAAAGAAATCATTATGGAATACATGTAATAGGGTCCTTCTTTCTATAATTATTCAAGGTTCATTTATGTCATGGACCACTGAAAGGAAGGGGAATGTAATTATATAATCTAATATAGTTATACTTTACATGGCAACCATGTTTAAAAGGGACTCTTCTTCTTAAAGGAAAAGTTGTTTCAGTGAAAAAAGAAGACCTGGTTTCTATTTTGGATAACTTTAACATTCAGGTGAGATTTAACTTAACTGATGAAGAATTTTCTCTTTATTTTAGATACACACTTTTTTATGTCATGTTTTTTCTAAATCAATTACTTTTTTTTACAAAAGAAGCCTGTACATTTTTCTTAGCAATTTTATCAATGAGCTGAAATTTAGTTTGACTTGTATGAGCAGTATTGAGAAATTAATTTCTGTACATCTATCAACTAATTCTTCATGGGCGTTCAACTAAGTTGGAGCTGAGTAAAGATGGCCATACAATTAACATGATGTATATGAATGTCACTGCTGTTAAGCGAAGTAATACGTTTGAGTGTCAGAGTGTGCAAGGGTGTGCCAGGTTATACATTTAAGGCAATTATATATGAACAGAATAATAGCAAGCATTAAGTCACTAAATTGACTACAAGCACCATCCTGTAGCTTAATTTATAGAATCCTGCTGTATCAATACTTACTCTTTTGCAGATTGATAATCCTGTTTCAATTTTAAACCAAGATACTAGCAGATGTTTTCTAAATTCTTCTGATCCCAAGGAAAAGTACAAGGTAGGTAATGAATACTTTGAGATTGATTCAAGCACTCGGAGTATCAAACAGGGGTAAAAAAGTAATAGCACACTTGATTTCAACCCTGTTTTAAGTAGTAAGTATTCTAGTCTAAAATACAACAGGAAAATCAAATACTTAGTGTCTATAAAGTTGTCTATATAGTAATTGAAAAGTTTGAAAACAACACATGGCTAAGAAATTTTTTTGTATATTATTTTTGTATATTTTTTTTAAAAAGCATAATGACCACAGCTTTGGATGGTGTAATTGCTTATTGACAACATTTTGCATGCTTGTCTCGTTGATTTAGTTTAGACAACATGTTGAGATGCAACACAGGTGGAGTATGTATAATATACTTTGTCTTTTTTTAAAGTTCTTCTTAAAAGCCACACAACTGGAGCAGATGAGCAACCATTACCAGCAGATTATAGAAGAGAAGGAGAATATAGAGAGCATACTTAATAGAAAGAAAGAGGTATTTGCTTACAATTTAAAACTTTTTGTTTGTTCTAAATATTTTTTTAATTCTTAATATTGGACCTTTAGTTTGCCTTTAATATGTTTCTCTCCAAGCCTATAGATTGTTGCCATCCTTAGATTCTTCCAGAGATGGAAGCTACTGTCAAAGAGCTAGAAGAAAAATATAAAGATATTGCTCAACTGAAAGAAATCAGAGAGAGAATAAAGTCGTTGAGGGAAGAGTTATTATGTGCCCATGTCAGAGATAAAAAGGGGGTGAGTGTAGAATTTTTAGTTCATGGCTTTCAATGCCTCGCGAGGCTGCTGCCATCGGAGACTAAAATTTTATGATGGAGCTGTTCTGTCCATTTCTCAGTGTTTGTGCATGTAGTTCAATGGAGACATCTTTGATGTTGCAGGAACTAATGGAAGCAAAGAAAATCCTGCAGCGGGAACAAGCAAGAATCCCCAAGCATGATGAAAAAATAGAAGAGCAAAAGGTATGAGAACGCCAGATTTTGAAAGATTGAAAAGCTCTAGCTGATATTGTTGTCAGCACTGCAATTTTAATTACATTGATTATCATAATCACCATGATCATCGATATGATTATAGTCATCGAAAGGACTGTCACCTTTTTTATATATCTACGGATTTTCCCCTCTTTATTTTAAGGCATGCCAGTAAATCAAGTGTAAAGATGGCATTGTAGAACTATTTGAAGGACGCCCGACACGCTAAAACTTTTTTGTGGTGGGTGATCAACATGGACACTCCTTGTCCTGTAAATTGCCATCGGAGATTTGAGCAGTTCAATTGGTAGTCATTGACGCCCATCTGACTTCAGCAAACCTTAGCAGAACTGTTTCTCCATTTTAAACAAACGCACTGATCTGCAGTGATGAACATAGTTTTTATGACGTAATAGCCAATGACAATTGTCCGGGAAGCTTGCAAGTAATCGGACACAATCGGTTGGATTTTCGCTGTCATACAGTTAAAATGAAGTAGACTTTTAGAAAACTACCAGCAGATTCGAATTCTACGTAGAAAGCTCTACAACATGTAGGAAATAAGTTTTGGCGTGCTAGTGTTTCTTTAGTGAACCATTTTTCTTTCTAGATGTCCTTTCCCTAGCAAGATAATGTTTTCAACGGCTGCTGGTTTATAATTTTTTTTAATAGTTGTTGTCTTTTTCATGCACAAAGTTTGTATTCATGAATTTTACATTGAAGTCGCTACTTGAAAAGATGAACAAAGAGCATGAAGAAAAAGATAAGAAATTTAAACTGGTGGTAGAGGAAGGTGAGAAACTGAATGAGGCAGGGAAAGAAGCAGCCACCGTCCTCAAAACGCTCAAGACTGAATTCAGAGTTCATCAGGTTTGAATTAATCATGTTATGTGCCATGTGGTATGTTTCTTGTCTCTTCGTCGATATCTTTTATATTTTCAATGTTGGAGGACGTATATATGTTAAATGGTAGTAAATATTGAATTAATTATCATTATAAATTTGATATTTGTACACATATATATTGATGTCACGCGTTTGCTATTTTCTTAACATATGTCTTTGTTTTAAGTCACAGGCTTTGAAAAGGTTAACTTCTGTTGCCTCTCTATTTTGAAATAAATTTCGCAATTTTGAAAACAAAATTTGCTATTTTAAAAAAAATGTTCGCTTTTTTGTAAGAATTTTCGTTAGAAAAGCTTCTTCGACTTTAATAAAAGAAGTATTTCGAATAGATATTTATATGGGGGCCAGTTTTCCAGGTAGAGATTGATTCGTTGCTTCTTTCTCAACCAGGAGAAAGTTCGAAAAATTGAAAGAGAAGTCAGTATTGCAAGCAAAGAGAGAAAACAGCTAACGGACAGAATCGCCGAGCTTAAGCAAATGTAAGGCTTTTCAATATAAAAGTAGTTCAAGTGTATTTGTTATCAACTCGTCAAGTCGTCAAGTTTTTTAATATGACTTTCAAATTAGATTGAAAAGCGGAAATATTTGTATTTGTTAGTATTTTATACTTGAACTTTGGAGATATCACATAAAACAAAAATATAATGTTAGTGGGTTGTGGAATTAAAGCGAATTTCACACCATGACTGCATTGGCTCTGTTTCGATTGATTGCTATGAAGGGCCAATAAACGTTATCATTCCAAAGTTAAGTTTCCAATCCGTAATGAAGGATGTCAGTCATCTTCCACAAAGAGGTCAAGTAAGACCCATGAACTCCTTATTTCTTTCCAATGGACTTCAAAAACCTTCCGCTGTTCAAAGAAGTTAGTATATTCAGGTATCACTACTATACTCTACAGGTGGTCCCTTATTTAAAAACATTTCGACCTAATGGTTGCTACAAGTACTAATTTTTAATTAAGTCTCAGCCATAGAGCAGTAAGGTTGTTGTGTACTTTCTCAATCGCGGGCTCTGGCTTATTTCCTAAGGAATTTTCACTGTTTGACTTTCACACTCGCTTCAGAGCAATCCAGGACCACCAGGCAGAGAGGGAAGCGAAAGAAGCAGAGCTGTGTAGCAAAAAGCAGGCGAAGCAGGAAGAAGAATCAAAATTGAAGATGTCTTTGCACTTGAGAGGCCAGCTGGAAATGTCGATAAAGAAGATACAGGAGCAAGCTTACAAATTCGGGTATGAGCATGTCACAAATTCTAATTCTAGTTCACTTTATTCTCTTACTACATTGTTTACTCAGGATGCATTACCGATTGGATATGAAGTGATTGTGGAAGATCTGCTCAAATGTTGCGTGCTTTTTGTGAGTATTTGTCATATCTGCAACGCTATTTGAACGATGGGCGACACCACTCCAATCACTTTTGTAGCTTATTATTGTAATATTTTTGTCTCTATGTTAAGTGTAAGTCTTAAGGTTGTTATGCATTTCCATGCTCCCTAGGCTTTTGTATTGT
Source organism: Nemopilema nomurai (assembly GCA_003864495.1). Lineage (NCBI taxonomy): Eukaryota > Metazoa > Cnidaria > Scyphozoa > Rhizostomeae > Rhizostomatidae > Nemopilema > Nemopilema nomurai. The sequence continues at coordinate 1,868,068 of ML133402.1, forward strand.
AATTGATTGTCATTGTAAATTTTATGAGAATAAAAAAAATGTTGCGATAGAGATTGAAGCTTGTCAGCTTGTTGCTAGCAGTCTCACACGAATAAGTGTCTTTTGTAAGGCAGCCACTCTATGATTTGTGATGGTTTTTTGCGTTTTGATGCAACAGGCAAGAAGAAACTGCATTGAAGAGACACGTGGAAACGGCTGAACGACAAGTCTCACGCTTGACCAAAAGCAAGGAAAACAGACTGAACATATTCGGTTCTTTCGTTCCCACTGTAATAGAGAAGATCAACTCCCTCGCAAGGGCAGGCAAATTTCACCGTACACCTATTGGCCCACTTGGTAAATTTGTACTAGATTTCATATTTCCAGAAGGAATATTTATGTTCTCATTTTATCAGAGATCGCATCGATGAGTATTGCATCATATACAATCAAAAGATTGCTTCCTTTGCCTTCCGAATATGAATTTCCTGGCACTTTAAGCACATACCTATTTTCATAAACCTGTGGTGCAGCCTAAAAACAAGTTTCAACACCGGTCTGTGAGACGTCTTCTGATTTCTAGCATTGAGGGGCTATGCAATTCCAAGATTTCGCGATGCAATGTCGTGAACTAGAAGCGCTCGCCACATCTACATAAAAAGATTTCTACAAGTAATTAACGGGAAGACGTAAAACTAGAAAAATTAACGTTTAGCTGTTCTTTTGAGTGTATTTTGCCGTGGAATTATTAGATGTGATTGGGATGCCTTTTTGAGTTTTAACGCAGTAGAGTGTAGAATGTCAAACACTGTTTGTTTTAAAAAATTTCTGTTTCTATTCATTGGTGTGATATAGTGACTCTTTATTGGGTGCTATCTTGATTTGTGTACTACAGCTGTTGCTATTTCATCTTTGAATTATGAAGCCTTTGTTTATCAAAGCATACATCAAAGCTATGAATCTACCCCCCGACTGTTATGTCGTCTAGGAGCCCACGTCACGTTGAAAGACAAGAAGTGGAACGTTGGTGTGGAGAAGTGTCTTGGCAACCGAATTATGCTGGCCTTCTGCTGCCACGATCTTCATGACATGAATGTTCTCAACGGCATCTTCCGCGAGCATTGGGTCGGGCAGAATCCATCCGTTATCGTGTCCAGGTTCCAGGTATGTGTGACATGTATGAACAGTGATGCTTGGCTTCTGTGGCAGTAGGTAGAATGCTTAGGACAGATGCCCATAGGTCTTCATTCTAGTACCTTAGAACTGAACTAGAACTGTAAAGCCGTGTGAAAGTCAGTTATGTGCACTGATCAGTGTTGTGTTAGCGTTCTACTCAGTATTACGATCGCCTGTTAGATGACTATGATATTTCTGATAAAATTATTGTTGACATAAATCTATTTCTTTTTTGAATCATTTCGTAGCCTGCATTAGCATATTTTTGATTTTGAGCTTTTAACATCCCTTTGCAGGACCAATTGTATGACGTATCTCAAAAGGTAATTTCAGTTAGTTGGCTCTGGCCAGCATGCCGCAAGTTCCCCATGAAAATCGCTAGATTTAGATGTTTATTTGACGTATTGCTTGTGGAGAGGAAACTCTAGAGGAGTGGCTCACAATATGAGCCTAACGAATGGCATTGTAGAAAACAGTATATATTGATAAAGTTTATTGTTGGTAACTGATATAAGGAACCTTTATTTTGCGCTATTTGCCTAATGTTTCAAATGGACTCAGATCTGTATGCATTCTCGGATGATTTCCGTCCAGAAATTGTTATCAGATAGAGCTTTTACTACATTTGCGTGGAAACATTGCTGGGGATGGTATCAACCCACGTTATTTTCCATCCTCATCAAAACAAGGAAGTGTTTAATTTTTCAAAAGTAATGAGTCGTCGATTTACTTGCAGAGATCGCAAAGCATGTTTCCTGCTGTGCTGGATATGCTGGAAATCGATAACCCAGTTGTGGCAAACACACTGATTGATCAGGTGAACTCGTCGCTTCTTTCTCCAACATTACGACTCTGTATTTGTTAGTACCCATGATGCTACATTTGCCATGTTCTAATTGGTTGTCATGGTGCAGTTCTAATGTTCAGCTCCTAACATAGCAGATTGCAATGTTAGGCAAAACGTTTTGCCCAGGTATCACTGCAACGGAAATAACAGCAGATCTTGTAAGAATTTCCTTCAAATGGACCCGCAACTTGTATGTCTAATTATTCAGGCAATCTTGTAGATGCGCCAACTGAAGTTCGTCAAAGAAAACTGAAAGATTGACCGTGAAAATTCTCTACACAACGCAATTAAAATAATAATTGTTTGATTATGGATTGGCAGGGTTATTGCAGACTTCGATCAACTGATATTTTAAAGTTGAAATCTGCCAACTTAATGAACTTCCCTTTAAAACCCGCTACACGAATATCATCAAGTATTTTGGATGCTCCCGAAGAGCTCGAATCTAAAGAAGGCAACCCACAGCTCATGTCTTGATACTGAGTATCTTTGATTATTTGTGCAGGCGAAAATCGAGTCAGTATTGTTGATTGAGAAAAGTGCTGATGCCAAAGAGGAGATCTGGAACAAGCGGCCGTACGGAGCTCATCGCGTAAGTCCCTGTGACGTCATTTTGGCCTCAGCCACGTGCGCAGTGGACTAGGATTCACAGCCTTCAATGTGGCTGGTAATTGCGTAGAAAAAGAATAATGTAACCTATACACTGCTAAAAGCCAATAAAGAGCCTTATCATCAGCGTCAGTATTTTGCTTTGTAGTCGTGTCTTTGTGTGAATCATCACCGGAATAGATTCTGCAGTAGAAACTGGTTGCAAACCTTCACTCAGGACACATTTAGTTTCTGTTCTTGCCCACCTAAAAATATGAATTATCTTTGATGAATGAGTTTGGTTTATGGATGCGGCTTTCTGATTGCTCTCCCTTATTTAATCCATCATCTGTAATAAGCAGGGTCGAATCGCTCTTAATTTTGCCCCGCCATTTTAATGAATAACCCTTCTCACTTCCCTTATCAACATACGCTTCAAAAATTCCCACTAATGTTTTCCAATTTTTCGTTTTACTAATTCCACCCTTTTTTAATGGAATTTAATTCTATGTTTCATGCTTTGATGTTTGTTAACTTGTGTTTTTCAGGCTTTTACCCTTGTTGGGGACGAGGTTATCGGTGGACGAACCAAAAAGTACTACTCCAACAATCACCAGAATGCCAAATTTCTAACCACAAGTGTCGAGCATGACATCAAGTAAGAAGCTAGTAGTGTTTTGGCTTATTTCAGATGCTTCACAGAAGCAGAAATAGTTACCATTTTACTGAGACACAAAGTATGGAACCATGTATTGTCGAAAAGACTTCTTAATTTGTGACTGGTTATTATTTGCATTTTGCAGGATACTGGGAAAATCTCTGCTTGAGTGGTTGTTTTCTTCAAAAGTTTATATTTACATACACGTATTTAAATTCCTCTTTCAAATTCTTTAGGCAATTTGAAAAAGAGGTTCATCAGCAGAAGCAGTTGTTGCATGATTTGAGAAACAAGAAAGCCGACATGGACCGGAATTTGAAGTCCTCCCAGGTCAGTATTTCGAATACCAACCTTTGCATATTGAATAGTGAAAGCAGACGAAATTCCAAAAACCTCATTGATTATGATGAATAAAAATTGAACTTTAAGAATTTCTAGCAGCTTCATGGTTTTTTCTCACCTTTCCTTGGCTGGCTTCTTTGTATGGCTGCTTTGGCTTCAAGTTCCACTATTGTACTATGATCCTCTTATTTGTATATTTAATGCAGTTATGTTATTTGTTGTTATGTATTTAATGTTGTATATTAGGTCATACTGCTAAATATTGCCATGCGCTTTTCTCGTGTAACAACGGCCAGTGTCTAGTTCAAGATCATCAACATATCTTGGTGACAGATATTGAAACAGGCTTGTTGATTCAGAGAAAATAATTTGACAATATTAAGATTATTCTCGCTTCTTGATTCTCTACTTCGGATTTTATCACCTCTAGGAATCTGTTTACATACTTCCCTTGTTTTCTCTACACATCTTTTTTTGAATTTCAGAAAGAACTTCAGAATCTAAAATCTAAAAGCAACAAAGAGCAAGATCAAATAAACAGATTGAACCTGGTAAGTTTCACTCTGTACCTATGAACCATATGAACTGCAAACCCCCTAACCCCATTGGCCCCTCTATGAATGATCGTACATCTAACACAATCAACTGAGAAAAGCAGAACCAGTTACCGCACTCTAAGCCTCTCCGATGAGCCTTTTCTCCTAGCTATAGGCAAGTTTTGTACCGCAAGGCGGCCAGAAGTTCTTTTCGAGAGACGTTTAGGTTTGTAAAGCCAATCTGCTTTCCTAAGTGTAAAGTGAGGCGAATGAATGCTCCGTTTACTGACACCGGTCCACTATCTAAAGCTTCTCATGTGTCCGTCCAATGCAAATTTTCCCTGAATCTCTTATCTGCGCCCCAATTCATTACAACACCTTAGTTCCGTGCTGTCAATAAGAGGTCTTCTACGATAGTTGTACACAGCTGATGTTTCAAAGGTAGTTGCCTTTTCAATATAGCCTTGGTCAAACTGCTTGCATTGCACTACTAGTCTATGCGATGCTTCGTAGGAAATTCAAGATTTATTGACCACCGAGGAAGAACAGCTGCCAGATTTAACCGTCTTGGTAAATATGCCTTCTAACCTTCAGTAGAAACCATTTGTAGATCAGGTTTTTTCTTATGCGAGAACATTATTACCTGCAATTGGCTTTTGATATTAGCTCTATTTTTGCGCCGTCTGAAATTATCGAGGGATCATCTTCTTGGAAATTAATTATCTTTTTTGAGTTACTCACAAGTTGTGATAATTATGAACATTTTAATTTTGTTTTTTTTCCCGACTTGGACTGACCATGTACAAAATGTGTTCGTTTATCTATCACTTCTCATCAATCAATGTAGGAAGAAGATTTAGAAGAGTATGAAGTAAAAATTGCAGATCTGCAACAAAAGGTTTGAAAAGCATTTTTAATTTTTTATCATCATTTCTCAAGAAAGAGCATGAAAATGAAATGAAAAATGAGAAACTCATGAAATAGGCATTGAGGAAGCATGTAAAAAATACTTAGAACGCCAGAAGTATAGAACCTTATGCATACAGAACAACAAGCTCTGTAAGTCTCTTTTACGTTTGGCAGTCTGTGAACCGTTATTTTCATTTTTCTTTCCCATGTCGTCAAATGCACTTGGTTTTTATGGTATATTCTGAAACTGTTCCATACTCAAGCCTATTAAGACAGCAAAAACAATCGTCATATTGACAGCGAATTGATGCAGTGAATAATGGTAGCAAGATAAACGTGAAAAGGCTTTCCATCATGAGCACCCCCTGGGCATTACTCACCGAGTATTCTTAACTACGTAACACCCGGCGAACGTTCAATAGTGAAATCGCGAGCCCGGGTTGAACGATATGTATATCAGTATATACAAATGCTTTGCAGGTTGAGTCCGAGAGTAAAGAGTTGCAGGTGAAAAAGGGAGCTTTACAAAGCCAACAAGAAAAGGACAACGAGATAACCCGTCAAAAAGATGAATTAGCAAAGATAATTGAACCATTTATGGTAAGTTATTGGAGCTCACTTTACAGTTTCCTGAGATGTTATTTCTTGAAGGAATCGATTATTCAAAGATATTCGTGCTTTGATTTTAGCTGCAGCGTCTTGGTTGTTGAAAGTACAAATACCAGAAGCATAAATGCCAGTTTGCAGCTATCCTCGTTACATTTATTTGAAAAATGTCAGTTACAGCTCATCCCCTTAATAAGAATCTTATTGGACGGAAATTGTGTTTGTGTAAAATTACAAAAGTTTATAGCACAGTCAATTGTTTTAAGAATTGAAGTTCAAGCAATAGTAAAAGTTTTTTAATCAGATTAATGTGTGCAAAATTGTTTAAGCTTCTCGCCAGAGAAGCGAAGATTCCCACCATGGGTATAACGTTTCAAACAAGGAACATGAAGTAAGGAATAATTTACCGAACTGTGTCTCCTGGTTGGCCAATCATATGAACTGCAGGTGACATTGCTATGTCACATGTAGCTCGGTCATTAAGTATGAACATTGTTTTACAAGGCTGTGCTATTTGATATTGGTATTTGAACGTCATAATGCAAATCACGGGATGATTTCTTGTGCCTAGAGTGTGTCAGCTTCTTTATCTATCCAATTTTTTGTATTTTTATCGGATGTAGATTCCTATTCAGATCTCAGTCCAATACATTGAAGTAATTTTCGATGGAACATGCACTTTTGTAAGGTAGCCTTCCATTTATTAATGTCATCATAGTTGCTAGTTTCAGCTAGTTGAGTTGATATCAAGTTCGGATTTGACGCCTGCGTTTGCTTTTTGTAGGAGGAGTTTGGTCTCTTAGAAGACCAAATTGGCCAGTGCAAATCAGATAAAAGATTTTATGAAAAGAGGAAAGAAGAACTTCTGACAAAAATGGAGGAAATAGGAGGAAGAGTGAAAGGTTTAGACGATGAATACCAGGTATCTGTTATGTGCTTTGTGTATATTCTACTTAGTATATACATTGATATACTATTCTAGGAAAGGAAAAAAATTCTGTTTATGAAGTCATAAAGAGAACACTCCGAGCTCAAGTGCTGGAATTTTGCTATTTGAATTTACAGCATCTGGTGCTTGAAGCTGGTTTCACAAATCTGCATTGGTTTTCTATTTTTATTGTTGCCATTTTTCACGTCTGAGTTGGTCTAAAAGATCTTCAGATCTTCAAGTTTTCCAATTATAACAGGATTTACCAGAACAATTCAAGCACATTAGGACTACACCATTATCACATTTAGTACACTCTGGCAATAGAATCACTTCCTTGATATCCTGCTTTCAGTATTAGTCTTGCCGTAATTTTATTTGTGTTAAAATAGTGCAATTGTGAAATATTTTGAAAATGAAAGTCGAAGTAGAGTGTTTATTAAAAAAACAATATGCTCCTTATGGCTTTTAGCCAATTATATCCTGTTTTTTATATCAAAAATGTTTCAACTCCACAAATTTTTGTGTGGTATTACGTCATGGCCTTTGTGCGTCCTCAGCTGACAGGGTCATCCGACTCAACAGTGAACCTAACAGTCGTTTTATATGTGCATTAGCAATAACATCTTCATTCTTTCTACTTGTGCCACTTTCGCAGGATATGTTGGAGAAAGTAAAAGATTGCCCTGAAATTGAGACAACGAGAACTGTAAAAAATTTGGAAAGTGAGATTGCAAAAACTGAGAAGAGAGTGCAAAGAGAGGAGCAAAGGTATGCTGAATGTAGCATAAAAATGGGAATAGCTAATGCGCTTATTTTGAAAAGCAATTGCTTAGAGACTCTGCAGACTCAAATAACTTCATTACCTTTTCAAGCCTTGTTTTTCTCGCGCCTGAAATGTGCCCCTGTTTTCTCTTTTTAAACAGCACCAATTTGAAAAAGGCACTGTTAGTTGTTTTTTGTCCGGCTTAGCATTTGTTTTAAATTCTAGCCGCGGAAATGCAGAGGAAGTGACGAGGCGTTATCATGAAGCCCTAGACAAATATATGGAAATTCGTGGCGTTTTTGACAGTTTCAAAAAGTTCAGCAAGGTACAAAAGTTGTTTTGCTTCATTATTAATTAAAGTGTATGGATAGGAGTATCTTGTTAACAGATACTGCAAGATGGCATCTGCAATAATTGCGAATCTAGACCTGCACTTAAAAAATAGGACGGGAAGTATTAATTATAAAGTTACTGTATTTATGGCCGCGTTCCCAATCGTATGCATAAGCACTTTCTTATAATAGAAAAAAATCATCAAAATCATTAATCTAGTAAATGAGGTCACTGAAGACTACTCATGACGTCACGCGCGCAATTTCCTTCGTAGTTGCTACAAAAGGTGATACTGCGTAGAGCACAGCGGTTCGATGCTTTTCGAAGGTACATAGTGATCAGAGCCAAGCAGTACTTCACAATGACCCTCTCTCAAAGAGGCTATTCTGGAAAGCTGAAAATTGACCATGATAAGGAAACACTGTCAATCCAGGTAGGCTCCATCTAGAAATGGATGGTTGTTGTTGCGGTATCCAAAGGTTCTCATTGCGTTGCGCTCGCTAATAGCGCAACAAAGTTCATTGGTTCTGTTAAAAAATTGAAAGGGGAATTAATTGGAAGAAAGTATTAGCCAGCGTTTATTTTAATGAACTTTTAGACAGAGCGGCGTTTATTGCAATGAAGTGCTATACGGAGAAGAGGGTTTTTGTTACTTACTAGATCAGATTTGAGAGCAGGCCCGCTAAAAGCCAGTTTCAGAGTTATTAACAACTGCCCTTTTCTCCTCCGCTGTATTTGCCTGCAATCCGTTTTGGATGCCCTCTCCCTCTTTATGTTATTATCTACAAGATTACGCTTTTTTGTAATGAAAACCACCCTTTTTCGTTTGATTCTTTTCATCTTTGCTCTCCAAAGGTGAATGTTGAACAGGCCAGAGGGACTGCTTCAAAGGACACCAAGTCGTTGTCTGGAGGCGAGCGGTCTTTCTCCACTGTCTGCTTCATTATGGCTCTCTGGGAAGCAATGGAATCACCGTTTCGCGTTCTTGATGAATTTGATGTCTTTATGGTAAGAAGTTTAGCCTTCTTCAGTATTCTACAAGACTTTTATCCCAAATTTCTCTCTGACATCTTTTTGTTTTCTGGCATCGTTTCTGCAACATGACCCAAATGCATCTTTCGGTCTTACTTGTTCTGTTCAATTACCTCTCGTGATTTTGGCATGATAGTAGAAATAGACTATTGCCTCTCTTATTACGTTGCCTGTCCATTTTTTGCACCCATATTGAGATGTTTTACTACCTTATGAGATATCTTCTTAAAGGACATGGTAAACCGGCGGATATCAATGGAGATGCTTTTGAAGATTGCCAAGGAACAAAGTAACCGACAGTTTCTACTTCTCACGCCGCAAGATATGAGGTATGTTAATTTTATGTCAAGGCAATATGAATAATTCTTGGTTGGTTTTTTAGAACCCACGCTATTTGTTGATATCCCGTCACCAGGGGACAAGTTGACAATATTCTACAAAGTATCCCAAAGAAATTCATGCAGCGGACAGATATTGCAAATGCTTCGAGAAAAATGTGCTGAAAGGAAAAGTCCGTTTTGCTTTTTTCTCAACTCCACCCGCAGGTGGTTTTCGTCTCATAATTATATTGCGCGTTTTGATGACAATGGTTTTTTAAAAATTCTGGACCGATGCGCATGGCTTATGTATCATTCGTTTCAAAAAAGTTTTGTGATTTGAAATCATTTGCATTTGCGCCAACCTTTTGCCGGTCAGGGTAAAAACCCATATTCATCTTGCATTAAACTACCCTGCAAACCGGAGCCTTTTCTTGTCAAGGTACAAGGTAAAATCTGTTTGAACTTGTGATCACTCTCACATGCGGCTCCAATTACGGATATATGCATAACGTCAAAAGCATTCGATTCATGATTTAAATGCAGAGTCCTTCTGTACCAAGGGACATGTTTTCAACGTGAGACTTTTACTTAATACTCAAAATGCTCCGCCTAAGGAAGCTTCCTAGTCCTAGATGCTTCCTGGCTCTCTGTGTCAGTCTTTTGTTAAAAGGACTTTTTTTAAATAAATAAATGAATAATAAAAAAGATTTTTTCCAGTGGTCTAAGACACTAATAGTTGTCTGATACCTAAGGAATTTTCCGGTCTGTTTTATCTACTGTAAAATTTCCCGTTTTCACCAGCTGCTTCTTTTTCGATAGCAATGTCTCTGCGGGTAACAATGTGCGAATTTTCAAAATGCAAGATCCAGAGCGTGGTCAAACTGTCCTTCCGTTCCGTCCTGCAAGTCAGAGCTAAGTGGGAAAAATATTTCCTGCCCAAAAGCTACTTTTAAACATTCCGTATTTTTATGATTTTATTTTTAACAACTTATAGTGCTAATGTTTTCCCAAGTTTGTTTCTGTTTTCGAGTCTATTGCCGTCTATTGCCATGGGTTTCGAATCGGCAGCGAGGGCGTTGATCAAATTGAAATCGTGCCTTAAGAGAATTGAACAAAATTTTAACCCCAGATGGCAGGGCTGACCACAAGCATATATTGTTACTTAATATCTTATTGTCGGATTTTGTTTAGACATTATAAACTACACTATCATTTTAAGTATTTAGAAAAGATCGATCATTTTCGTGGTTTAAATTCTAGCAAAGAGCTTCTTGAATGCAACATCTGCACTTAACGAAAATTGTGAACATAACTTGCTGAAGATTAACGATATTGATACACAGGCTGGCAACCCATTTTATATTCGCACTAGTTTTTAAGTTTATGCATACTCCAAGGTTGTTGCGAAATTACAACTTGAATGCTAGCTAAACAAAAATGGGTATCACAGCTATTTTTATTGGATTTCGTAAAATTATTGCAAGCAACAGCTTTGTTTTCTTGGCAAGAACACGTAACGGCATCGCTCCATTTAAGAAAAATTTACCCACCACATTAGGCCATTTCATCATTGAACCAAGAAACACAGTTATTCTTGAAAGTCAAAAGTGGGTAGTATGAGAGAAAACATGAAAGAGCTCAATTTCCTTCTTACCTCTGTAAAACGAGCTATATACATCCAAGCTGATAATAGGCCACATCATCAGAACTTGTGTGAAAACCCAGAACTTATAATGAAAAGTACCTTAAGTGAAAATTTAATGCCTTATGGTTTTGTTCATCTTGAAGATGTTGTAAATGCTGATATTTATAGATTATATATTTTATTTTGTAAATGTAATGCAATTTAGAAAGTGTTTTAAATATTCACCCAATGCTTAACATTGCTCAAGAAATTAATTGCTGTGGGTTGGTTTTATGTAAAATAGTATGAAAATTTTATTTCTTTCACTGGCATTTTGAATCTTTTTATTTGTCGCTATTGTACTTTGAGGTACTTAGCAGTGAAATGTAAATTACAACATTTTCATTTCCCTGGCGTTTTTTCAGATAGCTGACAAAAAGTTTCTTTCTTCCCATGATTGCTTTGGTTAAATTTATCCTAAAATCGATATAGGATTACTGCCTTTACTATTGCAGTTAGGTATGTACTGGGGTGTTTATTGCTACATAAGACAACAACTTGGAATTTTTAATCCTAGCCCAAAGCACATGTTTCTTATTTAAAAATGTAATACAAAGAATTTCACAAATTTTTATGTAAAACACTAGATACATGTTAAGCAAAAATGAAGATAAGGAATAAGGTTTAATCAAACTGTTAAATACATATCAATTAACTCATTATACTACGAAATGAATCTGGTGACATATAATTGACAAAAATAGGAAAAAAATCATATCATCATTAAAACACAGTGCTTTACAAATCACCTTTTCCAATAAGCTTTGGGCTGCAATGGGAGGGTCTTATCAGAGTATAATTAGTCCTGATTCATAGAATAGCATTCTAACACTGTGTAGCGCCAAATAAACAATTACAGATTATCCATTGCACTAGAACAAGGAAACACAGAATCAGTTCCTTTTACTGCGTATATATGAAAAATTGCCAACATGTAGATTAGCATTAGTTCACACCTTCAATTTGAATGCCAAAAAATTAGGACACATTTAAGTAAATGTTATACAGTATTCCTGACTACTTGAGATACACTGTGGGTGTACAAACATTGGAGTCAATTTGTTTATCCAAATGCAACTCCTTTTTTAAACATATTTTTAACAACCATGCACAAAAATCATCAGAATACTGCTTTAATGTTAATTGTGCCTGAAGCCTACTATATAGCCTGAAGAGCAAGATGCCTTTCACAAATGTTTGAAATGTGGATACTAGCTTCAATTAAAAATACAATGAAATGAAGCTGAAAGTCTTTTAGATGAAGAATTGGCATTTTTGTTTTTGCAGTTTCCTGACAGGAAATTAGACATCTGAACGTAGACGAGCCAAACGAGCTGAAAGCTCATCCTGTTAGAAGAAAGTAGTATGATTAGAGTATGATTGACACACACAAGTTTATGCTTCAGTGTTATGAGACGAAAGGTTCATGTACCATACTCTCTTTTAAGTGCCCTACCTCTTTCACTAAATAGTCAAATTTCACAGAAAGTTCAACACCATGACATAAGAGTTTTGAACTATGTTTATAATGAGTTAGACTGACAAAGGAACCCATCAAGAATCACAGTAAAACTAAATTTATTGTTTTTAAATATCTAAAGAGTTTTTGCTTCAAATGGCAAATTAAGAATTGTAATGTTAGTTTTTGCTCAATTTCAGCTAGTTTGCATATGTTTCAAGTTTTAAATGCTGGTAATTTTCACACTATTTTAAACCTTCATTTAATCTGCGACAAAGAAAGTGCTCTGATTTCTTTTAGTTAAAGCCTTTTTTAAGTCTGCTGTTGTGAACTTAAGATATAAATTAAAATACCTGTTCTTGTGATGCAGTTGTAGCTGCACTAGCAGTGCCAACTGATCCCATTTCTCCTTGTGGTAGTTCCATGTTAAGCTCCAAACTACAATTGTCAAAACTTTCTAATATAACACAATGCTTGCACAAAAAATATTTAGGCCTAAACTGCAGGGTTGGGCCTTGTTGAAACACAAATCACTTATTTTCCATGTATATTTACAAGTTCATCTATATTATGTTCTATACCATCTGTTAGATGTTAATTTTTTTGAAAATATGAAGGTAATTTTCTACAAAGGTTTTTAGCATGCTTTTGGTTCATTCAGTTGATATTTGTCTCCATGTTTTACCTATCAGTTTTGCCTAGAAATTCTGAAATAATTTTTTGATCACACGATTATTGGATGTTAAAAAAAGTAGCTCACCCATGCTCATCAGCAACTTGCTGCATCAAACTGTCTACCTGGCCCTAAGTAAAAATACACAAGTTTACCTAAATGTTAAAAATGAAATCTTCCACTACCATTTTCATAAGATCTTATACATTCTTTTCTTTTTATAAGCTTAAAGCTTATAAGCATAGAAATATAAAATATAAGCATATTGCTCAGCCTCAGAATTTTTTTCTCACTTCCATTTCTTTCAAAATCCAGTGTAAAAAATAGTATCACACAAAGAATGAGGTTAAGGAAACAGTATTTATATATCATACAGAATATCATACCAGGAAGTGAGTTTGAAATCAAGCATATCCTTAGCATATAAGTAATTGTTTTATATATTTACTACAACCAATTGTGATGCATTATTCTTGTATATAACATAACACAGAAAAATGAAAGTGATATACTTGAGGCACAGTCAATGTTGTTGTATCACCCATTGCATTTTCCATATAGCCAGTTTGTACATCAAGATCTTCAAATTGTTTTTCAAATTTATCCATCAAGGCAGAAACCTGTTGGTTGGAAAAATGCTTAATAATGTTTCACTTCTTTTTGAAGACGTAGGTGAATTTCTGCCATGGTTGTGCCTATTGCTTATCTATCAGTGATGATTTGAAACCAGTATGGTATGTGATTGCTTAAGTAGAAGGAATAAATGGTGATGGGAGAAAATTTTCAGAACTAGTGAGGGTGTGGAGGTTTCACAAGTAACAAAATAGTGACAAAGTTATGGTGATGACTGTGGCTACAATTCTGATGTCACCTTTGTAATTTAGTGAGAATATTTGACATGGTAACTAAAACATGCGAAAAGTTCCATGCATCTTTCCTACCAGTAGTTATCAAAAACATTCAATCTCAGTCTGAAGAATTCTAGATTATAACTATTCAGTTTTGTTTTCAAAACAAGTTTATTGATATTAAGTACCTTCTCTAAATTCATTGATCTCATGGCTGATTCCATTGAGCCGACAACACCTGCCATGGATTTCGTAACCTATTGAACAGAAACATAATCATTGCAAAAACAAAGATAACAACCAAAAATTAATCATTAGCCAAACAAAGATAACTACAAAACATTTTTGTTTCAAATAAAGTGCAAATTTTACCAAAGATTCAGCACATGAGGACATAAAAAATTTCAAAAATTCCCAAAATAAATGTTTCAGACGTTTTTACAAGCAACCAAGATGCGAAATTTGAGGATAGGTTTAACACATTAATCTTGATACCTGTTTAGTGGTACAAGCAGTTTGCACTCTTTGTGCAACAGCATCAACTCTGGAACCCATGCGTAGATAATTGAGGGCCTATTAAGAGTTCAAATTAAAGGTGTCAAATAAGAATAACCTTAAATCTTTGCAACAAGTTGAAAGTAACCTCAGAAAACCAAAAAGTATTTCAAGTAACAAAATATGTTTTACTGAAAAGCAAATGGGGGTCTAAAAATGACATTTTATGACATAAAAATGAGAGTTTATATATATCACTTCATAATAAAAAACAGGAATAAATTAATAGCCTGAAAATGTAACAAAATAAGAATAAATTTTTTAGCAAGACATGAACTGATAATTTGTAAATTTGGCTGATAAGAAATTGGACAAATCTGACCAAATGAGCGTGGAATTGGACATAAGGGATATATTAATTTGATACATAAAAACATATACTGAACAGCGAGTTATCGATGAAACAGTTATTCATAAAACATATACTTTGTTTTATTTAGTTCCAAAGTATATCACGCTTTACACATTTTGAGCACTGTGCTATGAAACTATCAACAAACAAACTTCTTTATTATAATGTTTACTGTGTTTTTAAATCCTTTGCTACCTAACATTTAAACTAATGCTTACCTGATTTTTCTGTCTAATTGCATTCTCTCCATGAATTCTTGCACCTTCTAGATTACCTTTTTGAATTGCCTAATGAAAAGCAGTGACTTAGTAATGCAGGGGTTATAACTTCATTGAAAATGTGTATTGGTTTGACCATAGATAATTAATCCTTACAATTTCAAACCCATTTATTACTATGGGGAAAATGTAGTATTTTCTATCAACATTCTGTGCTTATTCAACTAAAGTGAAAGGCATAAAAAACCGCCAACTTTCACACGCTTCTCTATACCTCTTCAACTCCTACTCCTACTCAATACTCCTACTTACATTTGCCTTTTCAAATTTTAAGTTATGGATCTTATTATTATCTATTTTGTTAATATCAAATTTTAAGTAATAGACCTCATTATTACCTTTTTTAGCTTTGCCTTTTCTGCTCTTTCCTCTTTTTCACATTTCTTTGCAGACCTTTCCAAGTTTTTGGCTGCAAACTAAAAGAATTATGTTTCTTCTTTACTATCTTTAAATGGTACTTAAAACAGCCTCAGAATATAATATGTCACAATTTGATAGTACCACAGGACATTCAAAAACGCTCAAAACAAAGCTTTGGTGGATAATTTGATAATTGATTGACCAACCACACATCAGTTGGCCCTTTCCCAAACCACATCCACAGTGTTCTTTGGAATCATAATGAGTTGTTTAAGCAGAAAATGTTTAATCGCATGAAATATACTGCATGAAAGTTGAACAGCAATCCCTTACCTTTAAATTAAAAAGGTGCTCTTTGAAAGAAATTGCAGTCAAGGAGAACACTAGAGGTATCAGACCTGCAGTTGGAAACTAAATACGTAAAGATACAAAATATTACAGCACTCAAGAGAATTTCAAAAGGAAGTGATAACTGCTTTCTTCAAAGGATACTCTCCATATTGTTCCCTGAGCCAAACATGTTGCTTTTGAAATTGAATTTTTTCTTGAAATCTGAACAACAATTAGATGTAGCTTTCTTCGGCTGCGGTGATTTCTATTCTCCCTCCTCTTTTTGACTACAGGGCTCGATCTGAGATTAGGCCTCCTCTACACTGCACCGACACAAACTTCTTCAAATGGTATGCTCTTCGGTAACCTTTTTGACAAACGGTTGCTAGAGCCTGGTGTAAACCTAGATACAAAAATTTCTTCGAATTTAATCTCCCTCTTCCGATGAATGCAAACTTTGTCAGTCGAACTTTCGTTGGGCAGCCACCAAAACAAAACTTTCTATCCCCAATATGTCATCTTTCTCCTCCGCACTCGTTGGTCCTGTGGTGCGTAGTATTACGTCATCTTCACGGGAACATGCTGATTCAGCTAGACCGTTTTAGTCACATGCTTTGAATCATTTCTTAGTAGGTGCGTGGTTACGTAAACACTTAATTGTCATCGATCGACTTTTTACCAAGATATATTTTTGGCACTAATTAACGTCAGGCTCGTCAGAACCAGATAGAGATAGTTAGTTATCGAATAATTATCAAACTGCAGTATTTTTCCTTTGTAACGGTATACTGAACGAAAAGGAATATAATGGGCAAAGCCTCATTTTCTGCAGAAAGGGCCCTTACTGCGAGATTCGGCGGAGATTACAATCGGTCAATTAAATCAATATGAAATTGTAATTTTTTGATAAAACTACTGGGCTGCGAGAAAAATTTATTACTTGTCACTTATAGTTGTTGCTTTCAAGTTAAAATATCCGTATCATATGGCACTCTCCATTTTTCTCTTTTTATGTACTAAAACGAGCAAACATGCAATTTGGCATTTTTTTAAAATGTATCACTGAATTGCCTCAAGCCATTTCTGAGTCAAATCCCTGATTCGAAAGGTAAAATTTTGCAATGCCTATTTTAGATGCACCCATATAAGCCAAAGCCCTAATGATGCAATGTTATTGTTACGAAATGGACTAAAACTCATCGCCAGAGCCATTTATCGGATTTCTCTGCAACGTACTCATTATTTGTCGCTGCCATGTATTATTCGCAGTGCGAAGTGCGAATTACAGTTCCCATTCGCAATTCTAATTTTGACAATGTTTTGCTTCCAGCATGTAAATTTAAATCGAGTTTGATCATCGACGCCGACACTTTTAAATTACATGCAGAAAATAATTTAGTGCAGATTTCTAAACAATTTCCTACTTTTCAATATGAATTGTGAATTTGTAACGGCCTAGAAATACTCTTCTTTGTGGAAAATTACAAACTAGTAGCTACAATTAAGCTAGATAGTATGCCTATAGCGAACTACAACGCGTACCTAAAGCAGGCATCAGGAATGTCATTGGTCATGCAGTCCGGGGCTTTATCTTCATAACTGTCCTTCGCAACGAATAACGGTAACCTCTGAAGTCTCTCCAGTTCACTCCATTGGCATAGGACTGGTGTATTCCTCTCAGGTATTTGCCATTCAAATTTGAGGCATGGCAGGACTTATACCACCATGCCCCATGGTAAATAACAGCACAGTTTCCAGGATCAATGTCATTTTCCTTGTCTTTAGTTGAGAACTTTTGCCCATCTGAATACGAAAGTGAATCGCCAGCTGTACCTGAATACGAACTAACGTGCAACGCAAATTTGTTCTCTTTTCCATCAACATAGAAGGTGTTATATTCTGCAAAGGCCTTTTTTCCTTCCATGTCCTCGAGGTCAAATCGAATCATCATATTTTTGCCTTTTGTCAAGCGGTGAATCTTGTCATTTCCAAGCCAAAACTCCTTCGCTAGCTCTCCGAACCCTGCTGTATACGCTTCCCAGTTTCGAAAGAAGTCTACTGACCCATCACTACGTCTCTGTATTACAGTCCAACCGCCCCCCTCGTTCTCCATATCACAGTACACTGGGAAAGCAATACCATTATCCGGGTTGACAGTGTAGATTCCACTTATAGTCTGTCCTCTTTCCTTCCAGGCGAAACAATCCTTCTCTTGCACGTGAACAAAGGCAGATTGAGATGACACACCCATATCATTCGCAGCTTCGCAAATATAATATCCTGGGTCTGCTGAAAACGGGCTATTGAATTTTAAGACAATGCTTTTCTGATCTTCTGAGAGCACCTGACTACCTCTCAGCGCACCATGAGCTTTTTTCCAGGTGAGCCTTGGAGCCGGATTGCCAGTAGCGCTGCAATTAATTTCCAAGGGAAACCCCGTTGAACCTGTTATTTGTCTTGGATCCACAGAAAGCCTTGGGGAAGTCAGCACCGACAACTGTAGTTGAACAGTCGCAGTCCCAAGTATGTTTTCTGCGACACATTCAATAGCACCATTGTCGCTTTCGCTTACATTTGATATGCTCAGAGATCCCATGGTTGGAAATGTGTGTCTATTATCCTGTTTTTGCTTTCGGAGTACCCACTGTACCTTGGGTGCTGGGTTTCCTTCAGCTTCACAAAATAATGTCAAGCGCGAGCCTTCTTTTTTGTCGACGACCTTTGGGAAACTCGAAATGATGGTTGGTTTTGATATGGACCTTCCCGGTGGGCCAGGCGGACCAGGCTCACCTCTTACCCCCCTGATTCCCTTCTCCCCAGGCGGGCCTGTCGCGCCTGGCGGTCCGGCGATACCTTTTTCCCCAGCTTCTCCTTTGACTCCGCGAGGCCCTGGTTTACCCTTTGGGCCCTGGTCCCCTTTCATACACACCAAAGTTACATTTTTGCACTTTCTCAAATCTTTTTTACGAGGCGTGTAGTCTTTGGTAGATTTCAGTATTTCCAAAATAGAGTCAATTTTTCCTTCAATGTCACGTTTGATTCTCCCTCTGTACCCTATTCTCCTGACTGCACTGATCCATCGGCTCAAGTAATACTCCAGGCCTCGATGTTTTTCCTCGTTTTCACGGCTTTGAAATGCTTTCAACTTCTCGCTATTGATCTTTTGCTGTCTTTCCAGTTCATTGAGTCTTGTTTTGAAGTTTTCCGCTTCTATATGCACCCTCAATTGTAGTGATATTGTCCCAAAAACAAGCAGCACGATTATCACTACGCCCGTGGCAAGGAAAACAGAATTGAACTTGGAAATACTCGCTTTCTTCTCAACATCCATATTCAGCCTCACGCTTTAACAGAAATTGCTTCCGCACGAAGTTTCAGAATATGCTTCCGGCTTCCTTTCGCTTAAAGCTCAGATAACTGAACTTTGACCCCTGCGATAAATCCTAACCAATTTTCAAAGGTTTTCGTGGCAACACGACCATTTCAAAGTTCACAATATTGTCACAGAACAAGGTTTGATATTGTGGAACTCGTGACAAATGCTGGCGTTTCGTGGCAAAGAATATAAAACTTCAAGAAGAAGCTTGTGATAGCAACGGTTGCTATGCAAGTGCTTTGTTCTGCTGTAATTATTGAGAGGTATTTCGCAAGAGTCTACCGAAACGGAAAAAAAGAAAAGCTCTGAAATGTCTTCTGGTTCTCTGAAGTAGTCAAAAAAGAAAGAGTGGGTTGACCAAAATGGAACGCCAACTGAGATGTCAAAGCTCTTAAGTAAAACATAAAAATGAAGGTGATAAAACAAGAACATAGTCCATAGTCACTGGTTGCTTTGCAAACAGAAATATCATAATTTTTTGCTAAAATAATCACATTCTTTTTGTTTAAATTTTATGAGTTTTTAGCTTA
This sequence comes from Nemopilema nomurai, assembly GCA_003864495.1. Classification (NCBI taxonomy): domain Eukaryota; kingdom Metazoa; phylum Cnidaria; class Scyphozoa; order Rhizostomeae; family Rhizostomatidae; genus Nemopilema; species Nemopilema nomurai. Next base: position 1,887,533 of record ML133402.1, read on the forward strand.
AATAAATCTCATTGTATACAAAGAATTCTGAGAGGTAATGACAATAAAAGGTGTACAAATCAAAATTATTCGAGTTACTCGACAACCACTTAGGAGTGAAATCTGATCATATGCCAACTATGGAATAAACATGGGCATAATGAACAGGCTATCCAGATCACACATTCATCTAATTGATTCTAATGAATTGGATTTTGAATAAGCTGTAAACATCATGAATAATCATGAAACACACATGTCATGTTCCTGAAGACTAAAGACTCTGCATCTTTGAAAATTCTAATCGCAAATTTCTTCTACCTTTTGTTTCAAAGGGTCGTATCTCTGTAGAAACTTAACCAAAAGTGCCTAAATAAAATTAACATACTCGCACTGACATGCCCTTTCATATCTAAGTGGATTTGGAAAAACAATTTTGATAAAAAAAATCCTCGTTTTTGAAGGCCATAGCCTTTGCGTTTTTGGTACAAAGGTTCCTTTGCTGCAATGGTTCATATCTCGGGCAATTCTTGTCAGAACATGCTAAAACAGACATTATACTACTCTTATTGACATGCCCTTTTATATCTAAGTGGATTTGGAAAAAAGGTTTTTGTGAAAAAAATCCTCGTTTTTGAAGGCTATAGCCTTTGCGTTTTTAGTACAAACGTTTCTTTGCTGCAAAGGTTCTTATCTCTGGAAATACTTGACAGAACATGCTGAAACAGACATTACAACACTTTTATTGCCATGCCCTTTCATATCTAAGTGGATTTGGATAAATAAGTTTGGTGAAAAAAATCCTCGTTTTTGAAGGATATAGCCTTTGCGTTTTTGGTACAAAGGTTCCTTTCCTGCAATGGTTCATATCTCTGGAAATACTTGACAGAACATGCTGAAACAGACATTACAACACTCTTATTGACATGCCCTTTTGTATCTAAGTGGATTTTAAAAAAAAATTTTGGTGACAAAAATCCTCGTTTTTGAAGGCTATCGCCTTAACGTTTTTGGTACAAGCGTTCCATTCCTATAAAGGTTCATATCTCTCGAAATACTTGACAAAACAAGCTGAAACAGACATAACAACACTCTTATTGACATGCCCTTTCGTATCGAAATGGATTTGAAAAAAAAGTTTTGGTGAAAAAAATCCTCGTTTTCTAAGGCTATAGCCTTTGCGTTTTTGGTACAAAGGTTATTTTGCTGCAATGGTTCATATATCTGGAAATACTTGACAGAACATGCTGAAACAGACATTACAACACTCTTATTGACATGCCCTTTTATATCTAAGTGGATTTGGAAAAAAAGTTTTGGTGAAAAAAATCCTCGTTTTTGAAGGCTATAGCCTTTGCGTTTTTTGTACAAAGGTTCTTTGCTGCAATGGTTCATATCTCTGGAAATACTTCACAGAACATGCTGAAACAGACGTTACAACACTCTTATTGACATGCCCTTTTATATCTAGGTTGATTTGGAAGAAAAGTTTTGGAGAAAAAAATCCTCGTTTTTGAAGGCTTTAGCCTTTGCGTTTTTGGTACAAAGGTTCCTTTTCTGCAATGGTTCATATCTCTGGAAATACTTGACAGAACATGCTGAAACAGACGTTACAACACTCTTATTGACATGCCCTTTTATATCTAGGTTGATTTGGAAAAAAAGTTTTGGTGAAAAAAATCCTCGTTTTTGAAGGCTTTAGCCTTTGCGTTTTTGGTACAAAGGTTCCTTTGCTGCAATGGTTCATATCGCTCGAAATACTTGACAGAACATGCTGAAACAGACATTAGAACACTCTTATTGACATGCCCTTTCGTATCGAAATGGATTTGAAAAAAAAGTTTCGGTGAAAAAAATTCTCGTTTTCTAAGGCTATAGCCTTTGCGTTTTTGGTACAAAGGTTATTTTGCTGCAATGGTTCATATCTCTGGAAATACTTGACAGAACATGCTGAAACAGACATTACAACACTCTTATTGACATGCCCTTTTATATCTAAGTGGATTTGGAAAAAAAGTTTTGGTGAAAAAAATCCTCGTTTTTGAAGGCTATATAGCCTTTGCGTTTTTGGTACAAAGGTTCCTTTGCTGCAATGGTTCATATCTCTGGAAATACTTGACAGAACATGCTGAAACAGACATTACAAACTATTTATTGACATGCCCTTTATATATAAGTGGATTTGGGGAAAAATTTTGATGAAAAAAATCCTCGTTTTTGAAGGCTATAGTCTTTGCGTTTTTTGTACAAAGGTTTCTTTGCTGCAATGGTTCATATCTCTGGAAATACTTGACAGAACATGCTGAAACAGACATTACAAAACTCTTATTGACATGCCCTTTTATATATAAGTGGATTTGGGGAAAAATTTTGATGAAAAAAATCCTCGTTTTTGAAGGCTATAGTCTTTGCGTTTTTTGTACAAAGGTTTCTTTGCTGCAATGGTTCATATCTCTGGAAATACTTCACAGAACATGCTGAAACAGACGTTACAACACTCTTATTGACATGCCCTTTTATATCTAGGTTGATTTGGAAGAAAAGTTTTGGAGAAAAAAATCCTCGTTTTTGAAGGCTTTAGCCTTTGCGTTTTTGGTACAAAGGTTCCTTTTCTGCAATGGTTCATATCTCTGGAAATACTTGACAGAACATGCTGAAACAGACATTATAAAACTCTTATTGACATGCCCTTTTATATATAAGTGGATTTGGGGAAAAATTTTGATGAAAAAAATTCTCGTTTTTGAAGGCTATAGCCTTTGCGTTTTTGGTACAAAGGTTCTTTTGCTGCAAAGATTCATATCTCTCGAAATACTTGACAGAACATGCTGAAACAGACATTAGAACACTCTTATTGACATGCCCTTTCGTATCGAAATGGATTTGAAAAAAAAGTTTCGGTGAAAAAAATCCTCGTTTTCTAAGGCTATAGCCTTTGCGTTTTTGGTACAAAGGTTATTTTGCTGCAATGGTTCATATCTCTGGAAATACTTGACAGAACATGCTGAAACAGACATTACAACACTCTTATTGACATGCCCTTTCGTATCAAAGTGGATTTGGAAAAAAAGTTTTGGTGAAAAAAATCCTCGTTTTTGAAGGCTTTAGCCTTAACGTTTTTGGTACAAAGGTTCCTTTGCTGCAATGGTTCATATCTCTGGAAATACTTGACAGAACATGCTGAAACAGACATTACAACACTCTTATTGACATGCCCTTTTATATCTAAGTGGATTTGGAAAAAATATTTTGGTGAAAAAAATCCTCGTTTTTGAAGGCTATAGCCTTTGCGTTTTTGGTACAAAGGTTCTTTTGCTGCAATGGTTCATATCTCTGGAAATACTTGACAGAACATGCTGAAACAGACATTACAACACTCTTATTGACATGCCCTTTCGTATCTAATGGATTTGAAAAAAATTTGGTGAAAAAATCCTCGTTTTTGAAGGCTATAGCCTTTGCGTTTTTGGTACAAAGGTTCCTTTGCTGCAATGGTTCATATCTCTGGAAATACTTGACAGAACATGCTGAAACAGACATTACAACACTCTTATTGACATGCCCTTTCGTATCTAAGTGGATTTGGATAAAAAATTTTGGTGAAAAAAGTCCTCGTTTTTGAAGGCTATAGCCTTTGCGTTTTTGGTACAAAGGTTCTTTTGCTGCAATGGTTCATATCTCTGGAAATACTTGACAGAACATGCTGAAACAGACATTACAAAACTCTTATTGACATGCCCTTTCGTATCAAAGTGGATTTGAAAAAAAAATTTGGTGAAAAAAATCCTCGTTTTTGAAGGCTATAGCCTTTGCGTTTTTGGTACAAAGGTTCTTTTGCTGCAAAGATTCATATCTCTCGAAATACTTGACAGAACATGCTGAAACAGACATTAGAACACTCTTATTGACATGCCCTTTCGTATCGAAATGGATTTGAAAAAAAAGTTTTGGTGAAAAAAATCCTCGTTTTTGAAGGCTATAGCCTTTGCGTTTTTGGTACAAAGGTTCCTTTGCTGCAATGGTTCATATCTCTGGAAATACTTGACAGAACATGCTGAAACAGACATTACAACACTCTTATTGACAAGCCCTTTGGTATCTAAGTGGATTTGAAAAAAAAATTTTGGTGAAAAAAATCCTCGTTTTTTAAGGCTATATAGCCTTTGCGTTTTTGGTACAAAGGTTCTTTTGCTGCAATGGTTCATATCTCTGGAAATACTTGACAGAACATGCTGAAACAGACATTACAAAACTCTTATTGACATGCCCTTTGGTATCTAAGTGGATTTGAAAAAAAAATTTTGGTGAAAAAAATCCTCGTTTTTTAAGGCTATATAGCCTTTGCGTTTTTGGTACAAAGGTTCTTTTGCTGCAATGGTTCATATCTCTGGAAATACTTGACAGAACATGCTGAAACAGACATTACAAACTCTTATTGACATGCCCTTTGTATCTAAGTGGATTTGAAAAAAAAATTTTGGTGAAAAAAATCCTCGTTTTCTAAGGCTATAGCCTTTGCGTTTTTGGTACAAAGGTTCTTTTGCTGCAATGGTTCATATCTCTGGAAATACTTGACAGAACATGCTGAAACAGACATTACAAAACTCTTATTGACATGCCCTTTCGTATATAAAGTGGATTTGAAAAATTTCGGTGAAAAAAATCCTCGTTTTTGAAGGCTATAGCCTTTGCGTTTTTGGTACAAAGGTTCTTTTGCTGCAAAGATTCATATCTCTCGAAATACTTGACAGAACATGCTGAAACAGACATTAGAACACTCTTATTGACATGCCCTTTCGTATCGAAATGGATTTGAAAAAAAAGTTTCGGTGAAAAAAATCCTCGTTTTCTAAGGCTATAGCCTTTGCGTTTTTGGTACAAAGGTTCCGTTGCTGCAATGGTTCATATCTCTGGTAATACTTGACAGAACATGCTGAAACAGACATTACAACACTCTTATTGACATGCCCTTTTATATATAAGTGGATTTGGAAAAAAAGTTTTGGTGAAAAAAATCCTCGTTTTTGGATGCCTTTAGCCTTCGTTTTTGGTACAAAGTTCCTTTGCTGCAATGGTTCATATCTCTGGAAATACTTGACAGAACATGCTGAAACAGACATTACAACACTCTTATTGACATGCCCTTTATATCTAGGTTGATTTGAAAAAAAGTTTCGGTGAAAAAAATCCTCGTTTTTGAAGGCTATAGCCTTTGCGTTTTTGGTACAAAGGTTCCTTTGCTGCAATGGTTCATATCTCTCGAAATACTTGACAGAACATGCTGAAACAGACATTACAACACTCTTATTGACATGCCCTTTCGTATCAAAGTGGATTTGAAAAAAAAATTTGGTGAAAAAAATCCTCGTTTTTGAAGGCTATAGCCTTTGCGTTTTTGGTACAAAGGTTATTTTGCTGCAATGGTTCATATCTCTGGAAATACTTGACAGAACATGCTGAAACAGACATTACAACACTCTTATTGACATGCCCTTTTATCAAGTGGATTTGGAAAAAAAATTTGGTGAAAAAATCCTCGTTTTTGAAGGCTATAGCCTTTGCGTTTTTGGTACATAGGTTGCTTTGCTGCAATGGTTCATATCTCTGGAAATACTTGACAGAACATGCTGAAACAGACATTACAACACTCTTATTGACATGCCCTTTTATATCTAAGTGGATTTGGTAAAAAAGTTTTGGTGAAAAAAGTCCTCGTTTTTGAAGGCTATAGCCTTTGCGTTTTTGGTACAAAGGTTCTTTTGCTGCAAAGATTCATATCTCTCGAAATACTTGACAGAACATGCTGAAACAGACATTACAACACTCTTATTGACATGCCCTTTCGTATCGAAATGGATTTGAAAAAAAAGTTTTGGTGAAAAAAATCCTCGTTTTTGAAGGCTATAGCCTTTGCGTTTTTGGTACAAGATTCCTTTGCTGCAATGGTTCATATCTCTGGAAATACTTGACAGAACATGCTGAAACAGACATTACAACACTCTTATTGACATGCCCTTTTTATCTAAGTGGATTTGAAAAAAAATTTTGGTGAAAAAAATCCTCGTTTTTAAGGCTATATAGCCTTTGCGTTTTTGGTACAAAGGTTCTTTGCTGCAATGGTTCATATCTCTTAAATACTTGACAGAACATGCTGAAACAGACATTACAAACTCTTATTGACATGCCCTTTTATATATGTGGATTTGGAAAAAATTTGATGAAAAAAATCCTCGTTTTTGAAGGCTATAGCCTTTGCGTTTTTGGTACAAAGGTTCTTTGCTGCAATGGTTCATATCTCTGGAAATACTTGACAGAACATGCTGAAACAGATTACAACACTCTTATTGACATGCCCTTTCGTATCTAAGTGGATTTGGAAAAAATTTTGGTGAAAAAAATCCTCGTTTTTGAAGGCTATAGCCTTTGCGTTTTTGGTACAAAGGTTCCTTTGCTGCAATGGTTCATATCTCTGGAAATACTTGACAGAACATGCTGAAACAGACATTACAAACTCTTATTGACATGCCCTTTTATATAAGTGGATTTGGAAAAAATTTTGGTGAAAAAAATCCTCGTTTTTGAAGGCTATAGCCTTTGCGTTTTTGGTACAAAGGTTCTTTGCTGCAATGGTTCATATCTCTGGAAATACTTGACAGAACATGCTGAAACAGACATTACAACACTCTTATTGACATGCCCTTTCGTATCTAAGTGGATTTGGAAAAAATTTTGGTGAAAAAAATCCTCGTTTTTGAAGGCTATAGCCTTTGCGTTTTTGGTACAAAGGTTCTTTGCTGCAATGGTTCATATCTCTGGAAATACTTGACAGAACATGCTGAAACAGACATTACAACACTCTTATTGACATGCCCTTTTATATCTAAGTGGATTTGGAAAAAATATTTTGGTGAAAAAAATCCTCGTTTTTGAAGGCTATAGTCTTTGCGTTTTTGGTACAAAGGTTCTTTTGCTGCAAAGATTCATATCTCTGAAAACTTGACAGAACATGCTGAAACAGACATTAGAACACTCTTATTGACATGCCCTTTCGTATCGAAATGGATTTGAAAAAAAATTTTGGTGAAAAAAATCCTCGTTTTTGAAGGCTATAGCCTTTGCGTTTTTGGTACAAAGGTTCCTTTGCTGCAAATGGTTCATATCTCTGGAAATACTTGACAGAACATGCTGAAACAGACATTACAACACTCTTATTGACATGCCCTTTGGTATCTAAGTGGATTTGAAAAAAAAATTTTGGTGAAAAAAATCCTCGTTTTTTAAGGCTATAGCCTTTGCGTTTTTGGTACAAAGGTTCTTTTGCTGCAATGGTTCATATCTCTGGAAATACTTGACAGAACATGCTGAAACAGACATTACAACACTCTTATTGACATGCCCTTTGTATCTAAGTGGATTTGAAAAAAAATTTTGGTGAAAAAAATCCTCGTTTTTAAGGCTATAGCCTTTGCGTTTTTGGTACAAAGGTTCTTTTGCTGCAATGGTTCATATCTCTGGAAATACTTGACAGACAGAACATGCTGAAAGACATTACAAACTCTTATTGACATGCCCTTTATATAAGTGGATTTGGAAAAAAAGTTTTGGTGAAAAAAATCCTCGTTTTTGAAGGCTATAGCCTTTGCGTTTTTGGTACAAAGGTTCTTTTGCTGCAAAGGTTCATATCTCTGGAAATACTTGACAGAACATGCTGAAACAGACATTAGAACACTCTTATTGACATGCCCTTTCGTATCGAAATGGATTTGAAAAAAAAGTTTCGGTGAAAAAAATCCTCGTTTTCTAAGGCTATAGCCTTTGCGTTTTTGGTACAAAGGTTATTTTGCTGCAATGATTCATATCTCTCGAAATACTTGACAGAACATGCTGAAACAGACATTACAACACTCTTATTGACATGCCCTTTCGTATCGAAATGGATTTGAAAAAAAAAGTTTTGGTGAAAAAAATCCTCGTTTTTGAAGGCTATAGCCTTTGCGTTTTTGGTACAAAGGTTCTTGCTGCAATGGTTCATATCTCGAAATACTTGACAGAACATGCTGAAACAGACATTAAACACTCTTATTGACATGCCCTTTTATAAAGTGGATTTGGGAAAAAATTTTGATGAAAAAAATCCTCGTTTTTAAAGGCTATAGACTTTGGGTTTTTGGTACAAAGGTTCCTTTCTTGCAAAGATTCATATCTCTCGAAATACTTGACAGAACATGCTGAAACAGACATTACAACACTCTTATTGACATGCCCTTTCGTATCAAAGTGGATTTGGAAAAAAAGTTTTTGTGAAAAAAATCCTCGTTTTTGAAGACTATAGTTTTTGCGTTTTTGGTACAAAGGTTCCGTTGCTGCAATGGTTCATATCTCTGGTAATACTTGACAGAACATGCTGAAACAGACATTAAAACACTCTTATTGACATGCCCTTTTATATATAAGTGGATTTGGAAAAAAAGTTTTGGTGAAAAAAATCCTCGTTTTTGAAGCTATAGACTTTGGGTTTTTGGTACAAAGGTTCCTTGCTGCAATGGTTCATATCTCTGAAATACTTGACAGAACATGCTGAAACAGACATTACAACACTCTTATTGACATGCCCTTTTATAAAGTGGATTTGAAAAAAAATTTTGATGAAAAAAATCCTCGTTTTTAAAGGCTATAGACTTTGGGTTTTTGGTACAAAGGTTCCTTTCTTGCAAAGATTCATATCTTTCGAAATACTTGACAGAAAATGCTGAAACAGACATTACAACACTCTTATTGACATGCCCTTTGGTATCAAAGTGGATTTGAAAAAAAAATTTTGGTGAAAAAAATCCTCGTTTTTTAAGGCTATATAGCCTTTGCGTTTTTGGTACAAAGGTTCTTTTGCTGCAATGGTTCATATCTCTGGAAATACTTGACAGAACATGCTGAAACAGACATTACAACACTCTTATTGACATGCCCTTTTATATCTAAGTGGATTTGGAAAAAAAGTTTTGGTGAAAAAAATCCTCGTTTTTGAAGGCTATAGCCTTTGCGTTTTTGGTACAAAGGTTCTTGCTGCAAAGGTTCATTATCTCTGAAATACTTGACAGAACATGCTGAAACAGACATTACAACACTCTTATTGACATGCCCTTTCGTATCTAAGTGGATTTGGAAAAAATTTTGGTGAAAAAATCCTCGTTTTTGAAGGCTATAGCCTTTGCGTTTTTGGTACAAAGGTTCCTTTGCTGCAATGGTTCATATCTCTGGAAATACTTGACAGAACATGCTGAAACAGACATTACAACACTCTTATTGACATGCCCTTTCGAAAGTGGATTTGGAAAAAATTTTGGTGAAAAAAATCCTCGTTTTTGAAGGCTATAGCCTTTGCGTTTTTGGTACAAAGGTTCTTTGCTGCAATGGTTCATCTCTGGAAATACTTGACAGAACATGCTGAAACAGACATTACAACACTCTTATTGACATGCCCTTTCGTATCTAAGTGGATTTGGAAAAAAATTTGGTGAAAAAAATCCTCGTTTTTGAAGGCTATAGCCTTTGCGTTTTTGGTACAAAGGTTCCTTTGCTGCAATGGTTCATATCTCTGGAAATACTTGACAGAACATGCTGAAACAGACATAACAACACTCTTATTGACATGCCCTTTCATAACTAAGTGGATTTGGATAAAAAATTTTGGTGAAAAAATCCTCGTTTTTGAAGGCTATAGCCTTTGCGTTTTTGGTACAAAGGTTCCTTTGCTGCAATGGTTCATATCTCTGGAAATACTTGACAGAACATGCTGAAACAGACAATACAACACTATTATTGACATGCCCTTTCATATCTAAGTGGATTTGGATAAAAAAATTTGGTGAAAAAATCCTCGTTTTTGAAGGCTATAGCCTTTGCGTTTTTGGTACAAAGGTTCCTTTGCTGCAATGGTTCATATCTCTGGAAATACTTGACAGAACATGCTGAAACAGACATACAACACTCTTATTGACATGCCCTTTCGAAATAAGTGGATTTGGATAAACAATTTTGGTGAAAAAAATCTCGTTTTTGAAGGCTATAGCCTTTGCGTTTTTGGTACAAAGGTTTTTTGCTGCAATGGTTCATATCTCTGAAATACTTGACAGAACATGCTGAAACAGACATTACAACACTCTTATTGACATGCCCTTTCGTATCTAAGTGGATTTGGATAAAAAAATTTGGTGAAAAAAATCCTCGTTTTTGAAGGCTATAGCCTTTGCGTTTTTGGTACAAAGGTTCTTTGCTGCAATGGTTCATATCTGGAAATACTTGACAGAACATGCTGAAACAGACATTACAACACTCTTATTGACATGCCCTTTCATATAAGTGGATTTGGAAAAAAATTTGGTGAAAAAATCCTCGTTTTTGAAGGCTATAGCCTTTGCGTTTTTGGTACAAAGGTTTCTTTTGCTGCAAAGGTTCATATCTCTGGAAATACTTGACAGAACATGCTAAACAGACATTACAACACTCTTATTGACATGCCCTTTCATAACTAAGTGGATTTGGATAAAAAATTTTGGTGAAAAAAATTCCTCGTTTTTGAAGGCTATAGCCTTTGCGTTTTTGGTACAAAGATTCCTTTGCTGCAATGGTTCTATCTCTGGAAATACTTGACAGAACATGCTGAAACAGACATTACAACACTCTTATTGACATGCCCTTTCATATCTAAGTGGATTTGGAAAAAAATTTTGGTGAAAAAAATCCTCGTTTTTGAAGGCTATAGCCTTTGCGTTTTTGGTACAAAGGTTCCTTTGCTGCAAAGGTTCATATCTCTGGTAATTCTTGTCAGAACATGCTGAAACAGATATACAACACTCTTATTGACATGCCCTTTCATATCTAAGTGGATTTGGAAAAAAAATTTGGTGAAAAAAATCCTCGTTTTTGAAGGCTATAGCCTTTGCGTTTTTGGTACAAAGGTTCTTTGCTGGAAAGGTTCATATCTCTGGAGATACTTGACAGAACATGCTGAAACAGACATTAAAACACTCTTATTGACATGCCCTTTCATATCTAAGTGTATTTGGATAAAAAAAATTTTGGCGAAAAAAATCTTCGTTTTTGAAGGCTATAGCCTTTGCGTTTTTGGTACAAAGGTTCCGTTGCTACAATGGTTCATATCTCTTAAAATACTTGACAGAACATGCTGAAACAGACATAACAACACTCTTATTGACATGCCCTTTTATATCTAAGTGGATTTGGAAAAAATGTTTTGGTGAAAAAAACCCTCGTTTTTGAAGGCTATAGCCGTTGCGTTTTTGGTACAAAGGTTCCTTTGCTGCAATGGTTCATATCTCTTGAAATACTTGACAGAACATGCTGAAACAGACATTACAACACTCTTATTGACATGCCCTTTTATATCTAGGTTGATTTGGAAGAAAAGTTTCGGTGAAAAAAATCCTCGTTTTTGAAGGCTATAGCCTTTGCGTTTTTGGTACAAAGGTTCCTTTGCTGGAATGGTTCATATCTCTTGAAATACTTGACAGAACATGCTGAAACAGACATTACAACACTCTTATTGACATGCCCTTTCGTATCTAAGTGGATTTGGAAAAAAATTTGGTGAAAAAAATCCTCGTTTTTGAAGGCTATAGCCTTTGCGTTTTTGGTACAAAGGTTCCTTTGCTGCAATGGTTCATATCTCTGGAAATACTTGACAGAACATGCTGAAACAGACATTACAACACTTTTATTGCCATGCCCTTTCGTATCTAAGTGGATTTGGATAAATAATTTTGGTGAAAAAAATCCTCGTTTTTGAAGGCTATAGCCTTTGCGTTTTTGGTACAAAGGTTATTTTGCTGCAATGGTTCATATCTCTGGAAATACTTGACAGAACATGCTGAAACAGACATTACAACACTCTTATTGACATGCCCTTTCGTATCAAAGTGGATTTGAAAAAAAAATTTGGTGAAAAAAATCCTCGTTTTTGAAGGCTATAGCCTTTGCGTTTTTGGTACAAAGGTTCTTTTGCTGCAATGGTTCATATCTCTGGAAATACTTGACAGAACATGCTGAAACAGACATTACACACTCTTATTGACATGCCCTTTCAGAACTAAGTGGATTTGGAAAAAATTTTGGTGAAAAAAATCCTCGTTTTTAAGGCTATAGCCTTTGCGTTTTTGGTACAAAGGTTCTTTGCTGCAATGGTTCATATCTCTGGAAATACTTGACAGAACATGCTGAAACAGACATACAACACTTTATTGACATGCCCTTTCGTATCTAAGTGGATTTGGATAAAAAATTTAGTGAAAAAATCTCCTTTTTGAAGGCTATAGCCTTTGCGTTTTTGGTACAAAGGTTCCTTGCTGCAATGGTTCATATCTCTGGAAATACTTGACAGAACATGCTGAAACAGACATTACAACACTCTTATTGACATGCCCTTTCATAAAAGTGGATTTGGAAAAAAATTTGGTGAAAAAATTCCTCGTTTTTAAGGCTATAGCCTTTGCGTTTTTGGTACAAAGGTTTCTTGCTGCAATGGTTCATTATCTCTGGAAATACTTGACAGAACATGCTGAAACAGACATTACAACACTCTTATTGACATGCCCTTTCATATCAAGTGGATTTGGAAAAAAATTTTGGTGAAAAAATCCTCCTGTTTTTGAAGGCTATAGCCTTTGCGTTTTTGGTACAAAGGTTCCTTTGCTGCAAAGGTATCTCTGGAAATACTTGACAGAACATGCTGAAACAGACATTACAACACTCTTATTGACATGCCCTTTCATATCTAAGTGGATTTGGAAAAAAATTTTGGTGAAAAAAATCCTCGTTTTTGAAGGCTATAGCCTTTGCGTTTTTGGTACAAAGGTTCCTTTGCTGCAAAGGTTTATCTCTGGAAATACTTGACAGAACATGCTGAAACAGACATTAAACACTCTTATTGACATGCCCTTTCGTATCTGGATTTGGAAAAAAATTTGGTGAAAAAAATCCTCGTTTTTGAAGGCTATAGCCTTTGCGTTTTTGGTACAAAGGTTTTTGCTGCAATGGTTCATATCTCTGGAAAATACTTGACAGAACATGCTGAAACAGACATTACAAACACTCTTATTGACATGCCCTTTCATATCTAAGTGGATTTGGAAAAAAAATTTGGTGAAAAAAATCCTCGTTTTTGAAGCTATAGCCTTTGCGTTTTTGGTACAAAGGTTCTTGCTGCAATGGTTCATATCTCTGGAAATACTTGACAGAACATGCTGAAACAGACATTAACAACACTCTTATTGACATGCCCTTTTATTCTAAGTGGATTTGGAAAAAAAGTTTTGGTGAAAAAAACCTCGTTTTTGAAGGCTATAGCCTTTGCGTTTTTGGTACAAAGGTTCTTTGCTGCAATGGTTCATATCTCTGAAATACTTGACAGAACATGCTGAAACAGACATTACAACACTCTTATTGACATGCCCTTTTATATCTAAGTGGATTTGGAAAAAAAAGTTTCGGTGAAAAAAATCCTCGTTTTTGAAGGCTATAGCCTTTGCGTTTTTGGTACAAAGGTTCTTTGCTGCAATGGTTCATATCTCTGAAATACTTGACAGAACATGCTGAAACAGACATTACAACACTCTTATTGACATGCCCTTTTATCTAAGTGGATTTGAAAAAAAAGTTTTGGTGAAAAAAATCCTCGTTTTTGAAGGCTATAGCCTTTGCGTTTTTGGTACAAAGGTTATTTTGCTGCAATGGTTCATATCTCTGGAAATACTTGACAGAACATGCTGAAAAGACATTACAACACTCTTATTGACATGCCCTTTCGTATCTAAGTGGATTTGAAAAAATTTTGGTGAAAAAAATCCTCGTTTTTGAAGGCTATAGCCTTTGCGTTTTTGGTACAAAGGTTCTTTTGCTGCAATGGTTCATATCTCTGGAAATACTTGACAGAACATGCTGAAACAGACATTACAACACTCTTATTGACATGCCCTTTCGTATCAAGTGGATTTGGAAAAAAATTTGGTGAAAAAAATCCTCGTTTTTGAAGGCTATAGCCTTTGCGTTTTTGGTACAAAGGTTCTTTGCTGCAATGGTTCATATCTCTGGAAATACTTGACAGAACATGCTGAAACAGACATTACAACACTCTTATTGACATGCATGCCCTTTCGATCTAAGTGGATTTGAAAAAAATTTGGTGAAAAAATCCTCGTTTTTGAAGGCTATAGCCTTTGCGTTTTTGGTACAAAGGTTCCTTTGCTGCAATGGTTCATATCTCTGGAAATACTTGACAGAACATGCTGAAACAGACATTACAACACTCTTATTGACATGCCCTTTCGTATCAAAAGGATTTGGAAAAAAAATTTGGTGAAAAAATCCTCGTTTTTGAAGGCTATAGCCTTTGCGTTTTTGGTACAAAGGTTCCTTTGCTGCAATGGTTCATATCTCTGGAATACTTGACAGAACATGCTGAAACAGACATACAACACTCTTATTGACATGCCCTTTCGTATCTAAGTGGATTTGGAAAAAAATTTGGTGAAAAAAATCCTCGTTTTTGAAGGCTATAGCCTTTGCGTTTTTGGTACAAAGGTTCCTTTGCTGCAATGGTTCATATATCTGGAAATACTTGACAGAACATGCTGAAACAGACATTACAACACTCTTATTGACATGCCCTTTCGTATCTAAGTGGATTTGGAAAAATTTGGTGAAAAAAATCCTCGTTTTTGAAGGCTATAGCCTTTGCGTTTTTGGTACAAAGGTTCTTTGCTGCAATGGTTTTTATCTCTAGAAATACTTGACAGAACATGCTGAAACAGACATTACAACACTCTTATTGACATGCCCTTTCGTATCAAAGTGGATTTGGAAAAAAAATTTGGTGAAAAAAATCCTCGTTTTTGAAGGATATAGCCTTTGCGTTTTTGGTACAAAGGTTCCTTTGCTGCAATGGTTCATATCTCTTAAAATACTTGACAGAACATGCTGAAACAGACATAACAACACTCTTATTGACATGCCCTTTCATAACTAAGTGGATTTGGATAAAAAATTTTGGTGAAAAAATTCCTAGTTTTTAAAGGCTATAGCCTTTGCGTTTTTGGTACAAAGGTTTCATTGCTGCAAAGGTTCTTATCTCTGGAAATACTTGACAGAACATGCTGAAACAGACATTACAACACTCTTATTGACATGCCCTTTCGTATCTAAGTGGATTTGGATAAAATTTTGGTGAAAAAAATCCTCGTTTTTGAAGGCTATAGCCTTTGCGTTTTTGGTACAAAGGTTCTTTGCTGCAATGGTTCATATCTCTGAAATACTTGACAGAACATGCTGAAACAGACATTACAACACTCTTATTGACATGCCCTTTCATATCTAAGTGGATTTGGATAAATAATTTTGGTGAAAAAAATCCTCGTTTTTGAAGGCTATAGCCTTTGCGTTTTTGGTACAAAGGTTCCGTTGCTGCAATGGTTCATATCTCTTAAAATACTTGACAGAACATGCTGAAACAGACATTACAACACTCTTATTGACATGCCCTTTCATAACTAAGTGGATTTGGATAAAAAATTTTGGTGAAAAAAATCCTCGTTTTTGAAGCCTATAGCCTTTGCGTTTTTGGTATAAAGGTTCTTTCTGCAATGGTTCATATCTCTGAAATACTTGACAGAACATGCTGAAACAGACATTACACACTTATTGACATGCCCTTTTATCTAAGTGGATTTGGAAAAAAAATTTGGTGAAAAAATCCTCGTTTTTGAAGGCTATAGCCTTTGCGTTTTTGGTACAAAGGTTCTTTGCTGCAATGGTTCATATCTCTGGAAATACTTGACAGAACATGCTGAAACAGACATTACAACACTCTTTTGACATGCCCTTTCATCTAAATGGATTTGGATAAAAAATTTTGGTGAAAAAATTCCTAGTTTTTGAAGGCTATAGCCTTTGTGTTTTTGGTACAAACGTTCCTTTGCTGCAAAGGTTCTTATCTCTGGAAATACTTGACAGAACATGCTAAAACAGACATTACAACACTCTTATTGACATGCCCTTTCATATCTAAGTGGATTTGGATAAAAAATTTTGGTGAAAAAAATCCTCGTTTTTGAAGCCTATAGCCTTTGCGTTTTTGGTACAAAGGTTCCTTTGCTGCAAAGGTTCATATCTCTGGAAATACTTGACAGAACATGCTGAAACAGACATTACACACTCTTATTGACATGCCCTTTCATATCTAAGTGGATTTAGGAAAAAAATTTGGTGAAAAAAATCCTCGTTTTTGAAGGCTATAGCCTTTGCGTTTTTGGTACAAAGTTCTTTGCTGCAATGGTTCATATCTCTGGAATACTTGACAGAACATGCTGAAACAGACATTACAACACTTTTATTGACATGCCCTTTCATAACTAAGTGGATTTGGATAAAAAATTTTGGTGAAAAAAATCCTCGTTTTTGAAGGCTATAGCCTTTGCGTTTTTGGTACAAAGGTTCCTTTGCTGCAATGGTTTATCTCTGGTAATTCTTGACAGAACATGCTGAAACAGACATCACAACACTCTTATTGACATGCCCTTTCATATCTAAGTGGATTTGGATAAAAAAATTTGGTGAAAAAATCCTCGTTTTTGAAGGCTATAGCCTTTGCGTTTTTGGTACAAAGGTTCCTTTGCTGCAATGGTTCATATCTCTGGTAATACTTGACAGAACATGCTGAAACAGACAATACAACACTATTATTGACATGCCCTTTCATTTCTAAGTGGATTTGGAAAAAATTTTGGTGAAAAAATCCTCGTTTTTGAAGGCTATAGCCTTTGCGTTTTTGGTAAAAGGTTCCTTTGCTGCAATGGTTCATATCTCTGGAAATACTTGACAGAACATGCTGAAACAGACATTACAACATCTATTGACATGCCCTTTCATATCTAAGTGGATTTGGAAAAATTTTGGTGAAAAAAATCCTCGTTTTTGAAGGCTATAGCCTTTGCGTTTTTGGTACAAAGGTTCTTTTGCTGCAATGGTTCATATCTCTGGAAATACTTGACAGAACATGCTGAAACAGACATTACAACACTATTATTGACATGCCCTTTCATTTCTAAGTGGATTTGGATAAAAAATTTTGGTGAAAAAATCCTCGTTTTTGAAGGCTATAGCCTTTGCGTTTTTGGTACAAAGGTTCCTTGCTGCAAAGGTTCATTCTCTGGAAATACTTGACAGAACATGCTGAAACAGACATTACAACACTCTTATTGACATGCCCTTTCATATCTAAGTGGATTTGAAAAAAATTGGGGAAAAAAATCTCGTTTTTGAACGCTATAGCCTTTGCTTTTTGGTACAAACGTCCCTTTGCTGAAAAGGTTCATATCTCTTGAAATACTTGCTAGAACATTCTGAAATAGACATTACACTACTGTTATTGACATGCCCTTTTATATCTAAGTGGATTTGGAAAAAAAATTTTGGTGAAAAAAATCCTCGTTTTTGAAGGCTATAGCCTTTGCGTTTTTGGTACAAAGGTTCCTTTGCTGCAATGGTTCATATCTCTGGAAATACTTGACAGAACATGCTGAAACAGACATTACAACACTCTTATTGACATGCCCTTTCATATCATGGATTTGAAAAAAATTTGGTGAAAAAATTCGTTTTTGAAGGCTATAGCCTTTGCGTTTTTGGTACAAAGGTTCCTTTGCTGCAATGGTTCTATCTCTGGAAATACTTGACAGAACATGCTGAAACAGACATTACAACACTCTTATTGACATGCCCTTTCATATCTAAGTGGATTTGGATAAAAAATTTTGGTGAAAAAATTCCTCGTTTTTGAAGGCTATAGCCTTTGCGTTTTGGTACAAACGTCCCTTTGCTGGAAAGGTTCATATCTCTGGAGATACTTGACAGAACATGCTGAAACAGACATTACAACACTCTAATTGACATGCCCTTTCATATCTAAGTGGATTTGGATAAAAATTTTGGTGAAAAAAATTCCTCGTTTTTGAAAGCTATAGCCTTTGCATTTCGGTACAAACGTCCCTTTGCTGGAAAGGTTCATATCTCTGGAGATACTTGACAGAACATGCTGAAACAGACATTACAACACTTTTATTGACATGCCCTTTCATAACTAAGTGGATTTGGATAAAAAATTTTGGTGAAAATAATCCTCGTTTTTGATAGGCTATTTGCGTTTTTGGTATAAAGGTTCCTTTGCTGCAATGGTTTATCTCTGGAATACTTGACAGAACATGCTGAAACAGACATACAACACTCTTATTGACATGCCTTTTCATATCTAAGTGGATTTGGAAAAAAATTTGGTGAAAAAATCCTCGTTTTTGAAGCTATAGCCTTTGCGTTTTTGGTAAAAGGTTCCTTTGCTGCAATGGTTCATATCTCTGAAATACTTGACAGAACATGCTGAAACAGACATTACAACACTCTTATTGACATGCCCTTTTATCTAGTGGATTTGGAAAAAAAATTTTGGTGAAAAAAATCCTCGTTTTTGAAGGCTATAGCCTTTGCGTTTTTGGTACAAAGGTTCCTTTGCTGCAATGGTTCATATCTCTGGAAATACTTGACAGAACATGCTGAAACAGACATAACAACACTCTTATTGACATGCCCTTTCATAACTAAGTGGATTTGGATAAAAAAATTTGGTGAAAAAAATCCTCGTTTTTGAAGGCTATAGCCTTTGCGTTTTTGGTACAAAGGTTCCTTTGCTGCAATGGTTCATATCTCTGGAAATACTTGACAGAACATGCTGAAACAGACATTACAACACTCTTATTGACATGCCCTTTCATATCTAAGTGGATTTGGATAAAAAATTTTGGTGAAAAAATCCTCGTTTTGAAGGCTATAGCCTTTGCGTTTTGGTACAAAGCCTTGCTGCAATGGTTCATATCTCTTGAAATACTTGACAGAACATGCTGAAACAGACATTACAACACTTATTGACATGCCCTTTTTATCTAAGTGGATTTGGAAAAAAATTTTGGTGAAAAAAATCCTCGTTTTGAAGGCTATTAGCCTTTGCGTTTTTGGTACAAAGGTTCTTTGCTGCAATGGTTCATATCTCTGGAAATACTTGACAGAACATGCTGAAACAGACATTACACAACTTTTTGACATGCCCTTTCATAACTAATGGATTTGGAAAAAAATTTTGGTGAAAAAAATTCGTTTTTGAAGGCTATAGCCTTTGCGTTTTTGGTACAAACGTTCCTTTGCTGCAAAGGTTCATATCTCTGGAAATACTTGACAGAACATGCTAAAACAGACATTACAACACTCTTTTTGACATGCCCTTTCATAACTAAGTGGATTTGGATAAAAAATTTTGGTGAAAAAATTCCTAGTTTTTGAAGGCTATAGCCTTTGTGTTTTTGGTACAAACGTTCCTTTGCTGCAAAGGTTCTTATCTCTGGAAATACTTGACAGAACATGCTAAAACAGACATTACAACAATCTAATTGACATGCCCTTTCATATCTAAGTGGATTTGGATAAAAATTTTGGTGAAAAAAATTCCTCGTTTTTGAAAGCTATAGCCTTTGCGTTTTTGGTACCAAAGTCTTTGCTGCAAAGGTTCATATCTCTGGAAATACTTGACAGAACATGCTGAAAACAGACATTACAACACACTTATTGACATGCCCTTTTATATACTAGTGGATTTGGAAAAAATTTTGGTGAAAATAATCCTCGTTTTTGAAGCCTATAGCATTTGCGTTTTTGGTATAAAGGTTCCTTGGCTGCAAAGGTTTGTAACTCTGGTAATTCTTGACAGAACATGCTGAAACAGACATTACAATCACTTTATTGACATGCCCTTTCATCAAATGGATATGAAAAAATTTGGAAAAAAATTT